>CM073540.1:21220714-21846071 GCA_037074615.1 Leucaena leucocephala | reverse complement strand
ATTATAATTGAACGAGTAATTATATACGTATGTAACATTGTCTTCAGATCACAGCAGTGTGATTGTTGACAATAAATGGAGATCGGTTCAACAACTTCTGTAACAGTATAACGAGTTTTACAGATCCTGCACAAAAATTTTCCTTTGTTTTACCCACCGGTTATAATTTCATACCTCTAATTCCTTTTCTTGTTTGCCTGGCCTATTACTGATATGATTATGTATGTTGTTGCAGATTCCGCTTTGGACTAAACTAAAATATCGAACCCCTGCATTGCCATGTAGTGCTGGAGGAGAATCTTCTTCCAGCTCTGATACTTTTAATTCAACTCCTCCATGGAAACATGATGTTTTCTTGAGTTTTGCTGGGAAAGACACTCGCTTGACGTTTCTTAGTCACTTAGATGAAGCTTTCAAAACAAGTGGCATCAAACCGTTTAAGGATGATGTAGATCTTGAGAGAGGAGGAGTCATAAAGGAAGATCTCATTCAAGGAATTCAAGATTCTCTCTGTGCAGTTCTTGTTATCTCTGAAAATTATGCAGATTCTACATGGTGTTTGGATGAGCTCCAAAAGATTCTTGAATCTCGAAAATCATTGGGTCGACGAGTGTTTCCCATCTTCTATGATGTTGACCCATCGGATGTAAGAAACCAAAGAAAAACTTTTGGTAAAGCCTTCGCTAAACATAAAAAGAACTTCAGACAAAACCCAGCAATAGTGCAAAATTGGAGAAATGCTTTGTCTGAAATTGGCAACATATCTGGTCACGACACCAGGGGCAAGTAAGTTTTCTTTTACAATCACCAGATCAAATCTTCCATATTTATTTAGATTTTTTTATATTTTATTATCTTTAATTTTGGTTTAAATCGTTTATAATCATTTTCATGGTCTTACTTTTAGACAATAACAGGAAAATCTCGCATCCATTAGAGGCAGAAATGATAATCTACTACATTATAAAGCATATATAATATATTCGTTCAAGCCTCAGGGTTATGTTAATTTAATTTTAGTTACTTTTCAATAAACTAATTATAAGTAATATTCGTTTGGATATTTTCAAATTATATACAATTTCTCATATATAATAATTCATTTATAGCTTATTTTATGTTTTGACGTATTATCATAAGAGTCCATATTTTTTTCTTTGACCTGAGTCAATTTATTTTTAAGCACAATAAAAATTAAAATTATATTAAAGCACCAAAACACAATTAATTAACTTCCACATGGTCATTTATTTCTTTTTATCTCCCACTCTATTCGTATGTGTTTTCAGGTTACTGGATTTAATTGGTGTAATTTAAGTCTTATTCATCAACAACATACCAATCAATTTTTTATTTCTTCTAAAATCTTTTATAGAAAAATTAGGCACCCAACTCCCTAATGGTCCGTTGCTAACGTTCGAGTTCTTCAATATAAATATAAATTTAATTCAATCATGCCTAACAATAATTATCAGTCGTCCTTCAGTGTAATTATTTCTATTATTTATTTGAAATTTCTGTATGTATTTCCCCTAACTTTGATTATTTTTAAGAATATATAAAGTCTCTTAATCACATTTCTAAACTTTCTCAACAATTGACATTCCACTTATTTCTACCCCATGTGGTTGACTTTATATTTTATTAAAATTTAATAACAATACCTTGTTATATATAAAAAAATATTGTAGCTAGATTTAGTAAACAATATTAATGACAAGTCACATTTTCACTATTATGTTATTTTATTATAACCATATAACTCATGTTAAACAATGTTATTTGTTTTTGGTAGGCATGAAGCAGAACTTATAAAAAAGATAGTTGGAGATGTATGGAGTTATTTAAGTTCTAAATTACCATCTGATTATGACAATCTGGTTGGGATCGACTCAAGAGTAGCTGATCTGATGCCATTCCTGAAGCTTGGTTTGGATGACAATCTTTCTTTAGGGATATGGGGTATGGGTGGTCTCGGCAAAACAACTCTGGCCAGAGTTGTTTCTAAAAAACTATCTCACAATTTTGAAGTGTGTTGCTTTTTTGAAAAAGTTGGAGAAACTTTATTGCAACAACATGGCCTAGTCTCTTTGCAGAAAAGTCTTCTTTCTCATCTCAAAATACAAAACATGGAAATTCATGATGGTGATGACGGAAAGGATATGTTAAAAAAGTATCTCCGTGAGAAAAAGGTTCTTCTTGTCCTTGATGACGTACATGATATGAGTCAATTAAGGAATTTGGCTGGAAGTCCAGATTGGTTTGGTAAAGGAAGCAGAATAATTATCACAACAAGAGATAGCCACTTGCTCATCGCTTATGGAATAGATAAGCAAAGAATATATGAGATGGAACCCATGAAGAAAGATGAATCTCTTCAACTCTTTTCAAAAAAAGCATTCCGCAAAGATTATCCTGAAGATAATTATTTGGAGTTATCTAAATCTGTGGTTGAATATGCAGGAGGCCTTCCTTTGGCACTTGAAGCTTTGGGTTCTTTTCTTTGTGGTAGAAGTGAAGCTAAGTGGAGAGATGCTTTAGATAGATTGAAGCAAATTCCTGATGATGATCTTATTCTTCAAACACTTCAAATAAGTTATGATGGACTTAAGAATGAGAAAGAAAAGACAACATTTTTAGATATTGCTTGTCTTTTCAAGGGTTGGCCAAGAAAAGAAGTGATTCAAATCTTGGAAAATTGTGATCTTAACCCAACAATTGGAATAGAGGTCTTGATTGAAAGAAGTTTACTAGTTGAAACGGAATATTGCACATTAGAGATGCATGATTTACTTGTAGACTTGGGTAGGTCTATAGATCGTCGAGAATCTCCTAATGTTGGCAAGCATAGCAGGTTGTGGAAGTTTGAGGACATTAAGGAAGTATTGGAAAATAACATGGTGAGTGCCTTATTTTCTAAATATCTCATTTGTTGACAAACATTTAATGTTTTTAATATTCTTTACTTCCTCATCATTCTCATGTTATTTTTCTTGAAAATGACATTTTCATTAGGGATATGAGGAAATACAAGCTATTGTTATGGAAGATGGTCATCGTCGGGACCAAAAGGAAATAAAATTACATCCTGAAGCGTTTTCAAAAATGAGCAACATTAGATTACTCATGTTAAATAAAAATTATTATCATCCATTCAAGGTAAATTTTGTGCCTGGTAGTCCGCTCATCTTACCATGGGGATTGAAACTTCCTCATGCATTAAAAGTTGTTCGATGGGCATCATTTCCTTTGGAAGCTCTTCCACTCGAAACTCCATTACTTGGTTATATTAAAATGCATTATAGCCGCATAGAGAAACTTTGGAGTGGCATACATGTGAGATTTTATCTTAAAAATGCATCTATGTGTCCATGTTTTATTGATATATTATTTAGTGAGATTGACTCTACAAATTTTTGTTTGACTAGGTTATGAATAAGTTGACATTAATTGACCTGACCCATTCTAGGAATTTTACCGAAACTCCAGACTTCTCCGGAGTTCCATATTTACAACATTTACTTCTTTGTGAATACGAATCACTTGTCACGATCCATCCCTCACTTGGAAAGTTGAAAGAGCTTGTTGAGGTGGACTTGTTTCGTTGTCGAAATCTTCGATTCCTACCAGAAAAATTGGAAACAAATTCTTTGATGAAGTTAGATCTTGGATTCTGTGTAAAAGTTGAAGTGCTCCCAGAGTTTGGGGAAGATATGAAAAAGTTATCATATATTGGTGTCGCCTGTACTGCTATAGCTAGACTTCCTGAATCAATTGTATTCTTGGCTGGTCTCAGAGATTTGGATTTGGAAGGATGCAAAATTCTTAATCTTAAAAGGCTGTTGAAGATTCACATAACTCGCCAAATTTCTGGCTTGAGTGTAATATGGTTAACAGAGTTATGTTTAATTAAGTGTGGCTTAAACGATGGATCGATTGCTGATGGTTTTGGCAGTGTATCATCACTCATTGTATTGGATCTAAGTTGGAAAGATTTTGTTGATCTACCCATTGATTGCTTCTCTAGTCTTTATCGACTTCTCTTTCTTTCGTTGGATCGTTGCAAAAGGCTTAAGTCATTGCCAAGGCTTCCGCCAGGGTTAATTCGATTAGAGGCAGTCGGTTGTGATTCAATGGAACCTCTATCAGATAGACAGTTATGTAATTTGGTTTCTTCACTTGACCATGAGGTATGTTTGGCCTCCCACAATCTATCTAATTATTTATGTCTATGTTTTCCTTAACTAAATATGCGAAACATGACTAATTTTGTGTTCTAGTATCGTGGGAGAACTAAATATGTAATCTCTGATAAGGAAGATGATGATGTCCCATTGATGTTCAAGCAAGTTGAGGTATATGGGGGTCTCAAATTTGTGTCTTTTATCTCACATATATATGCTCCCTTCTTCATGGGTAATTACTGTTAACAACAATTTTGTATGTTTGCAGATAGAATGTCTTCCCCTGAGAGATTTCTGTGCAATTATTCCAGGATCCTATATACCATCATGGTTTACAAATAAAGAAGATTATACTCCGGCTATTCGTAGATTCGAATGTGAGATAAAAGTGAACATACCTGGATATTTGCGTGATAGTGAATGGTCCGGGATTGTTGTATGCTTGCTTATCTCCGGCTCTTTTATTGGTGCGAGTTTTAATTGGAGTAGTAAAGCTGCAGAAGATGATGATTACATATGGAAAGACTGGGCGCATGATATGGCTGTGTATGCAGGGAATCGTCACCTATGCATAATGGTGTTGGAATTAAATGAGGAAACATGTTGGAAACACCTAACGGCTCATAACAATACCCTTCACATTCAACTTTCAAATTATAATTGCAGGTGTAATATATTGGGATGTGGGTGGAGAGTGCTATGTAACGAGTGGTGCACTCCCAATCGATTCAACCAACTTGCTTCTCCTAATGAGGTCAACCTTCCCCGGAGAGTACTTTACAGATTCTTTGGGAAGCTGTGTTACAGTCATTTCGTCTGAACCTTTTCATTTTTCTCACATCCATTCTATCTGCAATCCTCTACGAAAAATTAGGCACCCATTTTTTTTTTAAATATTTGATAATTGTGACATAAATTTTATATTATTATTATTTGGAGTTGATGAATTGTAAGCATATCTTAAAAAATTGGTTTGAGATTATGAAATGATTAGGAGTATTAAAGAAGGATGATGTAAAAGAAAGGGGGGCGACGGCACAGTCACAGATAATGATGGGTTTTTGGTGCAGGCATTTGTAATGTACCAATAAGTCATGCGTTTTGCTGTGTCTCTTGTGTTTTTAAAATAATTAAAAATAATTAATGTGTGTTGTCTGTTCTGCACTCAAACCCGCCATTCCATGTGTGAGGTCGCATCTCCAACTATCTCGCCACGTGGTTCCCATTTCCCGCCCTCTCTCTGCCTTGTCATTTCAATTCTAAATATAACGATTAGTTATAATTTTTATTTCCTTAGATCTTAAATGCTATAATAATTAACTAGATAGAAGTAGGAGAGTGATTTTAATTTTAAATATAAAATTTTAATTTATTTTATATTTTATATTTATAAATCTTTTATTAATTTATCAAATTTATAAATTAATATAAAATTTAACATTATTTATAAATATTTTAAAAAAATTATTTCACATTTATTATATTAATTTATTTAACTTTATTAATTTACTAAAATGAATGAATTAATTCTTATATTAAATAAAATTATGAATTATGCAACTAATTTTTTTTAGATAAATTTAAAATATTTATTATCAAAAATAATAATTAATCTTTTTATACTGTAGATTTTTAGGATCCAATTTTTGACTAATTAAACAACTAAATTAATTTTGAGTAGCCCATCGCACTCAGCATGTTGCCATTGTCGTCTTGTGTCACACCCTTTCATCACCTACATGTTCCTCGTTCCTCTCTCTTTGCCCACTTGCCACTTGGTTATATTTTTAAAACACGCAAGCTTCATGAGTGTGACGTGCCCATTTTATTCCGAATCTTATACTGTAGTAATTGTTAAGAGCAATTAATGCTGTTTGAGCACAACCTCCATCAACTACTCCTGGCATCATCACACATCCTTATATGCCACTTTAGAAATTTGTCTTTGTCATTTTAGGCTTTCAAGAAAAAACCATTAAAAATTTACACCCTCATAAATGCAAAATGCGTATTAACATGAATTTAGCTATTAACATGAATTTATATTATTAACAAAAATGCGTATTAACATGAATAGTTTAAGTAAACTATCACTCAGAACAAAATTTAGCTATTCTTTGTTAATAATATACTGCAACTCGTATGCGTTTTAACTTTTAAGGTTACTGGATTTAGTTGGAGTTCCATACATAATATACTACAAAATTAGGCACCCAACTCCCCAATGGTCCGTTGCTAACATTCCAGTCCTTCAATTTGCTTATGAATTTAATCATACCTAACAATAATTATCAGTAATCTTTTAGGGTAATTTTTTGTTTTATTTATTTGAAATTTCTGTAAGCATTTTCCCTCACTTTCAATTATTTTTAAGAAAAATATATTCTCTATAATAAAATGCCCTATAGACCACTGTTTAATTAATTATGTTCTCTGTAATATATGAAGTCTGTAAATGATTTTTTTTCTTCATTTTTTACTTTATGGAGATTTTATTTGACTTGAAATCAACAGTCTCTTTATACATGTGCACAAGATCATTTAAATTTCTGAGAACAACTCTTTCCCTTGTGACAAGCGAAATTGGAAAGGTATTCATTCTGATTGGTTAAGAGAAAAATCAAATTTTAAATGATGAATGGATTAACTGAATGATAGTACACATTGGTAATTAATAACTTGGTGAATTCATATCCAGCAATAAAAACGAAATTGTGATTAAGTTGATTTTAAACCTTTTGGATAAAAAATAATTAAAAAATCCAATTTTTTCTCTGCTTTTTTTAACTTTTCAAATGTTTAAAGCGGGTTATCATTTAAATGAGTATTAATTACAGAAATAAAATTAATAACTAACTATTAATTATTATAAAAATAATTTATATTTTGGACTACATTTTATAAAAGGTGATTTATAACGTGGATCAAAGGAAATATAGGACCACTTATGTAACATGTTAATTATAAAAAGGACATCTTTTAAATAATGGAGAGAAAAAAAGAGAGTGAAAAGATTGCAAATCCCAAGAGGGAGGAGACTGAGAAGCCACTAGGGAGTGTTTTACGGAAAATGAGAAGTCAGTAGGAAGTCAATAGGACAGGCAGGCCTGCCATCTCCATTATAAAAATATGATGCAGAAATTGTTTGGACATGGAACGTGTTGCCTGTCGCATGTGTGCTGACCAACTTCATCCGTAATACAGTACTCTCATAAGTATTTGTTGAAAAACAATAAAATATTCTAAAAATATATTTCATCTAAATTTTATCTAATTAAAATATAATAATTTAATTAATAATTTATTTTATTTTAAGAAAAATTAATATTTTAATTTTAAAAAATAAAAATCTATCTAAACCAAATTAATAAATTTATTTTTTCAAAAAAAATAAATATAAATTATTTTGTATTATCTACCAATTAGAATTAAAATATGTTGAGTTATTTTATTTTGATTAAACTGAATTAAGATAATATTATATTCCTAAAGCATATAAATATTTCCTATATTTACTATTCCCTCTACTCCTATTTATAAGTTTCAAATTCATATAAAAAATTTAATTATGCGACTTATAAATAGCACTAAAAAATTCATTCTCTATCTACTCTATAAATAAAATCAAAGGAGTAGATAATTAATTTAGATAAATTAAGGATATTAGTCATTTATAATAAATATGGTTTAATTTTCTTAAAATGACATCCTTCATTCCTTGAGATAAAAACTTTTAATATTTGTAATCAACAGATATTCTTTGGGGGAAATTATAAATTTAAAAAATAAAATGAATTGAAACCTTATATTTAATGTAAAATTCTAACCTTCTAACTAATTTTTATATTAAGGACTAAAAAAATATAATATAATACTCATATGGTCCTTAATATAAGACCTAATAAAATTGATCTTAGTTTTAAATATAAGATCTATTTTTTATATTATACATTTTTTTCTAAAATTTTCATATTAAGGGTGTTTTAGGAAAAAAAAAAGTATACCGTGCTAACTAATTTAACTAATTTTTTAATATAATTAAATTAATTAAATATGTTGTATATTAAGAATTAAATAAGTAAAATTTAAAATATTTAAGAGTAAAGCAAATTTCCCTCATGGGAGAAAAGCAGCAATATATAGATAACTCTAAAATTGGAATCCACTTTTCTCCCCTTAGATCTTCAGCATTACCAACAGCTAAAGTCAGCAAGTAAATTTAAAATGCTACCATATGTATTTAATAATTAAATAATATCTATCATCTATTAACATCAATATAATAAAAATATTGTAATTAAAGGTTTGAAGTTTATTACATACAAAAAATGGGGATAATTTTTTGATATATATATTGTTAACATATATTAAAAATTATTATACTATATATTATATTATTACAGTATATATATTATTATAGTTTTTGGGCAGGGCTAAGTATACCCCACCCGATACCCAGCATTACTCGATGTTCAGCCCAACTCTACTTAACCCAAATCTCATTGGAATGGTTTTTTTAGGTTTAGTTGAGTATTTTTTGTGAGCACAAGCGGGCTTGCTAGGCAATCGGGCCTCATATGCATCCCTATTAAAAAAATAATTTAATTATTTATTAGTGATATTATTTAATAAAAATAAAGTAGATAAATCTTATTAATTTAAGATATAAGTAGCAATGTAACTAATATTTCTTTATATTTGTGTAAAATAAGAGTAGTTAACAACCCTTTGTAATAAAGATAAAGATGCGGGGGGTACCTGTAGAAGTAATTAGTTCTGTGCGGTCGGTAAAAAATTCTGACTTGTAAGAAAGTAGGAGGGACAGATAAAACAAAGGGATTGGGGGGCCTACAGAGTAATTACCGTGATGCAAACAGAGGGTAATATGTTGGTTCTCGATTTAAGAGCCCACGTTCCGCGAAACCCCGCCGACAACCACCCACGTGACGTGAAGTGAATTTGCCACGTGGGAGAAAAAACAGCAATATATAATACTCCAAATTGTGAGCAAACAGAATTTTTAGATTGGATTTAAAAAAAACGCTTATAAAAAAAAGGTATATGGACAGTTTATAAAAAAGGACTTTTAAAAAAGAATTTAAAAAAAAATAATTTTAAATAAATAAGTGTTTGGATAGAGAGGTAGAGAAGAGAGAGGAGAGAGGGTAGAGAGAAAAGATGAGAGAGGGTGTAAGAAAAAGTAGGAGAGGAGAGAGGAGAGAGGTTGTAAGAAAAAGTAGGGATAAGATAATAATTAGATATTCCATAAACTATTTTACTGTTCAAAAAGTTAGTTTTAACAGATTATTCAAAACCATAGTTTTAAACCATGGTTTTGCCCAAAAGTACTTATGAACAAATATGGCTGTTTGTTTTAAAATTTTCCCAAACTAAGATTTGTGCTAAAAGCCCTTTTAAAACCATAGTTTGGACCCTTCCCAAACATGCCCTTAAAAAACACGTTTTTGGGTTATGTGGGTAAGATAATGTGATTATTTGTGAAATAAAAATTCAATATATATATATATATATATATAATCAGATTTATTTAACTGGTCTTTTTGTATCTTTTTGATGGAATGTTTGAAGCACCCCTATCTATATTTCATGATAACTTTTTTAGATTTTTTATATTGTTCCTCTTCTAAAATTTTATCAAGATGGTGTTTATACACACAATTTCTTTGCACACCAATTACTAAACTAGATTTTAAATAATAAATTATATTTTCTAAAAGAAAATCTTATCTTTGTTCTAGAAATATACTGACGGTTAATAATTTATTCTTAACACTTTAATTCTAACTCATTTATACTTAAAAATATGGTTCTAAATTTTAACTAATCTATATTCTATTACAATTGCTTAAGCCTTGCAAATTGGGTAAAGTAGTTTATTCACATTTCATGATAAATGGTGACAGATGGGATATTATTTTGCACAAATTAAATACATGAAATTTGGGAATCATTATTGCTATGGAATCATTTGTGTCAAAATCAAGCTGTCTCAGGAACGAGTTTTATCTCAAAATGTCTTTGTAAGCAGATTGATTAGAACAGGATGTCCAGCAATAAAATGTCAAAATTTTATAAGATAAACAAAATCAATAGCTGATAAGGCGCCTTTTACTGAATATATACTTAGATTAATATTATCACATGAATATAAATAAGTCAAAATTCTTTTTTTATTTTGTATTTTATGACAATTTACAAGTGGCTTAGTCAATATCTACATTTGCCCTAATTAATAGATTATGTGTATATGTACTTATGTCCATAATTAAGAAAACAATAAGGATTGGTGAATTATTGAGAAAACAATATAAAGAACTAACTAAAAAATAAATAATTATATTTGTCTAAAAAGATTTTTAGATCAAACCATAGTTTAAAACTAAAGTTTTGGATAAACTACTAAAAATAACTTCTAGAACAGTAAAAAAGCTTATGAACTATCCAATTACTATTTTACCTCTACTTTTTCTCACACCCTCTCTCTTTTCTTCTCACTCTTCTCTCTTTCTTCTTCTCTGTCCTTCAGCTCCGCTTCCGTCCCCCTCTTTTCCTCTGTCTATGGTCGTCTTCGTTGTTGCTGGGAGAGAGGAGCGTCATCGTCACCGGAGAGAAAGCAAACTTCAGGAAAGAGGGTCTATATTAGGGGTGTTCAACCTTGTCCCGTCCCGGGTGTCCCGATCCGGTCCCGAGGATTTCGGGACGGGTCCGTCCCGTCCCGAAATGGATCGGGACGGGTCCGTCCCGGGACGGGACAAGGTTGGTATTCGGGACGGGACGGGTTTCGGCCCGTCCCTCGGGAATCCCGTCCCGTCCCGAATTTTTTTTTTAAAAAAAAATTTATATTATCCTATTTTTCCCACTCTTATATAGATATTTTTATTCTTATACAGATATTTTTATATTAATATTTATATTCTTTCTTACTATTACTTTTTTTCTCTTATATGGGTAAGTTATTATATTATATCAAGGAGAAATGTTGGTATTTAGAGTAAGTTGCTGGGGCATTTTATATGGAATAATTTATTGAGATGATTTTATTATAATATATTTTTTTTAAAAAAATAAATTCAGGAATTCCCGTCACGGGACGCATTTTGCGTCCCTTGTACTGTATCGGGACGGGACACGGGACGGGGTTGTCCCGGTCCCGACCCGTCCCGTGAACACTCCTAGTCTATATCACCGTTGCGTCTTCTCCTCTGTTTGTGCATAAAAACGTTGTCGCACATATCAACGTCGGGGCTCCGTCTACGTCGCTGGTCACCGTGGGTCTATTGCTCTCCTCGTTTGTGCTCATCATCGAGGCTCATCGTCACTTGCAGAGGTTGCACTCCGTATGTGCTGCCATCTTCTTCGTCAGCGTGGAGAGACAACAGGAGGAGAGAGAGAGAGAAAAAAAAGAAAATAATTTTTTTTATAAAATCATACCCTTATAATTTACCAATAACAAAATTTTTTCTGGTAATAACTATGAAAATACTCATTTATTCATAACCTTTTTTTTTCTATAAGTTCTTTTTTAAAAATTGTTCAAAAGTCTTTTTCTAAAAATCTATCCAAACAGGTATATATTTAAAAATACATTTTGGAGTCAAAGACTAATAATTAATTTCTAAAGACTAAACTAGTAGAACATGCATCTTTTAGGGACTCAAATGCTATCTAACTGTATTATTCCAGATATAGTTTTGGGCTAATGAATAAAACCTCCTTTAATTTGCTGTGTTTTATTTTCAATTAGAAACTGAAGAAGCTACTTATTTATATATGAGTTCAATTTTTTGAGTGAATTACCTTTGGTATCCTTAAAATCCCATAAATATTGATGGAACTTGCATGTTCCAGGGACTCGAACGTCGCATATACTTGCTTCCAAACTGATGAATATATATTGAGTATATATTCATGAAATTTTTTCTTAATTTTATTGCTGGACATCCTTTTCTAATCTTTTTATAAAAAAAAATTCTATGCACATATGATAGAAATTTAGTAATAAGTTGAATTCGTGAGAAAAATGAAAGATGTTTAGAAAGCATCCCAATTGTTAAGGTACGACTTCAACAAAACTCCAAAAACAGGTATTTGAACTGGAAGATCAGATTGGCCACCAAGCTAATAGTGGATCTCTCCTTCCTTGGTTCTGTCTCCTTGAGCGAAATGAGAGAGGAGGATGAAGGAGAGAATATCAAACAGAATGAAGCTTCGATCAACCCTCCAGCCGAACCCATTCACCTCCCCTGGTTCGAATAGATCCAAGTTTCATACAAAGAAAAGGCGTCGGGATGTATTTCTACATATGTAGGTTTGGACGCATAGCAGTAGCTTGTATTGTTTCAGATCCCTAATAAAAACGTGCCTCAAAAATAACATGAGACTGATAACAAAGTAAAGCATAATTACAATTCATATTTTACCTTAATCCCAACAAGATTTTAGAAAGTAAAGCTCTCATCGTGTTCTTGAAAATCTATATTCCTTTCCAATTATTATGGTAAATCATGAATCTCTAGTATATACTCTGCGGACAAACCCTTCTTTTCCGTCAAAATATATATTTATCCCAATTGTTGGGTGAAGATCACAATTTTTCAGAATTTGGATTACTTCATCTTTCCTGTCCTTTGAAGAAGCAAGCAATATCCAAAAAATAGTCTTTTCTTCATCATTTAATGCCATCATAACTCGTTTTAAGTATTTGGAGAATGCTATCATCTGGACTTTGCTTTAGCCTGTCTAAGGCATCGTTCCACTCAGGTGCCCTTCTTCCACGCAAAAAAGAACCTAAAACAGTAAGTGCCAAAGAAAGACATCTTGCATATTTAACCACAGATTAGACAACACCAAATAATCATCTTTAGGATGATTGTTTTTGAATTCTTTCTTAGAAAATAGTTAAAGATATTCATCTTCCATCATTGTTTCAATCTCATAAATTCTTTTTATTACGCTAAACATATGTATCCTCCTATTAGAGATAAATCCTATTTAAGATATTGTCAGATACTAAATATGAATACCTTTTCTAGCGGGTGGAAAGTGTACCTTTTAAAGCCAACCGATGTGAAAAATATAACTTTTAATGACGGTTATTAAAACAATCGCCGTTAATATTACTCTATTATTATTTTTTTTCACAGCATTTTTTAACAAGCACTGTAAAAGCTTTTTAACAATCATTTATTTATAAAAATACTATCATATTTTGTCATAAAAAGTGTTTGTTCAAGTAATGTGTATGAGAGATGTACTCATTCAACAACCAGAGAAAAATTGACAATAATAGGTAACAACGACTCGTCTTCTTCCTAGCTAATCCTTCCACTCTAAAATAACATGTTGTCACTATGGATATTTGTCTTTTGCTTTAAAATATTTGTCATTTTAGGTTTTCAAAAACAAACCATTAAGAATTTACCCTCTCATAAATGAAAAATGCTTAACTATTTACATGAATAAAGGTATTTATGTAAAATATCATTGTATTTTGGTCAGATTTAAGCTATTTATTAGAATTAATTTTTCTAAATGTGGAACTAAGAAAATCAACCTCACAAAACAATGTACTAGATACCTACATGTAATATAAATAAAAATATTTAAAATATAAATTACTTTTAATCACCTCCTCATCAAAATTAAAAAAAATGATTGACTCATTAAATTTACCTTAAATTATTTTTAAAAAATTAACTTTTCCTATATTCATATTTGTCTCACCCTCTCTCCTCTTTTTTGATATATAATGTGTACGGTTAATATTAAATAGGAGTAAAATTTAAAAATGATAATTAATAATTCTATATGTGTGACTTATGTTATATTAGGGATAAACAATTTCTTATAAAAGTCACTATGTATTTGGACAAGGAAGTATAATATTAGTATTCTTTCATTTATCATTTATGAATCTCAAATATCGAAAGGCATAATTATGCCTTCAGCAAGTGCAATCATTAATATACGGGCAACAAGAGCAATGCGGGAAGACTGGAGGGCAAATTTATTAAATAGGTGAAATACGACATCATGAATTCTCTGTTTCTAAGTACGAGTATTTAATATACGGTCAAATCAACGAATATGCCAGCTCGAGATTGCTTGTCGTTTTGGCACCCCAATTATTTGTCTTCGATTTATTTTGGAGTTTTTTTTTGGTAAGACAAAGTGATATTAATAAAATAAAAATATTACAAAGTATCAGTTTTTTTTGGATTGCCCACAATATTCATCTTAGTTTTATCCCGACTATATTCGGATCTGACCCTCGTCTCGCACTTAGCTATAGTAGGTAAGTCTCCTAACATGAATTTTCTGTATATGTCAAAACTCAAACTAGAGACCTTACTTAAATAATACCTAACCGTTTACTATTCAGATTAATTTCTATTAGTAAAGTATAAGTTATATAGCAAGACAAAAACAAAAATTAACTATATTGCCACAAATAGTGACATGAGAGAAAAACTTGAAAAGGGAATTCACATTACACCAAACAACATCATTAGATTCCAATTTTGTTGCTTATCATTTGGCGAGATAATTAGTTTTTATTAGGATAATATTTGTAATTATTATAAGTATAATTATAAAAGGACAAAACTTATCTTCCGTTACTTATATCCAGTCTTCTAATCAACAATTACCACTTTGATTCGTTGAACACATCATCATGTAATAATTTTCATCTTTACTGAAGCCGCAAATCACTTTACCTACAACCCTATTTGCCGCTAAGGAGCCCCTTCATCTCCGCCATTATAATTTTGTATATATATACCAGTATAATTATATTTATATTTATTCAATTTTAATAATAATAAAATTATAGTTTTATATAATTAAAGGGAAAATGATAGAAAAAGATTTTAGAAAATAATAAATTCTAAAATAGAAATGTTATCAATAATAAATTAAGTATTAACAACAATAAATATGATATTACTAACATAAAGTTATTTCAAAATAAGCAGTCTCAAGAATGAGTTTTATCTCAAAATGTCTTTGTAATGCTCTTTTTGGGATCAGAATACTGAGCTCCAACAAATTGATTGTAAGCATCAATTAGTTATTTACTGTGTTAACAAATGTTTCATTTACATTCCTAATGACTTCACTTTAGGGTTCAACATTACTTTGCAAGAAATTCTTTCTTTAGTTTTTTATTTTTAAAATGTTAGTATTATGGTCATTCCTCAGTTGTTATATCGCCTTTTCATATATAGTAATTTATGTTCTATATCTATTTGTAACTTAATTATGAACCTTTTTAATTATTGAAATATCTTTTTCCTTTTTACCAAAAAAAAAGGATAGAGAAAATTAAACAATAAATTTTCTCAACTTCATTCATTAAAACAAGATACGCGTACTAAAACTTCATCAAATTATCGCCTTAGTCGAAAATCTAACTGTGATTAATTAAGACCTTAGCCTCTTAGCCTAGTGTGGGAGGAGTCATGCATCATCAGTTCATGGTTAAGTCATTTTTGACCGCTTCCATGGGGGCCATGTTAGGTAGGATAAGTGGAACAACGAGGTTGAGAAAGGTGTGTAGAATTTTGTTACATCTCGTTGTCTTTTCTCTTTGGCCATATTTTCTTTTTCTTAATTTTAACAATTTAAAACCCCCTCCTCCCATAGTGGAGGAGAGGAGCCCTACGCACGTCCCATTTTATCTACTTGGAGTATATAACTCATTAATTTTCTCAACAACATAAAGGATGTGATGTCATGTGAATTTGAAGCTCTTAGCTTTCGTTATGTATCCTTAATGTTTTTCTTTATACAAATATATCATATGGTTGGTTCTCAATTTACAAGCCCTACTCTATAATACTTTAGCTTCCCCACTAGCGCAGAATTAATTAATATATCAATTTAGATTCTCCAATCACACCCATTAACCAATCCTCTTAATTAAGACCTTAGCCTAGTGCCGGAGGTGTCATGCATCATCAGTTAACGGTTAAGTCATTTTCGACCACCTCACTATGATTAACGAAGAGTGATTAACTCATTAAATCTGTCTTAACTATTAAATTAAAAATTCAATTTGCCCCCATGTGTACCACCCATAAATAAGAATAAAATTAAAAGATAATAATTAATAACTCTTTAAGCCACGGCTTATATTGTAAATAAAAAATATCAAATAAAAGACGCTCTATATTACTATTCTTTGATTGTGATCTGGTGGTCAAAGTAAATGTGTGAATACTACATATTAATGTAGCACATTGAGGTAGATGTCTGTCTCTTTTTTGACTATTTTTTGGATAAAGATCGATTATGGAGGTCATCATAATGCAATTGCCTTCACATTAAACTTAGCCTTTGTTTTGCTGGCATAATTAAGAAATTCAAGTATTGAAATTAAAGTGGCATAGTTGAAACGCCATTGGATAAACTTGATCATATTGAAATGATGGAAGCCAAATAAGCCAACTTTGGAATGGGTAACAGGTGAGGCTGATGCTTCATGCACAATTGTTTATCTTAAAATTATATTTATGTTGTCCTTAATTGTTTTATTGATACATGGTTTAATGAGATTGACTCTACAATATTTTATTTGCCTAGTTCATGAACAAGCTCCGGTTTTGACCGAAACTCCAGACTTCTCAAAAGTTGCATATTTGTCTTCTTCCTACTCCTTCCATTGATCTAAAATAGTAGTTTTCACTTTTGATATTTGTCTTTGCTTCAAACTATTTGTCATTTTAGGTTTCTGAAAATAAACCATTAAGAATTTAGCGATGTCAATTTGCCTGCACCAAAGTATGAATTGTTTTTTTATACAAAAATTTTTAGAAAGAGATTGAGCTCGCTCATAGTCTAAAAATAGAATAAAATCTCTCATGATGCAAAAATGTATTTCTACTGCAGGCGCTCTACGCCTGTTGTCGCGAGGCCGATATAAAAAGTGTAACCAGTGGGTTAGGAATGGGCTAAATCATAATATGATCTTGGACTATGAGCTGGAGATTAATGGGCAGAAGGTGATACTAATTGGGCTTGCGAGGGCATGACAGATATGGTACAAGCCAATAGGATGTTTAGGAGGAGGAAGAAACCAACGAGATTTAGTCCGACTGATAAGAAACTCGGTATCACTTAACTGAGGTCTCAAGTTTAGGCCTTGACATATGAAAAAAAAATTTCGTTGGGAAACTTACCCACCATTGCCAGGTACGCGACGCGGGTTGAATCCGAATATAGTCGGGGCAAAGCTCCGGAGAACCGAGTGGGTGACAAAAAAAAAAGCAGGAGGAAGAGGGTGACCTAGGTAAAACAGGTTAAAATTTCCTTATAAATAGTTATAATTAATATAACAGAATTTTAGGTTACTTTGTCATCTTAGATTTTAACGGTTGGATTGTAACTAGTAATCTTAACCTTTCAATTATAAAACCACACTTCAATCACTCCAAAGTTCTTGCGACCTCTCTTAAATGAAATTAATGGGGGAAGAAGATGTGGTTGGCCATTTATTCATCATGTCCCTTGGATTATGTTTTTTTTTATCTTAACAACTACAAAACCATAATTCTTGCTTTAATTCTATCGGTTGGGTTCGTAATTTTCCTGTCCTTTTTAAGACGTTTTCTTTGTATGTTCCTTAATTTTTCCCTTTTGTCCATCTTCCTTATAGAAACAAATTGACTTGACTGGTGGATATTTCATCAATTTTGAATTTACTTGTATATGAACTATGTGGTTGTGTGCATGAATTATTGGTTGGCTTCGTTTTTTTTTTTTTTCTCTTTGTCCTTTTTAAGGCATTTTCTTTGTGCGGGAGAGTGCTTTCCACTCTCATCCCAAATTCCTTATCAGTAGGCTTTATTTGTCTAAGGGCAAGGAATGTGATCCTTTTGGAATAAATGTTAATCTCTTGTTTATATTTATAATTCATTTTTAATTAATTCATCAAACTAAATAAATTAAGGGAAAATATCTCAAAAAAAATACTCTAAAATATAGGAAAACCTAAGTAGTGGAAACCGTAAAAGTTGTAATTGACAGACAAGGATGAGGACCAATTTAAAATTTTGCGAATGTTGGGGGGGAAAACCTGAGTGCCCCTGATTTTTTCTCACCCTTCTCTCTCTTGCTGCCCTAATTTGGTCGCTGCCACACTCTTCATCCTACGGCAACTGTTTTCGGTTCCTCTTCAAAGCCAACGATCTCTTCCACTCCACCTGTCACCGCTACCAATCTCGATGTCGTTGCCGGTCGCGGGTGATTGTGTTTTAATATGTTCTACAATTTATTAATTTTGATTGTGTTTTAAAATTTTGTAATTTTAAGTTTTCATCATATTAATTTAAATTTATTTATTTCAATTTATTTTAAATGGCTAAAAATATATTTCAAACATATATACGAACATTTATAAAACACCCTGTATATATTTATTAAAAGAATTAATCAAACTTTTAACTAATTCTTTTATCCATGCATCAACTAAATTATTTGAACTTCTGGCCCAATATGATAAAAACATTAAATAAATAACTACATTTGCAGAAAGGGAAAAAAAAATAAAACTCTTGAGTTCTCCAAAAATATTTTTTGTCAAAATTAGGAATTTAGGAATTAGTATCATGAAGGACAAACTAGTAAATAAAATTTATTTGAATATAAATTTTAATCCAAAATATATCTTTAAAAAAAATTTAATAGAATTGACCGTTCGAACTTTTCAATATATGTTCTTAAAAAAGAGGGAGGTCCGTATAATTATAAAAGAAATGTAAAGGATGTTATAGCATTAACAACTGTTTAGTATGTTTGCAGGCAGAATGTGTTCCCTTGAGAGATTTCTGTGCAATTTTTCCAGGAAGCGAAATACCATCATGGTTTCCAAAGGAAAATAAAGAATATTATTCTTTGGGTGAGAGTAGAGGGGAATATGAGATAAAAGTGAACATGCCTCAACATTTCGATCGTAGTAAATGGTCCGGAATTGTTGTATGCTTCCTTATCTCAGGTCGTTACCGTGGTTTGATTTCATGGAGTAGTAAAGGTGCAGAAGATGATGATTATATATTCAAAGAGTGGGCGCATTATATTCGCCTCGAGTATAATCATCAGAATGGTCACATGTGCACAATGGTGTTGGAATTAAATAAGGAAATATGTTGGCAGCACCTAAGTGGTCATGCCAATTCCCTTCACATGAAACTTTCTAATCACGTGCATTATGGCTTTTAATTCTCACTTTGATAATTCTTGTTTTGATATAATAATTAAATAGGGATTTATGATCAACTTAGTATGAAATTAAAATGGACAAAAGAAACCAACGGGAAGCAATGATATGAGTGGTTGCAAGTTGACACATTAGCAACTTGTACAAAGTGAAAGATTATGAGGTAGCAAGCTTTTCTTTAAATTGTTGGAAACCATTCACAGAAAGATTATGGAGTACGAGTTCCACAACAGAAGGTGATCCAATGCTTCACATCGAATGCTCTGTTCTTGCCAACGTGTTTTCTCATGAAATCCAGAAGCATTAGGCTGAGGCGAGGCTTCCAGGCATACCCAATTGAAATTTCATTCGCCCATTCTTTGCAAACATAATAATCTTCACTCTTCAGCAAGGTTGAGGAAGGTGTGCAGGATTTTGTTATCTCGTTTGTTTTCTTTTCTCTGTCGCCATCTTTTCTTTCCTTTTTCTTAAATTTAACAAATTAAAACTCCCTCCTCCTATAGGGGTATATAACTCATAAATTTCTCGATGAGAAGAGATATGGGATGTCATATGAGCTAGAAGCTCCTGGCTTATTCATCTTTCCTTCCTCATGTAAACATATCACATGGGAATCTCCATTCCCGGAAATCCCCCCCAACATTCACCACCTACGCTATAATGCTTTAGCTTCTCCACTTGCACATAATTAATTAATACATCAATTTAGAGTCTCCAATCACACCCATTAACCAATCCTCTTAATTAATTAGTTAAGACCTTGGTCTACTGCGTGAAGGGTACACTACGCTTTTTAATTTGGAATAACGTGAAAGGCTGAAGTCAAGTCAAGTCATTGTCAAGTCTTCCACCGGCGCCAACTCCATTATGCTTTTGAATCTCTATCAGATGCACACCTGGCTAGGTGAATATGCTTTCAAGCATCCGTTTCAACGACCTCATTATAACTACAGAAGGCTAATTAATTAACTCATTGAATTTGTCTTAAATATTGGGGAAAGAAATCTAACTGTTACCCTATTTAACAAGTGTCTCACCTCTCTCTCTTCTTTCCTTCTTTCTTTCATATGGAGGAATTTGGCGCAAAACATAGAAAGGAAATAATAATATAACAAAATAAAACTTAAAACATTAAGGAGTGCCTTTTTCTTTTGACCACTTTGAGTAAAGATAATGGAGAGCGGCTTTCCCGGAAGAAACATTGTGTTTATTCCCCTCTTTCTTCCCCTTTTGAAAAAGCAAAGTGAATTTCACACATGGGAAAAAGCAGCGTTGGTTTTATTAATGTAGCCTAACCTAACTTAATGCTTGAGTTTTTTTGTTCCAGGCTCTTTTCTTATTTCTTGTTTTTTTAAAGAAAACTTATCTTTGTTTTAGAAAATATGCCGACGGTTAATAATTTACTCTGAACACTTCAATTCTAACTCATTCATACTTAAAAATATGGTTCTAGATTTTAACATATATTTAAAAATATATGCAAATATAATTTTAACTCTTAACACTTAAAAATATATTTCAAACATATATAGAAATATTTATAAAGCACACCGTATATATTTATTAAAAGGATTAATCAAACTTTTAACTAATTCTTTTATGCATGCATCAACTAAATTATTTGAACTTCTGTTCCAATATGATAAAAGCATTAAATAAATAACTACATTTGCAAAAATAAAAAAAATTAAGGAAACAAATAAAACTCTTAAATCTCCAAAAATATATTTTCGTCAAAATTAGGAATTTAGGATTTAGTATGATGAAGGACAAACTGGTAAATAAAATTTATTCAAATAAAAATTTTAATCTAAAATATATCTTTATAGAATATTCTTAATAGAATTAATCCTTCCAACTTTTAAAAATATGTTTAATGGAGGGAAGAGAAAAGAAGAGATTTTAATAAAAAAAAAAGAGAAAAGGAGAATTTTATTATTATCTTTTTTTAGATTAAAATTAAAAGAAGGGAGGAAAAAGATTTTTATATTATCTTATTTAGTTTAAAAAGTGAGATGAGAGAAAATATTTTTATATAAATAAATTTATCTATATATTATTTTATAAAATATTTTAATAAAATATAATATAAAGATAATATTAAGATATTAAAAAAATTATAAATATATTAATATTATAAAATATAAATATTATTATTTTTTTTTAAATTTTCCTAAATTTTAGAAGGGAGTAAAGTTAAAGAGAGGAGGGAAAGTAGGGAGGGAAGAAATTTTTTCTCCCCTCCTAAAAATTTTATATACCCAAATAAAGAGAGGATACCCCCCTCCTCTCCCTCCCCCAAATCCTTTATACCAAACCAACCGTAACCCAGTCTTACAAATTTTCGTAAAAGAAAAACCATTTCATTTTTTATTCTACTTTGAATCTTATTATTAATTATTTAATTTTATAATTTGTGACTACTTTTACTGCAAGCCTTCACATCAATTGATTGTCCATTTACGAGCCCCTGCGGGACCAGGCCTGCTCCAGGAATTTCCCCCGACAATCCCCCATGGGACCCACCTACCGTGTTATGGTTTAGTTTCTCTAATACATCAGTTTAGCTTCTCCAATCAATCCTCTTAGTTAAGGTTAAGGAAGTAATAACATAATAATATGATCAAACTTAAAATATTTAGGAGCAAAGTGTAATCTCACACATGGCAAAAAGCTGCATTATATAATAGACTCTAAAATTCTAATCCACTTTTCTGCCCCAACATCTTGTGGATTGATTGGCTTTTAGCTTCTTCTTTTTTTCCCCTTTTTTTCATATTTAAATTTTTAAAATTAATCTTTTTAATATATCATCTAAATAATTTAGTATTAAATTAAATTTTTATAAAGATTTATAAAAATATAAATTATATTACACTAATTAACTTAAAAAATATTAGTATAATACATATAATTTTTTTAATTTTTAATTTTATTTATATATATTTTTTTCTCTTTTTATTAAATTATCTAATTTTATTCTTTTAGAATAATTAGTTTTGTATTAGGATTAACAATACTTATAGAATAAAATTACAGATAGATTGATGGTACTAATAAAATAAAATTAAAAAAATTAATAAGTAATAAAACACACATAACTATTAAATTAAAAATTAAAAAAGAAAATTTAAATTAATTGTATCTCAACTTCAGGTTATAAAATTAGCTAGGACAAAAGTCATTTAACGTTAATCCAAAACAACCCCTCTGCTGTTAGATGATTTAACTGGTCTTCTCGAATTCTTTCGTTGGAATGTTTGGAGGTGGACCCCACATTTATACAGGTTTGTAAATTAAACGCGTAAACAAGAAGGACAAGTCATCGTCAACCCACCCCCAAAGTAAGCCTTCGCTTTTTAGCCCATGGAAGAGAGAGAGACAAAGAGGTTTGGGTTCTTTCGTCCACACTTCTCCTTTATTAATTGCAGTTCGGCGTCTTCAGATCACAGCAGCTAGTGTCCAGAAGAAACTGAGATCGCTTCAACAACATTGACCACTGTATAACGAACTTTCTTGTTTAATGTTCCTTTATTTTACCCTCTCATTTCAATTCCGTACCTCTTATTCATTTTAATTTCTTGTTTTCATGAGCTATTACTGATACGATTATGTGGTTGCAGATTACTTGCGTTTTGTTCAAAACTGAAACGATCGAACCCCTGCAATGGCTTATAGTGCCCGAGTAGAATCTTCTTCTAGCTCTGGTACTTGTGATTCAACTCCTCCATGGAATTATGATGTTTTCTTGAGTTTTGCAGGAAAAGACACTCGCTTGAAGTTTCTGGGTCACTTATATGAAGCTTTCAAAACAAGTGGGATCAAAACGTTTAAGGATGATGTAGATCTTGAGAGAGGAGGAGTCATAAAGGAGGATCTCATTCAAGCAATTCAAGGTTCTCTCTGTGCGATTCTTGTTATCTCTGAAAATTATGCAGATTCCACATGGTGTTTGGATGAGCTCCAAAAGATTCTTGAATCTCAAAAATCATTGCGTCGACGAGTGTTTCCCATCTTCTATGATGTTGAACCATCGGATGTAAGAAACCAAAGAAAAACTTTTGGGGAAGCCTTCGCTAAGCATGAAAAGAACTTCAGAGAAAACCCAGCAGTAGTGCAAAATTGGAGAAATGCTTTGTCTGAAATTGGCAACATATCTGGTCACGACACCAGGGGCAAGTACGTATTCTTTTACCATCACTAGATCATATCTTTCCGTATTTATTTAGATTTTATATATTTTATTATCTTTAATTTTGGTTTAAATCGTTTATAATCATTTTTATACGTAGTCTTTCTTTTCGTTTCAATAAATTAATTATAAGAAATATTCATTTAGATGCTGTTGAATTATATATAACAATTCATTTATTGTTATTATGAAATAAAGGGAATGATAAGATATTTGAGAGAATTAGAGTAGAGAATAAAATAAAGTATAAAAATTAAAGAGAATATATCTTATTTAATCAGGAAACTTCTTTTGGCCAAAAAAAAAATTAGCTAACTTCATTAATATATTTCAATATGTGATCGATGCCTTCCATTTATATGCACAGTTTTACAATTTCAAATAAATAAGAATCTATAAATTTTATGATAATAGGAGATATAGGGGATATAGGCATCCACTTAGACTGTTTGAATTTATCCCAAATTATACTTTTAAAAGTATTTTAGACAAATTTTAATTTAGAAAAATTTTAAAACAAACAGTCATATTTGTTCATAAGTACTTTTAGTTAAAACTATATGGTTTTGAATAAACTATTAAAACTAACTTTTTAAATAGTAAAAGAGTTTATGGACTATCCAATTACTACCTTAACCTAATTTTTTTTACACTATCTCTCCTCTCTCATCTCTACCCCTCTCCTTTCTCTTCTTTTCTCTCTCTTTTCTACCCTGTCTCCTCTCTCTTATCTTTTCTCTACCTCTCTCCTGTCTCTTATTTTTAATCAAATCATACCTTTTTTAGTAATTTACTAATATAAAAAATTATTCTAAAAATAACTATCCAAACACTTATTTATTCAAAATCATTTTTTTTTCCTAAAAACTTTTCTTTAAGAGTCATTTTTCATAAACTGTTCATAAATATTTTTTTCATAAACTTTTTTTAAAATCCTATTAAAACAACCCTATAACATTTATATCTTATTTTATGTTTTGATATGAAGGAAGAGAACCTATACTATATCTAAGTCAATATTTTTTCCTTTGACCCGACTAAATTTATTATTAAGCGCCATGAAAATTATAATCATATTGAAGGACCAAAACTCAATAACTTCCATATGGTTGTGAAAATTCCATTTCCTTCCTTTTTCTTCTTCCACTCAATTTTTAAGAAGGGTAAAATATACTTTTAATTTTTTTAGTTTATAAGAGATTTTATTTTAGTTCCTTAATTTTATAAAATGTACTTTTAGTCATATAATTTTAACCCGATAATGTTACTAACAGAAAATACTAACTAAGCAAATTTAAGTTATTAATCTATAGCTGATAAAGCATGCTTAGATTTTAAACATAATTAATAATAATATTAAAACCCATTTCACATAATAAAAAACATTTATGGTATTTTTTAACCTAATGAACCTATGACACGTATGCTTTTTATTTTGAGTAAAATGTAATGAACTTTTTTTCATTTTCTCTCATAATCTAATTATCTACTCTGTCCCCCAATTTAAAGAATTTTAAATATAACATGAACAAAAAATTAAAATTATATTAAAAAAATAAAATTTAAACCTTTGTCAGCTATACAATAGTTACTTATGGTGCTGAGTAAGTATTTTATTTTAGCAACAATAATAGTGTTAAGATTATATGACTAAAAGTATATTTTATAAAATTAAGATACCTAAATGAAATCTCATCCAAATTTAAATTTAAAAGGCTAAAAGTATACTTTAAGAAAAATACAGTCTCTATAATAAAATCCCCTACAGCCGACTATTTAATTATTTTTATCTGTATCATATGAAGTCTCCTAATAAACAATTTAATTTCTTTTTCATTTTTTACTTCATGGAGATTTTGTTTAACTTGAAATTAAAAGTCCCTTAATGCTTGTGTGCAAAAGATCATTTAAATTTGTGACAAACACTCAATTGTGACAACGGAAAATTAAAAATTATAATCATTATAATGGGCAGATGGATCAATTCTTGCTTGCTCAACAATTCACAATCCACGTATCACCATCCCAGTTGTCGTTGTCGACTTGATATTTTATGGAAACCGAATAGAAATTCCCAGTTGCATCAAAAAGATGTATTGTAGCTTTAGTAAACAATATTGATGAAAAATAGCAATTTTCATTATTACATCATAACTATGTAACTCGTGTTAAACTGTTTTTTTTTTTTTTAGGAATGAAGCAGATCTTATAAAAGATATAGTCAGAGATGTATGGACTCATTTAAGCTCTAAATTACCATCTTATTATAACAATCTGGTTGGAATTGACTCAAGAGTGGCCGATCTGATGCCCTTTTTGGAGATTGGGTTGGAGGACACTCGTTTTGTAGGGATATGGGGTGTGGGCGGTGTCGGTAAAACAACTCTTGCTAGAGTTGTTTTTAAAAAAATATCTGACAAGTTTGAAATGTGTTGCTTTCTTAACAATGTCAGAGAAACATTGCAAAAAGAAGGCCTAGAATCTTTGCAAAAAAGGCTTCTTTCTCTTCTCAAAATAAAAGACATGGAAATTTCCAATTATTTTGATGGAATGGAGATGATAAGATACAATCTCGAGAGGAAAAAGGTTCTTCTTATCCTTGACGATTTAGATGATATCAGTCAATTAAAAAATTTGGCTGAAAGTCCAGATTGGTTTGGTAAAGGAAGCAGAATAATTATCACAACAAGAGATAGACACTTGCTCACCGCATCTAGAGCGGAAAGAATATATGAGATGAAACCCATGGAGGAAGATGAATCTCTTAAACTCTTTTCAAACAAAGCATTCCACACAGATCAACCTAAAAAGGATTATATGAAGTTATCTAAATCTGTGGTTAAATATGCAGGAGGCCTTCCTTTGGCACTTGAAGTTTTGGGTTCTTTTCTTGATGGCAGAAATGAACCTCAGTGGATAGATGCTTTAGATCGATTGAAGCAAATTCCTGATGATAATCGTATTTTTAAAGCACTTAAAATAAGTTATGATGGACTAAAGAATGAGAAAGAAAAGACAATATTTTTAGATATTGCTTGTCTTTTCAAGGGTTGGCAGAAAAAAGAGGTGACTCAGATTTTGAAAAGTTGTGATCTTAACCCAACAATTGGAATAGGGGTCTTGATTGAAAGAAGTTTACTAGTTGAAACGGAATATTGCACATTAGAGATGCATGATTTACTTGTAGACTTGGGTAGGTATATAGATCGTCGAGAACCTCCTAATGTTGGCAAGCATAGCAGGTTGTGGAAGTTTGACGACATTAAGGAAGTATTGGAAAATAACATGGTGAGTGCCTTATTTTATAAATTTTGTTGACATACATTTAATGTATTCAATATTCTTTACTTCCTTATCATTCTCATGTTTTTTCATTAGGGATCTGACGAAATACAAGCTATTGTTATGCAAGGTGATTTTGGTCGGAACCAACAGGAAATAAAAGTGCATCCTGAAACGTTTTCAAAGATGAGCAACATTAGATTACTCATCGTTAAACATTATTATAGCTCACTCATCTTACCAAAGGGATTGAAATTACCAGGTGCATTAAAAGTTGTTCGATGGCCTTCATTTCCTTTGGAAGCTCTTCCACTTCCACTTGATAAACTTGTTCACATTGACATGAATAAGAGCAAAATAAAGCAATTTTGGAATGGCATACAGGTATTGCATCATTGTTTATCTTAAAAATATATCGCTATGTCCATGTTTATCGATGATACATTGTTTAGTGATGCTGACTCTGCAATCTTTTATTTGACTAGTTTATGGCAAAATTGAAATTTATCAACCTGAGCTATTCTCAAGATTTTACCGAAACTCCAGACTTCTCAAGAGTTCCATATTTACACCATTTACGTCTTCGCGGATGCAAATCCCTTGTCACGATCCATCCCTCACTTGGAAAGTTGAAAGATCTTGTTGATGTGGACTTGTTTGGTTGTGAAAATCTTCTATTCCTAGCAGAAAAATTGGAAACAAATTCTTTGATGAAGTTAGATCTTGGATGGTGTGAAAAACTTGAAGTGCTCCCAGAGTTTGGGGAAGGTATGAAAAAGTTAACATATCTTAGTGTTAAGGGTACTGCTATAACTAGACTTCCTGAATCATTTGGATTATTGACTAGTCTTAGAGATTTGAATTGGGGGCGATGCAAAATTCTTAATCCTTTAAAGCTGTTGAAGACTCACATAACTCGCCAAATTTCTGTCTTGAGTCTAATGTGGTTAACAGAGTTACGTTTAAGTGGGTGTGGCTTAAAAGATGGATCGATTGCTGATGATTTTGACAGTTTATCATCACTCATTGTATTGGATCTAAGTTGTAATGATTTTGTTAAACTACCCATTGATTGCTTCTCTAGTCTTTATCGACTTCTCTTTCTTTCGTTGGATCATTGCGAAAGGCTTAAGTCACTGCCAAGGCTTCCGCCACGATTAATTCGATTAGATGCATGCGGTTGTAATTCAATGGAACCTCTATCAGATGGAGCGTTAGGTAATTCGCTTTCTTCACTTAGCCTTGACCATGAGGTATGTTTGTCCTCCCACATTCTATCCAATGATTTATGTTCATGTTTTTCTTAACTAAATATGCGTAATATGACTAATTTTGTGTTTTAGTATCGTGGGAGAACTAAATATATAATCTCTGATAAGGAAGACGATGATATCCCATCGGAGTTGAAGGATGTTGAGGTATATGGGGGTCTCAAATTTGTGTCTTTATCTCACATATATATGCTCCCTTCTTCATGGGTAATTAATGTTAACACAAGCTTTGTATGTTTGCAGCCAGAATGTCTTCCCCTGAGAGATTTCTGTGCAATTATTCCGGGATCCGATATACCATCATGGTTTACAAATAAAGAGCGTCATTATACTCCGTATATACGATCACGATGGTTTACAAATAGTAAAGAACATTTTGAGATAAAAGTGAACATACCTGGATATTTGCGTGATAGTGAATGGGCCGGTATTGTTGTATGCTTGCTTATCCAAGGCTCTTTTTCTCATTCGCGTATTAATTGGAGTAGTAAAGCTGCAGAAGATGCCGATTACTTACGGAACGACTGGGCGCATTGTACGGTTGCGTATCACGGGAATCTTCGTCACCTATGCATTATGGTGTTGGAATTAAATAAGGAAACAAGGAACCACCTAACGGCTCATAACAATACCCTTCACATTCGACTTTCTGCTTTTCATTTTGACTATGAAATATTGGGATGTGGGTGGAGAGTGATATGTAGAGAGTCATGGACTCCCAATCCTTTCGATCAACTTGCTTCTCCTCATGAGGTCAACCTTCCCTGGAGAGTACCTGCCAGATTCTTTGCGAAGGTGTAGTTTAGATTAGATGGTGAGTCATTTATCTCATTTGATTATATAGACCATGTGTTTTCTATTGATAAATTTTTTTAAATTTAACATTTTTCTCTTTCTACATTTGTATATCATTCTCAGTTTCTTACATCTCTTTTCTTTTTCACTCTTTTTAACAAGAATTATGTGAGGGAAAAATTAAAAAAAAATCAATAACTCCTCTAAAATTCTTATAATTTCAACTAATTTTTTAATCAAGTTTTTATAATTTTTTTATTAAGTCCCTATATTTTTTTCATTTTTATTAGTCTCAGTTATTTTTTTCAATTTTTCAAGATCCTAACAATTTTATTTATTTTTAATTAAATTCTTGTGGTTTTATGTGATTGATAAAAAGAAGAAAAAAAAGAATTATAGAAACCTATGAAGTACAAGCTCCACAAGAAAAGATGATCCAATTCAAATGATGTGGTTGACATATATAGCAGTATCAATATCAATACAGTTATGTATTTGCTCACATCAAATGCTCTGTTCTTGCCACAACAAATGTCCATGTGTTTATCATTTGTTAATAAATCTTGTTTCTTGAATGAAGCAGCGCCTAGCGGCCTACATACATCCGTATACAATTTTGAATCTTTTAAGTTACACCACACACTTAATATGAGCAGCTTTTTTTTTTTGTTTGTTAATGAGAGTTGATACAGATAATAAAAAATAGACTCGTATCCCATAAGGACATGAGTTCAATTTCTATTGCCGTTATGAAAGCTCCTTTAGTATGCGATCTTATAAGTCATCTGTAAGTGCTATATGAACCTTAGGGCTATATCCTAACCTTAATGGAGAACCGGTGCCGAATTCACTTAAACTTTTTTTTTAAAACAAAAATATGAGAAACTTTTGGACTTAGGAGAATGAACATAAACAAATGGAAGTGACTTTTTTTATTTTATTTTCTTTTTTTTAGTATTGGAATGTACCATTTATTTATTTTTATGATATGACAAAACAAAATAACAGTTATGTGAATAATGGAAGGAGTGGAATAAACATTGAAGGAGACCAACTTTACAATAGCCCATCAAGGCATCAACTAAGAAATTACAAGGAAATCAATCAAGAAAATACTTGGTAAAAAAATTCATAAAAAAGGAACACTCTGAAATTTTAAAATATTCTTTTGTCACTAGAGAATTAGGAAAGATAAATAGAATGACTGGAAAATCAAAAGAGTCATCTTTATTTTCTTTATTGTCACTCTTTTCTAATTGTTTTATAAAACAAAGTTTGGATGAATTCGGTACTGTGAGTTCCCAAAAATCAAGATATACTTCCATGCTAAAAGATGCTTATAAACCTAGTTACAATGACCAAAAAAATAAAATTCTACATCAATAGCTAAGTTTGTTTGTAGGACTTCAACAAAACACAATAAATTTGGCTAGCTCAATCATAATTCTCCAAGAATATAGATTCCATTTGCATATATGTTCACTAGTTGTTCAAGTCATTTTCCATATCATTCATTAAGAACATTATTAGACGGCCAGACTTTACCTATCCTAAAGCATATTGGTGATCAAATGACAATCCTCTACAAGCCGTCCTATTATTCTAGTCATAATTAGTAGAAGAGCTGCTTACACACTGGTCTCAGCATAATGACAGCTGCTTACACACTGGTCTCAGCATAATGACAAGTGTTTGAAATGGAAGATCAGGATGGCCACCAAGATGATAGTGGATTTCTCCCTCCTTGGTTCTGCCTCCTTGAGCCATCACGACAGTTACTGCTACTTCTGGCATTCCTTCCTCCGTGAGTTCCATCACGGGAACTGCTCTGTCCTGGTGGTGGAAGCTCAACGCGGCAAACAGGACAGGAGTTATGATGAACCAACCAAGGAACAATACAGTCAGAATGATAAATATGGTTACAGGGCATTTTCCTAGCCTCGGAGCCTAGCTCGAATTTTTCTTGACAAACTGGACAGTGTGAATCAGTGTGAAGATGCGCTGGTGTGATCTTAATGGTAGGCATTGCATCAATTGAAGAATGTGAGGCTGGAGGAGGACCTCAGATAAAAATGGTAGTTCATGACTTGGGGCAGGTGACCTTACCATCAAAAACAAAATCAAGACTTCCTATCTCTTGATCTGAACTTTAACCTTGTTACTCCGTCAGAGGCCTTAATAGATACAAATCTCACACCTAAAAGAATGTTTTTCTATCAAATAGATACTTGGATTGCATGTAAATGATGCTAAGATACAACTTCATGCAAACTAACAGAAAATTTCTCTCGTGTGCGTTTGAAATTATAGTTATATTTTACATGTTAAGGGGTGTCAAATACTTAGAAAAAGATTTATGTTAGACTACCAAACCACTTATGTCCAAGCAGTAACCATTCTTGCCACTAAAAACAGAGGAGCTACAGGTGCGAAGTAGACCAATCTTTAACTTATATCATGAGGCACTAGAACAAATTCGACAGCTATCACAGGACATAAAACACAAGTGAAAAGAACATGATATACAAACATTAAGTTTTACCAGAAAATAAGCTTACATGGCTGAAAATGACAGCCTTAAACCCACCAAAGTAAAAGTGCTTCCTTAATGGCTATGTAACAAGGAAAACCAATGGCTTGGGTGTTTTGATTGAAAAATGAATCCTTAGAGGAGGTTGGAGAGAATAGCCCGCAATCAGATAAGGAAATTTTTTTAATCATAAGAAGCAACAATTGATTCATTAATTTTTTTTTTGGAGGGGGAAATATCAGGAATATAGTAGATCATATAATGTATGGCAGACGTTGGCAAAAAAAAAAAAAAAGTTATGGCAGAAAGGCATGGAAAGAAATTTGTTTTGTTTTATTTCATAAGGTCTTGTATTGGCGGGAAGTTAGATTGTTCAACTTAGGAGCAAAACCACAGGCATGGTTCACACTTCAACATAGAAGGTCACTAACTCGAACTTTGACAGCTTGTGGAATTGTAACCGAGGCCTTTGAACTGAGAATCAACCAGTCATTTGATCCACACAATAGAGTGGAATGAACTGCAAAATTAAATAGAAAAGGTGATTTTGTAAATAAAAAGGACACAAGTGTCAGTATTCCTAACGGGAAAGAGTCATAAGAAGCAATGAGCAGTGACAATAGAACTATAATAAACATTGTACATCTCTCTTTTTATGCAGATTAAGAGCAATCATCTTCCATTACAGATAACATACGGAAATTGTAAGAGTTTCATCAGTTTCATGATGATAGGCACATTGAACTTTTTTATGCAACTTAGACTGGCTTGGGAACACAGGTATGAGATGTTATATATCATGCCTCAAATAGTCCAGCTCGGTGGTTGCAATGGGGAAAGATAAACAGACAAATTGTTGCATTTCATTCCAGACATGAGCGCAATAAAGAACAGGAAGAACACAAAGAAACATACTGCATCGTGTTCGTTTGAAAATAATTCATAACCCCGACGAACTATAGGGAAATTATCTAAAACTTTGGGAGTAGCAAACTTCATGCAACAACAAAAAATGAAATTCAAGCACAATATAGCTTTCGACCTTTCGTTATCAATCATCACTACTGACAAAGACAGCAAACACAACAGATTTAACGAATAGATACACGAAAAGAAAACGCAAAAATAATAACAGAACTCCGAGAGGAAGCAAAATCAAGTACGAATTCAACAATTGTACCAAGGACAACAAATTTCAACTTGGGGTCTAAACTTAAAAAATAAACTGATAGAAACAGAATGATTGCCGACTAAAAATATAGATAGACAAAAAGAAAACCAAAGAAAAAGCTTATAATGTGGAATTCGCACGAGGGAACTAACCCGAATTAGGGAGGTTAAGAGACAGAACCAAGCCGCGGAGGGTGCGACACAGTACGAAGAGTGACGAGTGTGGGTAGAAAGAGGAAATAAGATTTTTCTGGAAAAAGCGACTTCTTTTTCGATCCTTTTTTCTATTTAAAGTCCACGGAAATTGGGAAATAAGCGAGCGAAAAAGAGAAGGAATGCTATTTTCGGGATTTTTTTTATTTTTCTATTATTTTTTTATATTTAAAGGAGTGTTATTCAGAGAATTTAATCAAAATAATGTTTAAGCCACGCCTTCTCTTAGATGAAATTGTTTAGACGTGTTATTTTAAAATTAAATTATTCAAAGCTTATCATCCGTTTATTTATGATTTAAGAAAATAAAATAAGAGAATTTTATTTTAAAATTAAATTATTCAAAGCTTATCATCCGTTTATTTATGATTTAAGAAAATAAAATAAGAGAATATTTCATTTTGAAAAACTTGTAAAATAAAAAATGAAATTTATTTTTTTTCTAATTTGAAGTTCTTTTTAGTCCAATTAGCAGCTAGTACATAAATCAATTCATTAAGAATATTAAAAACATTTAGTATATCTTTAAAAAAATATTATATTGAACTAAGTGTAATTAAAAAGTTCGTATAATGTGACAATGCCACGTCACAAGAGATAGTCAATGGATGAGACATGACTTTGGCGGATCAATGGGATCGAATTATCTAGAGACTAGAGTGGGTGGTGCTGTTATAAAAATTTGATTATTTGATCATATTTATATTAAATTTTTTATATATATTATATCAAAATTTTTAATATATTTTATTATATATACTATTTTTTATATTAATTTAAATTAATAAAAATATTAAAAAAATAAAATACATGATAGAGTTAGATTTAAAAACTTGACGTTATAAATATAAGTAATTTAATATAAATTTTCTCATTTAATTATTTACTTGCTGGGCTGAGAGTTAAACACCAATATTTATAATATAAATATAGAAGGTGATAATATTTACTTTCCTCTTGGCTGAACGAAAAGACTAAGAAAAATAAAAAATATAATAGTCCTCTCATATGTCTACGTTTGTTTTCTTGGTTTTAAGCTATGCCGGAATGTTAGTACTATTTTTGCTCTCAAATCGCCCCAATAGGAAGAAATAGAGGATGGGAGAAGATTTATATAATACTCAATGATCATTTTGGCCAAAAAGCAAATCTTTCTTTATAATTTTGTCCTCAATTTCATAATCAGATAACTTCTAGATGTTAATTTTTAATATTTTATGAGAATTTTCTCCCTTAGTTCCCTTCTTTAGACTATAAAATAATTTTTTTAAAATTTTTAGGCTAAACCATAACCTCTCAGTATTTTTTTAAATTATTTTTTAAAAAATAGGTCCCTAATTCTGAAAAATAACTTAAAATTATCTATAACTCTTCTCGGAAAATAAACTTTACCATAAACTCTGTTATTTTTCAAAATAATTATCTATAATATTTTTTTAACTTTTTTTAGTCTTTATATATTTTTAATAATTATTTCTTCCTTTATTTGATTAAAATCTTACTAGAAAATAGGCTTTTCATCAGATAAGTTCTTTTTGAGTCACTTGTACCTTAAATAATTTGCCTTGGCATAAAACAATAATTTAGAAATCTCTTTCCTATTTTTCAGGATTTTCTTAAACTTTTCTTAAATTTCTAATATTTTTTCATAATTACACTTTTAATCCAACTACCTTCACCTCTTATTTTAACTTACTCGAACTCTAAACTTTTTGTTTTATTTTTTAAATAGTAATGTTATATCATATTTCCACTTTATTTCTTATTTAATCGTTTCTTCCTAAACAAACATGCCATTACTATTAAAATTATCCTGATTATTCACCTACTTCTACTACAAAATGATTTGCGGGGTGGATTTTAAACATGTCATTACTCTAAAATGGAGGCAAATTCTTTCATGGTTACAGATTCCAAGCAAAATTGCTTCACATCCAGACGTAAAGTAATTAATTATGACAAAATACCTAAATCTTGAGGAATTGATCCATCACTACTCCCACAGGAGCTCAAGTCTAACATGGTTAATGATGTTGAATTCAAGCTAGATATTTCAAGAACAAGTTGTCAGGGGCCTCTGATATTCAAATCTCTACGACCAGACAAGAACCCAAGTGATTCTGGAAGTATGGTTATATATAGCAGTTTTCGCTGCATCAAGCACTGTTAATCTTTTCATACATTCCCCAAACTCTAGGAGAACTGAAAGTTTATCACACCAACTAACATCTATAAGTTGTTACACAATTTTACCTAAGTTCTAAATCTAATCTAGCTCTCTCAAGGATCAATCGAGTAAAACATCTAAATGGTGATCAAACACTTATAAATATTAAGCAAAGACTAAAATAAACACAAATATATCATTAATCACAAAAAGGGAGGGGTAAGCAAGTGTTAATCCATACAAAGGTTCAAAATAATCCTAGAACAAAGAGTTTAGCTACATATTATCAACCACAAGCTACAAATCCAAAGGAAAATCACAGCCATAGTAGATTAAAAGAGAGGAAAAAGAGAAGAAGAAGAAGAAGAAGAAGAAAAACAAGGAAACGAAGCTAAATATCTCTTCCAAAGCTCAATCCTTTGCTCTAAACTCCTCCAAGACCCAAACCCCTAGCATACAAAGCTCCAAAGAATGCCCAAAAGTGAAGAATGATGGACCTATACGAATTGGGGGTAATTATATCTTGAAAACCCTCAAAATTTCAAGTTTAAATGAAGCATAGCGTTTTACTGTAATGATGGACTACTCAAGCGCTAATTCTAGTGCCTAGCTCTATTCCTCTCTATTCTTGGTACTGTCTGGATGTAAATTCTACCGCTTGGGCACTCTCATGTTATGTATTTCTTTCTCTTATGGTTGCAGCCTAGACGCTCTTCAATTCTGTTAAACTAACTTTCCCTGAGTTTTCTCATCGTCAACAAGTCTTCCCAAGCTTAGCAAAGTGTTTCATTGTATCAAAATATTCCTACAAAGAAATAACATTAGAGGCGTAATAAACTAACTATACATACTATTAAAATATGCACAAATGAGCAATGATGTGCACCCAAAAATCAAATGCACATTTTCCTTATTTGAGTATCCAAAACATGCATAAATGTATTAAAAAGTATATAAAACTCAAACAATGTGCTGAAATGACATAAAATCTTAGAGGTTAACAACATGCACAACTTCAAAATAATAATTCACTGGTATGAAAATGCATTTTTATAGTGAGCCTTGTTGCGGGGACGGTTTAGAAGTGTGATCAATAGTATTTTTATAAACAAAATGCAAAACTGTTAATTTTCTAGATCAATTGTTAATGTAAAAGTTTCAAACCTTTTTTTTTTTTTTTTGCTATCTAAAGCCTAGATGTCAAGATTCTCTCTAACCCAACTATATTTTCAGAAGTTTGTGATAAATGATATTAAAAACTCATTACTTTAACTAGAAGTTAAGGACGCTCCTCCTAATTATCAACACAATGTTAGTTTAGTGGTATAAAATCTAGTTAGATCTCTCTATGTCTTAAATTCGATTCCTATAAGAGACATCTATACTAGGAGAAATAGTTATAAATCCCAAAACTAAATACCTATAATAAAATTTAGTAAATAATATAAAAAAAGAAGCTCCTCCTTACCAATAATTTTGAGAAATTGTGGTGAAAAGTCCCAAGAACTCATACTTCTTTAAGTTGAAATCATATTTACATAACAATTTAGGATTTTCATAATTCTTGTTTTGATATAATAAAACAATGTTAGGATTTTTATTTAAAGTGGGGTTTGGGCGTCAGCTTAGAAGAAAATGGACAAAAGAGCCATCATGGGAGGCAATGATACGAGTATTTGCAAGTTGCAGCGAGAAATGATATTGGTTTATTTAACATGAGCAGCTTTTGGATTGAGGAGAATGAACAGGAACAAATGCAAGTTCCTTTCTTTTTTAATATTGGAATGTACCATTTATTTATTTTCTTTTATTTTAATGACATGAGAAAATAACATAACATTTATGGGAATATTGGAAGGAGTTGGATTAAAATTTAAGTAGACCAACTTCACAATCCTCCACTAGCTCAAAAACTAAAAGGAAATCAATCAACAAACTCTAATTGGTAAAAAAAGAAAAATAAAAAGGAATATTTAGGAACCTTAAATTGTTATTTTGTCGCTAGAGAATTAGAAAAGATCAATGGAATGGGTGGAAAGTAAAATGGGTCCTCTTAATTTTATTGCTGGACATCCTTTTCTAATCTTTTTATATAAAAAAATTCTATGCACATATGATAGAAATTTACTAATAAGTTGAATTTATGAGAAAAATGAAAGATATTTAGAAAGCATCCCAATTGTTAGGGACGACTTCAACAAAACTCCAAAATCGGGTATTTGAACTGGAAGATCAGATTGGCCACCAAGTTAATAGTGGATCTCTCCTTCCTTGGTTCTGTCTCCTTGAGCGAAATGAGAGAGGAGGATGAAGGAGAGAATATCAAACAGAATGAAGCTTCGATCAACCCTCCAGCCGAACCCATGCACTTCCCCTGGTTCGAATAGATCCAAGTTTCATACAAAGAAAAGCCTTCGGGATGTATTTCTACATATGTAGGTTTGGAAGCATAGCAGTAGCTTGTATTGTTTCAGATCCCTAGTAAAAAGGTCCCCGCAAAAATAACATGAGACTGATAACAAAGTAAAGCATAATTACAATTCATATTTTACTTTAATCCCAACAAGATTTTAGAAAGTAAAGCTCTCATCGTGTTCTTGAAAATCTATATTCCTTTCCAATTATTGTGGTAAATCATGAATCTCTGCTATATACTCTCCCGACAAATCCTTCTTTTCCGTCAAAATATATATTTATCCCAATTGTTGGGTGAAGATCACAATTTTTTCAGAATTTGGATTACTTCATCTTTCCTGTCCTTTGAAGAAGCAAGCAATATCCAAAAAATAGTCTTTTCTTCATCATTTAATGCCATCATAACTCGTTTTAAGTATTTGGAGAATGCTATCATCTGGACTTTGCTTTAGATTGTCTAAGGCATCTTTCCACTCACGTACCATTCTTCCACACAAAAAAGAACCTAAAACAGTAACTGCCAAAGAAAGACATCTTGCATAGTTAACCACAGATTAGACAACACCAAATAATCATCTTTAGGATGATTGTTTTTGAATTCTTTCTTAGAAAAGAGTTGAAGAGATTCATCTTCCATCATTGTTTCAATCTCATAAATTCTTTTTATTTCGCAAAGCATATGTATCCTCCTGAGATAAATCCTATTTGAAATATTGTCAGACACTGAATGTGTATACCTTTCCCAATGGGTGAAAAGTGTAACTTTTAAAACTAACCAATGTAAAAAATATAACTTTTAATGACGGTTATTAAAACAATCGCCGTTAATATTACTCTATTATTGTTTTTTTCATGGCATTTTTTGACAAGAAGCGCTGTAAAAAGCTTTTTAATAATCAATTATTTATAAAAATACCACCGTAATTTTTTTAATGGTGTTTTTAAGGATAATTGTCATAAAAAGTGTTGAAAAGTGTTTGTTCAAGTAATGTGTATGAGAGATACTCATTTAACAACCAGAGAAAAATTGACAAAATAGGTAACAACGACTCGTCTTCTTCCTAGCTACTCCTTCCATTCTAAAATAACATGTTGTCACTATGGATATTTGTCTTTTGCTTTAAAATATTTGTCATTTTAGGTTTTCAAAAACAAACCATTAAGAATTTACCCTCTCATAAATGAAAAATTCTTAACTATTTACATGAATAAAGGTATTTATGTAAAATATCATTGTATTTTGGTCAGATTTAAGCTATTTATTAGAATTAATTTTTCTAAATTTGGAACTAAGAAAATCAACCTCACAAAACAATGTACTAGATACCTACAAGTAATACAAATAAAAATATTTAAAATATAAATTACCTTTAATCACCTCCTCATCAAAACTAAAAAGAATGATTGACTCATTAAATTTACCTTAAATTATTTTTAAAAAAATAACTTTTCCTATATTCATATTTGTCTCAACCTCTCTCCTCTTTTTTTATATATATTGTGTACGGTTAATATTAAATAAAATAAAATTAAAAAATGATAATTAATAACTTTATATGTGTGACTTATAATATATTAGGGATAAACAATTTCTTATAAAAGTCACTCTATGTATTTGGGACAAGGAAGTATAACATTACTATTCATTCATTTATGAATCTCAAATATCGAAAGGCATAATTATGCCTTCAGCAAGAGCAATTATTAACATACGGTCAGCAAGAGCAATGCGGGAAGACTGGAGGGCAAATTTATCAAATAGGTGAAATACGACGTCATGAATTCTCTATTTCTAAGTACGATTATTTAATATACGGTCAAATCAACGAATATTCCAGCTCGAGATTGCTTGTCGCTTTGGCATCCCAATTATTTGTCTTCGATTTATTTTTGTAAGACAAAGTGATATTAATAAAATAAAAACATTACAAAGTATCAGTTATATAGCAAGACAAAAACAAAAATTAACTATATCGCCACAAATAGAGACACGAGAGAAAAACTTGAAAAGGGAATTCACATTACACCAAACAACATCATTAGATTCCAATTTTGTTGCTTATCATTCGGCCTACTTGGCTCAAGGATAATTAGTTTTTATTAGGATAATATTTGTAATTATTATAAGTATAATTATAAAAGGACAAAACTTATCTTCCGTTACTTATATCCAGTCTTCTAATCAACAATTATCACTTTGATTCGTTGAACACATCATCATGTAATAATGTTAATCTTTATTAAAGCCGCAAATCACTTTACCTACAACCCTATTTGCCGCTAAGGAGCACCTTCATCTCCGCCATTATAATTTTGTATATATATACCAGTATAATTATATTTATATTTATTCAATTTTAATAATAATAAAATTATAGTTTTATATAATTAAAGGGAAAATGATAGAAAAATATTTTAGAAAATAATAAATTCTAAAATAGAACTGTTATCAATAATAAATTAAATATTAACAACAATAGATATGATATTACTAACACAAAGTTATTTCAAAATCAAGCAGTCTCAAGAACGAGTTTTATCTCAAACTGTCTTTGCAATGCTCTTTTTTGGATCAGAATACTGAGCTCCAACAAATTGATTGTAAGCATCAATTAGTTATTTACTGTGTCAACAAATGTTTCATTTACATTCCTAATGACTTCACTTTAGGGTTCAACATTACTTTGCAAGAAATTCTTTCTTTAGTTTTTTATTTTTAAAATTGTAGTATTATATATGGTCATTCCTCAGTTGTTATATCGCCTTTTCATATATAGTAATTTATGTTCTATATCTATTTGTAACTTAATTATGAACCTTTTTAGTCTTTTTAGTTATTGAAATATCATTTTTCCTTTTTACAAAAAAAAAAGGATAGAGAAAATTAAACAATAAATTTTCTCAACTTCATTCATTAAAACAAGATACACGTACTAAAACTTCATCAAATTACCGCCTTAGTCGAAAATCTAACTGTGATTAATTAAGCCCTTAGCCTCTTAGCCTAGTGTGGGAGGAGTCATGCATCATCAGTTCATGGTTAAGTCACTTTTGAGAAAGGTGTGTAGAATTTTGTTATATATCGTTGTCTTTTCTCTTTGGCCATATTTTCTTTTCTTTTTTCTTTTTCTTAATTTTAACAATTTAAAACCGCCTCCTCCCATAGTGGAGGAGAGGAGCCCTACGCACGTCCCATTTTATCTACTTGGAGTATATAACTCATAATTTTCTCAACAACATAAAGGATGTGATGTCATGTGAATTTGAAGCTCTTAGCTTTCGTTATGTATCTTTAATGTTTTTCTTTATACAACTATATCATATGGTTGGTTCTCAATTTACAAGCCCACGGAGGGTAATCTCCATTCCTGGAAACCGAAACATCCACCCACCCCCTACTCTATAATGCATTAGCCTCTCCACTAGCGCAGAATTAATTAATATATCAATTTAGATTCTCCAATCACACCCATTAACCAATCCTCTTAATTAAGACCTTAGCCTAGTGCCGGAGGTGTCATGTATCATCAGTTCATGGTTAAGTCATTTTCGACCACCTCACTATGATTAAAGAAGAGTGATTAACTCATTAAACTTGTCTTAACTATTAAATTAAAAATTCAACTTTGCCCCCATGTGTACCACCCATAAATAAGAATAAAATTAAAAGATAATAATTAATAACTGATCTTTAAGCGACAGCTTATATTGTAGATAAAAAATATCAAATAAAAGACGCTCTATATTACTATTCTTTTATTGTGTCCTGGTGGTGAAAGTAAATGTGTGAATACTACATATTGATGTAGCACATTGAGGTATACGTCTGTCTCTTTTTTGACTATTTTTTGGATAAAGATCGATCATGGAGGTCATCATAACGCAATTGCCTTCACATTAAACTTAGCCTTTGTTTTGTTGGCATAATTAAGAAATTCAAGTATCAAAATTAAAGTGGCATAGTTGAAACGCCATTGGATAAACTTGATCATATTGAAATGATGGGAGCCAAATAAACCAACTTTGGAATGGGTAACAGGTGAGGCTGATGCTTCATGCACAATTGTGTATCTTAAAATTATATTTATGTTGTCCTTAATTGTTTTATTGATATATGGTTTAATGAGATTGACTTTACAATATTTTGTTTGCCGAGTTCATGAACAAGTTGAAATTTATGAACCTGTGCCATTCTCCGGTTTTGACCGCAGCTCCAAGCTTCTCAAAAGTTCCATATTTGTCTTCTTCCTACTCCTTCAATTGATCTAAAATAGTAGTTTTCACTTTTGATATTCGTCTTTGCTTCAAACTATTTGTCATTTTAGATTTCCGAAAAGAAACCATTAAGAATTTAGCGTTGTCAATTTGCCTGCACCAAAGTATGAATTTTTTTTAATACAAAATTTGTTAAAAGGGGTTAAACTCATCCACGATCTAAGGGTAGAGCAATATCTCTCTTTACGTGATACAAAAAAGCATTTCTACCGCAGGCGCTCTATGCTTGTTGTTGCGAGGATGATTTTTTTTTTTTTGGTATACAAATTTTTAGAAAGGGGTTGGGTTCACCCACGATCTAAGGGAAAGGCGAAGTCTCCCTTCCTCAGGCGTAAACCTAGTCACTTAAGAGTTAAGATGCCTCCCTAAGCGTCGCGACTGGAACTACAATAAAGTGGTACTCCTTAGGGATCAAACACGCTCCAAATGGTCCTATGTCTTACCTTTTCGCTAGTTGAACCCACGAATGATGGGTTGCGAGGACAATATAAAAAGTGTAACCAATGTGTAAGGAATTGGCTAAATCATAAAATGAGCAGGGACTATGAGCTGGAGATTAATGGGCCGAAGGTGATACTAATTGGGCGTACTCATTTGTAATGATTTTGGTAAAACAGATTAAAATTTCCTTATAAATAGCTACAATTAATATAATGGAATTTTAGGTTACTTTGTCATCTTATATTTTAACCGTTGGATTGTAACTATTAATCTTAACCTTTCAATTATAAAACCACACTTCAATCACTTGATTCTGATTGGCCAAAGTTCTTGCGACCTCTCTTAAATGAAATCAATGGGGGAAGAAGATGTAGTTGGCCATTTATGCATCATGCCCCTTGGATTATGTTTTTTTTATCTTAACAACTACAAAACCATAATTCTTGCTTTAATTCTATTGGTTGGTTTCGTAATTTTCCCGTCCTTTTTAAAACGTTTTCTTTGTGTGTTCCTTAATGTTTCCCTTTTGTCCATCTTCCTCATAGAAACAAATTGACTTGACTTGTGGATATTTCATCAATTTTGAATTTACTCGTATGAACTATGTGGTTGTGTGTATGAATTATTGGTTTCTCTTTGTCGTTTTTAAGGCATTTTCTTTGTGCGTGAGCGTGCTTTCCACTCTCATCCCAAATTCCTTATCAGTAGGCTTTATTTGTCTAAGGGCAAGGAATGTGATCCTTTTGGAATAAATGTTATTCTCTTGTTTATATTTATAATTTATTTTTACTTAATTCATCAAACTAAATAAATTAAGGGAAAATATCTTAAAAAATACTCTGAAAAATAGAAAACCTAAGTAGTGGAAACTGTAAAAGTTGTAATTGACAGAGAAGGATGAGGAACAATTTAAAATTTTGCAAATGTTGGGGGGGAAAACCTGTGTGCCCCAGATTTTTTTCTTACCCTTCTCTCTCTTGCTGCCCTAATTCCATCGCTGCGACACTCTTCCTCCGACGGCAACACTGCTTTCGGTTCCTCTTCAAAGCCAACGATCTCTCCCACTCCACCCGTCATCGCTGCCAATCTCAGTGTCGTTGCCGGTCGCTGGTGATGATTGGCACTTTCTCCCATCTTTGTTTCATATTCGACGATATCAGTAATGGGAGAAGAAGAAATTACTATGTTAAAACTTCAAATCTTCCCTTATTTTATGCGAAAGAAATCACAGAGGTTGATGGTAACCTTCGGTCTATGCGACGCCGACATTTATGTGAAAGGAAGCCTTTACGCGACGCCGACGACCTACCACAAAGCTCGATTGCTTGTAGAAATCACTATCTTAAAACTTCAAATCTTCCCATATTTTTCAATGAAATATAATCGCGAGCTTCAGATCTACTAAAATCTCAAGCTTCATCAGATCTGGGTCTCGGTTTCACCTTCAAACACTCAAACTTTGCTGTTGGCAAAACAAAGTCATTAAATATACAGAAATCGCCAATTTCATGATGTTGCTGATATGATCTCTTTCTCATTCACCAGCCAGAGGAAAATGATAAGGATCGGTTTTGTGATTTGGTTCCATGTTTCCAAAAAGGAAGGGTTGTTGCTGTAATTAATTCTGGGGGTCACAGTGCTTAGTGTCGGGGTGCTATGGTATTTTGTGAGGGTCGGTGGTGGGGTTCTGGAGGGAATGTCTTATTTTGTAATAGGCGATAAGTGCTCAGCGTGGTGGCCAGCTCACCGGTGGCTGGCGAGGGAACTCCGGCACTGTCGGAGGAGTGTTGCCACGATGAAATTATGGCAGGAAGGGCGAGAAAGAATTACAAAAAAATCAAGGGCGATAAGCCCTTTTTCCCAACATTTGTAAAATTCGAATTTGGGTCCTGTTCCTTCTGTTAATTACAATTTTCACAGCTTCAAATTGAGGTTTTCCATTTTCTAAATTTTTTTTAGAGATTTTCCCATAAATTAATTAAAATTAGTTGAAGTTTATAAAACTACTCATATTTTCAAAATATAGAGCCCGAGAACAGCCCGTTTTGATGGCTCTATATGTTCTACAATTTATTAATTTTGATTATGTTTTAAAATTTTGTAATTTTAAGTTTTCATCATATTAATTTCAATTTATTTTAAATAGCTAAAATATATTTCAAACATATATACGAACATTTATAAAACACACTCTATATATTTATTAAAAGAATTAATCAAATAATTCTTTTATCCATGCATCAACTAAATTATTTGAACTTCTGTCCCAATATAATAAAAACATTAAATAAATAGCTACATTTACAAAAAGAAAAAAAATTAAGGAAAAAAATAAAACTCTTAAGTTCTCTAAAAAAATGTTTTTGTCAAAATTTAAAATTTAGTATGATGAAGGATAAACTAGTAAATAAAATTTATTCAAATATAACTTTAAAAAATATTCTTAATAGAGTTAATCGTTCGAACTTTTAAATATATATTTTTAAAAAAGAGGGAGGTCCGTATAATTATTAAAAAAAAGTAAAGGATGTTAAAGTATTTTACAAACCGTTGATGTTGTGTTATTTGAAAAAGGTTTTGAAGAGTATGAGATGAAAATCCCTTCTCAGTGTTTTGCATGATTTGACTAGGTCAATGCCAATGAAAATCCCTTCCCAATGTGACTGGAACCATTGGAAAGAGCCTTGTGACATATTTGAGGTTTTCCATCTACATAAATTCCATGAAAGTGAAATGGGCAAGAGGCCTTGACCCTTTGGTGTGAGGAAAAACGAAATTTTTTTTAAAAAAAATTAAGTTGACCAGCAAAGTCTTCCCCTCTCCTACTTTTAAAGAAACATTTTATTTTTTATTCTATTTATAAAATTTTATTATTAATTATTTAATTTTAAATTTTGTGGTCACCTATTAAAAATCAAACTTAAAATTTAGAGAGATTTGTATACTTCTCATAATATTTTTTTAAAATTTTTAATATAAAATTTAATTTATAATATAATTTATATTATAAATTAATTTTTATTTTTAAGATAAGGGGAATACTATTTATCTGTTATTAAGTATTTAATTTTTAATTTCATTGCTCTTCCAAAATTCAAACTCAACTTAGGAGATCTTTATTACTGTTAGACCTAGGTGTCATGAAACAGTTCTACTGTAAGCTTTTACCCGACTTGACGAGCTGATACGGGACCATCTCGGCATCTCCTCTCCAGGAATTTCCATCCAAAATCCCCCATGGGACCCACCTACCCTATTATGCTTTAGCTTCTCCAACATATTAGTTTAGCTTCTGCAATCAATCCTCTTAAGTAAGGTTAAGGAAGTAATAATATAATAATATGATCAAACTTAAAATATTTAGGGGCAAAGTATAATCTCACACATGGAAGAAAGCAGCATCATATAATAGACTCTGAAATTCTAATCCACTTTTCTATCCCAATATCTTTTGGATTGATTGGCTTTTAGCTTCTTCTTTTTTTTTTTTCCTTTTTTTCATATTTAAACCTTTTAAAATTATCTTTTTAATATATCATCTAAATAATTTATCATCAAGCTAATTTTTTATAAAATTTTATCTAAATATAAATTATAATATACTAATTAATTTGGAAAAGTCATCGTCAAGCCACCCCCAAAGTAGGTCTTAGCTTTTCAGTCAATGGGAAAGAGGAGGGAAAAAAAGGTTTGGGTTCTTTTGTCCACACCTCTCCTTTACTAATTGCAGTTCGGCGTCTTCAGATCACAGCAGCGAGTGTCGAGAAGAAACTGAGATCGCTTCAGCAACATTGACCACTGTATAACGAAATTTCTTATTTATTTTTTCCTTTATTTTACCCTCTGGTAAGAGGTAGAAGCAGAGTTTTTACTTTCCATGATGATTAGAGATATTAGAAACTAAGGAATTGGGAGACATATTTTTTCTTTTTATAGATAAGGTATAAAAAAAAAGGTAAAAAAGAGTAGAAGTAAGAACGATTGATTTATACTGACATTTTGTTTGAAAACTAAGGCAAGCCACTTGTAAGGGCCTGTTTTTTCAAAAATTATTGTCAACAAATTTTAAAATATGAATTTATTTATATATATGTTATCATTTTTTTATTTATAATTTTTTTAACAACAGTAATAAGTATTTTTTTAGTAGTACCTCTTAATTTTTTTATGGACTGAATATATTTTTTTAATTTTTATATTTTTTATGGCGAGGGAACTCCGGCACCGTCGGAGGAGTGTTGCCACGATGAAATTATGGCAGGAAGGGCGAGAAAGAATTATAAAAAAACCAAGGGCGATAAGCCCTTTTTCCCAACATTTGTAAAATTCGAATTTGGGTCCTGTTCCTTCTGTTAATTACAATTTTCACAGCTTCAAATTGAGGTTTTCCATTTTCTAATTTTTTCCCCATAAATTAATTAAAATTAGTTGAAGTTTATAAAACTACTCATATTTTCAACATATAGAGCCCGACAACAGCCCGTTTTGATGGCTCTATATGTTCTACAATTTATTAATTTTGATTATGTTTTAAAATTTTATAATTTTAAGTTTTCATCATATTAATTTCAATTTATTTTAAATGGATAAAATATATTTTAAACATATATACGAACATTTATAAAACATACTGTATATATTTATTAAAAGAATTAATAAAATAATTCTTTTATCCATGCATCAACTAAATTATTTGAACTTCTGTCCCAATATAATAAAAACATTAAATAAATAGCTACATTTGCAAAAAGAAAAAAAATTAAGGAAAAAAAATAAAACTCTAAAGTTCTCTAAATTTTTTTTTTTGTCAAAATTTAAAATTTAAAATTTAGTATGATGAAGGATAAACTAGTAAATAAAATTTATTCAAATATAACTTTAAAAAATATTCTTAATAGAATTAATCGTTCGAAATTTTAAATATATGTTTTTAAAAAAGAGGGAGGTCCGTATAATTATTAAAAAAACGTAAAGGATGTTAAAGTATTTTACAAACCGTTGATGTTGTTATTTGAGAAAGGTTTTGAAGAGTATGCGATGAAAATCCCTTCTCCGTGTTTTGCACGGTTTGACTAGGTCAAGGCCAATGAAAATCCCTTCCCAATGTGACTGGAACCATTGGATAGAGCCTTGTGATTATCACCCACATATTTGTGGTTTTCCGTCGACATAAATTCCATGAAAGTGAAGTAGCAAGAGGCCTTGACCTTTTGGTGCGAGGAAAAGCGAAAATTTAAAAATAAAAAAAATTAAAGTTGACGAGCAAAGTCTTCTCCCTCTCCTACTTCTAAAGAAATATTTTATTTTTTATTCTGTTTATAAAATTTTATTATTAATTATTTAATTTTAAATTTTGTGATCGCTTATTAAAAATCAAACTCAGAAAGATTTATATGTTTCTTATAAAACTTTTTTTTTCTAATTTTTAATATAAAATTTAGTTTATAATATAATTTATATTATAAATTAATTTTTATTTTTAAGATATAAGGAATACTATTTATCTGTTATTAAGTATTTAATTTTTAAATTAATTGTTTCTCCAAAATTTAAACTCAAAACTTAAGAGATCTGTATTACTGTTAGACCTAGGGGTCATGAAACAGTTCTACTGCAAGCTTTTATACCACTTGACGAGCCTACGCAGGACCATCTCCGCTCCAGGAATTCCCACCGACAATTCACCATGGGACCCACCTACCCTATTATGCTTTAGCTTCTCCAATCAATCATCTTAATTAAGGTTAAGGAAGTAATAATATAATAATACGATCAAACTTAAAATATTCAGGAGCAAAGTGTAATTTCACACAGGGAAGAAAGCAGCATCATATAATAGGCTCTGAAATTCGAATCCCCTTTTCTATCACCACATCTTTTGGATTTGATTGGCTTTTAGCTTTTTTCCCCCCTTTTTTTTTCATATTTAAACTTTTTAAATTATATTTTTAATATATCATCTAAATAATTTATTATCATATAAATTATATTATACTAATTATTTGAAAAAAATAATTGTTATGGTACATATAGTTTCTTTGAATTTTTAGTTTTATATGGCTAAAAATTGTTATAGAATAAAAGTATCAGAATAAAGTTAAAAAAATTAATAAATAAAAAAAATCCACGTAGTTATAAATTAAAAATTAAAAGAATTTTTTAAATTAAATTTTATCTCAATTTCAGATTATAAAATTAGCTAGAACAAAAGTCTTTTGACGTTAATCCAAAACAACCCCTCCGCTATTGGATGATTTAACTGGTCTTCTTGGATTCTCTTGGGGGAATGTTTGGAGGTGGACCCCACATTTTTGCAGGTTTGTAAACTAAACGCGTAAAAATAAGAAGGAAAAGTCATCGTCAAGCCACTCTAAAGTTGGTCTTCGCTTTTCAGTCAATGGGAAAGAGGAGGGAAAAAAGGTTTGGGTTCTTTCGTCCACACCTCTCCTTTACTAATTGCAGCTCGGCTTCTTCAGGTCACAGCAGCGAGTGTCGAGAAGAAACTGAGATCGCTTCCGCAAAATTGACCACTGTACAACAAAAATTCCTGTTTACTTTTCCTTTATTTTACCCTCTGGTAAGATGTCGAAGCAGATTTTTTACTTTCCCCACGAGGATTAGAGATATTAGGAACTAAAAGAATTGGGAGACATATTTTTTTTTCTGTAGATAAGGCATAAAAAAAGGGGCAAAAAAGAGCGGAAATAAGAACGATTAACTTATAATAATATTTTATTTAAAAATTACCGTTATAAGTAAAACAAACGATTTTTATAAAAATTGTTGTCAAAAAGTTTTAAAATACAGATTTATTCATATATATGTTACCCTTTTTTTGTTTACAATGTTTTTTTTAAATAGTTGTGATAAATGATCTTTTTAGTAGTACCTCTTAATTTTCTTTATGGACTGGATATATTTTTTAATCTTTATATTTTTTTAAAAGTTTATATAAAATAAGTTTTGGATAGAGAAAATTGAAAAAATCAATTTTCTCGACTTCATTAAAACAAGATACACGTGCGCACACACTAAAATTCATCTAAAATTGCTATAGTTAGATTCTTGCATGATGGGTAAACTATATTGATAATACTCTCGTGTAAATGAGTAAAGGAGATATATTTTTTAAGAAAATTAGTATATATTTTATATAAATAACTAACAATTTAATTTCTTTAATTATAATATTTATAACTTAATTAATTAGTTGTTATATTTAATATAAAAAAAGTATATAATAAATCAAACGAGAGACATCGAGAAGTACTTGATTATTGGATTGTATTTGATGAACTGAGAGCAAATCTAGACTTAAGGATATGGTTTTAAGAATTCAAGATGGCTTAGATGATGGTGTAAAGGTTCGGTTAGATATTTGTCTAATACAAGATAATTAATCCAAAGATGATTAAGACATATAATCATAACGCGTGAGTTTTAGCTTAGTTACGTTATAAAAAAAAAAAAAGGTTTTGAAGCGCACCTATTTATAAAGGTTTATAAATTAAACGAAGAAATTGCTAGTCAATAAACAAAGTGAAGTTGTGAAGTAGGTCTTTGCTTTTGACTTTAGCATCTAGTAAGGCCAATGGAAAGAAGGTTAAATAAAGAGAGAAGAAAAGGGTATACATGCGGGGTAAATTCCATTTGTTCAAATAGTAATCTGCATCATCATTGCTTTCATCTCCTTCCCCATGTCCTCGTCGTGAAGCCGAGCCTCTTCATCTCCCTTGAAGCCTGATTGCCAGCTCGACGACGACAAGGAGCGTGACTCTGATTCTTCTAAAGAACTTGATCGTCCCCTTTTTTCTTATTTCAAGCGTCTGTATTTCACCTAAAAAAATAAAACTCTTAAGTTCTCCAAATGAATTTAGGATTTAGTATGATGAAGGACAAACTAGTAAATAAAATGTATTCAAATATAAATTTTAATCCAAAATATATCTTTATAAAATATTCTTAATAGAATTAACCGTTCGAACTTTTCAATATGTGTTTTTTAATAAGAGGGAGGTCCGTATAATTATAAAAAAAAATTTAAAGTATGTTAAAGTATTTTGCAACCGTTGATGTTGTTATTCGAACAAAGTTTTCCAGCGAATGAGATGAAAATGGCCTTCTCAGTGTTTTGCATGATTTGACTAGGTCAATGCCAATGAAAATCCCTGACTGGAACCATTGGATAGAGCCTTGTGATTATCACCGACATATATTTGTGGTTCTCCGTCTACATAACTTCCATGAAAGTAAAATGGGCAAGAGTCCTGACTTTTTGGTGTGAGCAAAAACGAAAATTAAAAAAAAAACATTAAAGTTGACGAGCCAAGTCTCCTCCCTCTCCTACTTCTCATGAAACATTTTATTTTTTATTCTACTTATGGGATCTTATTATTAAAATTAGCTTCAGGTTATAACATTAGCTTCACTTAACGTTAATCCAGAACAACCCCCTCCGCTGTTAGATGATTTAACTGGTCTTTTTGGATTCTTTTGGTGGAATGCTTGGAGGTGGACCCCACATTTATACAGGTTTGTAAATTAAACGCGTAAATAAGAAGGAAAAGTCATCGTCAACCCACCCCCTAGTAGGTCTTCGCTTTAGTGTCAATGGGAAAGAGAAGAAAAAAAAGGTTTGGGTTCTTTCGCTACACCTCTCCTTTACTAATTGCAGGCGTCTGCAGATCACAGCAACGTGTGTCGAGAAGAAACTGAGATCGCTTCAGCAAAATTGACCACTGTATCACGAAATTTCTTATTTATTTTTCCTTTATTTTACCATCTGGTAAGAGGTAGAAGCAGATTTTTTACCTTCCCTCGTGATGACATCAGGAATTGAAGAATTGGGAGACACACACTTTCTTAAGCAGTATATAAGTGGATTTCTTTATTTCAAAAAGCACTTTTTTAGGGTTATTTCGGTTAGAAAATGTGATGATTTAACTGGTCCTTTTGGTGGAATGTTTGGAGGTGGACCACACAATCGTAAATAAGAAGGAAAAGTTATCGTGAACCCACCCCAAAGTAGGTCTTCGCTTTTTTAGTCAATGGAAAAGAGAAGAGAAAAAAAGGTTTTGGTTCTTTCGTCTACACCTCTCCTTTATAAATTGCGGTTTGGCTTCTTCAGATCACAGCAGCTAGTGTCAAGAAGAAATTGAGATCTCTTCAACAACATTGACCACTGTATAAAGAAATTTCTTGTTTAATTTTCTTTTATTTTACCCTCTCATTTCAATTCCATACCTCTGATTCCTTTTAATTTCTTGTTTCCATGGGCTATTACTGATACGATTATGTGGTTGCAGCTTACTTGCGCTTTGTACAAAACGAAAAGATCGAACCCCTGCAATGGCTTATAGTGCCGGAGGAGAATCTTCTTCCAGCTCTGGTACTTATGATTCAACTCTTCCATGGAAATATGACGTGTTCTTGAGTTTTGCAGGAAAAGATACTCGCCTGAACTTTACGGATCACTTAGATGAAGCTTTCAATAGAAGTGGCATCAAAACGTTTAGGGATGATGTGGATCTTGAGAAAGGAGAAGACATAAAACCAGGTCTCTTTCAAGCAATTCAAGATTCTCTGTGTGCGGTTCTTATTATCTCTAAAAATTATGCAGAGTCTTCATGGTGTTTGGAAGAGCTTCAGAAGATTCTTGAATCTCGACAAACATTGGGTCGACGGGTTATTCCCATCTTTTATAATGTTAATCCGAGTGATCTGAAACACCTACGAGAAGGTTTTGGGAAAGCCTTGGCTAAACATGAAAAGGAATTTATAGAAGATAAAGAGAAAGTGGAGAATTGGAGAAATGTTTTGTCTAAAATTGGCAGCATATCTGGGGAGGACACGAGGGGCAGGTAAGTTTTCTTTTACAATATATCATTTAATCATATTTTTCAAAATTATTTGGATTTTATATTTTTCCCCATGATTTTTTATTTTGATTTATATCGTTTAATGACTTTCATAATCCTCCTTTTAGATAATAACAGAAAAATCTCCCATCTATTAGAGGCAGAAAGAATGATAATGTATATCCATTATAAATGTGTTGGTTATGTTAATTTTAATTACTTTTCAATACATTAACTATAAATAATATTCTTTTAGAGGGGCAATTTCAATTAAATCCTTGTGAAATACTGAAATCCAAATTTAGGTTTATATTTTTAACAAATTCTTAATTAGGCCAAGATACCTGATTAGAGATTTTTGAATATTGTTAAAAGATCTCATATTTAAACCGTTACATGAGAATGAATTTTTTGTGCACAATTTCCAAATATTCAAACTCAGTCCGTAGATATTCCCAATTTCGAAAGCGTGAATATGCCTATATAACTATATAAACGAAAAAACAATACAATGTTAATAAAAAAAATATTGTAGCTAGATTTAGTAAACAATATTAATGACAAGTCACATTTTCACTATTATTTTATTTTATTATAACTATATAACTCATGTTAAACAATGTTATTTGTTTTTGGTAGGCATGAAGCAGATCTTATAAAAAAGATAGTTGGAGATGTATGGAGTTATTTAAGTTCTAAATTACCATCTGATGGTGACAATCTGGTTGGGATTGACTCAAGAGTGGCTGATATGATGCCATTGTTGGAGGTTGGTTTGGATGACAAACGTTCTGTAGGGATATGGGGTATGGGCGGTCTCGGCAAAACAACTCTTGCCAGAGTTGTTTCTGAAAAACTATCTCACAAGTTTGAAGTGTGTTGCTTTTTTGAAAAAGTTGGAGAAACTTTATTGCAGCAACATGGCTTAGTCTCTTTGCAGAAGAGGCTTCTTTCTCATCTCAAAGTACAAAACATGGAAATTCATGATGGTCATGAAGGAAAGAAGATGTTGAAGAAGTATCTCCGGGAGAAAAAGGTTCTTCTTGTCCTTGATGATGTACATGATGTTAGTCAATTAAATAATTTGGTTGAAAGTCCAGATTGGTTTGGTAAAGGAAGCAGAATAATTATCACAACAAGAGATAGACACTTGCTCATCGCATCTAGAGCGGAAAGAATATATGAGATGAAACCCATGGAGGAAGATGAATCTCTTAAACTCTTTTCAAACAAAGCATTCCACCCAGATCAACCTGAAAAGGATTATATGAAGTTATCTAAATCTGTGGTTAAATATGCAGGAGGCCTTCCTTTGGCACTTGAAGTTTTGGGTTCGTTTCTTTGTGGTAGAAGTGAACTTGAGTGGAGAGATGCTTTAGATCGATTGAAGCAAATTCCCGATGATGATCGTATTCTTCAAGCACTAAAAATAAGTTATGATGGGCTAAAGAATGAGAAAGAAAAGACAATATTTGTAGATATTGCTTGTCTTTTCAACGGTTGGCAGAAGGAAGAGGTGACTCGGATTTTGAAAAGTTGTGATCTTAACCCAACAATTGGAATAGGGGTCTTGATTGAAAGAAGTTTACTAGTTGAAACGGAATATTGCACATTAGAGATGCATGATTTACTTGTAGACTTGGGTAGGTATATAGATCGTCGAGAATCTCCTCATGTTGGCAAGCATAGCAGGTTGTGGAAGTTTGAGGCCATTAAGGAAGTATGGGAAAATAACATGGTGAGTGCCTTATTTTATAGATTTTGTTGACATACATTTAATGTATTCAATATTCTTTACTTTCTTATCGTTCTCAAGTTATTTTTCTTGAAATTGACATTTTCATTAGGGATCTGAGGAAATACAAGCTGTTGTTATGCGAGGTTATCATTGTCCAGACCAAGACAAAATAAAAGTACATCCTGAAGCGTTTTCAAAGATGAGCAACATTAGATTACTCATCTTTAAAAATTGTTATAGTTCACTCATCTTACCAAGGGGATTGAAACTTTGGAATGGCATACAGGTAATGCATCATTGTTTATCTTAAAAATATCTCGCTATGTCCACGTTTATCGATGACACATTGTTTAGCGATGCTTACTCTGTGATCTTTTATTTGACTAGTTCATGGCAAAGTTGAAATTTATCGACCTGAGCTATTCTGAAGATTTTACCGAAACTCCAGACTTCTCAGGAGTTCCATATTTACAACATTTACGTCTTCGTGGATGCAAATCACTTGTCACGATCCATCCCTCACTTGGAAATTTGAAAGAGCTTGTTGAGGTGGACTTGTTTGGTTGTGAAAATCTTCAATTCCTACCAGAAAAATTGGAAACAAATTCTTTGATGAAGTTAGATCTTCGTCGGTGTGTAAAAGTTAAAGTGCTCCCAGAGTTTGGGGAAGGCATGAAGAAGTTATCATATCTTGATGTCGAGGGTACTTCTATAACTAGACTTCCTGAATCCCTTGTATTCTTGGCTGGTCTTGGATATTTGAATTTGAAGGGATGCAAAATTCTTAATCTTGAAAAGCTGTTGAAGATTCACATAACTCGCCAAATTTCTGGCTTGAGTGTGATATGGTTAAGAGAGTTATGTTTAAAGGATTGTGGCTTAAACGATGGATTGATTGCTGATGATTTTGGCTGTTTATCATCACTCATTGAATTGGATTTAAGCGGTAATGATTTTGTTAATCTACCTATTGATTGCTTCTCTAGTCTTTCTCGACTTCTCTTTCTTTCGTTGGATCGTTGCGAAAGGCTCAAGTCATTGCCAAAGCTTCCTCCAGGGTTAATTCGATTACAGGCATTGCGTTGTAATTCAATGGAACCTCTATCAGAGACACAATTATGTAATTTGGTTTCTTCACTTGACCATGAGGTATGTTTGTCCTCCCACAATCTATCTAATGATTTATGTTTATGTCGTAACATGACTAATTTTGTGTTTTAGTATCGTTGGAGAACTAAATATGTAATCTCTGATAAGGAAGATGATGATATCCCATGGGAGTTGAAGGACGTTGAGGTATATGGGTGTCTCAAATTTGTGTCTTTACCTCACATATATACGCTCCCTTCCTCATGGGTAATTAATGTTAACACCAGTTTTATATTTGCAGCCAGAATGTCTTCCCCTGAGAGATTTCGTTGCATTTATTCCAGGATCCGATATACCATCATGGTTTACAAATAAAGAAGATTATACTCCGGATATTCGGAGAGAGGATAGTTGGGGAGAGGAAGAGGATAGTTGGGGAGAGGATAATCGACATAAATGTGAGATAAAAGTGAACATACCTGGATGTTTCCGTAATAGTGAATGGTCCGGAATTGTTGTATGCTTGCTTATGTCAGGCCTTTTTTCTGATTTGAATATGTATTGGAGTACTAAAGCTGCAGAAGATGATGATTACATACTGAGAGGCTGGGGGCATCGTATGCATGAGCCTGGCGAGGATCGTCAGCTATGCATAATGGTGTTGGAATTAAACGAGGAAACATGTTGGAAACACCTAACGGCTCATAACAATACCCTTCACATTCTACTTTCAGATTATTCTTATGATGGTACTTGTGAAATATTGGGGTGTGGGTGGAGAGTGATACGTAAAGAGTGGTTTCCCCCCAATCAATTCAACCAACTTGCTTCTCCTGATGAGGTCAACCTTCCCTGTAGAGTACTTGACAGATGGTTTGAGAACGGTTTATATTATTATTAGATGGTGATTCATTTATCTCATTTGATTATATAGACCATGTGTTTCCTGTTGATAAAAATTTTTAAATTTAAATTTTTCTCCTTCTACATCTACATATCATTCTCAGTTTCTTACATCTCTCCCATTTTGTCACGTACCAAAATTGAAGCCATGACTGATATAGAATATGAATAAATTCATATTCCTTAAACCTTAAAATTTTAAATAGAACATTTTAAACAATAATTATAATATATATATTCCATTTTAAATAAAAAGGCAAGTCATTTGTAAGAATTTTAGCAGGATCGTCTTTGTAAATTCGACCTTTTGAAAATCCTACAATAGACTGCGAAAGTTGCAAATCACCTGCAAACGTTTTTAAAATAACCAGAATCGTATCTATAGATTAGGTGGAGCCTCTAAACTTCAAACAAAATAATATAAGCATTTCATAAATTTATAATTATATTATAAGTAGATAAGCTAAAAATAATACTTTGGATCAAACGTGAGGCTTTTCACTGCTTAGCTGGAGAAATAGGGTCAATAACAACACTATCTAAAGTCAAAATAATCTACTTGTGAATAATGTCCCAAAAATATAATTTAAAATATGAAAACAAACAATTTCAACATCTTTAACAATAAATCATAACATTTTGTAACTAAATATGAATATTCCGGTAAACATTTTATTTCAGGAAATCTATTTAAAATAATCATTTCAAAATAATCCTTTTTTCACAGGACTTCAACAGAACGGAAATAAGCGTGGACACACAGTCCACGAGAATAATTAACCAATTCGGCGCAGCTCGAGGTCATAAAAATAGGCGTGGTATGAGACCCACGAGTAACAGGCATAGGTACAAGACCTACGAGAAACAGGGGCAACAATAAATTCCACGAATAACTGGCGCGAGTATGAGACCCACGAATATCCATCGAGCTTGAGTTTAACCATGATGTACTAAGGACTAACAGTACTGCTATTAGTAACCAGTGTTCTCTATTCAGTCTTTTCTGAAAAATATATCTTAAAAATATATTGCTATGTCCATATTTATCGATGATACATTGTTTAGTGATACTGACCGCAATCTTTTATTTTACTAGTTTATGGCAAAGTTGAAATTTATCTACCTGAGCTATTCTGAAGATTTTACCGAAACTCCAGACTTCTCAGAAGTTCCATATTTACAACATTTACATCTTTGTGGATGCAAATCCCTTGTCACGATCCATCCCTCACTTGGAAAGTTGAAAGAGCTTGTTGAGGTGGACTTGTCTGGTTGTGAAAATCTTCGATTCCTACCAGAAAAATTGGAAACAAATTCTTTGATGAAGCTAGATCTTGGATGGTGTGTAAAAGTTGAAGTGCTCCCAGAGTTTGGGGAAGGTACGAAAAAGTTATCATATCTTGGTGTCGAGGGTACTGCTATAACTAGACTTCCTGAATTACTTAGATTCTTGACCGATCTCAGATATTTGAATTTGAGCGGATGCAAAATTCTTAATCCTGAAAAGCTATTGAAGACTCACATAACTCGTCAAATTTCTGGCTTGAGTGTAATGTGGTTTACGGAGTTATGTTTAAGGTTTTGTGGCTTAAACGATGGATCGCTTGCTAATGATTTTGGCAGTTTATCATCACTCATTGAATTGGATCTAAGGGGTAATGATTTTGTTAATCTACCCATTGATTGCTTCTCTAGTCTTTATAGACTTCTCTTTCTTTCGTTGGATAGTTGCGAAAGGCTTAAGTCATTGCCAAGGCTTCCGCCAAGGTTAATTCGATTAGGTGCATGCGGTTGTAATTCAATGGAACCTCTATCAGATACACAGTTACGTAATTTGGTTTATTCACTTGACCATGAGGTATGTTTGTCCTCCCACAATCTATCTATTTATGTCTATGTTTTTCTTAACTAAATATGCGTAACATGACTAATTTTGTGTTTTAGTATCGTGGGAGAACTAAATATGTAATCTCTGATAAGGAAGACGATTATATCCCATTGGCGTTGAAGGACGTTGAGGTATAAGGGGGTCTCAAATTTGTGTATTTATCTCACATATATATGCTCCCTTCTTCAAGGGTAATTAATGTTATGTAAAGGCCCTGCTGATTGTATGGTTTAAATATTATTTGGTGCAGAATTTTCGCAATAGGATTCGGTTAGCTAGGTGGTTGGAGGATGAGAAGTAAAACCAGAGGTCCACAGTTCGATTCTCTGCAGAAGGCAGGTTTTATTTTTTTTCTTGCGCGTGAAATTACTTTTCTGCCCCTGAATGTTCTTCACATGACCTGCGCCTGCATTTTCTATTCTCTTTTCTCCGCAGAAGTGCGTCGTGGCGTCGTCCTGCAGCTACAGAAGGGAAGGCCGCAGGCGGGAGGTAAGGGAAATCTGGGGACAGCTGTTGACGGGGAATAGGAGTGCACGGCGGCGGAGCATTTTCGTTCTCCTTAAATCCGTGCATTTCCTCCGCATTCATTCATTGTTTCCGTCGCGGGTGAGGTTGCAGCGAGAAGGAGAATTGAAGGAAGATCCGAAAGAAGGGCGACGAGTTGTACCTTTGGTCACCGCCGTGAGTTCATTACCTTCCGTCGCCGTGTAGCTGCGGTATCTCCACCGCAGAAGACGTCGCCTCTGAACGTCGGGTTACTGTAGCATCTTGGAGTTTCATTCTCCTTTCCTCTGTTGCCGGAGATTTCACCGTGAGTGATGATGGTGAGTTCCTAAACCAACACTCTAGATTCAATTCCTTCTTCCTTTTGGTAAACTGGTGCCATGAGCCGTAGAGTTGTGATGTGCTGTTAGGTGCTCTGTCGCCGGTGAAGCTTCGCCATTTTTTTTGTTAAGACTCCCGACTTCCGACACTCTTCGGTGTAGTGCAGTAAATTGAGTTAGGTATGTGTTTTCCTCCAGCTCTTTCAAGTTGGCTTCGTTTTGTTTCTTTTGCTGCATTTGGAAGTTTTATTCTGAGTTAAATTCTGAAAACGGAGAAGGAATATGGAAAGGGATTGCTGCTGTGCTGAGGGTTGCCGTGCATGTGTATGGGTATTGCTACAGTCTTATAACGAAATGGATATATATATATGGTCTGCTGTTTTTGGGTTAAGGAAACAGAAAGAAGAAAAGAAGGAAAAGGGATTTTTGCCTTAGGCTGCTGTTATGAAATATATGCCTGGTTGTGTTGTGTAGGTGTTGCTGTATATGTGTGCGTGCATAAGAGTATGTTGGTTGCTGTTTGAAATCATACATTGGTCTCTGTATCTAGAAGTTAAGGGAGGGGTGTTTGTGTTGTGACTATTTCTGATTTGGAATCATGAGTGTATATGGGTGTATGGTTGGGCTGAATTGAAAGAAGTGAAATGAAAAAAAAAAATAGAAGGAAGCTGTGCAGTGTGAGGAAAAAAGAAAAGGATTTGGTTACTCTTTGATGTTTCCAAGCGTTGAGTAATTATAGTGGGTGATAAAACAGTGATAAAAGAATTAGTTAGGATATTTGTATGATAATGGATTTGTTGAGGTTGTGTCAAATAAAGTGTTTAGTATAAAGATAGTTCGGTTATTGCATGTGTTTTGAATGTGGGTAATGAAATATGGGAATGGACTTAGGGATGTAAAAGTGGACTTTGAGAGACTGTTAATTAAAATTACATGTTTCATGTTTGGTATATCAAGAGAGGGATAGTAGTTCCTGATGGCATGTTTTATTTTCGGGAAATTTAGGAAAAATAAAGGAAAGCTGATATTCTGAAGTTGAGAACAATAGTAAGTTATATCGGAGAATCAGGTGAGTGAATAACGTCCCTAATCTTAAAATTTTTGAAATATAATCAGTTTTGAGATATTTATTAAATGCAAATTTTAGCACGAATTACGAGAAAAGAATTTTGCACTTATGGTTTTAAATGTTAGAAATGGATTATTCAAATTTCATGGTTCATATGGATTGACGAACATATTTTGACGATTTATCGGAAATGTTTATGCTGGGGAAAGTTTCATGATTATGATTGATTTTAATGGAAATTGTTGCATTGAAAAATGTTATGATTATTGAATGTTAAATGGCCCCATGCATGTTTGAAAGGTTTTAAAGGACGGAATACAGAACGCTGGTTACTAACAGCAGTACTGTTAGTCCTTGGTGCACCATGGTTAAACCCAAGCTCGACGGATATTTCGTGGGTCTTGGACTCGCACCTGTTATTCGTGAGACTTGTTCTCACGCTTGTTATTCGTAGGTCTTGTACCTGCGCCTGTATTTCGTAGGTTTCATACCTGCGCCTGTTTTACGTGGCCTCGAGTCACGACGGATGGTTAGTTACCCTCGTAGACTGTGTGTCCACGCTTGTTTCGTTCTGTTGAAGTCCTACGAAAAAAGAGTTATTTCGAAACGATTGTTTTAAACGGTTTTTCTGAAAAGAAAACGTCTACCGAGCTATTCGTATTGAATTATGAAACTATGATTTATTGTTTTAAAGGTATTGAAAATCAATTGTGGTTGAAGTCCAACGGAAAAGTGATTGATTTGAAATAACTGTTTCGAAATGTTTTTCAAGAAATAAAGTGGTTACTTCCATGAAATGAAGTTTACTGAAATATTTACATTGAATTACGAAATATTATGATTTATGTATAAACATGCTGAAATTGTTTATTATCACATTTCAAATTATGTTTTTCTGGGACGTTATTCACGAGTAGATTATTTGGCTTCAGATAGTGCTGCTGACCCCGTTTCCCCAGCTGAGCAGTAAGGAGCCTCTGTGCCGTCTGAAGCAACTTTTGGTGGACATTTTATCGAATCATGTAATTTAAATGTTTTGGAACTCGTGTTATTTTGTTCGGACTTTAGTCACTCCACTTAATTTATGGAAAGGATTTCTATTTGTTTTAAATACATTTATAATTAATATTATGCTAATGGATGTTTTGACTATAAAGAAAGGCTTAAGGAATATGAATTTATTCATATTCTGTGCCGGTCACGGGTCAAATTTTGGGACGTGACATGTTAACACCAGTTTTGTACGTCTGCAGCTAGAATGTCTTCCCCTGAGAGATTTCTTTGCAGTTATTCCAGGATCCCATATACCATCATGGTTTACAAATAAAGGAGATTATACTCCGGATATTTGTACAGAGGATACGATGCGTAAGGAATATGAGATAAAAGTGAGCATACCTGGATATTTCCGTAATAGTAAATGGCCCGGTATTGTCGTATGCTTCCTTATCTCAGGCTCTTATTCTCGTTTGAGTATTAATTGGAGAAGTAAAGCTGCAGATGATCATCCCGGATGGAAAGCCTGGGAGCATGAAATGCTTGTGTATGAAGAGAATCGTCAGCTATGCATAATGGTGTGGGAATTAAATGAGGAAACGTGTTGGAAACACCTGACGGCTCATGACAATACCCTTCACATTGAACTTTCTGCTTTTAATTTTGAAGGTAAAATATTTGGATGTGGGTGGAGAGTGATATGTAAAGAGTGGTTTCCCCCCAATCAATTCAACCAACTTGCTTCTCCTCACGAGGTCAACCTTCCCTGGAGAGTACGTTACAGCTACTTTGGGGAGGTGTTTCTAGACGTAGCTAAAAGCTGTGAAGAATGGTGGCAGCTGTAGTTTAGATTAGATGGTGATTCATTTATCTAATTTGATTGTATAGGCCATGTGTTTTCTATTGAAACCAAAAAAACAATCACAAATGGTCTACTCTTGCTGGCAGCAGATTCGTCCTAAAGCAAAATTTCGTGCGTTCAAATTTGAATGATGATCACAAAAACAGAAAAAATGCCTTACATGCCATTCCCATCAATCTTTGATGCTTCCTTTCAGGTATGAATCAGAAAGAATGGAAACTATGGGTAGAAATGACTAATCTTTTTCATACTCAATCCATTCTATAATAATATTTGTCACTTTAGAAATTTGTTTTTGTCATTTTATGCTTTCAAAAAGAAACCATTAAAAATTAACACTCATACAAATGAAAAATGCTTATTAACATGAATAAAGGTATTTAAATAAAATGCAACCGTATTTGGGAAAAAATTAAGCTATCACTTGTTAATTTGTCTGTACAATTTTCAAAGTGACAACTAACTAATGCGAAAAAGAATTTTTATTGCAAGACTTCACATTGGTTTTTGTGAGGGAAGTGTAAAAAGTGTGATTGGTGATATTTTTATGAATAAGATGAGACTATTGACTTTCTACTACAATTGCTAATGTAGAACTTTCAAAATCATTGGATATGCAAAAGCTAAGGAGTACAAGTTCCACAAGAGAAAGTGATCTAGTTGCTAAGGATTTAACTGAAACTTCAGACTTCTCAGGAATATCATTAAAATATTTTAGAAAATATATGTCATATTAACTAACTTTTTAGTTTAATTAAATTAGTTAAATATGTCATATATTAATGATTGAAGGATTATTATTCTTTTTTTAATATTTAAATTATATTAAAACCTGTATTATCTATGTTTCTTAATATACTCCCTTGAAAAGGAGGAGGAGAATGTAATCCACTGCAATGAGGTTTACAACTACTAGATTCTGATTGAGAGCTGTGAGATGCCTCTAGGGGCGCCATCAACTGATGATATTGTGAATTATTTCGAATAAGCTTGCTTCTAAGTTCTTTTTGTTTCTTGCTTCACCTCATAATAATGTGATGCCTCATAGCTTCGCTCTACTTCTTTTGTTCTACGTGATCCTCTTATACCATTAGTGCACGTAAAAAGAGAAAGTAGAACAAAGAATTTATATGGTAAAAATAGAGCAAATGTTGTCTCTGTTATAGGTGTTTAGTCATGGATTTTCAATTTGGAAACAAGGGGGTGTAATCTTGATTTTTACAGCTTTAAGATCTTTGAAGTCAATGTAAAAAGGGTTAAAGAAATTTAGTAAAATATAAAGTTGTAATTGATTATTTCAGTAGCTGAGATGATAAATAGGCGTTTCAATTTATGGGATTATTTTTTGTAGCTTAATAGTAATATTAGAACAAATGTATAAAGTTGTAATTGCCTATTTGCCTTCACGTTAAACGTGGCCTTGGTTGTTGGCATAATTATGCCTTCGCATTGAGGAATTTGGCGTGAAACATGGCAAGCAAGTAATAATATAATACAACTTTAAATATTAACTTAGTAAGGAGTAATAATATCATCGAAAGTGGCCTTTTCTTTTCTTCTTTTTCGATAAAGATCATAGAGAGCGGCTTTCCCGGAAGAACCTCTGTGTGTTCTTTCCCCGCTTTTTTCCCCTTAAAAAGAAAACAAAGTGAACTTCACACATGGAAAAAAGTAACAATATATAATAACTATGAAATTGGAATCCACGTCAAGCATAGGTAACAATGACTCACTTTTTCCCTTTCCATTCCAAAATAATAGTTGTCACTTTAGATTGGAGATTTGTCCTTGTTTCAAATTATTTGTCATTTTAGGTTTTCAAAAAGAAACCATTAAATGGAAAAGCATGCAGGGAGATGAGTGAGAAAATTAGTGTTAAGTCTCAAAATTTAAACTATGTACAGAATATCAGTGAATTCATATTTTTTAAGATTTAAACTTTAAATAAAATATTTAAAACACAATTCATAATATATATATATATATATAACATTTAAATCGTAGGCATTTTAGTAGGGTCGTCTTTATGTAACCGACCTCCCGAAAGCCCGTGCCCAAAACTTCTTCCAGTTGACAGTGCCCGGACCTGCATGGTGGCAAGTAAGAATTCCATGTTCAAGGCTGTTATTTTGTTTTCTTTGATTAATGGTCCAGAGCTTCTCTAAGCATTTACTTTTGGCTTATAAATGTTTCAGGTGGTTCCTAAATGGTATGAACATTGGACCTCAAACAAGGTATATGATGGAGACATGATTGTTCTTCAAGGCCAAGAGAAAATATTTCTCGCGGAGACCAATGAGGGGTCCGACGATGTTAACAAGCTGTACACAAAGCTCACCTTCACACCAACACAGGCTGATCGCTTTGTCTTGGCATTTCGAAATTGGCTTAGGCGACATGGAAATAGCCAACCTGAATGGTTTGGCGTGAGCAGCCAGCAGCCAGCAGCCATCAACAGTTTTAACAAAACGCCAGGTACGAAAACTCGAAACATGTGTTCTATTTGAAATTGTGTCACCTCTTTCAACAAACCAAGAATAAAATCCTTTATGAATAAAGGTTAAGTTCATCCAACTCTCTAAATTATTTTTTAAGTAGTACTCAGTATCCTAAACTAATTTGTAGTTAATCTAACAATCTAAAATATTTTTTAAGTAGCAATTAATATCTTAAAGTATTTTTCCAATAATATTTTGTGTATCTAACACTATAAAATATTTTTTCAATTGTACTCAGTATCCTAAGTTTAGAGTACTCATTACTACTGAGAAAAATTCTTTAAGGGAAAAATTATACTAAAAATACTTTAAAATACTAGATGCTAATAACAAATATTTTAGAGTGTTAGATAGACTATAAATTAGTTTAGTATATTGAGCGCCATTAAAAAAATACTTCAGGTATTAGATAAATCTTAACCCTTTGAACAGAAACATCGTTGCTTCTTCTGGACTCTTGTTAAAAGCACTCGTAGATGTTCTTCGAGTGAATTGATTGGCTCAATTGCTCCTTGATTTTTACTGTAATATAACCATACCCCCATGTCAAAGTCTCTGTTTGAGCATCAATGGTATCCGGAATAAAGCATTATTGTTGTGCAGATGTTGGACAGATTTGAACAGCACACTCTCAAGTGTTCATCATGTAAAGGAGCGTATGCAGCATTCCAGACGTTGCAGAATTCTGATTGGTACAACTGTTGTTTTTGGTGCTTCAGAGACATATCTCCGCATAGTTCTGGCCGTACTTGCACTCGCTAGCGCTGGCTTGGCTTTTGCCCTAAACGAACTCCAAAAGAATTTTGTATTTGTTGATTACGTGCATGCTGATATTGATTAGGGTTTAGAAACAACACGTAAATGGCTGTAAATGAAGTCTAGATCTCAACAAACAAATGTAACCTTTTTCATTCTTAAATGAACGAATAGAGAGAGTATTATGTTCTTCAAATTTATGGATGACTAAAAATCAAAGTGATTTATATACGATTTTAATGATATTATTATTACTTGTACCTTTTTATGAGATAGTTAAAAATTCATCCGCCGCATAATATTATGATATAAGAGAGTCTAGAGAACTGTTCTGGTGTGAGATTCGGTGTAAATGCAGGGTGTTATATGCAAATATCCATGCCACTTTGGAGAAGCAAAAGTGCCTGGGTTTGTGATTGTTTAATAAAACAAATTTATTTATTTATTTTTATTCAAATAATAAATAAAAAAGAGAAGTCGTCTATAATATTTTGTTTTTATTCACTCTAAACCTCCCCATACACCCTTGCTATCCTACTTGAACTCTAAACCTCCCCATACCTTGGTGCCACTAAGCCAATAGACCATTGGCATAACATTTATTTCTTGGAGCAATAAGCAATATCCAATTATTTATTTATTGTAAGTTTATCAGAATGCACAAAATGTGTAGACGGATTATTTTTAACTAAATAAAAATAATGAACACTAAATACAATACTCTCTCTAAACTTATTTATAAGAAATAAATGATAATTAAATTTTAATTACTATCATTTATGTGTTATAACTAGGCTAGAGATAATAATAAACTAAATGTTTAAGATCACTTTTTTCTTATACATAAATTTTTTAAAAGGGTTTAGGCTCACTTACGATTCAAGGATAGAGTAAAGTCTCTCTTCCTCAATATCACTATTTGGCAGGACGAATCGTCAACTATCGTCAGACGTAAACCTAGGCATCTAGGACCTAAATGCCTCCCCAAGCGCCAAGACTAGAACCAGAACAAAGTAGTACTCTCGAAAGATCAAACACACTCTAAATAATTATATGTCTCATTCATTCGCCAGTTAAACCTACTAATGATAGGTTAAGATCACTTTTGAAGAGTATAATCTGTTCCACAAATTTAGTGGGCCCTAATAGGGTAGTTTTTTTCTTGATAGAAGCTCATGTTTTTGGGCGCCCTAAAAGGATAGTTTAGTTGAGCTTCAACAAGTATAAATATTTATTTATCTTTTTGCTAAATATAAATATCGGAAGAAATACTATTTAAAGTATTATTGGGCATCACATATGGGTACATCTCATAATAGAAATTCAAATATTAGTTTATAATATTGTGAGAAATTATCCCTTCTGCTAAATTAAATCCCAGTAGCTGAAGCTCAATTAAATATTTGCATTGACATAGAAAAGCCAAATACCTTTTGGTCTTTTCCTTTAGAGTACACACTGCTACATAGGGTTCAACATGAAATAATGCTGCAACTGTTGAATTACTTGTTTTTAATTTGCTTAATTAATAATGCTACATCCATCCTATCCTTAATATAAATTTTATTTAACTAATTTGAGTAAATTAAAAAAAATTAGTTAAGTTAGTTATTTATAATGATTGTATGTTAGTTTTCTTAAAATATCCCATTTAATTATGTGTTTGAACTATCTTTAATATAAATTATTTTAATATGTGTAATTATATAGGGATACTTTGGGAAAAATTATAATTTTAGGAGACAAAATAAATTTGAGTCTTATATTTAGGATAAAAGTTGATTCCCCATTTAACTCTTATATTTAAGATCTGAAGAAATATTAAACTTGCTAGTCTTACATGTACAACTCACCCGCCCATCCAACCTCCTACCTCTTAGGATTATAAATTCTATATACTACTCCTTCCGTCCCTTATTATAATATCATTTTTTTTAAATGATCGGTCTCTTTTTATAAGATATATTTTAAATTTATTTTTATATTAAATATATTTTTATCTATTTTACCCTTAATTAATATAATCTATCTCATTATCTTTTTTTCTTATTCTCACTTACCCACTTATAAATAAAGATATATTAAAAAAAATATCCCGTACATATTTATTATTTTTAACTAATTTTAACAGTTTTTTAACAATGTAATTTGTTTAAAAAGAACTTATTAGGGAATGACGGAGTATGTTTCTAATTAGTCAGGATTAATACGATTCTTGGTTGTCAGACAAATAAACAATCAGCAAAGATAAATCGAATTAATTATAAGCCATTGAAGCCTCTTCGCCTTGCTGACCTTTGCTCCTAACTTTCTTTTGTATAATTAAGCCACTTCAAATTATCATAAAATATTTTCTAAAATCTTAATTTATTAATTGTCACCAGAATAATAAAATATAACTAAAGATATTAAAAATTAATGAGCAATTATAACTTAATAATTCATAGAAATGGGATTAAAGCTAGCAAGATATACAATGATCTAATAATACAAGCCACCTTAAAAAATTACTAAATATTTACTATAATCTCAATACTAAGTCTTAACCCAAAACAGAATGATAAAATTAAATTTTAATCAGTTCAATATTAAATGCCAAACAATAATTTAGTTACAATGATCCTCAATAAATATAAATAAATCATTATCAAGTTTTTTAATAATTATAAAATTATTTTAAGAGTTAAAAATCATAAAATAATTATTAGATAAAAATTAAAATAATTTAAACTATCCTTTACATTCTAAGCTTTATCTTTGACATTAACATTGAATAGGAGGATTAGGACTCTCTAGTCATACTTATATACCATATCTGCTTTACCGATCATCCCAGATTGTTCAGCCATGGATAGCTCTGCTGTAGATCACTCACGGGTCTGTACCTTCACTGTTCTGTGCAGCTGTACGTCGCTGCACAAGGCTTTTCTTTGCGGCACAGTGCTCCCTGCGTGAGTAGTTTTGAAGTCGCCACCCCCTCTGTGTGTTCCAATTGGCTTCTGCGTCTCAGCATGCGTTTCCTCCCTGTGCGTCTTCAATTGCGTTCGCGGCAGCCTGTGTGCATGTGTCCCTGTTCGTCCTTTTTCAATGGCCTTCCCTCTTTTTAAAAAATCTGCAGTGTTAAAACCTAATGGGCCAAATTTCGCAAGGTTTGGCCCATTGGATGTTATAGTATAATTTTTAATTTTATAGTCTTTTATTATCATTTGAGAATTTTGTTTTTTTCTAAATTTTAAAAATATAAAATCATAATAATATAATATTTTTTATTTTAAAAATAATTATTTGAAAAAAATAATAAAAATATGATAATTACACCTCTATTAAGTACTAATTTAATATAAGATATATTAATTTAAATAATACACAAACTATACAATACGAATAAATATATAAAAATATAAATTTATCAGTGATAAACTGATAACTCAGCTGGATTAAGTGTCAACATCATGTCCAACAAGTCAAGAGTATCTAGTCCAAAACTAAAGTAATATAAAAAAGAACAGCCATTCAGATACATAAAGAAACACCAAGCACATTTCTCTAAGGTGTCTTGGCATTGGTCCTAACGGCATCGATGTAGAATACAAAGGTATTTTTGATACCCCAGACCAGTTTGTCTCATTTGGTGTTCCACAGATATCCCAAATTTTGACTCAGAACCACTTCCTACAATATTTACGTAGATACATGCAGTGGAGGAAGGATGGTACCACAAGGCCTCAAAGAAAAGAGGGATGGATAGACTTATAAATTTTATGTACTTGTTTGAAATGATAAATCTAATAATGGTAAATTCCACCAAGTAATCATTAACTAGTACTCATTGGGCAACTTTCTTATTGTTCTTGACAATGTGGAGCGAGGAAGGCAGACGTCATATGTGCCAACCTCTGTTGAAATCATTGATATGTTGCCCCAGTTTTCCATATCTTGTTTACACAACACAAGCCATCCACAAGCCCTTATTAGAAGCGCAAAGTTTAATGTGAATGGAATTGTCAACATGTTTTCTCATATAATAATTCCATTCCAAAACCATTACACAGAGATGATCTGTCTCAGTACAGTCAATAACAATAAGATGGGCCCACTCTCTGCATTTATAACTATCATCTTCAGGAGCTTTACTGCTCCAAGAAATAGCAGTACTCATAAGGCTCGAAGCAGAGATCTAGTCATTTCCAATGTGATGCCACTGTCAGAAGAAAAGAGCAATGTTAGTAGCATATTTTGTTATTAGGACCAGAATATGTAGTTAATCATATATGTACAGTAGCTAGGCATAATAAACAACTATATAATATAATATGTGCTAACTTGACGCAATGGCAATTAATTGCCGGCCTTCTATTTCTTTACGAATTGGATCTAACCCAACTTTTGTCACTGTATCATTTGCTTCCTCTCGGCTTATATATGGATTTGAACTAGATGAAATTTACAATCAAAGACATAAACTTAAAATTGTTTCTAGAGGTCCACAAAGGACTTCATTTTCATGAACAACAAAAACGTTTGGACGAAAATGACTTTCCAATAAGAAATTCATCATATAGTAATGTCGAGTAGAGTTGTAACACATACACATATGTGGTTTTTTTATTAAAAAAAATTAAGTTTTTAATATATTACCCCATTATTCTACATGCAAGTGGGCAAACTGAACGATGGCAACATGACATGTATGGCGTAGCCTGTGGAATATTTGACGTCATAAAATTTATATATGTCCACTTGTTTGTATTCATTATAATCAATCATATCCAATTGATGATCCTCAACATTTGAATTTTAACATGAATGCAATTATATAATCCTTTAGATGAAGTAAGAAAAAGAGCCAAAATGTGGAGATTTAATTGGAGAATTGCTTATAATAGATATAAGTAAATGGGCCTAGGTTTTCTCCTACACAGTATTATACAATATGCAATTTCACTATATTGTGGGTTCAAAATTGAAATCTCTCCAACTTCCTTACGCTCTTATTGGTCTCTCTCTCTCTCTATATATATATATTCTCTCTCCCTCTATATATATATATTCTCTCTCCTGTCTTCGTAATTCAGTGACATGAGAACTCAGCAGTGAGTAGAGAGGAGAAACTAGGAGGAGTCTGCTATAATCAATCATTATTGTATATAGATGCCCCACAATCTTTTCCGTTTTCCTCTGTTTATCCGAGATGTGTGTGTTCTAATTTCATATCCGATTCTTTTACTTATGCTTTTGGCAACTACTGATATGATTATTTCGCTGGTGCAGATTAATTAATATTTGGACACATACATCGAACAACTGAAATGGAACATCCTGTCCGAGGAGAATCTAGCACTTCTAATTCAACTCCTCCATGGAAACATGACGTGTTCATGAGTTTTGCAGGAAAAGACACTCGTTTGAGGTTTGTGGATCACCTAGATGAAGCTTTCAACAGAAGTGGGATCAAAAATTTTAGGGATGATGTCCATCTTGAGAGAGGGACAGACATAAAACAAAATCTTTTTCAAGCAATTCAGGATTCTCTTTGTGCAGTTCTTATTATTTCTAAAAATTACGCAAATTCTACGTGGTGTTTGGATGAGCTTCAAAAGATTCTTGAATATCAAAATACTTTGGATCGACGGGTTTTTCCCATCTTCTATGATGTTGATCCAGCCGATGTAAGACACCGACGAAAAAGTTTTGGGGAAGCCTTGGCTAAACATGAAGAGAAATTCATAGAATATGCAAAGAAAGTACAGAAGTGGAAAATGTTTTGTTTGAAATTGGCAACTTGTCTGGTTGGGACACCAGGGGCACGTAAGTTTTCTTTTACAGTTATTTAAGCATATTTTCTATATTTATTTAGATTTTATATTTTTTTCATGATCTTTAATTTTGGTTTAAATTGTTTATGATGAATTTGATAGTCCTTCTTTTTCTTTCTTTAGACATAATTTTCACTAAATTAATTATAATTAATATTCGTTTAGATACGTGTAAATTATTACAATGTCTCATATAATTCATTTATAACTTATTAACTGGTGTAAAAAGTGTTTCAAAAACCTAAAATTCCACAAACCTGTTCATTCACGATCGCAGTCTTCATGTTCGCCTTCCCCAAACCATCTTGGAAGCGGATACCCACCACCTTCAAATATTAGTTACCTCTCTCTTCCGTGTTCAAAAATCAACTCAGCTTTGTGTTTGTCTTCTTTCATCTTCGAGCTTCATGTTCATGTTAGCTGCTTGTGTCTGGCTTCGTGGTCTCGCAGCCAGAGGTTGTGTTCATGCTCGCGTTTGAAGTGGTTGCTCGTGCTCGTGTTTGGCTTCAACCCAGTTTTTTTTTTTTTTTTACTTTTTATTTAATTTTCATCATTTTCCGAAATAGGTCTGTGCTAGATATGCTGGGATTGTGTTAATTGTGTGCTAGGACTTTGCTTGTGCTTTTCCTGTTTAGTTTTCTCTACTTGTCGCAATGAAATGTATTCATATGAAAAAAAATTGAACTAGCCACATGTTGATAATTATAAGTTAATGAATTTTATCCATGAATAAAACATAATTGTGAATAAGTTGAATTTTTTGGTAAAATGTATGATCATATTTCTAATTTTAATGGGCGACATGATCAATTCTTGCTGGCTCAACAATTCACATTCCACTTATCTCCATCCCTGTTGTTTCCCTGTTGTCGACTTTATATTTTATGAAAATTTAATAACAATTCCCAGTTATATCAGAAAAGTGTATTCTAGCATGAAAAGTCACATTTTCCCTGTTATTTTATCTCATTATAAATATACAACTCGTTAAACAATGTTATTTCCTTTTGGTAGGGATGAAGCATATCTTATAAAAACTATAGTTGGAGCTGTATGGACTTATTTGAGTTCTAAATTACCATTTTGTTATTACAATCTGGTCGGAATTGAGTCAAGAGTGCTTGATATGATGCCGTTCTTGGAGATTGGGTTGGATGACTGTATAATCCCAAATTTTGATAGAAAGAAGTTTTAAGGAGTAAGGTCAAAAGCATTTTTTTTTCTAAAAATTAAAAATTCTAAAGGTTAAATTTTAGGAAAATGATTAGCGAAATAATAATCATTAAAAATATTTTGAGGTTTAGAAATATTAAAGAAAAATTATAGATATTTTGGGAATCTAGAAACTTATAGAAGAGTTTATTTTCTCAATAGAGGAATAAATGATTCAATAGCTATTTTTGTTTCTTTCAAATTTTAAGGTTCTATTTTCTTAAAAAAAATTAAAAAAATATAGCTAGAGATTAATTTTTGAGATAAAATTTTAGAGAAATTATCTTATGAGGTAGAAAAGTGTTGGAGGAAAAATTATTTATTTTATAAAGAAGATTAATTTATATGAATTCCTAAATATTTTAGTATATGTGATAAAAGTGAACATACCTCTATCTTTCCGTTGTAGTGAATGGTTGGGAATTGTTGTATGCTTCCCTATCTCAGGTTCTAACAATTTGATGATTAGTTGGAGTAGTAAAGCTCCAGCAGATGCGGATTATATACGGGCACAGTGCTCGTATTTAATTACCCTCAGGGATGATCAGAGTCGCCACCTGGGCATAATGGTGTTGGAATTAAGTGAGGAAACATGTTGGCAGCACCTAAGAACAAGTCATAACCATTCCCTTCACATCAAACTTTCTACTCCCTACAACCGTTATTGCTCTCTATTTGGTGCTAATAAGTCTGAAATATTGGGGAGTGGGTGGAGAGTGATATGTAAAGAAGAGATACAAGAGTGGTGCAATCTTAATCATTTCAACCAAGTTGCCCAACCACAACTTGCTTCTTCTCATGAGGTCAAGCTTCCCAGGAGAGTGCTAGACGACTTCACTAGCAAGGTGGGTGGAGAGTTGCACTTTCCGCGACAATTTAAAAATGAATCAGTGTGCAATGTCATGTAACATTCTTTGTGTTTTAAGGACTTGGGAAGTTAGTCGTGATATATAGAGTATATAAAGGATATATTGTGATTTATAAGAAATATTTTGTTTCAAAATTAATTTTACACTTGAAGTATCTCATTGAAATAATTGCCCTAAATATATATGATTTATTTAGCGGTGGGTTAAGTAATATTATATTAGGTAAATAAGAATTTTACAGTTGAGTTCAAGCTTCCCAGGACAGTACTTGACAACTTCATTGGGAACGTGTATGAACATATTTCCTCATTCAAGACTACACATAGAAAAATGACAAGAATAGGTAACAATGACTCGTCTTCTACTCTTCTTCCTACTCCTTCTATTCTTAAATAATCATAATAACTGTCACTTATTTATCTGTGTTTTAAAATATTTATCATTTTAGGTTTTCAAAAAGAAAGCATTAAGAACTTACACTGTCACAAATGAATGAAAAAGCTTATTAACATGAACGAAGGTATTTAAGTAAAATACCACTGTATTTTGATAAAATTTAATGTATTTATTAACTTTGTTAATTTGTTTGTAAAACTCCAAAGTAACAATTTACTAGTAAAAAGAACAATTTCTAACGGGTATTTTACTCCAATTATGGTAGGGATAGTGTAAAAAGTATGACCGATGATATTTTCATAAATAAATTATGAGACTATTGACTTTGAACCTTGTTGCTAGTGAAAAACTTCCAAAATCAGTCATGCGCGGTTATATAGAGAAGCTATGAAGCACAAGTTCCACAAGAGAAGGTGATCCAATTCAAACGACGTGGTTGATATATACAGCACTATGAATATCAGCGCCGTTATGGATTTGCTCACATCAAATGCTCTGCTCCCGGCACAATAAATGTCCATATGCGTTCATCGTTTGTTGATAAATTTATTTAAATTTTATTTCTTGAATGAAGCAGCGCCTACATCTATATACAATTTTCAATCTTTTAAGTTACACCTCACAATTAAATGAGCATCTTTTGGATTGATGAGAATTAACAGTAACAAATGAAGTCCTTTCTTGTTCTTTTCTTTTCATTTTTAATATTAGAACATGCTATTTATTTATTTTTATGACCTAAGTAAAGAACATAACAGTTATGGAAATATTGTAAGGAGTTGGATAAATATTGAAGGACCAACTTTACAATCCTTCACCAACCTAAAACCTGCAATGAAATCAATCATCAAACTATACTTCGTCAAAAATAAAGAAGGAATACTCAAGAACTTTTAAATGTTCTTTTGTCACTAGAGACTTAGAAAAGATACATAGAATGGGTGAAAAAACACGTTTAGATAAGTTTAATATGTTTGCTCATCCTTTTCTAATTTTTTATAAAAAAACGCGTTTAGGTAGGTTTAATAAGTTTGGTATTAATCACTCCCCGGAGTTAGAACATGATTATGTATCTAAAGAATACTTATAAAGGTAGTTGCAATCAACAACCAACAAAATCCTCACCTGGATAGTAATTTTTTTTTTTTCCTGTTTTTTTGCAATTCTTCTAGTATTAGTTAAGTAATTTTTTTTTATTCTCGCCATGATTAGCAGAAGAGTTGCTCACACGCTGGTCTCAGCATAATGATAATTTGAACTGGAAGATCAGAATGGCCACCAAGAGGATAGTGGATTTCTCCCTCCTTGATTCTGCCTCCTTGAGCTGTCACGATGGTTACTACTGCTACTGATATTCCTTCCTCCCCGAATATCTCATAGATGAGCTTGTAACAGAGCTGAATCAAGAATGTTTTCTACTTTTTTTTTTGGTAAAAATGAGGGCATATGCCCAAAATTAAAAAAAGCTAGTCTAAGAGGTGATTAATTCCCAAACAATTTGAATGCAACAAATTCTGTAGATGAGATGGACAGGCATCTAACGGTGAGAAAGTAGATAGACCTTCCTTCGCCAAAGCATTTGCGAGATAATTCTGATCTCTTGAAACATGTGTGATTTTAAGATCCCATTGATAGCCCATCATTTGTTGAATTTGTTGAACCTTGATTCTGATGCAACATGTCAACCAAAGTTTTCGAGTCCGATTCGAGCAGCACCTTGGTGAAGCAAAAATCCTTTGCTAAGTTCAGCCCTCCAAAAACTGCCCATTCTTCTGCTTCAAAAACTTCACAACAGCCTAGTACATATGTAAAACCCACAATCCAAGAACCATTGTGATCTCTAAAGATTGAAAGAGGTCATTACATTGGACAAAAGACTTCAAAACCTTGATAATGGCAGCCGCAGGATTGTCGTGTTTTTGGAAATTATCATTAAAAACCATTCTTTATATTGAAAGACTTGACTGTTTTACAATTTCCATATCTTATTTATTTTAGACCTTGAGGATAAGGTCCATTTTTACGGTGGAGATAATGTCATGAATGTGCTTTTTTATTTTTTTTAATGTCGTGAGAAAAGGACCACTTCCATTGGACCTATGAAAGGTTCCTAGGTAGGGTAAGTTGAACAACAAAGTTGAGGAAGGTGTATAGAATTTTGTTATCTCGTTGTCTTTTCTCTATTGCCATCTTTTCTTTAATTTTAACAATTTAAAACCCCCTCTTCCTATAAGGGAGGAGATCCACACACATACCCCATTTTGGCCACTTGGAGTATAGAACTCATAACTTTTTCAATGAATGAGGAATGAGATATCATGTGAACTAAAAGCTCTTAGCTTTCGTCATGCATCCTTCCTCCCTCGTGCAAACATATCATGGTTGCAAATCCCGCAAAACATACACCTACCACTACTCTATAATGCTTTAGCTTCTCCACTAGTGCATAATTAATTAATATATCAATTTAGATTCTCCAATCACCCCCATTAACCAATCCTCTTAATTAAGACCTTAGTCTACTGCATGAGGAGTAGGTTATGCTTTTTAATTTGGAATATAGTGAAAGGCTTAAGCCAAGTCAAGTCATTGACAAATCTTCCACCTCCGCTAATTCCATTATGCAGTGGGTTGTTATTATTCTTTTGAATCTTTCTCTGATGGACACCAAGTTAGGGAATACACTTTCATACATCATCAGTTCATAGATAAGTCATTTTCAACGGTTTCATTATAATTAAAGAAGAGCGGTTAACTCATTAATAATATGGATAAAAAATTTCTAAAAAAAGACACGCTCCATATTACTATTCTATGGTCTCGTGGTCAAAGTAAATGTGTGAATACTACATTGATTAAGCATGTTGAGGTATATATAGTTCTGTCTCTTTTTGACTATTTTTTGGGATAAGTATTATATGGAGGTCATCATAACACAATTGCCTTCACATTAATCTTAGCCTTCATTTTGTTGGCATAATTCAGAAATTCGAGTATCGAAAGTGGCATAATTATGCCTTCACATGGAGGAATTTGGCGCAAAACATGGTAAGGAAGTAATAATAAAACTTGACATCTTAAGGAGTGGTTTTTCTTTTCATTTTTTTTGAATAAAGATCATGGAGAGCGGCCTTCCCGGAAGAAACATTTGCTTTTATTCCCCGCTTTTTTCCCCTGAAAAAAACAAAGTGAATCTCAAACTTGGAGAACAGCAACATGGCCTCACTCCTGTTGCTTTTGTTCATGTATTTTTTATGCTATTTATTTGATCTTATTTCCAAGTATCCAATGGTTATCTTTTCTAATATAGGTATAGGTATCTCCTCTAAAAATCGTGTTTTTGTTCATATAACCTACACTTATGTGTGCCGATGTTTATATAGCACACATGGCCCTCATTCCTAGTGTGTTTTCCCTTCTGAGCAAAGAATATATGAGATGAAAATCATGAAGGAGGGTGAATCTCTTTGGACTCTTCTCAAACAAAGCATTCAACAAAGGTCGTCTTGAAAATGATTATTTGGAGTTGTCTGAATATATGATTAAATATGCAGGAGTGGTAAAGTTGACTGGAGAGATTATTCTTGAGATTGATTGAAGCAAATTCCTAATAATTAATAATATACTTAAGTGCTTAAAATAAGTTATGATGGATTAAATGAGGAAGAAAAGACAATATTTTTCGATATTACTCGTTTTTCCAAGGGCTGGTGTGAAAAAGAAGTGACTCCACTTTCAAATTTCAAGGTCTGGGGTTATTGAAACAAGTGGCATGTGTGATTACGTTTTTAAATGAGTAGTTTTCATACACTCACACAGTCGCACATAAGCAAAATCAATATCAAAGCAAAATGGGGAAGTGAGAATGAAATATAATTAGTTGGAAAGTCTCGGAATAAACAGTAGAGGAGAAATTAAAGGCGAGTGTTGCAGATTTGTTAGGATGCACAAAGATGAGGATGAATGGCTTGCTTTGTGGTTTGTGTGGTGACGATGGTTCTATATTCTTTTTCCCTCACTTTCTCAATGCCCTGAAAACTGAATAGACTAATTAAGCTATATGCAATTTCACCATACTGTGGATTCAAAATTAAAATTTCTCCAACTTCCTTAGGCCCTTATTGATCTCTCTCTCTCTCTCTCACCCACTATATATATATATATTGGGTTTACAAATAGACTGAGATCTTGTACTATAATAGAAGTGGAGCAGTAGGTAGTATACAAAGGTCTAAAGCTAGTTTAAGATCTAGAATTCAGAAAGATTATTCTTTAATCAGATTCTAAAAGTGTGATTGATTTGCTAGCTAGTAGGAATTGTCGTAGATGCAGTTTATTACATTCACAAATACAGAACTTTCTACAACTTTAGTGGGAGCTGAAATTGCAGTATATTCCAAGGTGTCAGAATAAAGTGGCTGATACTCTAGCTAGAGATGGGGTGGCTACCATATAAACTTTATACTGTTATCCTTCACATCTAGAGCATATTATATTATAGGATATTTTGAGATTTGATCCCCATGTGATTTAGTTTTCTTTATGTTAGGCATTCAGCCCTCTCTTGTACCAAAAAAAAAAAAACCAAAGAAGAAGAAGAAGCTCTTGGCTTATTCATCTTTCTTCCTCATGTAAACATATCATATGGGAATCTCTATTCCCGGAAATCCCCCAACATTCACCCCCTACGCTATAATGCTTTGGCTTCTCCACTAGTGCATAATTAATTAATAAATCAATTTAGATTCTCCAATCACACCAATTAACCAATCCTCTTAATTAATTAGTTAAGACCTTAGTCTACTGCGTGAAGGGTAATCTACGCTTTTTAATTTGGAATACGGGAAAGGCTGAAGTCAAGTCAAGTCATTGCCACGTCTTCCACCGACGCCAATTCCATTATGCTTTTGAATCTTTCTCAGATGCACACCTAGCCAGGTGAATACGCTTTCATGCATCAGTTTCAACGACCTCATTATAACTAAAGAAGACTAATTAATTAACTCATTAATCTAGTCTTAAATATCGGCGGAAATAAATCTAAGAAAGAAATCTAACTTTGACCCTATTTAAATGTCTCACCTCTCTCTCTCTCCCCCCTTTCTTTCTTGATATCCAATGTGTACCACTGATAAATATGAATTAAAAATTTCTAATAAAAGAGGCTCTATATTAATAAAGTAGGAATATTGTAAAGTATAAGAACAATTAACTACATCATAGAACAAAAAAGAGGATGTCGTGAATAGAGAGACATGAGATAAAAAAAGGAAATTCACCTCATTGAATTTCAATTTGATTGCTTATCATTTGGCTACTTGGCTCCAGGATAATTAGTTTTTATTAGACTAATATTTATAATTATTATAAGTATAATTATAAAAGGACAAAAGTTATCTTCTGTTACTTATATCCAGTACATCCAGTCTTCTAATCAGCAATTACCACTTTGATTTGTTAAATACATCATCATGTAATAATGTTAATCTTATTCATCTTTATTAAAGCCGCAAATCACTTTACCTATAACCTTATTTGCCGCATATATTTTTGGATATATGTAAGTATAATTATATTTATATTTATTCAATTTTAATAATAATAAAATTATAATTTATATAATTAAAGGGAAAATGAGAAAAAAAGACTTTGAAAAAGATAAATTCTAAATTATGAATGTTACCAACAATAGATAAAGAAGTACCAACACAATGTCTTATTTTAATATTTATTATTTTTCAGAGTTTTGCTCTCATTTTTCCTATATTATAAATATAATTTATAATTATATTTTATTAAATATCTTAAAAAAACAGACAACGATAGAGATGGATATCTTATCATCAAACGTAGGGATGCGTAAGACCTTTTTGGTAGGGATGAAGCACTTTTTTCATTGTAACTATATAAATCATAATTCCCTGTTATATCAAAAAATGTATTGTTGCTTTAGTAAACAATATTCATAAAAAGTCACATTTTTCATTATAACTCATGTCAAACAATGTTATTTCCTTTTGCTAGGCATGAAGCAAATCTTATAAAAAATATAGTTGGAGAGGTTTGGACTTATTTATGGTCTAACTTGCCGTCTTATGATGGCAATCTGGTTACGATTGAGTCAAGAGTGGGTGATATGATGCCAATGTTGGAGATTGGGTTGGATGACATATGTTTTGTAGGGATATGTGGTATGGGTGGTGTCGGTAAAACAACTCTTGCTAGAGTAGTTTGTGAAAAAATAGCTAACAAGTTTGAAATATGTTGCTTTCTTGCCAAAAGTTTGATTCTACCCCCTGGTTGCTTCTCTAGTCTTTCTGGACTTGTCTTTCTTTCACTGGATTATTGTGAAAGGCTTAAGTCATTGCCAAGAATTCCACCACGGTTAATTTGACTAAATGCATCCCTTTGTTATTCAATGGAACCTTTATCAGATAGACAATTGTGGAATTTGGTTGCTTCACTTGACCATGAGGTATGTTGGTCTTCCTACAATCTATCTAATGATTTATGTGCATTTTTTTAATTCCATATACATAACATGACTAATTTTTTTTATTTTAGTATGATGGGCGAACTAAATATGTAATCTCTGATGAGGGATATGATGATATCCCATTAGAGTTAAAGCAACTCGAGGTATGTCTGTCTCAATTATGTGTCTTTTTCTCACGTATGCTCCCCTCATGGAAAGTTAGTGTTAACAACTGTTTAGTATGTTTGCAGGCAGAATGTGTTCCCTTGAGATATTTCTGTGCAACTATTCCAGGAAGCGAAATACCATCATGGTTTCCAAAGGCAAATAAAGAATATTATGCTTTGGGTGAGAGTAGAGGGGAATATGAGATAAAAGTGAACATGCCTCTACATTTCGATAGTAGTAAATGGTCCGGAATTGTTGTATGCTTCCTTATCTCAGGTCGTTATCGTGGTTTGATTTCATGGAGTAGTAAAGGTGCAGAAGATGATGATTATATATTCAAAGAGTGGGCGCATTATATTCGCCTCGAGTATAATCATCAGAATGGTCACATGTGCATAATGGTGTTGCAATTAAATGAGGAAACATGTTGGCAGCACCTAAGTGGTCATACCAATTCCCTTCACATGAAACTTTCTAATCACTACGAACATGACGCTGCATCTGGTGGTAAGATTGAAGTATTGGGGTGTGGGTGGAGAGTGTTATTTAAGGAAGAGATACAAGAATGGTGCAATCTCAATGATTTCACCCAACTCACCCAACCACAACTTGCTTCTGCGGACGAGGGGAAGCTTCCCTGGAGAGTATTTGAAAACTTCATGGGGAAAGTGTGAAGAAGAGTTGCTCATTCAAGACACAAAGGAAGATGGACAATAATGTCAACCAAAAAAGAAACAGAAAAGAATGGACAAGAATAATGGGTAACAATGACTCATCTTCCTACTAATTCCATTCTAAAATAATAATAATTGTCACTTTAGAGATTTGTCTTGTTTATGTAAAAAAAAAAATGCGATACTGTTGATTTTCTATACGGGTCACTAATGAAAATTATTCAAAACATTTTTTGTTTTTGCCATCCAAACAAAGCCTAGATGCCAAGGATTCTCTCTATCCTAACTATTTACAGATTATGAAATACGAGTTCCACAACAGAAGGTGGTCCTATGCTTCACATCAAATGCTCTGTTCTTGCCAACGTGCTTTCTCATGAAATCCGGAAGCATTAGGCAGAGGCGAGGCTTCCAGGCATACTCAATTGAAATTTCATTCGCCCATTCTTTGCAAACATAATGATCTTCACTCTTCAGCAAGGTTGAGGAAGGTGTGCAGGATTTTGTTATCTCGTTTGTTTTCTTTTCTCTTGTGGCCATCTTTTCTTTCCTTTTTCTTAATTTTAATAAATTAAAACGCCCTCCTCCTATAGGGGTATATAACTCATAACCTTCTCAATGAGAGGAGATATGGGGGGTTATATGAGTTAGAAGCTCTTGGCTTTCGGTATTCATCTTTCCTTCCTCATGCAAACATATCATATGGGAATCTCCATTCCCGGAAATTCCCCCAACATTCACCACCTACGTTATAATGCTTTAGCCTCTCCACTAGTGCATAATTAATTAATACATCAACTTAGATTCTCCAATCACACCCATTAACCATCCTCTTAATTAATTAGTTAAAACCTTAGTCTACTGCGTGAAGGGCACACTACGCTTTTTAATTTGGAATACCGGGAAAGGCTGAAGTCAAGTCAAGTCATTGCCACGTCTTCCAACGACGCCAATTCCATTATGCTTTTGAATCTTTCTCAGATGCACACCTAGCCAGGTGAATGCGCTTTCATGCATCAGTTTCAACGACCTCATTATAACTAAAGACTAATTAATTAATTCATTAATCTTGTCTTAAATATCGGGGGAAAGAAATCTAAGAAAGAAATCTAACTTTGACCGTATTTAAATGTCTCACCTCTCCCCCCCCCCTTTTTCTTTCTTGATATCCAATGTGTACCACTGATAAATATGAATTAAAAATTTCTAATAAAAGAGGCTCTATATTATTGCGGTCTGGTGGTCAAAGTAAATGTATGAATACTACATTGATGGAGCCCATTGAGGATATGACTGTCTCTTTTTGACTATTTTTTGGTATAAAGATTATATGGAGGTCGTCATAACACAATCGGCTTCACATTGAACTTGGCCTTCGTCTTGTTGGCATAATTAAGGTATAAAACCCAAGAATACAGACGCAGGTACAAGACCTACGAATAACAGGCGCGAGAATAAATCCCACGAATAACAGGCGCGAGTCCAAGACCCACGAATAATCCGTCGAGCTCGGGTTAACCATGGTGCACCAAGGACTAACAGTACTGCTGTTAGTAACCAGCGTTCTGTGTTCCGTCCTTTAAAACCTTTCCATCATGAATGGGGGTCATTTAACATTCAATAATCATATCATTTTTCAATGCAAATACTTTCTGAAAAAAAAAAATCATTCATAATCATGAAATATTCCCCCATCATGAACATTTATCATAAATCATCAAAACTCATTTTGTCAATCATATAACAAATATGCAATATCCTTTTTCAACATTTGAAATCATGAATTCATATGCTCGTTTTTCGTAAATCATGCTGAAATTAACATTTAAATGAATCGTCAAATAAATATAATAAGCCATGAGTTAGAAATTATTTTCTCGTAATTCGTGCTAAAATTCACATTTAATAAATACGTCAAATAAATATTTATTTTTCAAAACTTCAGAGTTTGGGGACGTTATTCACTCACCTGTTGCTCTCCCAAATATATCATGACTTACTCTTGCTCTAGCCGTCGGAAATATTTTCTCGAATTACCTAGATTACCAAAATAAATATTCTATCAGGAAATACCATTTATCTCTTGAATTACCTAAGTCCTCAAGATAAACATACCATCGATAACTATCATCTATCCTTGTTACACTCTAAGCCTCAAAAAGAATTATTCCCTTAATCAAAAGAATAATAATTTAACAAATTAACTATTCCGCCATCAAACCAAGTTCTCACATCATGAAAGCATATCATCATCCTTTTCCCTTAACTTTCAATTCCAACAACGCAAACATACAACCTTAACCATACATCAAGGTCCAGATTAAAAATCATTTTCCAGCCTTAATCCCTTTGTTCTAACATTACCTTACAGCCTTTATGCTTGCTTTAATAACCTAAGACTCTATTACCATAACATAAGCTTTCAAAACAATTTCTTAACCCAAAAAGAATACCAAAACAGCAAATTCTTCATCACTTGAGACTAAAGTACAGCGAACACAATAATCCCCCTCAAGCATAATAAACATTATACACACGCATACACATACGGTTAACTATATACATATGATGCTTAACATCCTCTTTCCTTTCTTTGTGCTTTCATACTTAATCTGAAACAAGAAATTTTCACATGTCTAGAACCATTCAAACTCTCATTTTTTTCCAACATCACAACATAAAACATCAGTTAACTCCTTAATATTCTTTTATACCTTCCTTTCCAAATTTCCAAACTTAAGAATTCACAACTTCTAATTGTCACTTTAAAACCTTAAAAATAATCTAACAACATAAAATTTTCCTTACAATCTTAACCTACCATTCAAGCCTAAATTATTAACCATTAAACCTGAACCTTCCTTTGTTTCTTTTTAACGTCTAATTCCCTCCTTCCATCAACAAATGCAAATCGTCACTTAATTCTCAACACTTTTGATTTATCACAACCACAGATTTCATGGAACTTAAAAATGTAAAGCTTATACAATAAGCTTTCCTGCCCCCTGACTCGCCAACCAACACAAAACAGCAACCTCAAGTACCAATATATGTATAAACAGCAATTCAATACAAACTAAAAGACTGCAACTCATGGCAATGCCCGGTATCCTCATTTCTCGTTTTTTTTCCCTTTCCAGATCAGAAAGACACACGCATTTGCATACACTCAAGCTTCCCCACAAAAACAGCATGAATATATATACCTATACGCAGCAACACAACAAATATATAAACAGTGCCCAGTTCATTTTCCTCCTTCTTTCCCTTCTGTTTTCACAGCCCACGCACATGCAGTATATATATATATATCCAAACAGCAACACCAGGTATTTATATACATACCCACCACACATATATATATTCTGTCATAAAAACAGCAACATCAACATCATATACATTCTACTCAAAGAAGCCAAAACAGCAACACTTTATGTCCATCACAGGCATCGGCACACAGAGGAAGAAATGAAAAGACATTGAAGAAACTTACCACACCACACACGATGGCTATTCGGCAGCAGCAAGGGGAAAAAGGAAAAGACAGAGCCAAACAGTAGACACCAAAAACCAAACGAAGATTTCTGTTTCTTTTCCCCCTGTCACCACGGCTGCTGCACAGAACAATGACAGAGGAAGAACTCGAAGGACATCACTCGCGGCGCAACTTGCAGCATCAGAGGAAAAAGGAAATTGGGAATCTATGGTGCTACAGTAACAAGGCGTGCAAGTTGACGGCAGCAACAGCAGAAATATGACAGCAGTACAGAGACACAACCACGAAAAGAAAAGGAGGAAGAAGAGCTTCTTAGCTTCACGGCCACCTGCAAGAACAATGGCGACTGTGAAGTAGCAGCGACGTGACGCAGCTGTAACCAGAAAAAGGAGGAAGAAATTCCTGCCACCAGCCGAGATCCATGAGGCCAGGAAGAACACAGTGGTGGAAGAGCAACTCGGCGTCGGTGACAACAGCTCAGGCAACGAAGAACAGTGGGTCACAGCAGCTACAATGTTCAGACGTCGCGAAGCTTTCCAGGAAATCTCCTCTGCTCTCTCTCTCTCTCTCTCGTCTGTGATTCCGAAAATGCAATGGGGGAGGAGTGGTTCAGAAATAAGAATGCGATGATAGTGACCCGACATATGGTAGCTGACATTCACGTGTCGTGAAGCTTCCGCCACGCCGCTCTCACCCGCTCTGCCCTCACCCACTCCGCACAGACACGCCATCAGAATGAAATAAAGAAAGGGGTCGGGGCAGGTGAAGAAATCAGAAGGGCAAAATGGTAATTTCACACTAAAAAAACAAACTCCTAATTCTACAGGCGCTGGGGTTCGAACCGTGGACCGCTGGTTTAACTCCTCTGCCTCCAACCACTCAGCTAACCCAACCACTTTGACATTTGCTGAAGGAAATAATATATGAACCTAAATAAAGTGACCCCATAACTATGTGATTTCTTAGGTCATTACAAAAGGTATTTAAGTAAAATATGTATCATCGTATTTTGGTAAAATTTAAACTATTTATTAGCTTCGTTAACTTGTCAGCACAACTCCAAAGTCCCAATTCATGGGATGAAAATGCATTTCTACAGAGTCTTTTAGCACCAGTTGCTTTAAGGAGTAAGGACGGTGTAGATCGTATAAGTGATGGTATTTTCGAGAGACTATTGACTAATATTTCTCCGGCTTTACGTTTGCATTAAGTTTCATTTAATCCTTTAATTTAAAAAAAATGTATTCTTATTTATTTAAACTTAACACCACTAACTTCATTGTTAGAAAATGCTAACTCAACGAATTTAAAATAATAACTCAACAATCAAATGTTGATAAAACATGCCTAAATTTTTATTCTTTGATATAAAATACTAGTCCTAATTATAAAAGTCATTTGACTTTTTTTAATATATTTAGGAAGCCAAATAAATTAGTTGTTATGATTAAATCTAATTCCCCAAAGTGAATTTATATTATATACTCTTCAATCCACTCAAATTAGTCAATTAGCTCTTATATTAATTATAATTTATTAATTTATTTAACTTCTTAGATTTATCCACACAAAAAATAACTAACTCTTATAATTAGGACTGGAGGTAGCATAACACAAATTCAAAAGATTAAAATGTAAACATATTTTATCAATATTTAAATACCCAGTGATCATTTAAATTTGATGAATTAATATTTTTTGTTAAGAAAAAAGTTTACAGTATTAAATTTAAAGGATTAAGAATATACTTTTTAAATTTAAGAGATTAAAATAAAATTTAATATAAATATAAAAGACCAAACGTAACTTTATAGCCTATTTCTTATTATTATTGTTGTCATGATTTTATACACTTAGATCTTAGGTTTTAGCACTTTAAATTGGTTGAACTAAGTTAGACGGATTTTACGAATTAATCAAATTTTTAATTTCTAAATATTTTATGCTAAGAATATACGATATTAGATCATTACAATTTCATCTTCATGATCTCCCCATTCGCTTACTGACGGATTGTTTTAATCCATTCTCTTCACTCGCTTCTTTTTGTCTTCTTCAAATAATCCTATTCTCTCATCACCCCGGCGCCCATCTCCCCCCCCCCCCCTCCTCTTTTTTCCTCTCCTCTCGTCCACTTACAGATTTTAATATCAATTCATTTACTTCCATTCATCAATTTCACGGATCCGCCTAATTCTCCATCAATTACATTATTCAGTATCGGATTTTACTCATTCCATCCACCAACCCGTGGCTTAAACATTTGTTCATCACGTGCTCATCATCTTCCTCAAGTCTACTCATGGCCGTGTCTCCATTGAAGCTTGGTGAAGCAATTTGTGTGTCTATTCGCCTTCACTCCTAGGTGGTGGATGAAGGCTTGAATGCAATGTACTTAAAGGATAAGTCTATTCTCTAGTCTTAATTTCTAGGTTTGGGGATTATGATTGGAAGTGTTTGGTTAAATGCCTCTTTATTGTAGACTTGAATTTGAGAGTTCGATCAATGACTACTACACTGTAGTTTTCTATTACGTTGATTTCTCTGCACTTTTGATTGATTTCGCTGTGTACATGTAAGTCATGGTATTGCTTTGTATATATGTCTGAATTAGTGCTTAATTAGGTGGTAAAATTGATTGGTCTATCTCCTAGTTTGAGGTCAAGTCATTGAAACCAAGATTAAATTCAGATTAGGTGGTGTTTAAGTGTGTGTTGGAGTTAATTGTTCACCCTCTCATAAATGAAAAATGCTTATTAACATCAATAAAGTTATTTAAGTAAGATACCATTGTATTTTGGTAAAATAAGCTTTGTTAATTAGCTGCAAAACTTCAGTGACAAATCACTGGTACAAAAAAGCATTTATACACCAATTGAGTAGCAAATATGAAAATGGAGTAGAAAGTATCACCAGTGATATTTTCCTAAATAAAATATGAGACTGTTGATTTTCTACACCAATTTCTAATAAAAAAATTTCAAAACCATTCACCGATTACACGCAGAAGAAGCCATGAAGTACAAGCTCCACAAGAAAAGATGATCCAATTCAAATGATGTGGTTGACATATAGCAGTGTCAATATCAATACCGTTATGTATTTGCTCACATCAAATTGTTGCCACAACAAATGTCCATGTGTTTATCATTTGTTGATAAATATGTTCTAGCGGGCTACATACATCCATATATAATTTTGAATCTTTTAAGTTACACCTCACAATTAATATGAGCCGCTTTTGGACTGAGGAGAATGAACAGGAACAGATGGCATTGCCTTTTTTATTTTATTTTCTTTTTTCAGTATTGGAATGTACGATTTATTTATTTTTATGATATGACAAAACAAAATAACAATTATGGGAATATTGGAAGGAGTTGAACAAACATATTGAAGGGGACCGACTTTACAATAGCCCACCAACTAAGAAATTACAAGGAAATCAATCAACAAAATACTTAGTAAAAAATTCAAAAAAAAAAGGAACATTCTGAAATTTTAAAATGTTCTTTTGTCACTGGAGAATTAGGAAAGATAAATAGAATGGCTGAAAAATCAAATGGGTCATCTTCATTTTCTTTCTTGTCACTCTTTTCTAATTGTTTTATAAAATAAAATTTAGGTGAATTGGGTATTGAGAGTTCCCAAAGATCAAGACATACTTCCATACTAAAAGAATGCTTATAAAGGTAGTTACAATGACCAAACAAGAAAATTCTCAGCTTTTTCTTTTTACGACTTCAACAAAACACAATAAATTTGGCTAGCTCAATCATAATTCTCCAAGAATATAGCTTCCATTTGCACATGTTCACTAGTTTTTCAAGTCATTTGCCATATCATTCATTAAGAACATTTAGACAGCCAGACTTTAACTATCCTAAAGCATATTGGTGATCAAATGACAATCTTCTACAAGCCGTCCCATTATTCTGGTCATGATTAGTAGAAGAGCTGCTTACACACCGGTCTCAGCATAATGACAAGTGTTTGAAATGGAAGATCAGAATGGCCACCAAGCTGATAGTGGATTTCTCCCTCCTTGGTTCTGCCTCCTTGAGCTATCACGACGGTTACTGCTGCTACTCTCATTCCTTCCTCCATGAGTTCCATCACGGGAACTGCTCTGTCCAGGTGGTGGAAGCTCAACGCGGCAAACAGGACAGGAGTTATGCTGAACCAACCAAGGAACAATACAGTCAGAATGATAAATATGGTTACAGGGCATTTTCCTAGCCTCAGAGCCTAGCTCGAATTTTTCTTGACAAACTGGACAGTGTGAATCAGAGCGAAGATGCACTGGTGTGATCTTAATGGTAGGCATTGCATCAATTGAAGAATGTGAGGCTGGAGGAGGACCTCTATGATCATTCATGGTGAGCTGTTGAATAAATGCTTCCAGTCCTGGGGCCATCAATAAACCGCCGAAATCAATAGACCTTGGTTCATCTCCAGTACCATGAAACACGAAAGAAGGGCCAGAATTGAAAAAATCCTGACTCCATTCAGGAAATCGTGCGTTATCAGACCTTTGTCTAAGATCAAAGTTGGGGTATTGGCCAGCTATTCTTTGCCTCATGAAATTGTCAAAAGCATTTATAAGCCCAAATCTTGGTTCGGGAGCTCTCTGTGCCATAAAGGCATGTATGGCATCAAAAAAGTCAGGCATGGGATGAAACTCTTCAAGAGCATTATATGGTTGGAACTCATGCCTCTCATTAAGTTCTTGCACAAAACCTTCATGACAATAAGGGCAAGTGACTTCTCTCCCTTCAAGCACAATCGGATGTCCACACTCATAACACCAGTGCGTTGGTCCACTTGACATCCTTGCTGTTTTGCCACACTTCTAAATAGTAAATCCGCTGCTAAAAGCCTATGTTCTGCACCAAATTATACTGCTTTAGATGTAATAGCAACCAATATAAAAAATTATAAAATAAATATTAATAAAAAAAAGTTAATTTAGAAGATTGAATATGTCATTGCCTCAGCTGGTTGTCAAGTATTTTTTGGGATACCACTGGCTATTTCATCCATGAGACACAGTCACACAGATACACACCCCAGACAAAAATGGTAATTCATGACTTGGAGCAGCTGACCATACCATTATATCACAAAAACAAAATTAAGACTTCCCATCTCTTGATCTGAACCCTAACCTTGTTACTCAGTCAGAGGCCTTAATAGTTACAACTTTCACCCCTAAAAGAACGTTTTTCTATCAAATAGATACTTGGATTGCATGTAAATGATGCTAAGATAAACTTCATGCAAACTAACAGAAAATTTCTCTCAAACGTGTTTGAAATTATATTTATATTTTACATGTTAAGAGGTATCAAATACTTAGAAAAAGATTTATGTTAGACCACCAAACCACTTGTGTCCAGGCAGTAACCATTCTCACCACTAAAGAGGAGCTAAGTAGACCAATCTTTAACTTATATATGAGGCACTAGAACAAATTCGACAGCTATCACAGCACATAAAACACAAGTGAAAAGAACATGATATACAAACATTAAGTTTCACCAGAAAATAAGCTTACATGACTGAAAATGACAGCCTTAAACCCAGCAAAGTAAAAGTGATTCCTTAATGGCTATTTAATAAGTAAAAGCAATGGCTTGTGCGTTGTGATTGAAAAATGAATGCTCATAGGAGGTTGGAGAGAATAACCCGCAACCAGATAAGGAATTTTTTTTTAATCATAAGAAGCAACAATTGATTCATTAATTTATTTCTTGGAGGGGGAAATATCAGGAATATAGTAGATCATATAATGTATGGCAGACGTTAGCAAAAAATAATAAAAGTATGGCAGAAAGGCATGGAAAGAAGTTTGTTTTGTTTATTTCATAAGGTCTTGTATTGGTGGGAAGTTAGATTGTTCAACTTAGGAGCAAAACTACAGGTATGGTTCACCCTTGTACATAGAAGATCACTAACTCGAACCTTTGACAGCTTGTGGTATTGTAACCGAGGCCTTTGAACTGAGAATCAACGAGTCATTTGATCCATGTAATGGAGTGGAATGAACTGCAAAATTAAATAGAAAAGGTGATTTTGTAAAGAAAAGGACACAAGTATCTGTATCCCGAACGGGAAAGAATCATAACAAGCAATGAGTAGTGACAATAGAACTATAATAAACATTGTATATCTCTCTTTTTATGCAGTTAAAGTGCAATCATCTTCCATAGCAGATAACATACGGAAATTGTGAAGGTTTCATCAGTTTCATGATGATAGGCACATTGAACTTTTTTATGAAACTTAGACTGGCTTGGGAACACAGGTATGAGATGCTATATATCATGCCTCAAATAGATCAGCTCGGTGGTTGCAATGGGGAAAGATAAACAGACAAATTGTTGCATTTCATTTCAGTCATGAGCGCAATAAAGAACAGGAAGAACACAAAGAAACATACTGCATCGTGTTCATTTGAAAATAATTCATAACCCCGACGAACTATAGGGAAAGTATATAAAATTTTGGGAGTAGCAAACTTCATGCAACAACAAAACAAGAAATTCAAGCACAATATAGGATTCGTTATCAATCATCACTTACAAAGACAGCAAACACAACAGATTTGACGCACAGATACACGAAAACAAAACGCAAAAATAATAGAACTCCGAGAGGAAGCAAAATCAAGTACGAATTCAACAATTGTCCCAAAGGCAAAAAATTTCATCTTGGGGTCGAAACTTAAAAAATAAACTAATAAAAACAGAATGCTTGCCGACTAAAAAGACAGATAGACAAAAAGAAAATAAAAAACGCTTAAATTGTGGAATTCGCACGAGTGAACTAACCCGAATTAGGGAGGATCCGAGAGGGAACCAAGCCGCGGAGGCAGCTACACAGTAAGAGTGATGAGTGTGTGTAGGAAGAGGAAATGAGATTTTTCTGGAAAAGGTGACTTCTTTTTCGATCCTTTTTTCTATTTAAAGTCCACGGAAATTGGAAAATAAGCTAGCGAAAACTATTTTCGGGATTTATTGTTTTACTTTTCTATTATATTTTTTTTATATTTAAAGGAGTGTTTTTCAGAGAATTTAATCAAAATAATGTTTAAGTCACGCCTTCTCTTAGACGTGTTATTTCAAAATTAAATTCTTCAAAGCATATCATCGGTTTTCACGCGAAAATTGAAGCATATTCAATTTTCTTTATGATTTAAGATAATAAAATAAGATAATATTTCATTTAGAAAAACTTATAAAATAAAAAGCAAAATTATTTTTTCTTCTTCTTTGATGTTCTTTTTAGTCCAATTAGCTAAGAGATAGTACATAAATCAAATTCATTAAGAGTATTAAAAACATTTAGTATCTCTTTGGAAAAATGTTATACTGAACTAATTGTAATTAAAAAGTTCGTATAAGGTGACAAAGGCACGTCACTCGAGATAGTCAATGGATGGATGAGAAATGATTTTGGCGGATCAATGGGATCGAATTATCTAGAGACTAGAGTTGGTGGTGCTGTTATGAAAATTTAATTATTTATCCTTACGCAGAAGCTATGGGCCTTTGGGTTATTGGTCAAACAATAACTATTCTAGCGCTAACATCCACCCTCAAGTTAAGAAATAAATATATCTATTGCACCCAACTTATGAAATGATTTGGATTGTATATTCTTTCCTACTACCTTGGTTAATATGTATGCTTCTTAATCTCCAGACTTTTTGTGTATCAGCTTGATCAACTTGTCCTAGAGTCTTTCTCACATAAAATGTAGATCAATATCTATATACTTTGTCCTTTCATGAAATACTAAATTCGTAGCTATATATATTGTTGCTTTACTATCACAAGAAACTCTTACTCACTGTGAATGTTCAACTCCTATTTCCTTAAGCAATCCCACAAGCCATACAACTTTCGCTACAGCTACTGTAAGCACTCGGTATTCAGCTTTTGCAGAAGAACAAGATACAGTGTTTTGTTTTTTAGTCTTCCATCTGATGAGTGATCCTCCTAGCTTTAATAGATAACTTGTCACATATCTCCTTGTCGTACCACATGCACCCCAATCAGCATCACAATAACATTCAAGCTCTAAACTTCCTGAAGCACTTATCAGTACTCCAAGTCCTGGGTTTCCCTTTAGGTATCTCATTACATCCATTGTTGCAGCCATATGTACCTTCGTAGGATTTGCCATGTGTTGACTTAGGACCTACACAAAAAATGAAATGTCAGGACAAGTAGCAGTTAAATATATCAACCTACCAACTAATTGTCTATACTTTCAAGATCTCTCATCAGGTTGCTTATCCCTTCCTTCCTCATAAGCTAATAATTTCTGATTTTGAGCCATAGGAATTGCAAGTGGTCTACAAGCACTCATACCTGTATCAGCCAACAAATTCAGTATATACTTTCTTTATGACAGAACTATACTTTTCTTAGATTTAGTCATTTCAATCCCTAGGAAGTATCTCATTAGCCCTCAATCCTTAATCTTGAAACTATTATATAAATATTGTTTTACTTCCTTTATTTTTCCTTTTGAACTACCTGTAATTAGCAGATCATCCACATATTATAAATACTATTTCCTTTTCATACCTTTTATAAAAGAGTGAATAGTCGTGTTTACCTTAGGTGAACCTCCTTGAATCAAGGTCATAGACAGCTTAGTATTCCACTGTCAAGATGCCTGCTTCAAGCCATATAATATATTTTAAGTTTACAAAAATATGTTCTTCCCCTTGCTATTAAAACCTTGGGGTATACACATGTATATTTCCTCATCAAGATCACCCTGCAAGAAAGCATTATGTACATCCATATGGTACAGATTCCAATCATGTAAAACTGTAAATTTAATTATTATCCTGTTGGTTGTCATTTTCACTATAGGAGAGAATGTCTTATGGTAATCAATCCCTTCCTTTTGACTATATCATTTGGTAATCAGTCTTGCCTTATATTTGTCAATTTTCCTTTCTGAGTCATATTTTATTTTAAACACCCACTTATATCCTATGGGCTTTCTACCTTTTGGGAGTGGAACTATTTCCCAAGTCCTATTGTTTTATAATGCTTTCATTTCAAGTTTCATTGCTTGGACCCACTTAGAGTCCTTTATTGGTTCTTCATAAGTTGATAGCTCAACAATTGAATCAATATGACACAAATAACACATATATGAAGCAGAGATATTGGAGTAAGAAATGCAATCTTCAATAGGATATAAACATTTATTTTTATTATCACAACATACTGAATCTGTAGAGGAAATCAAATTATATACATAATCCTTTGACTATATAGGTGGTCTTCTTTCTCTAACCGGTCTATTATTTGGATGCCCTCCTATATCCCTTTCTTGACCATTAATATCCTGCTGATCATAATAAGGTACTCATTATCTGTATTCATGTGCTCACTGACTTGAACAGGAGTTCCCATCATTTCTCGTGGCTTATCTAAAAGGATCTCTATATGATCATAAGTAAAGGGTTTTATGAAAGGGCTCCTAAGTTCTTGTTAGTTGACTCCCCCATGTTTGGTACATTCAAACTCTCTAAATGGGAATTGATCATCACAAAATGTAACATACCTACTAACCAACAACTCTCTTGTTTTTAGGTTAAGCAACATAAATCCCTTTTGATTATTCAGATATCCCAAGAAAATACATGGTATAGTTCTAGGAAGGAATTTGTCAGTAATCTTTAAATTGGTTGCATAAGCCAAAGACCCAAAGCCCCTTAGTGTTAGAAATTGTGCCCTAGGGCCAATTATTGTATTATGAACATTGTTGAGATTTATGAATTTCTTAATCATGTTATCATATTATTTGCATGTGTACTATGATGATAACCATTCTTGGATAACTCATGATCTTATCCTAAATGTCCCTAGTCGTTCATCTATGCGGGAGCAGAGATGAAATAAGATTAGTATGACTGTGAAGATGTATAAAGATATAAATCAAAGTTATAGGCACATATAAAAGTACAAGGTGTTGGACCGACTCGCTATGAGAGAGCTGCATGGGTTAAGTCATAAGCTTCTCTCATATACAAACCATGTCACTATACCCTTTGACCTGAGATTATCATGGATTCCTACATGACAAACGCTCAGCTTTGACCTAGTCAAAAGTAACTTTTGACCAAGTGATCATAAAGACTATGTTCGGGTTTAGTGATTTTTCATGCGAAGGAATGTGAATGGTCAAGATGGAATTTGCCTCTCACATTCATAGAGAAGTATTACTGGGCCCCTCGATGAGTAAGTCTGAGAAATGTATGGTCATATTGTAATGGAAAGGTAGTTCCATTTCTATAGTCAAACTACTCAGGGATCGAGAAAGTAATAGTCAGGAATAGGAGGATGACGTTCTGCATGCCTCATCCATGACCAAAATATCGTGTGACAAAAGGGACGTGATATGGTTGTATGAAAGGTAATATCGTTCATCGATCCTCATATGATTTGGGTAGTCGTGATATCTTGCTAGAGACCGCTTACGACTTGTGGGTCAGTATAGTAATTGGCCCACTACCAACTTTATATGGGCCTATAGGGTCGCACACAAAATAGTCCAACACGAGTTATGATGTCCAGATTCATTAAATCTAAGACAAGTCCAGATTCATTAAATCCAAGACATGTCCAGATTCAATGAATAATTTAGGGTGGATGTGTATATATATATTTATATATATATTATATATAATATAAGAGATATTTACAAGATTTAATTTTTAAAGATAAATTAAATCTCTATCATTTTTAAATTTAAAATTTAAATTGATATGATATCTCAAATTTGATTTATGAGAATAAATCAAATATAATTCTGTCTTATCTTTATTTTAAATTAAGTGAATAGGTAAATTAAATCTGTGGGACGGATTTAATATAAACCATATTTATTTAATTAGTTTCTTATCAAATTATGTAATATATATGATATTGTATTAATTTTAAAATTAATATAGGATTAATTCCAAAATCTAACTCAATCAGAACACCGATAGCATCCTATATATTTGACATTAGGGGCTAGGGTTTTTGTGTGAGAGTGCAAATGGCTTTTGCAGATAAGAAACAGCCAAATGTTGGAAATTGTGCCCTAGGGGCCAATCATTGTATCATGTTATCATATTATTTGCATGTTTACTATGATGACAATCCTTGGATAACTAGTGATTTTATCCTAAATGTCCCTGGTCGGTCATCTATGCGGGAGCAGAGATGAAATAAGACCAGTATGACTTTGAAGATATATAGAGATATAAATCAAAGTCATAAGCACATGTAAGAGTACAGGGTGTTGGATCGACCCGCTATGAGAGAGTTGCATGGGTTAAGTCATAAGTTTCTCTCATATACAAGCCATGTCACTATGCCCTTTGACCTGAGATCATCATGGATTCCTACATGACAAACGCTCAGCTTTGACCTAGTCAAAAGTCACTTTTGACCGAGTGATCATAAAGGCTATGCTCGGGCTTAGTGGTTTTTCATGCGGAGGAATGTGAATGGTCAAGATGGAATTTGTCCCTCACATTCGTAGAGAGATATTACTGGGCCCCTCGATGAGTGAGTCTGAGAAATGTATGGCCATACTGGAATGGAAGGGTAGTTCTATTTCTATATTCAGACTACTCAGGGATCGAGAAAGTAACGGTCAGGAACAGGAGGATGACGTTCACCATGCCTCATCCTTGACCGAAATATCGTGTGACAAAAGGGACGTGATATGGTTGTATGAAAGGTTACATCGTTTATCGATCCTCATATGTTTTGGGTAGTCGTAATGCCTTGCTAGAGACCGCTTACGACTTGTGGGTCAGTATAGTAACTGGGCCACTGCCAACTTCATATGGGCCTACAGGGTCGCACACAAAACAGCCCAATACGAGCTATGATGTCCAGATTCATTGAATCTAAGAGATGTCTAAATTCAATAAATAATCTAGGGTGGATATATATTTTATATATATATATATAAATTAGTTTATATATATATTATATAAATAATATAAGAGATATTTGTAAGATTTAATTTATAAGGATAAATTAAATCTCTATCAATTTTGAATTTGAATTTAAATGGATATGATCTATTTGAATTTGAAATTCAAATTGATAAGATATCTCAAATTTGATTTATGAGAATAAATCAAATATAATTCTGTCTTATCTTTATTTTAAATTAAATAAATAGGTGAATTAAATCTGTGGGACGGATTTAATATAAACCATATTTATTTAATCAGTTTCTTATTAAATTATGCAATATATGATATTGTATTAATTCAGAATTAATATAAGATTAATTCTGAAGCCCGGCCCTATTAGAAGCCCGATAGCTTCCTATATATTTGACATTAGGAGCTAGGGTTCCACACACAATATAGATCTCTTCACACACATTCAGTCGTGAGAAAAGGGGGCAGGGAGAGTGCAAAAGGTTTGCACATAAGAAACTGCCGAGATAGAGAGGGTGAGGACGGAATCTCTAGAAAGCCCTAGAGGGACAAGAGGCGCTAGCACGTCGTTCGCGATTGGAACGCTGTTCGTGTGGATACCGGTAGAGGAAGCCGATCTGAGCTGTCGACTTCTACGATACGGCCAGACACGTAGACAGGTCGCGACCAGAACACACTTAGGTCGCGACCAAACGGGCATCTGAACGTCAGAAATCCGAAAAGAGGAGACAGGTCGCGACGTGAAGTTGAAGAGGTCGCGACTAAAAGCTCCAGAGGCGAAAGGTCGCGACTAGAAGCAGAGTAGGTCGCGACTACAAACTCCAGAGGCGACAGGTCGCGACTAGAAGAGGAGGAGGTCGCGACTGAAAGTTCCAGAGGCGAGGAGTCGCGACTAGTGGACACTGAGGTCGCGACCAAAGCTCGAAACCGAAGGTAACACTTCTTTCTCCTTGACTTAAACACATTCGGTAGATCCTGGCTGGGAATGGAAAAATTTTTAAAGTTAACTTCCGCTGCGTGTCTTCCAATTCCCTGCACCAAATAGAGACGGAGAGGACGGATTCTGTTGAAAAGCCCTAGAAGAACAAGAGGTGCTAGCACGTCGTTCGTGATTAGAACGCTGTTCGTGTGGATACCGGTAGAGGAAGCCGATCTAAGTAGTCGACTTCTCGCGATAGAAAAGAGAGCATAGGCATCCCGAACGTCGAAATCCCCAAGCCACCAATAATTCGAATACCGAAGGTAACACATCTTACTACTTGACTTAAACACAATCGGTAGATCCTGGCAAGGACTGAAAAAATTTTAAAGTTAATTTCCGCTGCATGTCTTCCAATTCCCAACACTTAGGTCATTGTAGTTTGGTTTCTTCCCATAAACTCTCTCATAAGGTGTGTTGTATGCAAAAACCTTAGAAGGGACTCTATTAATTAAATGAGCATCCATTTTTATGCATTCTCCACAATATTCAATTGGAATTTCATATTGTATCATTAAACTTCTAGCTACTTGAATTAAAGTTCTATGCTTCCACTCTACTACTCCATTTTGTTGTGGGGTATATAGACATGTGGTTTCATGCAAAATTCCTTGTTCACCAAAGTAATGTGCTAACTGATTATTGATAAACTCTGTCCCATTGTCACTTCTTACTTTCTTAATTTTTGTTATGAATTGATTCAAAACATATGCAAAGAAATTCTTAATGTAAATAACAGTTTCTAATTTAGATTTCATCAAGAAAATCTAAACAGCTCTAGTGTAGTCATCAACTATTGTAAGAAAGTATTGTTGACCTTTGATGTGTGGGTGCTCTATATGGTCCCCACACATCCATGTGAATTAACTCAAAACAAGAATTGGATTTGATTGAACGAGTCATAAAAGGGAGTTTTATCTGTTTTGATTGTATGCATATATCACAAGTCTTATTTACTGGCACATTCTTGTCATTTACAATGTCTAAATGTCTCAATATAGGCATAGGTGCATGTCATAATCTATTATGTAGCAACCATATGTTGATATGTTTTTGTGAATTTTGCAAATCACCTCTTGTGAAATTTAGAATGTTGTTCTTAAATCTCAACTTTAGTATGTAGAGATCTTCTACTAATCTACCAATTGCCTTCACTTTCCCATCCTGAATGCCCTATATAATGCAATGATCAGGAAAAAATGTTGCCATGCAGTGTTGTTTTCTAGTTAACCTAAGGACTGTTATTAAATTGAATTTTAGTTGTGAAGCATACAGGACATCAGTTAGTATGATTTCATTAGTGAGCCTAATTTTACCTATGTGAGTGACATGCATCCTTTCTCCATTTGGGATTTGAATTGTTTTTATAGAATCGTCATTTTTCTTGTAGTTTAGAAAGAGTGTTAAGTCTCCTACCATATGAGTGGTTGCTCCTAAGTCTATTACCCATGTAGTAGTGTGTGTGCTTATGGTGAATAGGGTTAGCCAAACCTATTGTATTGTTCCTTGGTGAAAGTTGGGCCACCGTGGCACCTATTGCATTAGCCAATGCTTCTCCCTCATTACTATTCTCCATTCCAAGTTGATTAGTTATTGCGTCATGGTTTCTTTTACTTTTATTTCCCTTAAAGTCTACCAGATACCCACAATCTCCAAGCAAACATCTTTAGTGTGCCCCTTTTTGTGACAGTGGGCACACTCTAGAAGTGGACCTCCATGTCCTCACCCCCTTCCTCTAACATTCATGGCAACTCCTTCAATCGGGCTATCTTTTGATGAATTAGCAATTGATTTCTGTGCCTCATTTTCAATTGTCATTGAGAAAGCTTGGTTGATAGTGGGGAAATGACTTATCATGAGAATCTGACTTCTTGCCGCCACAAAACATTCGTTCAACCCAAGGAGGAATTGGAGCAATTTTTGTTGTTGTATCATGTCAGAGTAAATCTTTGAAGTGTCGCACTTGCAAAACGGGATTGGGAACAACATTGATTGTTCTTCCCTTAATTCCTTTAGCTTAGAGTAATAGCCAAAGACAGTGAGGGAATCTTGGCACAATTTAACTATTTCTCGGTGAAGAGAGAAGATCCTCGAACCAGTCACCTTGTCAAAGAGTTCCTTTAGGTCAATCCATACCAGGTATGCGTCCTGATCAAAGATGACGCTGCTTGCAAGTTCCTTCGAAAGAGAGTTCAAAATCCAGGATACTACGATGGTGTTACATTGCTCCCACTGTTCTTGGAGCGATTCTTCTTACGAGTACTTGGTGAAAGAACTGTCGGTAAAGCCCAGTTTCTGTTTCCCTCTTAAAGCAATTCGCATGGCCCTCGACCACATGGTATAATTGTCGCTCTCGGTGAGTACGTGTTGGATAATTGTTGTTCCCTGGGTTTCAGAAGGGTGGAGGAATAGAGGATGAGTGAAGGTCAACTTGTCTACAGGAGGAGACTTGTCTTATTCTTTCTTGGTGGCCATTGGTAAGAAAATTGTCCGTCTAAATTGTTCCCTTATGGATTCAGATCTGCTCTCGTGACAGAAGCATATACTTGCTTAGAAATTTCCTTCGATCCACAGAAAGTTTGGTTTGTTTGCGCCAGAATTTTCAGTGTTGCCTATCGAAAAACTTGATTATCGCTGCTTACACTGTGGTCGTTGGACCCTTCTTCAAGGTGTTTACCTTCATCATATCAGCAAATATTTTCTCGACAAAGTTCTTTTTGTGTATTTTTTCTTGTTTTCCCCCTGTGGAGTTGGGTTCTGTGGTTTCTTGGACTTTTGTTGGCTTTGAGCCCTTATGTGGCTGGGGAATTGCCCGTAAACACCTGTTCTGGTACCATGTTAGCCACCAGAGAAGAAAACGCTAGCATAGGGAAGTTCTGTATATTATTCCACTGCACCATAAATGTTTACAAATACAATGCTGTTATAGACTCATATTACACGAGGCCCATTACACAGAAGCTATGGGCCTTTGGGTTATTGGTCCACCAATAACTATTCTAAGGCTAACAGACCATCAAAATGTTTTTTGATTCCTGTGTAAGAGAATTCAGAAGGAATCATGTTATTATTTCCCAAGGATTTTTTTGATCTACAAGGTTTGCTGGGAGTAGCACCCGCTAAGTACTAGAACTTGATTACTCCTCCTCCTCCTCCTCGTCGCTATGATAATGCTCCCCCTCCTCCTCTGCAGTAAGATAATGTGATTCCTTATACATGGGAATACTGCACACAAGAGAAGCTTGTGACTTGAATGGAGAGAGGAAGGGAAGGGGCATATATGAGAAATCATGAGAAATTTATGGAAAAAGAAGCAATATCTCTGTGTGTTCGTAGGGGTAAAAAACAATATCCCTCGATTAGTAAATCAAGTATAAGGACAATACGTTAACGTTGTCTCTAGCAGGGAGACTTATCGTTAGTTCAATCAGTTACTTTGCAATTAGTAAATTTCCAGATGCAGCATTGGTATATCCCCATGGGAGTTTCTAATTAGATTGAAAAATTGCAGAGAAGGTTCTTATGGGGTGATACAAATGAAAGAAGGAAAATGCACGCAATAAGTTGGGAAAATCTTTGTAGAACGAAGGAATAAAGGAGAGTAGGTTTGAGAAGTAAGAGAGATGAATGAAGCATTATTTCTAATAGCTAAACTAAAATACTCATTCAGCTATTAATATATAATATATTTAACTAATTTTATTATATTAAAAAAATTAGTTAAGTTAGTATGAGGTATTATTTTTAAAATATCATAATTATTTTTATTAAATATTTTTTTTATTTGATTATTGTGGAAAGAGTATCAATAATAATAATTTGAGAAAAAGTTAATAAATATAAAAAATATATTTTATATTTAGAACTAACATTAATTTCTAAATTAGATCATATATTTAAGGACCAAGTGGAGTATTCAAGTAAAATACCATCGGCCAAATTTAAGCTATATGTTTATTAGCTTTGTTAAGTTTTCAACACAACTTCAAGGCGACAATTACTAGTACGAAAAAAAAATTCTACCGTTCAGTATCAAATATATATATATATATATATATATATTTCTACCGTTGGTCTTTTACGCTGATTGTCATAGGAACTATTAAATCCAACCTTTCAATATATATTTTTTAATCTATTTAAAATAGTTAAAACAAATTTAATTAATTATAATTATTTTTTTTAATTTATTTTCAAAAAAAATTAACTATCTCTTAATATGAAGAATAGAGGGAGCAATAAAATGCTTGAAATAAAAAAGGAGTTGCCGAAATGAAAATTTAGCAAATAACATAAATAACCATGAAAGTAGGGCCATGATTTTTCATGTTAGGTTCATTCAGGCTCCTCATACTATTTGGTGTTTAGAGTGTTTTACTCTCGTTTTTAGTTATTTCAATCTCCAAACTAAGTCATATTTGCTTTTATGAATAACTCTTCTTTCATATAAAAAAAAAAGGAGAATAATATAAAGAAGACTCTAAAAAAATAATAAATAGTAAAATAAGATATTATATTAATAATATTTAATTTATTGTTAGTAACAGACTTAATTTAAAATTTATTATTTTTTAGAGTATTTTTTATTATTTTTCTTAAAAAATAAATAATATAAATAGTCTGAGTATAATTTTTATATCGGGAATTTTTTAAAAAAAGACTCTGAAAATTCATAAAATCCTCTTTGAGACTTAACCTTGGCAAGAGGACACGTATGAAATTTTGAAGTTCGACTAAAATGATTAAAATCCCCATCCCCTCTCCTCCCTTAGCTGCGACTTCTATCTCCATCTCTCCGAACAAGGGCGACTGGGTACGGTGGAGGTAATTCTTGAAAATTGTAAAGCTAAACCCGCTATAAGCACATTTTGAAAGCCACTGGTTATAGCATTATGATGTTAAGGAATTATGATCCTTATCTTTTCTTTCTCCATTAAAATTAGAAGTTTGATGCTACTGAGATCAGGGAGATGGAGGCAGAGTTGGAGAAAGAGAAGAGAGAAGGTGGAGAGAGGACGAAATTCGCATTTGCCAATGTTAGTATTACCCCATTTTCCAAATAAGGGATTTTCCCTTCCATATTTTAACCATAATAACCTAACAATCTCGAACAGAAATATCAAGCCTAAAGATATAACTTAATAATCCAAACCGTCAATAAATAACTTGGACGAGTTACCAATAGAACTTTCGGAAGATAAATCATATGTTCCAAGTGATAGAAAATGATAATTATTTAACAACCAAAAATCGAAAATAATAATTAAAAGATCAAAATTAATATAAATCAATTCCTCGTAAATATATATATTGAATTGAAGATATTTTAACTAAATAAATTTAAAAAAATCCAAAGTACTAAGCTACCTTGTAAATGATCATTCTAAGAAACATTAACGCTTACTCCAATAATATCTTGAGATAAAATTTTGATTATTAGAATCATAATCTATCGTAAATATAAATTATGAATCCTTACCTACCAATTTTTCCAACCAAAATTATGAACGGGTATGCATTTTGCCCATTAACCTCGATCCCATACATCTAAGTAAGCGTTTTACAAGGATACTATTTGAGGGAGCACCATGACACAATCACATATACTCAAAATATATTTCTTCTTCTTTATCATAACTCTAGTAGTACCAACAAAACCACCATTAAAACAGAAGCATAACACAAAATGATAAACAAGGGTTATTGACCAAGAACAGATAAATCAGCCGCTTCGAAAATGGCCACACTTATGTCCAACAAAGAAACCTTAGATTTTGTTGAACGCAACAATGTCACAACTTTGAACATACTCATTGCATGGCTCAACTGTGAGATGTTCCTCAATAAGGGAATCCACAGAGACAAGGTCATCGACAATGGTCATCATTATCTGCATCTTCTTAATACCGTAACCCACAGGAACCAGTTTGGCTGCAAGGTTTTGAAACAAAGCATTTATTCACATCATACACTTTGTTTTATATTAGTCATAAAAATTGCGTAAGGTGAAGATGGTGAAAAATTCAACATACATGCTCCCCACAGAAGCCCGGGCATCTGGATGGAACGAACAGCCTCTTCAAGCTTCTTCATATCTGTCTCATCATCCCAAGGCTTCACATCAAGCAGAACAGAGGACTTCCCACCTACAAAACGTAAGATAGATATCGGTATTACTCACAGCAAGGATAGTTGAAAGGAAAGTCTAGTTAGTTAATCCTATAACTACAACCTCAGCATTAAAGTAAAGTGGGTAGGTTGATGAATAGATGCTTCATGTACCACAGATTAAAGTGGAAAGAATGCTTACTCTCTTTCTTCTTCGAGGATTCCTTTTTAGTAGCCTCCCTTGCCTCTGCAGCTGCCTTTTCATCCTCTGTCTCATCACCAAAAAGGTCAAGGTCATCATCGTCATCAGCAGCAGCCTACAAAGCAGAAGTATTTAACATAACTACAAGTAGAGTACAATAATTAACTTATCCACGACAACATTTATTTTTGTCAAGTCTTTTATCACAAAACTTCAAAATTCAGGCACCAACCTAAGTGTTACCATATTATATTACAATTGATCTCATCAAGATTAAAATTTTGGTCTCTCTAATTTGCTCATCAAAACAACAGCCCTTCTAGTAGTGTCAATTAAAGCTACGTTTGACTATTTAGTTTGCTCATCATGGCCTATTTGGTATAATATTAGAAAGAGGTTCTTTTAAATTGTACCAACCACAAAATGAGACGTATAATCTTAACAATAGCCTTCTACTTAACATGGATCCATATTACTTCTTCACCGAAAGACGGGTGTCATTCTTCATCTACTTAATACTTAGAGTGCTAGGAACTGAATAAAGCCCAAATCTAAGGCCAAACAAGAAGCGGTCTACATCCAATTCCTTTAAACACATCTTGGCATAACCATCAACATGTTAACTGAGGGAATTAAATAAAGGAAATCAGACCCCAAAAACCCGTAAAAAACTAACATAGTCAAACAATTATAAAAAGAAAATAAGAAAAATAATAAAATTACAAAAGACGAAATCAAGTGAGTTGCATACCGCCTTGGCAGGAGCAGCTTCAGCTGGAGCAGCCTGGCCACTGAATCTCACACCTTGAGCTTTTCCAGGGAAGCTAATCATACAAAGTTACAAACTCGAAATCAACTTTCAAATTGAATATGATTGAATAAACGGAAGGAAAACTAGCCATCTGAACATTGCGGAGAGATAAAGGAACAGACCTTTCAGCAAGACGTGAAGAGACGGCATCGTACCACTTGCTGGCATGCGGAAAAGCGGTGGTTGGGTTAACGAAGGCGTAGACTTTAATGTCATCCTTAGTCAATTGATCCCTGAAAATTCAATCAGAACCGCAGGACACTAAGAAACGAAGAAATCTAAAGAGGATGAATTCAAAACACGGAAGTCAAATCGGAGAAAGTTACCCAGAAATGTAGGTCTTGCCAGAGAGGAATTCATTGAGGGACTTAAGTCCTGATTCTGCGTGGAGATCTGAGAAGGTGACGGCCATTTTGAGAATGGAAGAGTGAGAGTAGGATTCAGAGAGGCTCTCAAATCAGCACGCAAAGAGGGAAGCAAGGGTACGGGTCAATGACTTAGTATTTATATGAAATAAGAAGGTGCAAACCCTAGATAGATATGCTGACTGCTGGGAGTGAACTCAATTAGCATATTCTCTCATAAGCCTCTCATCATTTCGTTTTCTGAAAATAATAATAATATCAACTTTTTTATTAATTTAAAACTAAAATTACCCTAAAACTTGAGCCATGTACATGTAACTCTCTTAATATTTAAAAATTAAAACTTAATAATAATACATCCTAAATTTATAAGTTTGTGCGGATAATCACAATTACCAATTATATATTCCTTAAATTTATTTTTATATATATATATAATCCCCACAAATTTTAAGTCATATGCATACAAACAACCCTTTAATCTTTAAGTTATGTGTAGATAAATAAGTAATTGGAAAGTTAATAATAAAAGAGTCATCTGCATAAATTTAAAAATTTGGGGATTTATTGTGAAGTTTGAAATAGTGTATTAACTGTGATTTAAAAATTTATTGAAAATGTTTGCCATAGTTTAGATGGTATTTCTCTTTAGACTATTCATCACCACATATTAAAAAGGACTTATTTTTCTGCTTGCTTTTTACTCTCATAAATTATCATAAATATATTCGATCAAAGCCAAGAGCTCGTAGCTCCGTTTCCTTTTACTATGGGAGGAGGGTGAGTTAAATTATCTAAATAATATATATAAACTCTTTTATTTTTTAATATATAATTTAATTAAGAAATTGATTTTAATTTTAAATATAAGATAATTTTTTATATTTATGAATATTTTTTAAAATATTTTTATTAATACTCCCTTAATAATAATTAAATAAAGAGATTGAAAAAAATGATTATAACATTTTAAAAAAATATCATATTAATTAATTTAACTAATTTTTTTAATATATAAAAGTAATTAAATATATTTTGTATTAAAGATTATATATATTGGATCAAAAGGGTGGCCAAAAAGTTGCGAGATAGTCGTAACAAAATTCACTCTCTCACACACCTTTACAAAAGGTCCGACTAGCCGGATTCCTGCGACCTAAGATCAATCTGTGAGGAACGTTTCCACTACAGTCCTCCGCTCTACCATCTGAGCCAAGTTCGGTTTTACATCCAAATACAATAGATGGATTTGTATTCACTTTCTCACCTAGTCTTGTTGATTGCCGAGACCAAACACATGGCAATATGAACTTTTTTTTTATATAAAATTTTTTTAGAAATAGTTGGGCTCATCCACGATTTAAAGACAGGACAAAATCTTCCTTTCTCTTAAGTAATATTAATGTACTCAGGAGTTAAGATGTCTTTCCAAACGTGATAACTAGAACCACAATAAAATAATATTCCTTAGAGTTTGAACATGCTCTAAATTACCCCTTTATCACTTGAACCCTCAAGGCCATATGAACTTTTTGTTATATTCTATGTGTTTAAACTTAAAAGCCCAATTTCATCAGCTTCAATTTTGGAAGCTCAGTTCACATATACTAGGCCTTACTTATACCTTACTTTATAGACCTATTTAGTTTATTTAATTATATTAAAAATTATTAATTTATTTAATATAATATATTTTTTTAAAATACTATAATTATCTTTATTTATATCTTTTCTCTCTCTTACTTAATTATTGTTAAAAGATTATTAATAGAGATAATTTAAAAAAATAATAAATATATAGAATTTACATTTACGATCAGGGTCAACTCCTTAATTAAATTTATATTAATAGTATATTATGGGTCCGTTTGGATAGGCTTTTGAACAGTTTTTAGAAAAAGGATTATGAAGAAGAGTTTACAAAAAAAAAGTGGTTCTAGATAAATGAGTGTTTGAATGGTTATTACCATAAGAACTTTTATGATTAGTAAATTATTAAAAGGGTATGAGATAAAAAAAATTATCTCTCTCCTCTTCTCTCTCTTCTCTTTCTCATTCTCAACCGGAAAAAGACGCAAGAGGAAGAAGACGGAGGAGTCATGAGAGTCCATGGTCTGGGAGAATCTAGCGAAGAAAGTGGTGGCAATAAAGGAGGGAGAATCCAACGGTAATGAAGGAGAGAAGAGAAGTGGCTAGGGTTTGAGAAGGAAGGAAGCACAGAGAGGAGGAGGAAGCAGAGGAGAAGGAAGATGATGGTGGAGGAAGAGAGGAGAGAAAAGAGATGAGAGAGAGTGTAAGAATAAGTAAGGATAAAATAGTAAGTAGATAGTCCAAAATTATGGTTTTCAGAAACCCTTTTAAATACATATGACTATTTATTTTAATTTTTTTTTTAAATTAAAGTTTGAGCCAAAAATTCTTTTAAAACTAACATTTGATGAGTAACCAAACAAGCACTATAAGGCATACTTTAATAAGAATAGAAAGTTCTTATTATAGATATTAATTATTTTTTAAAAAATGTCGTTAATTCCACCTTCTATAATTTTTTGAAGGTAATTCATGATATTAAATATAAGTATATTTAAATTTAAAATTTTAATTTATTTTTACACTAAATTAATCACCGAACTATTCATCTTTAATTTTGATAAAGTGAAGATTTATCGTGATTTAACTCTTACTTTGATATGTCGTGAGGGATTAATTAGACTAATTTCTTCTATTTGAGCCAGTTATGCTCTCTTTGTACTATTATTATTCATACAATTTTTAATATAAAAATTATTTAATTAAATTAGTTAATATGTTATATTTTTTTAAAATATACTAACCATTTTTCTTAATTTTTTTCTTTCCTCTCTTATTTAATTATTGTTAATATGTATTAATAAAAATAATTTAAAAAAATTAATAAATATAATAATATTATATTATATTTAAAATTAAAATTAACTCTTAAATTAAATTATACTATGTAACCATGCCACCGTCAAAAATTCCTTCGGCTGGTCAAAGGTCATTGTCCTGTGCTGTACAACTTTACAGGATATTGATGGGAAACGAGAAAAGAAGAGAATTTCAAGGTTCCTAATCATTTCAACATATAAAGACATGCATGGGATCTTTGTCGTGTATTCTCGTCTTTTTTGAAGAACACGACACGGTATCGCAAACTCGTGTGGAGCTGGACAACCGAACGAAAATTCACGAGGCCTAAGGCGGCTGCCCACAAAGCCGCTGCAGCCAGCCGGACGAGGCCTCGTAATCTCGTTGCTCACCAAAGAACATTTCCCTGATTTTCTCCGAAATTCGTCAACTTCCTTTGTCCTTTTTTGGGGATAGTTTCAAAGGAATAATGATCATTGATCAAGAGTAACTCGAGCTTGGATATTATCAACCACAAGAATTTCAGCTAAGACATGAAAACCAATTACAACTGTGTCTCGGGCCGACGTGAGCTTTAAAATAATGAGTTTTTATGAAGAGTCAGCAAGAAAAGTACTGGATTTTTTTCTCAGGATTCCCAAAATGCGGAAGATTCAAGGGTGACAATATACATATAGAATGTCCATGCAATCTCTCGGAACCTGATGACAGAAAAGTTCTTTTGAAGCTATTATGTTCGATGAAATGTCTCACTTGCTTGGAGGAATAAACTATATCTCCCATATGTTTGTAGGTCCTTGTATCCTCTTTTTTTTATTATATTCTTCCGCCAACCAATTTTTCTGTTCCTTAGCAAGAGATTGAAACTGTAAAAGTATGGAAGGAAAGAGGGTGGTTGTGATCGTGGATGCCTCTCGAGATGTCAATCCAAGAGTCTTTCGTTGGTCTTTGAATGGATTATCACTCAAACCAGGAGATAAGCTGACCCTTGTTGCAGTTCTCTATCAGTTTTATACTCCTAGTACGTGCTCTTCCATGAAAATCACCATTTTTGCATCAATTAACTTCTGTTACTCTGTTGGCATAGATTCATTGTTTTTATCCTGTGGTGGTGTATTGAAACGAGTACATGCATGAAGAAAATGTTGATTTGAACTCAATGGAGTAAGAAAACAATTAAACTTACGTGAGAATAATTATTTATATGCTTAAGTGATGCAAATAACAAGTGAATTTCAAAATTAATGTGTGAGCCATATTTCAAAGTTAAACTAGTTGATTTGCTCTTTATTTATATTTTGAGGTGGCATTGAGTGTGCGGACATCCAAATTTTTAGTATGTGGAAACCTACTTATAAATATGAGATGAATGATAAAATTGTCATGATTATGTTCATCAGCATACATTCAACATATAACTGTAATTTTTTTCATATAGATCTTTTACAAGAATAGCTTTGATATAGGTTTCACGGCATTTGAGAAATTAAAATCCCATGCACCAAACACCACATGAAGGATACATGAATAAATTACTTTATCTTCTGCTTCATTTTTCATCAAAATTCTTTTGTAGTGGGTTACTTAATCGCATTGGATGGCAAATCCCTGGTTGGAGCAAACAAGAAAGCAATAGAGATGCAAGCTGCGAGAAGGATGGAAGAGTACCAAAACAAGGAGGAGCTTCTTGAGATTTCTAAACTGTATGAATCACAGAAGGTAATATTAGCAGAAGTTGATAAAATCTTTTCTTTCGTTTTATGATCATAAGGTAGAATGAAGTAGAGCTAGTAAGTTACTAAATGTTTAATTGAATAGGATGAGATTGGATAAAGCTTTAAAAAAATCCATTCGATCCTCAACTATTTCTTGTACAAGCTCTCGCTTGAGAAGACGTGTTAGAGATTATACTTCATTTAACAATTTAAATTTGAGGTGAAGTAATCTGTGGTTTGGTTTCAAAGCTTTTTTGGGATAGTACTCAAATTGAAAAATTCAATCATTTCCAACTTCCATTAAATTTTAGCATAAGATTTGATGCACATAAGCTTTGTTCAAGCTTAATGGGACTTTCGCATGAAAAAAATTACTATTTTATTAAAAATGACTTGTGCACTATCACTTAAGAATTTAAGCTTTTATGTATTCATTGCCAATATATGTGTTACACTTAGAGAAATAGCTGAAGGGCCAAAAAATATTGTTCCTCCAAAATAGAAAGAAATTTCTTCACTCAATTAGAAGCAGAGGACAGTGCCATTTTCTCTCCTATTGCATGTTCATGAATGCATTGGTACAGACTCATAATTGTACAGCATAAAAAAAACTAAAGATAGAAACTGACATTATCTTCAGTTAACATCTTAACTGGTGAGAACCCACAAGGAAAAGATCCCACGAACCCACAACCAATCTGAAATATACTCACCCCAAGAAAGCTAAACAGAGGTCTGGTGATCCACTTGAACCCTTGAGCATGGAAGAACAAGGACCCAAAGTGTTTGAAGATGCCACAAGGTTGATCAAGCCTTGATAAATCTGTTAGTTCAATGAAGAACCCTAGAGAGAATCCACTCTCAAGTTGGAGGTGCAAAAAACGCAGCCTTTCATTCCCCAAATTCAAGTCTGCCTCCAAGAGTGAGGTTTACAATATCTTATAGGGTTACATTGAGATATTTGACCTAAAAGGCCTTAAAACGAAATTAAACATCATACAAGTCCAAAATATGATTAATTAGGCCCAAAACAAAATAAAAAAAAAATCTTCTCATGTGTTGTACTTGATCCAAGCTCCTTAAGTTGAGGTCTCCAAGCCCAAGACATGATCAGCAGCTCCATTTTCAGCCCAAATGATGTTAATGACATCCTCAGCTTCTCCATCCAGATTTGATGCTCCAACAAATGCCATTGGCCTTGTCAAGGTGTCTTGTACTAGCCCACTCAAAGTTTCCTTAATCCTTTTAGCTCTTGCTCTTGTGATTGGTCCAGTTGGAATTTGCAATGGGTCATTAGCTTGTTGTATCGCATCATTCCCTCTCTCCTGAAAAGGATTCGACCTCGAATCATCACCTGTATCAAAAAGAGATAAATCAGCCACATTGAAAGTAGCACTAACATTATACTCACCAGGTAAATCAATTTTGTAAGCATTATCATTGATTCTTTCAAGCACTTGAAATGGACCATCTCCTCTTGGAGCTAATTTGGATTTTCTTTGAGTTGGAAATCTTTCTTTCCTCATATGCACCCACACCCAATCACCAGGATTAAAGAGAACACGCCTTCTTCCTTTGTTAGCCTTGGATGCATATTGCTCATTTTTCTTTTCAATTTGTTGTTGCACCCTTTGATGAAGTTCTTTCACCATTTCAGCTTTATTTGTCCCATCAAGACTTACCCTCTCATCAATAGGCAATGGTAATAAATCCAAAGGAGTTAGGGGATTAAAACCATACACTATTTCAAAGGGAGAATAATCAGTAGATGAATGCACACTCCTATTGTAAGCAAATTCAATGAATGACAAGCAATTTTCCCAATTCTTCAAGTTCCTTTGAATCATAGTTCTAAGCAATTGAGTTGAAGTTCTATTAACTACTTCAGTTTGTCCATCAGTTTGTGGATGACAAGCAGTAGAAAACAACAATTTAGTTCCCAGCTTACCCCACAAAACCCTCCAAAAATGACTCAAAACTTTGGTATCCCTATCAGAAACAATACTTTTAGGAACACCATGAAGTCTTACAATTTCCTTAAAGAACAAATCAGCAATATATGTGGCATCATCAGTTTTGTGGCAAGGAATGAAATGTGCCATTTTAGAAAATCTGTCAACAACCACAAATATGGAATCCATTCCCTTTCTTGACCTAGGCAAACCCAAAATAAAATCCATTGATATATCTACCCAAGGTTCGCTAGGCACTGGTAAGGGGGTGTATAAACCATGTGGCAAGACTCTAGATTTAGCCCTTTTACAAATTATGCATTTAGCACAGATTCTTTCCACATCACGTTTTATTTTAGGCCAAAAGAAATGTTCATGCAGAACATCCAAAGTCTTTTTCACACCAAAGTGACCTATTAATCCTCCCCCATGTGCTTCTCTCACAAGTAATTCTCTTAAAGAACATTGAGGCACACACAATCTATTTTCTTTAAACAAGTACACATCAACCCTATAAAACTTTTCAAATGCTTTCTTTTCACAAGCAAGAAACACTTCAGCAAAATTGGCATCAGTACCATACAATTCCTTGATATATTCAAAACCAAGCAACCTCGTATTTAGAGTAGTGAGAAGAGTATACCTTCTTGACAATACATCATCCACCACATTTTCTTTACCTTTCTTGTATTTGATGACATATGGAAATGTCTCAATAAATTCCAGCCACCTTGCATGTCTCTTGTTCAGCTTACCTTGACCCTTAATGTGCTTCAAAGATTGATGATCAGTATGAATTACAAATTGTCTAGGCCAAAGGTAGTGTTGCCAATTCTCCAATGCTCTCTTAAGTGCATAGAACTCCTTGTCATATGTTGGATACTTCAAGGCTGCTCCATTTAACTTTTCACTAAAATAAGCAATTGGCTTTCCTTCCTGCATCAAAACAGCTCCTATTCCAACTCCAGATGCATCACATTCAATCTCAAAAGTTTTGTTAAAATTAGGCAATGCTAACACAGGTGCAGAACACAATCTATCCTTAAGTTCAATGAATGCAACATCTTGTTCTTTATCCCATTTAAAACCAACAGATTTTTTTATAACTTCAGTAAGTGGTGCAGCAAGTGTGCTAAAATCTTTCACAAAGCGCCTATAAAAACTAGCCAAGCCATGAAAGCTTCTCACCTCAGTTATGCTTTTAGGTGTTGGTCATTCTTTTATAGCTCTTATCTTTTCTTCATCAACTTCTATTCCTTTAGCACTCACCACAAAGCCAAGAAAAATAATTTTATCCGTACAAAAATCACACTTTTTCAGATTTGCAAACAATTTTTCCTTTCTCAAAACATCAAGCACACAATGCAAATGATCCAAATGCTCCTCCAGACTTTTGCTATAAATTAGAATATCATCAAAATAAACCACAACAAATTTTCCAATGAAAGCACGCAAGACATGGTTCATTAATCTCATGAACGTGCTAGGTGCATTAGTTAGCCCAAATGGCATTACTAACCACTCATACAAACCATGTTTTGTTTTGAAAGCTGTTTTCCACTCATCCCCTTCTCTCATTCGAATTTGATGGTATCCAGATTTCAAATCAATCTTAGAAAAGACAATGGAACCATGCAATTCATCAAGCATATCATCTAATCTAGGAATGGGATGGCGATACTTTACAGTGATATTGTTAACAGCTCTACAATCAATGCACATCCTCCAAGTTCCATCTTTCTTGGGCACCAGAAGCACTGGAACTGCACATGGACTCAAACTTTCTCGAACATATCCTTTTGCCATGAGCTCTTCCACTTGCTTTTGAAGCTCCTTTGTTTCTTCTGGATTGCTTCTATAGGCTGGCCTATTAGGAATTGTTGCTCCTGGGATGAAATCAATTTGATGTTCAATTTCTCTTGTGGGTGGTAACCCAGGTGGTATTTCTTCAGGAAACACATCTCCAAATTCCTGCAACAAAGAATCAGCAGCACTTGGAAAAGAAAAGCTAGAGTCATTAGTGTTCAAAAAGGATTCCTTGTAAACAAGGAGAAGCAAATGTTGTTCAGCCAAAAAGGCACTCCTTACTTCACTTCCCTTTGCATAAAAACTCATCTTTTCTTTTCTCTCTTCACTCCTCTCTTTTTTTTGAATTTCTTTCCTCTCTTTACTCCTCTCTTTTTTTTGAATTTCTTTTCTCTCATTTTTCAGTTCACTCTCTCTTTCTTCTCTCTCTTTTCTCATTTTGAGTTGATCCTCATACACTTGCTTTGGAGTCAATGGTACAAGAGTAACGGGTCTATTGTTCATTACAAAAGAATACCTATTGGTAAACCCATCTTTCTTCACATTTCGATCGAACTCCCAAGGTCTTCCCAAAAGCAGATGTCCAGCATGCATAGGAACAACATCACACAATATTTCATCACAATATTTGCCAATTGAGAAAGAGACCAGAACTTGCTTAGCAACCTTAATTTCTCCACATTTATTCAACCATTGCAGCTTGTATGGTCTAGGATGTCTAACAGTAGGCAAATTTAATTTCTCAACCAATGTAGTGCTTGCAACATTTGTAACACTCCCACCATCAATTATCAAATTACATACCTTGTTATTAATTAGGCAGCGAGTATGGAAGATATTTTCCCTTTGCTCATTCAACTCTTCCTCCTTCACTTGACAATTTAAGGCTCTTCTAACCACAAGGCATTCTCCTTCCACAGCATATTCAATCCAATCATCACTAGCCTCTTCAAGTAGGGGCATAGAGTCATCACTTTCACTTTCACTTTCAGTCACAACTTCATTATTTTTCATAATCATGACTCTCTTGTTGGGGCATTGAGAAGCAATATGACCTGTACCCAAACACTTGAAACACTTTATATCCCTATTTCTAGAAATTTGGGAATCAGATTTACCTTTGCTTTTTAATGGAACTTCTTCTTTGCCTTTAGTGGTCTCCTTTTGGATAGCTTTTTCTCCTTTCCTCCAATTCTGTTTGAAAGAAGAACTGGATCCAGAATGAAATTTTGAAGCACCTTTACGCTTGAGTTGTTTTCCACCTTAATGGCCATATGCACCATGTCTTCTAGCTCCACATAATGATGCAATTCCACTACGTCAGCTATATCTTTGTTCAACCCACTTAGAAATCAAGCCATGGTTGCTTCTCTATCTTCTTGCACATTAGCTCTTATCATGGCCAATTCCATCTCCTTATTGTACTCCTCCACACTCCTAGAACCTTGTGTAAGGGTCTGCAACTTTTGGTAAAGCTCTCTAAGATAATGGTTGGGAACGAATCTCTTCCTCATTAAAGCTTTCATTTCTCTCCAAGTTGTTATAGGCCTCTCTCTATTATTCCTCCTATTAATGCCCAACTTATCCCACCAAACAATGGCATAATCAGTGAATTCTATTGCTGCCAACTTCACTTTCTTGACTTCAGAATAATTATGACACTCAAAGATCATTTCTATTTTCTTTTCCCACTCTAAATAGGCTTCAGGATCACTTCTACCTTGGAATGGTGGTATTTTCATCTTGATGCTTCCAAGGTTCCCATCTACTCTATCTCTCCCCCTTGGGTTATTTCTGCCATGTCTTCTACCATACCTATCCCCTCTATGCCTATTCCCTATTAGTTCAGCTTCAGAATAAGAATTGAATTCACCCTCACTATCACCAACTTCATTATTTCCAGATTCAAAGTCATCCATAGAAACCCCCCTTTGCCTTTCATGCCTTCTAGGATTAGGTCGAGACCTTTGCAGATTTGCAATCCTTTCATCTTGTCTATCCATTCTATCCCTTATCTCTCCATAAACCAAATTCATCCTTTCAAAATGCTGCTGCATTGCCCTAAGGGTGTCGTTGACACTTATTGGATTTTCACCTCCACCGGATGTTCCATCTGCATTAGACATTGAGACTTCAAGAAAAATAATTGTGTTAGTGAAATAGAGTCCCTCACAAATTTTCTTACCCTCAAGAATGACACTCAACACTCGTGTTTCACTCAAACTTGGCTTTTAAATTGAGGTATGTCACTCTTGCATTTTTCCACTCTTAAATCCCTCTTGAGGCTCTTTAAAGAACTAAGCAATTTAAACAAAGCAATCACAATATGCAGAATCAGCCAACACTTGGGAACACTGGGACATCAAGAGTATTGAATATGGACTTTCAAGAAGAATCAGAAATCGATTCTGGGTATGAAGATGATTTGCTCAAAACACTTCCAGCACAACAATTTTTCTTTTCTTCTTTTTTTTTCGTTTTTTTTTCTTTTCTTTTTTTCTTTTTTTTTCTGTACTATTTTCTTTTTGTCACTGAACAATGCAAAGAAAATCACGAAAATACCATAAACATAACAGAATGAGCAATCTGAACCCAGAAATTCCAGAAAAACGCGTCCCTTTTAGAATGGGTATAACTTGCCCTAGAAAACTCGGATTTAGATGAAACCAAAACGAGCAGAAAGAAGAGATTCTGAACTATGAAAATGACCTATTAAACATTACAAAACTCAACGGAAAGTCGGATAAACAAGCGCGACAATTTTGATGATAGACTGAAACGCAGAAGACGAACAGACACCAAATAAAACACCAAAATTATGAACGAAATTGAAGGTAATCAAACATAAAGATATTACCTGAGTTTAGATCCAAAGCTCTGATACCAAGATGGTGAGAACCCACAAGGAAAAGATCACACGAACCCACAACCAATCTGAAATATACTCACCCCAAGAAAGCTAAACAGAGGTCTGGTGGTCCACTTGAACCCTTGAGCATGGAAGAACAAGGACCCAAAGTGTTTGAAGATGCCACAAGGTTGATCAAGCCTTGATAAATCTGTTAGTTCAATGAAGAACCCTAGAGAGAATCCACTCTCAAGTTGGAGGTGCAAAAAAAACAGCCTTTCATTCCCCAAATTCAAGTCTGCCTCCAAGAGTGAGGTTTACAATATCTTATAGGGTTACATTGAGATATTTGACCTAAAAGGCCTTAAAACGAAATTAAACATCATACAAGTCCAAAATATGATTAATTAGGCCCAAAACAAAATAAAAAAAAATCTTCTCATGTGTTGTACTTGATCCAAGCTCCTTAAGTTGAGGTCTCCAAGCCCAAGACATGATCAGCAGCTCCATTTTCAGCCCAAATGATGTTAATGACATCCTCAGCTTCTCCATCTAGATTTGATGCTCCAACAAATGCCATTGGCCTTGTCAAGGTGTCTTGTACTAGCCCACTCAAAGTTTCCTTAATCCTTTTAGCTCTTGCTCTTGTGATTGGTCCAGTTGGAATTTGCAATGGGTCATTAGCTTGTTGTATCGCATCATTAACTGATAGCGATAGTGGCCAAAAATCATTCAGTAATTTATATTATTTTCCCATTAGGATGTTACGATGCATCTGTTTTATTCACAACTGGGAATCTATCAGTTATTTGTGTAATGCTATGACTTCTCGTGCTTTACTAGTATTGCAGCTTATTAAATTATGCATAACATATCAGGTGAATTCAGGATAGAGTTGGTCATGGCAACTTCAGCTAAGGAGGTTGCTATAAACAAAGCAAAAGAACTAAATGCAACATGGGTGATGCTTGACAGGTCAGGCAAAATTAAACAGATAATCTCAATCTCATTTTTTTGGCCAAAGATAATCTGAATCTCATTGAAACAACCTTCTCAGTCATATCATGAAACAAAAAAAAATACTTTTGAAAGGAAGTCTAAAGCGTTTAGGGCAGCTTTAGCTTCTCCTTATATGTCTAGAAAGTAAAAAGGAACAAAAGTGATATTTTCATTGGCCACGTTAATTATATCCTAGTTAAGAACCTCTTTTTACGCAAAGATCATGAGAGATAAAGCTATAACTCATGCAATCCATTGATACACTCTGAGAATTGCTCCTAGATATCGATTCCGGCTAGTTCAAGCCAAAGTGTTAACATATTAGGCTTGAGCTGAGTACTATAAACTGGATATACAATAATTCTTATTTAGCCATCTTCAAGCACAAGAAGAAAGACAAATATATTTGTATTTTAACTTGAAAATTGTACTGAATTTATATCGACTTCGTGCATGTGTTATAACTCCAGAATGTTCGTAACTAGAAATTAACTTCTCATAACATCTAAGTCAAATTATGATTTATTGAATTATAAAACGATTGTATAGTTAATGTTACTCTTGTAAAATCTAGCTCTTTTTATATGAATCATCCAAATATGTTAATATAAAAGGCACTTGGGTTGCAGGCAAATGAAGAAAGATGAAAAGTATTTCCTGCATGAGCTTGCTTGTGGTATATCAAGATTGAAGAGTAACAATAGGATTGAACATTTGAGAGGGCCCCCAGTTCTTCCCACAGAGATATGCATTAGTCCTGTGCCAGGATGTCATGATGATGAAGATAACAGTGTGGAAGGCCCCAAGATCAGTAAGCTCTGAAACACTTCTAGCACCAGATTACAACTCAGTTAATCAAAATATCAACTTTATATTTTTAATTTTTTAATAAACTTACAATTACAATTAAATCTATTTTATCCAAAATGCTCTCAAACAAGTAAAGCTATTTAGCCTCGTATAAAAAAAAAAGTAAAGCTATTTATCCGATTCAACCATCCTCTGGTGTATCTTTTGGTGGGATTTACCTTTGCCAAATACTCTCAAATTTGATAGGGTAGCCTTACTCTGTCTCAGTTTCTTTGCATGTTATTTAGAAAGTGATTATTTAGCATAATAATAATAACAGTTTGTAACGATCTGATGATAGGCCAATTAAAAAAAAGAGGATCATCCCAGCAAGGAAGAAGAGATACAGGGAAACTCAGATAAGGGAGATGACTTTACACTTACTAAGATCAGTAACCAAACAAGTCAGACAAAACCGGATGAATCCAGAACAGTAGAAGAAGAGAAATGGAAGAGCATCTATGATAAAGGGAAGGACTTCAGGCACGCAACAACCAGTGATCTACATATAGATAGAACAGAAGCTGGGCCACTGATCCATGATCAAGACGATAAAACAGATGGAAAGCAAGAGAAGAGCGTTTTTGGGAATACAAAATCTTCTATCTGCTCAGTCTGCAAAAGTAGACGGCCAAATAGCGAATGGAAAAAGGACTTCACATATATAGAACTTCAAGTTGCCACAGATGGATTTTCAATTTGTAACTCACTCTCTGAAGGAGACTATAGATCCACTTTCATAGGTCAGCTCGACTGTCAGCTGAAAATAGTGGTGAAGCAGCATCAACTCACAGATTCCCAAGTAGAGAAACAAATGATGTCTCAAGTGAAACTGATCCTGAAAGCTAGACATAAGAATGTGGCCACGTTATTGGGTTCATCTATAGAAGAAAGTCAACTTCTAGCTGTATATGAGTATGCATGCAATGGTTCACTTGACAAATATCTATCAAGTAAGATTTATGATCCACTAATGCATGTAGAATTTTAATATCTTTATAACCTTATCCTAGGAATTTAGATGGAGATTTCAATGTGGTATAATAAAGGAACTTTCTGAATCATGCAGAGAAAAGTTTCAGGCCATTAAGCTGGAGAGAAAGGGTGAAAATAGCTGTAGGCATCTCCATGGGTCTAAAGTACTTACATGATAATAACATAATTCATGGAAGTATAAAGCCAAGTAACATTCTTCTAAACCATGAGTTCGAACCGATGGTACATACTTAAACCTTAATAGCTTGAACTTGGAAGCCAAGACATATCCTTTCTGTCTTAGTTACTACTGAATCTATATTTTCTCATCTTATCAATCTAACTTTTTTATTGAATGGTAAATATATATTTAGCTTGGAGATTTCAGCTTTGGGAGAGGAAAACGTGAAGTGAAAAAGTCCCACAAAGATAAAAGTTTAGGATACACAGCACCAGAGTGTTTAGAGAGTGGGAAACTAACAGCCAAGACTGATGTATACTCCTTCGGAATGGTTCTTTTAGAGCTTATCACTGGTCAGATGGCTACGGACAAAATACCAGGAGAGAAAAGCCTTATTGAATGGGTAAGAGACGAGCAACTTCTGGTAATTTGAATTTTGAGAGCAATCAACATTGTCCTCTGATTTCTGAGAACATCAAAACTACGAGTTTGATCTCAACACCCTTTTTATTTTATTTTATTTTTGGGAAGATCATTATCTTCTTTTCTTGTGGTACCATTTAATCCCATGTAAACTCTTGGATCTGTTTTCAAGCGCACAGATCTTATAGCAGTTTGGACAGCAATCTACTTTGATCACATAATTTCTAGTGATTGCGGCGCACCATTTTATATTTAATCTTTACCTTCGGTGCTTCTTCCAAGTCATTCCTTTTTACGTGTATGCTGTAGATTCCCCAGTGTTCTATGCTTCAAATTTTATTACTAGATGCAAGAAGTTATAAAGAGTGAATTCAAAGAGCTTAAGATAGATTTACCCCTTATTTGGATCTAATAATGCTCAAATCTAGGTTAGTAAGTAGTACTGGATGTCAGATATTTATGTTTATACCAAAAATGGAGCTGAATATAAAGTAGGCAAAGAAATCCTGTTATAGTAGCCATCAGTAGAGGTCAACAACGAGGCTAAGAAGACAATTTCATTAATGGAGAAGAGTTATCCTTGAAAATTCTGGCATTAATCTCTATTGACTTTGTGCTTTTCTAAAACATACCAAATTTTATTATTTTCTTTTATTCTATGTTTCAGGCAAAGCCTCTTCTTGGAAGAAAGCAGTATCCGCAATTGGTGGATCCCACAATTGGAAGATCCTATGAAGAAGAACAACTTCATTGGTTGGCCCAAGTAACAGAACGATGTCTCAAAAAGCATCCAAAGGAAAGACACAGCATGAATATGGTACGTATCCATGACTAAATTTGTCACGTCCCGAAATTTGAACCGTGACCGGCATAGAATATGAATAAATTCACATTCCTTAAGCCTTCGACCTTAAATAAAACATTTAAAAAAATAATCATAACTTAACTTTCAGTTTAGATGAAAAGGCAATACTTTAATTCAAATTCAAATATTTTCCAAAATAATACGAAACCAGAACTTTATCTATAAGTTAGGTGGAGCATCTAACCCTTTAGCAAAATAATACATGTATTTCCGAAAATATAATTACTTCAAAAGTCGATGTGCCAAAACAATTGCTTCGGATCAAACATGAGACTCTTCACTGCTCAGCTGGAGGATTAGGGTCATCTGCACTATCTGAAGCCAAAATCTACTCGTGAATAACGTCCCAAAAATATAATTTGAAATATAAAAATAAACAATTTCAGCATGTTTAAATGTAAATCATAATATTTTCGTAATTCAATGCATTTGTTTCAGTAAACTTCATTTCATGAAAGAAACACTTTGTCTCATGAAAAATATTTCAAAACAATCATTTCAAATTAATCACTTTTCCGTAGGACTTCAACAATAATCGATTTCAATACCTTTAGACATAAATCGTAGAGTTTCGTAATTCAAAACGAACAACTCGGTTAACGTTTTCTTTTCAGAAAACTCATTTAAACCAATCGTTTCGAAATAACTCTTTTTCTCTAGGACTTCGACAGAACGAAATAGGCGTGGACACACAGTCCACGAGGGTAATCTAACCAATCCGTCGTGACTCGAGGCCACGTAAAACAGGCGCAGGTATGAAACCCATGAAATACAGGCGCAGGTACAAGACCTACGAATAACAGGCGCGAGAATAAATCCCACGAATAACAGGCGCGAGTCCAAAACCCACGAAATATCCGTCGAGCTCGGGTTTAACCATGGTGCACCAAGGACTAATAGTACTGCTGTTAGTAACCAGCGTTCTGTATTCCGTCCTCAAAAACCTTTCAAACATGCTTGGGGACCATTTATCATTCAATAATCATAACCTTTTCAATGCATCAATTTCCGTTAAAACATTCATAATCATGAACTTCCCCAGCATGAGCATTTTCGATAAATCATCAAAACTTATTTTGTCAATCCATATAAATAAGTATGCAATAATGAAATGTCTATTTTCAACATTTAAAATCATGAATTCATAAGATTAGCGATGCACAGATATAATCTCAAATCTCACTTAAAAGACTAAAATATTGACGAAGGGCCAAATAATCACTTTCAATGTTCTAACTAAGAACATTTTGAACTACTAAGAGGATACATTTCAGAGAAATGTTACGGTCATAATATAGCCAAATCTGAGGTTCATAAACAAGGATGCTCTCTGAATGAAAAATGATAATGATATTGGCGCTTCATCAAATTAAAAATACAGTACGAATTAATGAACAAAAGATAGTACTCAGTTCAGGTTCTCCTTACAAACCTATCAGAAAAAGACATGGTATAAAATTTCACTGATTTGGTTCATTCCCAGAAGAAGTTAATATGGTCCTAGATTTGCTATTTAATGGTTATAAATTGTCAACAGACCATTGACACATATATAATTTCAGGTTGTCTCTGCATTACAAGATATGACAGAGAGCGAAGACGGCTGTGTCACTACAGACTTTTCACCAGAAATTTCAAATTCAACATGCAGCATATCAGACATTACTTGTTTACAATGTAAAGAGGAGTAAACTAGGACAGGATAGCTTAAGCAGAAAGATAAATGAGGAAAGCAAGAAGTGCTCGACTTGCGGTCGAATTAATAAAAATTTCTAGAGTTAGATAGCTTGAGGAAAAGGGTGAATCTGGAAATATAGAAGCAAATAACTTGTATAGGGAGGAGCAGAGAATATCCAAAACATAACAGCTTATGAGAGTGATAATTTTCTTTTGGAATTAATACATTCTTATATGTTATCACAGAATCATTTATAAGTTTTATGTCATGATCAAACATATAAGACTACGAAAAAGAAGTTAGAAGTTAGCAAAATCCCCAGTCAATAGCTTAGCAATTTAATTTGAAATTGTCTCAGGATCAATCTTCAGATAAGAGCACGTATTAAGCATATAAGTTTCAGGCAAGAGTGGCAAATACCCTTTTCAACGTATTTAAAATTATTGGATATTTTTATATGTTTGTTCTGGATATCTTCAGATAAATTGGTAGACAAATGTTTTTACCAAATGAGAATTATATGATAGGTCAAACAAAACCTGATGAGCTGGCCGAGGAAAAGCAGATTGAGAGCTACCATTATGGAGAAGGGATGAATTCAGAGCTAACAGTTGAAAATAATGACATGTTATATCATAGAGAAGCTGATTATCTAAACCATGTGGGGGAGAAGAGTTTAGGAAAGGAGGAAAAAACAAACCATAATACACTGGATCTTCAAGGGCAGGGCAGTTATGTCCGAGATGAAACAACTATTGGTCAAATCACAGTTGATAGAAAAGGAGATATACTGAATGAGCACCAGGGAGAAGTAATTTTGGATAGTTCAAAATCATTCGTATGCTCAATTTGTAAAAGTAGACGCTCAAATATAGGATATCAAAGAAACTTCACTTACAATGAACTTGAAGCTGCTACAGATGGATTTTCATTTCAGAACTCTGTATCTGAAGGTGGAAATGGACCAATTTTCAGGGGAATTCTAGATTTTAATCTGAAAATAGCTGTCAAGATGCATCAAATAACTAGCTCTCGGGAAGAAGAGATGTTTAAGTCAGAGGTGCAGTCACTCACTAAAGCTATACATAGAAATGTAGTCATGCTGTTGGGTTTATGCTCGGACAAAAATCAACAGATGCTTGTGTATGAGTTTGCATGCAATGGTTCACTTGACCAGTACCTATCAGGTGCGGATTATGTTCAACTATATATTCAGAACTTATTGATAAATGAATGTTAAACACTTTTTGCATGGAACTTGACGAAGACTTGAAATTGATGCATAGAGAATTTCTGCATTATACAGGGGGAAGTTGCCGGTCATTGACTTGGAGAGAAAGGGTAAAAGTAGCTATTGGTGCCTCTAGAGGTCTAAAATAGCTTCATGATATTAACATAATCCATGGAAGTATAAAACCAAGCAACATTCTTCTGACCCATGAATTTGAACCTCTGGTACTTGAACCTCTGTGGCTGTAAACCTAATTTGCATCTGTCTAAATTGGAAAGCAAGTATTCATTAACAAACTAACTTTTTATTTTGACTGGTGCATATATTTAGCTTGGAGATTTTGGCTTAGGAAAAGGAAAACTAGAACTGAAATCCCACAAAGATAAAAACGTAAATTCTGAATACACAGCACCAGAGTATTTGGAGAAAGGGAAGCAATCATCTAAGACAGATGTATACTCCTTTGGCGTGGTTCTTTTAGAACTGATCACTGGCAGGAGAGCTAAAGATAAATTATCTTCAGGGAAAAGTCTTGTTCAATGGGTAAGAGATACATGCTGGTATTTGAATCACTAAGGTGGTAATATGTAACTTTTATTTTTCTACGTCTGAGAATATCTGAATAAAAAGCTCCTCCTCATAACCTTTCTTTTCTCCAAACAAATTTATTAGGAATATATATTTTTTCTAATTCTTGTGATAACACTTACCCACATGCTTCCTGCTATGTTTTCATAATGTCCATATTGTTGCAGGAGGCACTTTTGTATTTATCATCTTAGTTGTACTGTCCTCCACAATTTTGTCAAGATTTCTGTATAAGAACCAATAAACGTGATTGGTAAAAGTAACATGTCACTTTGAATGGTTATGCAAAAATTATAGTTGGTCTTTTACTCATTCGGTCCTTTTTTAGTGAATTCTGTGGAACAACTCCTCTACATTTATATTTCTCAGTGTTATTTTACTCCCCAACAATACCTTTAATATCATCCTGTCAAAGAAACTAAGTATTACTATAATACAATACATATCTATTTCAAAACATGCACTGATTTACTCGACATATTATATGGTTTAAGAACTTTGATTTTTTACTTTCTCACCAAATTTGTTACATATTTGCATCACCCCTGTTTTTTTCTTACTTGTTTTGTTTTTCCAGGCAAAGCCTCTTCTTGGAGGGAAGAAGTACGCCCAGCTGATGGATACTAAAATCAGCAGCTCCTACAAAGAAGACCAACTTAAATGGTTGGTCCAAGTAACAGAACAATGTCTCAAAAAGAATCCTAAGGAAAGATCAAGCATGAATATGGTGAGTCGCAATGATTCAGAATATGTCTAACAGAAAGGGAAGAATAAAGAAAAGAAAGAACAGGACATGGTAATTCATACAGTGAGACTAGTTTTATATTGACACAACATAATATCAGATAGCGTTACACGCCCATGAGCTGAAATTCATAAAAAAGCTAAGAAATCTGGCCTATACCACACTCGATAAAAAGAAATAATTCTCTAAATCAAAATTCTGAAATTATGCTTTGAGCCAGGTATATCACAGTACAGAAATAAGAGTGGAAATCAAAGCAATCTTGTTCTTCTTTATAGTTATACGTTGTCATCTACATAACATTTGACATTGCATGTGCTTTTACTTGGACCATTTCAGGTTGTCTCTGCATTGCAAGACATAGAAGATACTGATGATTTATGTGCAATTGAAGACTCTTCTACAGAAAAATCATATATACCATGGTCTGTGCCTGATATGACCCGCTCACAAGGTAATGGGACAAAAAACAAAACAGTACAGGAAATTAAAAAAAAAAAAAGTAGATACACAACTAGTGCTGTAATGAATCAGATAAATTAAAAATAAAAGTAAATACACAACTTATGTTGAAATGAATCAGAAAGTTCTGGAATCCTAAGGACAGTGATAGAGGACAAAAAATAGAAGTTTTTAACTTATGGTGGACCTGTGGTTTTTACTTCCATTGGAAAGGGAAATATCCAAAACAACAATTTATTCATTCAGTCATATTAAGTAATGCTAGTATTAGTTTCTTCACTTATAATAGCATAAAAAAATTTGTTAGGGTGAACAATGCAAGAGGACTTAGAATAACTATGCGTAGTAAAATCCTCAAAGAAGAGCAATGTAACAGCCAGGCAGCTTATGCTGAAATAGTACTAGGCTTTCTAGATGGAGAGGATCTTTTCAACATTTTAGTTTTCTCCATATGTAATAAACGATAGTTTTCATCGTATTATAACTCATTCAATCACAATACAAATTTCTGAATATTTTTATTTTTGTATCTTGTATTTCCACCTGAATCCCCTAAGAAAAAACTGGTAGAAACATATCTAATGAAATTGACTACCAGATATGTTGGAAGTTCTGCTTTCTTTGTTTTCTTCTAGAACTTTTTTTTTTCTAAAGGAGGCAGGAATGGTTTAACTTAAATGACAGGTCAAACAAAGGTTGATAAGCTAAGTTGGGAAGAGAAGATTGAAAGCATCCCCTATGTGATGGAGACGAGTTTAGGACCAATAATTAGAGATAATGACCTAATAAGTCTAAGAAATGCTCATCAGCAGAGCCAGGAAGAACAGATCAGAAATATTCACATGATGTGTCACATAAAAGATGATCAGAGAAACCAGTACCAGGATGGTACAGAAGGAAGCCTCCAAATAGAAAAGAGGGGCAGAAGACTCACAACTATGAGCAACCAAATTGCAAGTGAAAATAATGATAAAGAACAAACTCAATGTAGATTTCATGGAGATTCATTGGATGATTGTAAAGTCAAAGTCATGTTAGAGGATTCCAAATCTTCTGTATGCTCTATCTGCAAAAGTAAACGTCCTAATTTTGAGTGGAAAAGGGATTTCTCTTATGATGAGCTCCATGTGGCTACTGATGGGTTTTCAATTAAGAACTCTCTAACTGAAGGTGTATATGGACCCTCGTTCAGAGGCCAGCTAAAGTGCAATCTGAAAGTAGTTATCAAGCAACTTCAAATGACAAGCTCCCAGGAAGAGAAGACATTTAAGTCAGAAGTTCAGTTCCTCTTTAATGCTAGACATGAAAATGTGGTGATGTTGTTAGGTTCATGCATAGATAAAACTACGTTGGTGATTGTGTATGAGAATGCATGCAATGGTTCGCTTGATCAGCATTTACCAGGTAAATACAGTTACAACTTTTTATCTGAAATGATGCTTGAAGACTTTATATGTGGACCTTTAGTGAAGATGTGAAGTTAATATGAAAGGAAACTTTTGCAATGTGCAGGACAAAGTTGCAGATTACTGACATGGAGAGAAAGGGTGAAAATTGCCATAGGTTTCTCCCGAGGTCTAAAGTATCTGCATGAGAATAATACGATTCATGGAAGTGTAAAACCAAGTAACATTCTCCTAACTCGTGATTTTGAAGCACTGGTACTTACTTGAACTTAATAGCTGTGAATCTTTTGCTACAATCTAAGTGTTAATCTGAATAGGCATTTCATCATCTCAGCTTTTAACTTCTATTTTGGATGATACACAAATCTATAGGTAGGAGATTTTGGATTTGGAAAATCCAAAAATGAATTGAAGAATTGGCGCAAGAATAACAATGTCGAGAATACTGGATACGAGGCTCCAGAACTTTTGGAGAGTGGAAAGTTCTCAACTAAGGCAGATGTGTACTCTCTTGGTGTGGTTCTTTTAGAGCTGATCACTGGGCACAGGGTTATAGATAAAGTTTCAGGACAGAAAAGTCTTATTGAATGGGTAAGAGTCATGATTTTTTTTCTCTAAAAATTACAAGCGTAATTAGTGTTATATAAAAGTATTCTATTTACTTCATTTTTTTTAATATGTTGTCCTAGCACATCTAGAAAAATATTTGATTTTTTTACTCTCTCATCCATTCCTTGGTTTAGGAAACATATATTCTTGCAAATTGTGATTATGGCAAATTTTTTAGATACTTCAGTTTTAAAATAACATCCTATTGCATTTGGTCTTTTGGTATATGGAAATCCTCCAAGCTTCTTGCCGCCCTTCATATTTTGGTTCCACTTCCACTGTAAACCCTGAACTAGATTGGTTGAGGAGCATAGATATGTCTCTTTTGGCATCTTCAGGTCCTTCTTTGGACATTTCTTCTCTATGAAGAATATTTGAATAGTTGAGGCTGTCATTATTATCTTCTAGTAAACGTATTCTTATTTTTTAGCTTATCATTTCCCTTGTCTACAAGTCTATATATTTATATGTTCCTATGAAATCAAAGCACCAAGGCCTACAGATAGCAATCAGTGCATTCCCAGTGTTTAGTTATGCATCACCAAAGAAATTTCATGCGTTTCTGAAATCTGATTGTTCTCTTACATCAACTTCCATTGCTTTTTCATATTGCATTGAACAACATTTCTTCGCAAAGCCGCTTCTTAGAGGAAGGAGATACCCACAATTGGTGGATCCAAAAATCAGCAGCTCCTACGATGATCAAGAGCTTTTCTCATTGGTCCAAGTAATTGAGAAGTGTCTAAGAAAGAATCCAAAGGAAAGGTTAACAATGAATATGGTAAGGTTTATTATTTCTAATATGGCAGGCAAAGGTGAAAATATCAGGAAAATGATAATTTTATGGTCATAAATTATTAGAAAAATAATAATGGATTAATCCTTTCAAAATATTATGTCCAAAAATAGATATTGGATTCAACAAAATTGTGACTCCATATTAATTTAGCAGTAAACGATGATCTCAAGCACACACTAAAACTGAAACTACATTATGTCCGGCTCAAGACTTCAGATGATGTCCGATAATCTATGTAATAAGTGCATTGTGGTAATTTCTTGTATGCAAAGAGACTATAGAGCTCTTTTCCACCATGAAGTTTTATAGGGACTTAGTGACTTTGTTCTATTTTGAACTTTTGTCTTGTATTTCCTACGTAGGGGATTTCTTTTCCTGTAACTAGAAGTTCCTTCTCTTCTTTCTGATACAGTTTCTTCTTTTATCCAAAAAAGAAGGAAACAAAAAGTGACTGGTGTTATTTGCTTGATATATATTACAGGTTATCTCAGCATTGCCATGCATAGTTGATAACAAACCACCTGTAACTGAGGACACCACGACAGAAAAGCCACACTTCGAACGCCCTTTGAAAGATGAATCGGTCTCACAAAATCTCAGAGTATCACCGGAAGCAGATTATTTAGAGGTAATCCATGATCTCAAGCACACACCAAAAGTGAAACTACTTCCATGTCCTGCTCAAGGCTTCACAAAATATCCAATAATCTACCTAACTAGCACATTTGATAATATCTTGTACGAAAAGAGACCATAAAACTCTCCTTTACCACAAAGTTTGATAAAGACTTTGTCACTTTGTTCTGTCCTGAGCTTTATTTTTTTCCCTTGTATTTTCTAGATAGAGAATTTCTTATCCTCTAACCGGAAGTTCCATCTATTATTTCACATGAACTTTCTTTTTTATCTCCAAAAAGAAAAATCGACTGATGTTATTTGCTTGATATTGCAGGTTATCCCAGTAATTGAGGACCACATTGTAGAAAAGCCACACTTTGAAAGTCCTTTAAAAGATGAATCTAGCTCACAAGATATCAAAGTATCATCCCAAGCAGATAACTTTGAGGTATATAAAAAATGAACTCAAGCACGCACCAAAGCCGAAACCACTTCGAGTCCTGCTCAAGGCTTCACATGATATCCAATAATCTACATGATTAGAACATTGTGATAATATCTTGCATGCAAAGAGACTATAAAGCTCTCCTTTATCACAAAATTTGATAAGGACTTTATTCGGTCTTGAGCTTTTTCTTTTCCTTGTTTTTTCTAGATAGAGGATTTCTTAGCCTCCAACCCGAAGTTCCTTATATTATTTCCCATAATAAGCATTCTTCTTTTATCTCTAAAAAGAAACTGTTATATTTGCTTGATATATTGCAGGTTATCCCAGTAATTGAGGACCCCATTATAGAAAAGCCAAATTCCAAACGCCCTTTGGACGATGAACCTAACTCTCAAGATGTCAAAGGATTACCACAAATAGATAACTTAACTGATGTTAGTCAGGAAATAAAGAACAATGAAACTGGTAGCAGAGATAACGAGTACACAAATGTTTGTCCAGAGAGCACAGACCACATAACTTGTGCTAGAAGAAATGTAGAGCCACAAGAAACAGGAAGACTGAGCCACAAGATACATGAGGAAAGTCAGAGGGGCATATCATATGGTGGTGCCAAAATCTATTATCTTGAAGGTGCCAAAGAATACACAGTAGATGAACAATTTTTTAGGTTAGGTGATCTGTTTTGAGGTGATGAGTCTCAAATTTATACTTTTGTGCACATTTATCTGTCTCTGCCTATTAGTACATTGATAAATTGATGCTATGACAATCTACAGCTGTGAGTGTTGAAACATTTTTTGGACCTGAAGTGATGAAACAATGTCACAAACATTTAGAAACAATTACTCAATATTGACCGTTGGACACAAAATAAAACTGTATACATACAAGTGGAAAATACTTTCGTTAGGTCCTAAATATAAGAGCTAATAAAAATATTTATTTTGGTTCTAAATGTAAGATCCCAATCCACTTTTTAAATTTATTTATTTTTCCCTTTAACTCTGCTTATTGATTGCGCATATTAAGGGTGCTTTCTATCAATGGAGTAGTTTCAAATACAAATTATTAAAAGCGATATTTTAAGAAAATCAACACATATTTTTTTACAAACAACTAAACTAATTTTCTTAATCTTTGTATATTAGTTATCTGGTTCCAACATTTAGCATCTAAAAGATTAGCAATTTTTGAGGAAGTTTTGCCCAATGTGAATTCTTATATTTGGATTCATCTATTGAAGTGTCCCTAGGAGTTTTATTATGACTAGAGATTTTTCATTCATGCAGACAGTAAGCTAAGTTTTAGTTCCATTATTTTCATATATAAAAGCTAGGATAAAGGGGCAAAAATACCCATGAGTTTTTTACCCAAAGTGCATCTAACACCATATGTTTTTTACCCATTAACTTGTAAAACCAAAGCAAATTTTTTTTAAAGCAAACGGGTGTGAAATTTGATTGGAAGTTTCAAAGTTATCGTACATTTTATTGCTTTGCTTTTGTTTTGCATTTGAAGCTCATCTTTGATCAAGAACCTTCTCAAGTACTACCCCCTTATCCTTAATATAATATTTACTTAATTAATTTAAGTATATTAAAAAAATTAATTAAATTAATTATTTATAATAATTGTGTATTGGTTTCCCTAAAATACTCAATTTAGTCATTTGTATTTTGAACTATCTTTGACAAAAACTCCTTAATATATATAATCATATAAAGATACTTTAGGAGAAAACTATAATTTTAAAAGATAAAGTGGATTGAAATATTATAATTAAGATTAAATTAAACTCTTAATCTAATTCTTATAATTAGAACTAGAGAGAGTGCCATTTTTTCAAAATAAAAATTTAGAGCAAGGTGTGTGATTGAATTCCTGTAAATATGTAACAACTGCATTTAAAATTTTCAGTTCTTAAGTATAAAAAGTTCATATTTTTATCTCTTTTGATTTCTCATATATTTTACTCTCTGAAGATGTCACAACTTAAATTCTTAACCTATTAGTATTTTAATACTGAGGGTAGTTTGAAGAACATCATTTATATGATATTAGAACTTATTAGGGTAGGACATAATATTCACAAATTATATATATAATGCATAATTTGTTTCTTATAACTCCTGGCCTCTTATGCAATAATATGCCAAATATGATGTACATATGTGTTATAAAACATATATTTATATTTATATATTTATATTTTATATAAAATTTATAGAAAGTCGTAATATTCATTAGTCATTAATAATGTGACTCCTATTAAACTTCATGCATACAAAAACTCACAATTTAGTCATGTGCAATCACACGAAGAGTATTTTTCATTTTATAATTAAGTTTTCAAATTCCAAAAAAAAATGATACTAACTAATTGAAATATAGTCTTATTAAATTAAAAAAATTATATATATAATTTTTGTATTCTTTTTAAAATATAAAATATAAAATCCAAATAATATTTTAATTAACAAAAGAAATAGTCTAGTTAAAAATATAATTGATTACAAAAAGCTGTATATTGATAAAAATAGGTACAGGTACCAGCTTGCAAATTATTATTATTACTAATGTACTTGCTCTTCTATGCTGGGTGACATCAATATAAATATAATACACACACACACACACACACACAATCGACAGCATCTTACTAAGCATATTAATCTGGATTAGAAGAGATAAGTGAGATTAACCAATAGGATTGAGTCAGCCGGAATAATTAATCTCTCAAAATATAGCAAATTAAGGATAAAATCTCTATTGAGATATATGCTTATATTTAGTGTATGAGAATATTTTAAATAGAATTATTTTTTAAAAAGAATATACTTGTGCCTAAATTAGCTTGTAAATTTTGGATGGGGCATCCCACATACATATAAATTAGAAGGATAAAAGTTTACTTACCATACTCTTATTTTGATTCATATTCTTATAGATAATAATTATCTTTTAACATAAATGGTAATTATTAATAAAAATTTAAAAATTCAATTCAATTTGAGTGACAATGTGACATAGGTATTAATACACGTCAATAAAACTCAACTATCGGTCAAAATTGGTGAACAAATCTCCTTATTAGCATGATGATAAAGAGTTTTAAACAAATTAATATGGTTATGTTCTATATCTTTTCTCTGGGCTAAACGGAAGGCATTTTGAGTTAAAAAAGAAAACAATCTATCATATTTGTAGTCTAATAACATTGTTTTATTAAAAGGAAAATGATAAAAAAAGACTATTTGAAATTTAAAAGGATAAAAAAGGCACATGAATTTGAAAAAAGATACATTGGGTAGGAGGCTCAATCTGTCATTTAGAAATTACTGTGCACAATTACAAATATCATTATGGGAGTTGCAAATACCATTGGTAGAGTTGCAAATAAAAAACGAAATTGTACTTTTTACAACTTTACCAATGGTATTTGCAACTCTTGTAATGGTATTTGCAACTTTTTCAATGGTACTTACAACTCTGCTAGTTGTATTTGAATTTCTATAATGGTATTTGCAACTCTACTAATGGTATTTACAACTCCCATAATGGTATTTGCAACTGTGCACAGTAATTTAAAAATGACAGATTGGGCCTCCTGCCCAATCTATCTTTTTCTAAATTCATGAGCCTTTTTTGTCCTTTCAAATTTCAAATGGGCCTTTTTTGGGATTTTCCCTTTATTAAATTATGTATAATTTATATATGAATATTCCTATTTATTTATGGATTGACTTTTTTATTTAAATATCATGACTTAAGAGTTATATATATATACACACAAATATTTTTGTATATTTTTAAATCATATTATTTCAATATTATTCTATTTAATTACACTTGAATCATTAATTCATGAACTATTACGTTCACTTATTTAGTGACTAAAGTACATACCTCATTTCTTTTATTGGAATGAAAGTTTTATAAATTGTTAGAGACTAAATATTATATTATTAATTTTCCTAAGTGTAACATTATTTATCTTATTAATAATAAATGCTATGTATAAGTGCATTCAAAAATGGGTATCATTTTCCTGGGTTGTCTTATTTCACTGAGATAAACGGCTAGTTTGTGTTACAATCATATTATTAAGTTGTAAACAATATATACCTCATTTTATAAAAGGCATGTACATTACACAATTTTTTATTTTTTATTTTTTATTTGTCAGATGTAAACTGCATAATAACGGATCTATTTTGTGTCTGTGTTATAAATCTTTCCTTCTCGCTATATCGCCAAGTATTCTTAAACGACGACGGCAGTCATATTGTCGTCAATATATATATTGTTGATATGAAATGATTAATGTTATATCACATTTCTCATATGCTTTTAGTATCTTAATTTTATTTGTGATACAATTTTACCTATAATCTTTTTAATTTAGTATAATTTTAACTATAATCTTTTTAATTCGTACAATTTTTAATACTTGAGAAATAAGATAATGTATAAAATTATACAAAATTAAAAAGATTATGAGTAAAATTATACCATAAATAAAATTAAGATATTGGACGCATTTAAGAAATAAGATTAGGATATTAGATGCTATATAACCCTATATCAATTTATAAATTAAACAAATTAGTTTAGAGAAAATAATAAATATAAATATTTTAAAGTAATTTATTTAGTTTTCTTAATTTTTCTTTCTTAGTTAGTTGTATCTTATATTAAAGAATGGATAAGATAATAATATTTTTATATTTTAAATAAAAAAGAAAAAAAGGTGAACGCGCAAAATTAAACATACGGGCTTCTTCCCTTCATCCACATCACATCTGCTTCTCCAATACCACTTGTGACTTCACCTCATCCTTCCATCCCTCCTTTACTAATCATACACTTTAGCCATAATATTAATAATAAGAATTTGTTGTCACATAAAGAGTCTCATGAGTATTCGATCCGAATTATTCAATTGTTCATAATAGAGTATAGAAAAAATGTTAAATACCGAATAACCAAAAGCATATAAAAAAAGTAACAAGAATTTGTTATAGAATAAATAATACAAGCATATAAAAAATTCTCATGCTTCACTTTTAATGTATATAAGCTTAAGTATAAATTTTTTTCTATAAATTAAACCCACGTATAATTTAATTGAAAAATACTTTAATTGATGAGTATGTAAGTTCCAATAGCTAATTTTTGAGAGAGGATCCTCTCCTTTTCTCTTCCTCTCTCCATCTTTGAATCAAAATTTCAAGGGATTTAATATTTTATATAATGGTCCAATCAATATTTGTTTTGGTTTTAAAAATAAAAGAAAAGGAAAAGAAGCAGTGTGTTTCGTAACGCGCAGCAATTGGATACAATGTATATTAATTAATACTTGTCAAATTAATTAATACATGGATTAAAACTTCTCAATATTATCGTTTCAGATTTTGAAACCTATACAAAGCCATATTTTTCTCTTTTATTTTTATTTAAATGGCAGCAATTCACATTTATGTAGGAGTATACAAATATAAATGGGACCCTCTAATTTTTGGAGAAACAATTGGCGATTCAATAAATTATTTTTACATTTAAACTCTACAATACTTATATATAGGCTTAGTGTTACTTTTTTTCTTAATTTAATCAGGGAATCCTACGGGACTTAAAGTATAAAAAAAATTGGGAAAATGACAAAAAAATACCATTTGAAATTCAAAAGGACAAAAAGGACCCATGAATTTGGAAAAAGACAGATTGGGCAGGAGGCCCAATCTGTCATTTTAGAAATTACTGTTCACAGTTGCAAATATCATTATAGGAGTTGCGAATACCATTAGCAGAGTTGCAAATAAAAAACAAAATTATATTTTTTACAACTCTGTCAATGGTATTTGCAACTCTTGTAATGGTATTTGCAACTTTTTCTATGGTATTTACAACTCTGCTAGTTATATTTGAATTCCTATAATGGTATTTGCAACTATGCTAATGGTATTTGCAACTCGAATAATGGTATTTGCAACTGTGCACAGTAATTTGAAAATGACAGATTGGGCCTCCTGCCCAATCTGTCTTTTTGAAAATTCATGGGCCCTTTTTGTCCTTTTGAATTTCAAATGGTCTTTTTTTGTCATTTCCCCAAAAAAAATTCACATTTCTTGATAAGTACACTTCTCAGGGTTCTTAGGCTTAGTGTGTGTTTGGGAAACCCCAAACCACAGTTTTAAAAAGGTTTCTAGCCCAAACCTTAGTTTAAAAAAATTTGGAAACAAACAGCCATTTTTGTTCAAAACTTCAGTTTAAAACAAACTATGATTTCAGATAAGCTGGTCAGAATAACTTTTGAAACAGTAAAAGAGCTTATGAACTACTCAATTATTATTTTACATTTACTTCTTCTTACACTATCTCTCCTCTCTCTTCTATCTTTTCCACCCTCTCTAATCTTTCCTCTCTACTCTCTCTCCTCTCTTCTCTATACTATCTCTCCTTTCTCCTCTCTACCCTCTCTCCTCTCTCCTTTGTACCCTCTCTCCTCTCTCATCTCTCCTCATTTTAATAAAATTATACCCTTTTTAGTAATTTACCAATACAAAAAGTTGTTTTAAAAATAATTATCCAAACACTTATTTTTTTAAAATTACTTTTCTCCAAAATCTATTCTCCAAAAGCTAATCCAAACAAGCCCTTAATCCTAATTAGCATATTACTCTCTCTCTCTTTTCCATAGTAAAAATCACACCATTCACATAATTGTGAATATTTGTGATTAATGTATATTGGCAAAGTACAATGTTTAATTACATCCAATAAAGCTAATCTATTTTCACAAATAATAATAATAATAAATACATTTAAGAGTGAGTAGCATTTTATTGAACACATGAAAAGCTGGATTAGAAGGGATAAGGAAGATCATATTTTCAGCATATATTTACGGAAACTCGGAAGCCTAATAAAATGCGGTGACTTTCAGGCCAAAAGGAAAAGAAAATAATAATTTTATTATTATTTTTATTGTAAAATTTGGATGGAATAATAATACACATGAAAATTAGGTGTACTCAAAACTTTTATTATACTCATATAACTTGATTCATTTTTTTTATTAAATCATAATTATTATTTTTTAAAGTTGAAATAAAACCCAACTCAAATAAATATATATAGTACACGTGATAATACCACAATACGCCATTTTCTACCACTCGATTCAAATCAATGGAAGTAGATTGTTAAAGATTTGTTTAACATTCAAACTTATTTCCTTTGAAAACAAATTTTAAAAGAAAAAAATAAAACTTTTTTGTCAACGAAAATTTAGAAATTTTATCTATAAAAAATAAGCTACTACTAATGATGATGATAATAATGATGCCAATAAAAGTTTGTCTAATTGATAAATAGTAACTCATAATTCTCAATATTATGTGATGTATAAATAATTTTATAAGTGCTTCTTAAATTTAGAAACATATTGACTATAGTAAGAGCTCAACATTTTTGACAATCAATAATAACAACAATAATAACAAATTAAATTATGAAATTTTATATGTTTTATGCAGATATTTTTTTTTTTTAAAAAACTTTTTATAAGGTTTACTGTGAAAGAATTAAATAAATGGGAACAAATAGAGTCTAGAGTAAAATATCTGTTATAGGTTTAGAAAAACCATTAAAGACTCACTTTATGGCAAATATCAATTAGAAGAGATTCTCTCGCAATTTCACACCCATTCGCTTTAAAAATCTCAAATTGGCCTCTCTTCTCCTTCTTTCCTTTAACTACTTTAATTTTCTCCCCATTCAGTTTCAGCAATCTCACTTTTCTGATTTCTCTCTTTCTCCTTCTTCTTCGTCTTCCTCTCAGAACCAAAGAAAACCTAATAATCTCCCCCTCCCTCCCCCTCCCTCCTTTGACCTTCTTCAGCTTATAAGCCTTGGGTTTCACCGTTTCTGAGTTCAAGAAAACAGCCTCTGATCAACAATCCGTTACTTTTTTCTCTCTTCTCTGACTGTGGACCCAGATGGATTCTAACGAAGAAAATAGGGTACTTTTTTATCGAAAAGTCAAGTCTCGTGGTGCTGCTGGGTTTGATCAGGTGAGTTGAATTTCTTCAATATTTTATTGCTCTTTGATTTTCGAGCACACTACTCTAAATTCTTACGACGACGACGACTCTTCAGATAATCGAGGACCAGAAGGAGACCGAAGGGTTCGATCAGGATTCCTCCGACGAGTTACAGAAGATGAGGGGAAAACCGTTTTCGTCTTCCTCGGAGCTCCACGAAGCAAAATCCAAGATCAAAACTAATGGAGCTCCAGGTTCTTCGGTTCGAGTTTGTGATTTCTGTGGGAAACAGTTCAGTTCTGGAAAAGCCCTAGGAGGTCACAGAAGATATCACATTCAAGCTCAGAGAAAAATGGAGGCTCAGCAACGACAAGAAAAGGTCAATAATCGTCTTCTTCACCATCGTCATCAATATCCTTCAAATAATTATACCCTAAGAATCAATCCCAATAATAATAATATCTCCGAGGATTTCGTCGTCGGCGGCGTCGATGATGATAATCTCATTAAATCGAATACTGGGAATCTCAATTATTCTTCGAGATCTCCTTCTTTCCGTTGTGTTGTCTGCGACAAGGATTTCCCATCGAAGAAGTCACTTTTCGGCCATATGAGATCTCATCCTGAGAGAGAATGGAGAGGTATGAACCCTCCTTTATTCACTGATAACGCTTTAACTTCTTCTTCTTCAGCTGAACAGTTCAAAGTAGTGGAAGATGATCAATATCAAGATAACAACAACAATAATAATGGATCTTCGTCTTCGACTTTAGAAGAATCCTCAGTAGTGGTTGATCTTTCTTCGTCTTGTTCTGGAAGTAGCTGGCTTAAGAAAGATAGAAGAGGAAGAAGAAGCATTGGAGCTGCAGAAGCAGCTCAAACCCTTATGTATATGTATCTCTATGGTGATAACTACATTCATCTTCTTCCTCCTCGCGATCTGCAGCCTCCTCCTGCTGCAGAAGCAGAAGTATTATCAGTGAAGCAAAGGAAGAAGCATGTTGGTTCTTCCTCACCTGGGAAAAAACAAAGGTTGGATGATGATTGCAAGGAGAAATTAGAGGAAGCTCAGAATGAGAATAATACCTGGGACATGAAAGTGATGAGCTTGATGAAAGAGAAGAAGCTTAAGAGGAAGTACAATAAGAAGAAGATCAAGTCAGAAGCAGAAGGAGAATTGCTGATAAGAACTCTGAAGGAACAAGTGAAGTCATCATCATCATCACAAAGCTATGCATGCAGCATCTGTAATAAATCTTTCTCAAGTTTTCAAGCTTTAGGGGGACACAGATCCAAGCACAACAGAGAGAAGAACATAGTTATAAGCACCAAGGGCAAGGAAGTGGTGGAATTACTAAGAGTAGAAGAAGAGCAAGAAGAAGAAGAAAACAAGGTTTGCATCAATGGAGCTTTGTCAAATGCTGCAGGATTGAGCTGTGAAGAAGAGCTGGAAGAAGGAGGAGGAGGAAGAGCGTCTCTAATTAGTAGTGAAGAGAGATTGGTACTAAGTTCGAATGATCATGATGAGAATAACAGCAATGAAGAGGCAAGTCATGAATCTGGAGGTTCGAAAATACTGGATTTTGATCTGAATGTGCCGTATGTTTCTGAGCAGGAAGCAACTGAGCTATAAATAAGTGAGGCATTTTAATCCTTTACGAGTAATATTGTGTTTGTGTGTATTTTAATTTGCATTTGCCTAAGCTTTTTTTAGGCTATATATGACTTTATTTTCTGCTGCTGAACTATGAATGGCGCCCGCATCATAGAACCTTGTACATTGTTTTTAACATATGAATTTGAGTCGTCAGGTTCAGTTTCAATTCACACGAGCGGAGTATCTCTGATTCATAGGTTTTTCGGGCCCTACCAATCAGAAACCAGGAAAAAAAAGTAACGTTTTACTCCTCCTGAATGTACAGGACATCGTGTTTTAACCAATGGGGTGTTATATGTAACATAAGGGCTAATCTTTCATATCATGTTCTATGTTCTATTTTATTTATTATATATAATATGATTGTCTTGAGAAGATACTTATATTTACCAAAAAAAAAAAAAAGACATCATGTTTTTAACATTTTTATACATCATTTGATAGTTTTAAGGAATAATTAATAAAGATAGTGTGAAAGTACAAATTAATATAATACTGAAATTTAGTATAGTTAATAAAAATAATTTAAAAAATATTTAATTTTATGATAAATTTAATGATTTAACTTTTTTATTGGTATATATATTTAGTTAGAAGCAACTAACCATCCTGTCACTATTATAAATCCATTTTAATTAATTTTTACTTTTTTATTGAATATTTAATAATATGATTCAATAAATAGTATAAAAAATTAATTCTCCCTCTTCTTCCTATTTACAAATCCTTTCTCACCTCTTTCTACTCTTTTTCTCTTTTTAATTAGCATTGAATGGAGATAAAATTAAAAAAATCATTAATATATAACTCTATAAATGAACTTATATGTAGAACAAAACAATTCTTCTACATTAGGATTTATAATAAAGACCATAGTGGTATATTTAGCCTCTATTATAAGTAATCAACAATTACTCACTAGAGATGTGGTTAAATTATTAATTTTATCTAAAAATAGAATATATTTCTAATTTTACCCTATATTTATATAAAAAAATTTGAAAATTGCATTATATTTTAACGACTTTAAATAAGGATAATATTAAAAAATAATTAATATCTCACCAAATTAATTCTATCCATTTTTTTCTTGAAAATGTCTTACAATACCGATTTACTCAAAGGGTGGTATAAAGTGAGTTGTGATCAAGTGTGACAAGATCACTGGCAAAACCTGATTGAAACTTATATGCTGAGAATCCACCAAGGTGACGCTCTTCTTCCTTTTTTTTTCTTACTTTTTTATTTTTGTTTCCCTTTTTGTCGAGAAAAGAACAAAAGATGAAATTTGTCTTTAAAAAAAAAGAACAAAACATGGAATATAAAAGAGCTCTGCTAATTGTTAATTATATAAATATAAATACATTGCATCTTATTTAGATATCTGGACTACATTAATTAAGTCTTAAATATATTTTAAAATTGGTATAAAATATTTCGTAGTGATTGATTACATGTAAATCTTAAAATTCAGAATTCAAAAAGTTGATTTTCATTAATCATTTATTCTTATTTTAAATAAAAATATGAAAACGAAACATAGCAAGAGATATATTACGGAAATATGTTGAGATCTTTGACGTTTGAATAATATTTAATGGATTTTTATCAAACTTCACTTGCAAGTCACCGATATAAAATAAAAGTCCTAAATCATAATTTATTGTTCTCAATTTTTATTTCTTAATTTTTATTTTATGCAATATTTATCTTTTCCTAATCTATTTAACAAAATTTGACTACTCGAACATTTTTAACGTTAAAAATTATTTTTTTAATTTATTTGACCAAAAAGGAAATATTTTGTTTAGCTTAAACAATTGTACCATCATATAAAATTGATGTAACTCTAATTGTAATTCTAAAGTAAAAATTAAATCATAAAATTCAAGAAAGAAGAAAGAAAATAAAGTAAAGTTCATAGAATGCATTATCGCCCTCACACTAATAAAGTATACCAATATTTATGTAGTCTTTAGCACGTAAAAGAATGAATGAATGAATGAAAAAATTTGCTATGAAAATTTTCATGATTATAGTCGAGCAGATCTTCCTGGGAAGAAAAGAGAGGAAGGTGAGAATTTCAAAAAGAAATTCAGAGAGGAGGAGTCAAAAAGAATTCTTATTTCATTATTATTTAAGCCTTCTATAAAATGAGATGTGTATCGTCAACTAAAATTCTACAAATTAAATGCGGAAGGAGCAGACTCTAAAGTCGACTCTTTCTAGAGTCACTTTTGAAAATGAGACTTTGAGCGTTGTAACTTTAAAAATTGGAAGAATTGTATTAAAATATCTTGAAAGATAACTAATTATAAAAAAATCATATTAAATTATCAAATAATTAAATAATTTCAAGAGACTTGGGTAACTGTGTCACCCACATAAGGAACCTATTTCATTATATAATGCATAATTATATCATTTCATAATTTTAAAAAATATTACTATTCAATTATTTAATATTTTATAGGAATTTTTTATAATTAATTATTTTTTACAAAATTTTAGTATAATTTTCCTTTAAAAATTTAGCCGCTGAAAGTGAGGCCTTCGCAGCGCCTTTCTGGCATTGCCACCGATGGTCTCACTTTCAGCCCGCTGAAAAAGGACGTTGCCCAGACTTTTTAGCAGTGAAAAGTCTCTCTTTAGTCACCAGTTAAACCTTCAAAATTGTTGGCAAAAAATGATGAGTTAGTTATAGAAGCCAATAATCTCTATCAGGATATTCTAAACTAAGTTATATATTGATCAATATTTTTCAATATAAGTTTTTTTTTTATGCTGAACACACCATATCATTCAATTCTATTTTAATCTTTCCACCCTTTCCGAGAAGGGAAAGGAGACTTGAAAGTTAATAACAAATGACTAACTGTAACTATAATCCATTGAACAAAACATGATTAAGACTTCATAAAGAAACAATAAGCACATTCTCTTTTATATAACTATTTGATTGAGTTTGATTTAGACATTGTTCAACCCAATTGGAGCATAAAAAATATTTTCTGCGTTTATACATACATGACTCAAGACTTTGTGTTTAATCGGGAAAAATTCTTTCAACTAGGACTAATATCTGTTGGTAACGTTAACTTGTTTTAACTCCTTAGAAAGGAGACTTTTTCACGATGATCATGAAATAAAATATTCCTATAAGTAGCCAAATACAAAACATCTTCATTCTCTCGCAATTTAAATGTCGCGAACCGTGCATAAATATTGAGCACTTCAACATTGTCACCTTTCACAGCATCCTTCAGTCTAATGAGACTTCGCCTACGAAAAATTAGTTTTGATTTGAATAATGGCTTCCCACGAACCTCCAAAAATCTGAATAAATGATTTTGAGGTTCGTAGTAAATAAAATATCTACCAGGAACAATATCAAGAAGCAAAATTCCAGGACCAGCACAACCTATCATTGGCTGATGTGAATTTGGCCAATTAACAGAATTATCAGTATTTATGCTGAAAACTTGAATCCAAGATGGGCCAACACCGTACGTTTTCATAGTCCAAAGCTTAAGGCACTTTGTATTTGCAAACGGACAAGTATGTAGAGACTTCCCTTTGATTCTCCAAATCCAGTATGAAATGGATTACGTCTCATGGATGATGATAATGCAGAAGGACAGGGTAATGAATTGAACGTCTCACTTTCTAATTCAAAACATAAAATTGACACTTCAAAAAAATCACAAACAAGACAGTGAAGCAATCCATTCAAACAAGTGGGAACCAATAATGTGGGCCATCGTATCCGATTTCTCTCCATAATCTAGTACCCAATGTGTGTATTTGTGCATAATAGCGCTTATGATGTGGATCATATTGTCCATATATTTTTATCACCTTATATTCATTAGTTTTCTTGAGATAACCAAATCCAGGAAAAAAAAAACAAGGTGGCCTCTCACTAGTTTCTCTTTCTTGGGTTGTGCAAGTCTTATAAACTATCATGTGATTTGGGTTGCAAATAACAATTGAATTTCTTGTAAGAGGACTGCACAAGCAGAGCAAGCCATACAAAAGTTCACAGCATCAAAGTTGTCATCTTTTGGCTTAATCGGAAGATAAGTCCTTTTTGAACCCTTTTTTCTAGCCTCAAGCACTATGTTAGGCACCTTTCCAGAATCACAAAGAGGAGGCTTTCAACTTAAGCTCAAGCTTAATGTGATTGTCACAACTGAGTCCAGGAGATTCCTTACATGAACAAAGATTCTGGGCTTCATTACTCTTAAATTCATCAATGTCGAGTAGATCGAGAGTTCTTAAAACATGTCGTCTACGATGACTCGTAGACACCCAAGCAATGACAGGTGCACACTCAAAATGCAATTGAGCAAAATGTGGATCTGAAATAATGGAGTGACAACTCTTGCATACAAGCTTGCAAATCAAAACTGACTTAATTGGAAGTCTGAGTTCAGTAGAATGTTGGTAACAATTTCGAAAGGAAGATTGACTAATGATGAAGTCCCAAGTAGATGAACTTTTGGGTCACTAACTTCTTTTGTTTTTTGGGTAAAACTGCATTCAGTACCCCAAATTAATTTTGAATGAGCAGTTAGAATCATAAATATTTAAAGGTACAATTAGCACTCTGAATTAATTTTAGAGGTGCTACTAGTACCCTAAAGTATTTAAGGGTACAATTAGCATCTTGAACTAATTTTAGAGGTACGATTAACACCTTATTTTTTTTAAATTGGTACAATTATACCCTTTCATAGATAGAAACGTAAATTTTTATCCGATTTATATCACGTAAACTCTTTATTTTGATACATTATTATTTAAAATGTCACATGTGTCATAGTGTTTAAATAGGAGTATTGAATAAACCATAAAATTGACATTATATAGAATTAATACGTGAAGATTACGAAATTTCATGATTTATTTATTATAATTTATTAAAATAATATTACACATCTGGTATTTTAAATATATTTAAAAGTTTATATGACATATATCAAATGAAAGTTAATATTTTTGTTAGCAAAAAGGTAAAATTACACCAATTTAAACATTTTAAGCTATTAATTGATCCTTCAAAATTAGTTTAAGGTGCTGATTACATTTTTAAATATTTTAGTGTGCTAATTGCACTTCTAAAATTAGTTCGGAGTGCTAATTATATATTTAAATACTTTAGAGTGTTAATTACTCCTCTAAAATTAGTTTAGAGCGTTGGAGGCCCCTTTACCCTTTTCTTTTCTTTTAGAGCCTACTGAATCCCCTTTTCTTTTCAGAGACATGATATCGCCTGGGAGTGAGATTTGCCGCAACAGAAGACACGAAAAATCAGATGGAGGGGTGCGGTGGATTAGTAAGGAATCGTATGGTAGGGTTTGCAAAAAGTCTGGGTACGTATTTGTTCAATCAGAACTTTGGGGGATATTTTAGAAGGTTTGCAGATTTGTTGGAGCTTTGTTTCGATTTTGTGCTTTTTGACCCACTGTATCTGGATGTACTTGCCAACTATAATATCGTGAAAGATTTCAAGATTTAAAATTTGGATGCGATCATTTGATTTATAAGGAATGAATCTTTTTCCATTAATTTACCCATTTATTTCATATTTTTCATGAAAACTCACCTTTTTAAAAAATAATGACTTTTGAGAAAATTTAGGATTTTTTGAGCTTTTAAAAATAATTAAAATAAAATATCTTCCCTTTTTATAAACATCCAAACACTCTGTGAATATAATATTTGTGTGATGTCCATATCTATCTCTATTATCCCACAATCATCTCTTATTATTAGGAATATGTAGAATATGATAGAATTGATATTATAAAATTGTGTCTATAAATAGAAGTGATGTATTATATTATATATTTTGTACATATGAATAGAATAAGAAATCCTCTACGTTTCTCCTGTCTACTTCTTTACTTTTTTTTCTTTACTCTTTCTTTATTTATAGCAGATAAGCTATAGTTTGGCTAACTTCTGAAAATACTCAAATGCAATGAGAAAAAAATGTTGATTAAAATAGGATGATACACCGATCGAGATGTCATAAAATCTAAAAATCATTAAAATAATAAATTATTTTTTTATGCTTGCAACCAAGTGAAAAATAATTTTTTCTTTTTATAAATCTTTTAAATAATAAATTAAACTTTTTTTAAAATCTCTAAATTGATTACAAATCAATAAGTTTTTTACCCCTAAACAATAATCACCCCCTTTGCTTTTTAAGCTTTAAGATATTTAATATATATATTCCCTTTGATCCTGGATATAAAAAGTTTTTTTTTATGGAAAGACGAACTCCAAATAAATTAGTCTATGTGAATATTACCCACATTACAATTTTTCTTCAAGACGTCTAACATGTCGTGGTTGAGACACTGAGATAATCATAAGCTGACCAAACCGAGAATTTCCTTTGAGACCCTTTTATGGTGAAGAGGAACTCCGAGATATTTACCAAGGCCTCCAATTTGAATGAAGCCAAGCACCGAGCACCTGTTATGATTAACATTGGTAGAGAAGAATATACGAGTTTTAGAACAATTTACCTTGAGCACAAAGTAGGTTGATGCAATCATGAATCACATCAGCTTTTTGCAAAGATGCCGCTCTCATTAGAATAACACGCACAAGTTTCTCCATGCATATAACTTTTTGAGGAGACTTCATGCATTTTAATATATCTATTGTGGCCGAATAATTTTTAAGAACGGTGTCCTACCACATGACTCAAACCAACAAGTTATAGAGAATTAGGATAATAACAGAGTGAATTAATCTAATCAACTAAATTTGCCAAACATTCCTGCATATATATACCAATTCTTAGTCGTGTTTTGCAAATTAAGTAATGCTTTCTTCACCATAACCAAAATGGCTCTAATTTTTTCCACTGAGCGAAATAGAGGTGGTTAGGTTATCCTCTTCGTCTTCCTTTCTGTTTGCTGTCAAATGTTATTATTTGGATGCTTCAAATGCAATTTAGTTGCTGTATATGCTGAATTGAATATTAATAATACAATTGCTATTCCATTGCATTGAGATATTTTCGATTGGCGATCATGACATTCGTGTGGATGCTACTTTCACAGACGTATTCATCGAAAACACAATATATAGCTACAATGCTAATTTATATATTTAATAACCTGTACTACAACGTAGATTAGGACCAAGTAATATGTTGAATATTGGAGAATGCCTATAAGGTCCTAAGAAAATAATTTAATCCCTAAAAATTCTCAATAGTAAGAAACATAAACATATTATTTCTTATATATAACTTATAATTACATGCTGCTCAATTATATTAGATTTTATAGTCATTAGTTCTTTTCTTTAGGACTTTATCGTCATTTTCCCTTGAATATATCAGTATAATGTCCATTAATTCTGATCATGGGAAGACTCAAAGTGGCTATCTTTCATGAGAGTTTATTTAGATTAGTTTTTGGAGAATAGCTTATAAAGAAAAGAGATAAAAAGTAATTTTAAAAAATAGATTTTGTGTGAATTACATTATCATAAAGTCACACGATAGATAGCAGAGATTTTCTCGTAAATATTCTCCAAATTCTAATAATTTCAGAAATAAGAGTGGAAATAAATAAAGATAATGACACACCAAATGCTCCTGCAGAAGTCCATATATAAGAAGGCATCTCGGAAGTCATCTTCTACATGATAAGGTTGTATACTTCTCCTAAGAATTTATCAATAGATGAGCAGTTATGTTGCACAAGTGGACCACATAGAGAAAGGTTCCCTTTATAACTACTTGATTTTTCATGTTAAGTACCATCTCAAATAAATAATATTGTGAGGCCTAGAGAAGACACATAATAAATGCAAATTTTTATATGCTTATAATTATCTGATTGGATCAGTTTTAAATATTATCATATTCAATTGAGAATAGATCTTATAGAAGTATTTTCTGTATTATAATCTCTATATTATAATAAAACAGATCGTACTGGCATATCATTATATTTATAGATTTATTGTACAGTTACCGCTCATTTTAGATCCTTAATTAAAACCTCTAAGCGACTGCTTATATAAATTTTGATATATGCCTTGTAATGCAGGGTAGTTTTCTCTAGTAATGAGTAGTAAAGCCAAATTAGATATATTTCAATATTGTACTGTAATTGTAAAATTCATCCTCACTTGACAGTTACATGATCATAATCTCACGAACTAGAGTTACTTCTTTCTTACTTCCTTCTACCCACCCAAATAACGTACAAATTTTCTTTCAAACCTGTAATTGTGAGAGTAGTAGTTGAAATAATGAAAGGTGATGACACCTAGGAAACTTATCCCAAATGCTCCAGCAAAACTCCATAAGAAGCCACTCTCGAAAATCATTTGCTTTCGAATGATAAGGTTGCTTGTTTCTCCCATCTTCTGATTTATCAATGGATGAACAATTTTGCTGCACAGGTGGACCACAGAGAAAAGGGTTCTCTTCAACTACATGATCCAAAAGTTGAAAATTGATGTTTCAAGTCAGGCGTCGCTCCAGATAGATTATTATGAGCACATAAAAGACAGACAATGAGTACAATTGAGTTAGTTTTACAGGAATATGGCTCATCATCAATTTATTGTGTGAAAGATCAAGGCTTTCTATCTCCTTAAAGTTGGAAAATGATTCTGAAATAAGCCCTTTCAAATGATTGTTTGACAAATTTATTATATGAATAGTGTTTTAAGTATTCAATTTGTGAAGAGATTTTATCTGTCAACTGATTCTCTAAGAAATCCACACCAAACATGAAATTTAAAATATTTCCTTTATACGATTCATACTCCTTTTTTATGTGAAATCTGCTTCTTGGTCTCGATATAATGTAACATTGTTTGTGATCTTCATCACTAATAATTTTACCAGTTGAAGTGTTAAGCATGTAGCTCAAGACCTTTGTGGTCCACGACATAGTAAACTTTCCTATTTCGGTTTCCCCGATATTGCATCCCTCTTTCCAAATGTGGTGTTATCTAACCCATATGTTATTCTTCCAGAAAGTTTATTTTGAGAAAGATCTAATATGCTTATCTTCTTAATCTTACATAAATCAACTGGCCGAATTAGAACCTTCAAGTTTGTTTTCTTTTAAGATGATAACCCTTAAATTAAAAAATGAACTCAACAATCTTAGAACTTGTCCTGAAAAATTGTTCTTCATTAGATCGAAAGTCAATAAGGGGGAATTGGCCAAAGTAGATGGTATAAGTTCCATGAAATGGTTGCTTTGCAAATGCAGGTACTTCAGCAATCGCATATTCTGACAGTTTGTCAAAGAACCATTGGATTTATTTTGTGAAAGGTCTAGATATGTAAGTACAGTCAATTTTCAAAAGCTTTCTGGCAGTGACCCTGTTCAAGAATTCTTGGATAAAATGAGGTAACTTAATTGTTAAAAATTTCCAATCCAACTAGGTATTTCTCCTATAGTTGGTTGGCATTCATATCCAACATTCTTAATTTAGTACTATTGATGACCCTAACTTAAAATTTTCCTCTGAAGTTATTGTTGTTGAGATCAATAAACATCATATTTGTGAAATTTGATCCTATAGACGGATATGGGCCAATCAGGTGGTTGTTTGACAAATTCAAAAACATCAATTCATTGTTACCCTAACCAAACTCTTGGGGAAAATAACCGGATAAATTATTATTTGATAAGACAAGATCAATCAATTGTCTCATTTCATCTATTGAAGATGGAAGGAAACCTTACGATAAAGTCGAAGACATATTAAGATAAATCAAGTTGGGAAAAATAAAGACAATAGGAGAAGGCATTTCATCTCCGATGGGGTTAGAGGAAATATCAAAAGACGCCATATGAAGTAATTTTGAGGTGGAATTGAGAACAAGTTGTGAGTGAGATTGAATTTATTCAATTTTGTGTTGTTTGTCAAAAGCCAGGATGGGAAAGTTCCTGAAATGTTCAAGTGTGTAAGGTGTAGAACTAGCAAGTGATGTTGATGAAGAAGAAAGTTAGGCATTTTGTTATTATTATTATTATTAGCTTCATTCAGAGAGCAGCTGCGGATACCAAACTACCTCAATTGGGAGGAAGGGATAAATGGGGGATTCTCAGTTTCAAGCTTGAGATTGGTGTTAGAGCATGAAATGCCAAAGATTTTGAGGTTGGAGTGGTTGGCAAGCAAAGAGAGTGAGAATGAACCATTGAAATAGTAATGAGAAAGAAAAATTTCTTCTAGAGGCCTCATAGTATGGAGGAGTGAAGAAGGATGGGTTCCTTCAAAACCATTTTCATCGAGACTAAGTCTCCGTAGAGAAGTCAAATTGCTAAGGCATGTAGGAAGTTGCCCCTCAAATTTATTGAAGGAAAGATCCGACGATACAAGATTGTTCAGATTGCACAAGCCTCCTGCAACATATACCAGTTTTATTTAATCTATTTATCAATAAAAAGATTGTTAAACTTAAATACTCCCTAGTTGTTTAATATATAACATATTTAATTAATTTGATTAGATTAAAAAATTTAGTTAAGTTAGTTAATATGAGATTTTTTCTATAAAACACCCTAATAATCTTCCCCAACTCCCTCCCCCTCTTTCTTATTTGATATTGTTGAGGTCATATAACTATAGGTAATTTAAAAAAATATTGATAAATATTAAAAATATGCCTTATAATTAGGATCAATATTAACTATTTAATTATGTCATATATTAAGAACTAAAAGAGTAGCTTGAAACCTTAATCTAGGGGAAGGCGATACTATGAAGAAATTTTTTTAAATATGGTAAAAACATTTTTACTAATTTTGGGTATTTTACTTCCTAGTATTTTTTCATCCCTAATTTTTTTCCATCCAAAATTAAGATTAAATATAATAAAAATATTTTATAATTAGGATCAATATTAACTTCCTAATTATATCCTATATTAAGGACTAAAGGAATACTTTGAAACATTAATCTAGGAGGAAGGGAATAGCCCGAGGGAAAATTTCTAAATATGATAAAACTTTTTATTAATTTTGGGTGTTTATTACCTTCATACCATTCTTTAATTCCTAATTTTCTTCCCATCCAAACATAGGATTAATGCTAAAATTAGTGGATTTTTTTTGTTGGAATCTTTTTTTTTTTGGTAAACTTTTTTGTTGGAATCTGTTTTCCATGGATTCTCTAAATTCTTTTCCATTTCTCCAATTATATCTGAACACTACACTTGTATTTTGAGGGCAGTTAAACTAAAAACTTCATGTAAAACCAAGTGAGATTGTATATGGAATTCTTTGCCAATAATCTATTCTGGAATATTATGAATTATGTTTTTTACTTGAAATGTATAAATCAAATATAATACCTTTTTGAGGTAGCAAACCATACAGGTTATTATTGAATAAAGACAAGATTTTTAGAGAAGTAAGGGCCATAATAGATTCTGGAAAACTGCCCTCCAAAGAAATTAAAACCAACATACAAATTCTCCAAAAATAGTGTGAAAGAGAAAGATGTGTCAAATGTCCAATGGAAATTAATTAATGTTAACAAGTAGGTAGTTAATTAGAAAATAGAGCAAAGTAATTTTTAACTCTTAGTTTTAGTTGGAGAAAAATGTTAAAAGATATCACATTGGTTCCTTAATATAAGATTTAATTAATTTTTTTAAATAAATTAATAAAATTAAATAAATCAGCTAATTATAAGATTTATTTAGCTTTCTTAATCTATATAAAAGTCAATTTGATCTTATATTAAAAAATATAGGTAGTAAATATTATTCAATTTCTTAAAGTTTAGTTGTCCCTCCTTTTTATTAATTTGAAATAAAATGCGGGGGATAAAATTTGGAGTATATGTACATATAATTGAGACTCATCATAAGTAGAATTTATATAGTTCCTTAGAAATTAACAAAAGGTAGATCAAATCTAAACTAATATGCTTCATTTCTTCTCTCTCTCTCTCTCTCAGAAATATTATTCATAAAATTATTTGGTAAGATTATAATTAAATTTGTTTCCTAATTTGTGGCCAATTAATATTCAATATCTCGAATTGTAATTTGTTTCCTATAACATCTGTTTAAAAGAAACTATAGGGTACATGCATGGAGTTTCAAATAATCAGCATTATCAAGGTGAAATCTAAACTTTATAAAATCAAATTATTCGTAAAGTATAAACAATTTATATTAAAAAAATACAAGTTTATGTCTTTTCTTTTTTGGATGGTACATATTCTTTTTTCACTCCCATCTCTCCTATCTATATTTATTTTCTCATCAGCATAATGCAACAAATCTAATATGAATTGACTTCCGAAGAAAATCAAAATAAAATAAAATTAGAAACTTCCATCGATTTATAACAAAGAAAAGTTTTCTAAATACTCCTTCAGTCTTTAATATATGACATAATTAAAAGTTAACATTAGACATAAATATAAAATATATTTTTTATATTTATTAATATTTTCTTAAATTATCTCTATTGACACTCTATCATCAAGAATAAGAGAGGGAGAAAGGGAGTTAAAGAAAATAATTATGGTATTTTAAAAAAAAATAGAATATATTAACTAACTTTCTTAATCTTATCAAATTAATTAAATATATCATATATTAAAGATTGGATGATTATTTCATTTAGCATTTTTTTTTAAAAAATCATAGATAAACTTTTGATGCACGATGTAGTAATTAACATATGTCATTTAAAAATTAAAAGAATATAGAAGCCAAGACATATGTAGTACCGAAAGTTGGGACTTCTATGAGCTTATTATATGCTAAATCTAACTCTTTCAAATTGGTTAACTTCCCTGCTCCACAGACAACTTGTGATCAGTTACTATGAATGTTAGTGGGTAAAAATAATTATAAAAATAATTCATACAATTAATATCATCATTCTCTTAAGAATTTAACATGAAGTCGAAGTTTGAAAAAAAAAAAGTTTGTGGTGTTTCCTAAGTTTATTTTGGGCCTTGGGCTCCTCCATGCACCTAAAAATATTTCATGCTTAATTATTTATTTTTTAAAAAAAGTATTAAAAACACAAATCAACTTACTTGATTATATTTTAAAGGGTAAAATAATACTTCGTATCCTAATCTTATTTACTAGTTACGACTAATATCCTATTTTTATTTATAGTATAATTTTATTTATAATTTTTTTAAGTTGATACAATTCCATTCATAACTATGATGGATTTCTATTTTTTGCAATAATTCTTAGTACTTTCTCTATAAGTTATCAAATGAAACAAGTGGATGAGAATAATCTGTAGAAAGAAATAGAGAAAATATCAAGAATTCTTGCAAAAAATTGGAATCAATCATAACTATGGATGAAATTGTATAAAATTAAAACGATTATAGATAAAATTATATTACAAATAAGATTATGATATTAATCAACCTGAGAAATAAGATCAGGATATTGTATGCTACTTTACTCTATTTAAAAAAAAAGGGAAAATGAAACCTTTTTCCCTCAAACTTGTCTTAGCTATCAATTTATTCTCTAAAGTTTCATTTTTATCAATCAAGTCCCTAAATTTGTATGAACAGTACATTTCATATTCTTATTTGATCTTATTGGACCAGCAATTTTTCTCCAAAATGTGAAGAGGTTACCACCCTTGAATTAATAGTTAGACCACATGTTTGTTTAAGATTATATATCTTCAAATCATAAGGACTAATTATGTATGATTATAAAACTTTAGGGATTTGATTGATAAAACTTAAATTTCAAGGACAAAATTAAAGCACATTTGAAGGGAAAAAATTCATTATCCTAATCAGAAACTATCCAACAAGTATATGGCTAGAATGGTCTTACCTCGGTAAGTCGGTGGCTGACAAGAAGGAAACTAAGAAAAAAAGTGTGATATTGCGTACAATGGCGCACACACACATACATATATTGGTTTAAGTTATACATTTATTATATAAGTTTTTACTCAACTAGAGTAATATTATTCTGGAAATTTTTTCAAATTTAATGTTACCTCAAAAATTTTAAAATATAGTAATATTGCCCTATTTTGTTAAAAAATCAAAGTTGATCGTTAATATTTTAATGGTAAGAAACAATACTACTCCATTTTAACACTTATGAGGCAATCTTGAACCTAAATTAAAAAAATTTCAGGGCAATATTGCTTTTGAAAATTTCCTAAGCAAATTTGCCCATTAACCATGTATGTATGTATGTATGTATGTATGTATGTATGTGTATGTGTGTGTGTGTGTGTGTGTGTGTGAATGATAAATATAGTTAAAAGAAAGAGGGTACCTGACAAGTAATTCCCATACAAATACAATGTTTGAAGGTGGTAGAAAGGGAGAAAAGAAGAAGCATTATGGGTGACCATTGGATGTGTCTCAACTTATAAGCTCCTGTGTTGTCCAGAAGAAGGCTTATGGATTATATGAGTGGAGTTGTCACACTCTACAGCCTCCCAAGTGCAGCAATCATCAGAGAAGGTTGTAAGGTTATTCCAAGAAGGAAGAGAAGAGCCATTTAAGATTTCAATTCCAGAAGAGCTTCTCTCTCTTGTTTCAAGCAGCCCTTACTTTGTCCATTAAACCCTCATAACATGAATATGATCGTGGCCATCACCACCGGCCCCCACCACATCTCCTCTCTCACTGAATACCCCATTTTTCAGTATATCTGCTTCCTTATTTGCCAATGTCTTCCATTTCGTCCCCTCTCTCCCTCTCTCTCTATATATACATACACATAGCATAGCAGTAATTAAGGAGACTCAAGTTGACTCATATAGTAAATTGCCAACAACCATGCAAGGCTTGAAAACTGAGTCATAATTGAACAGGGGGTCAATATAGTCAATGGCCAACAACCAAAATAAAGCTAACAACCAAGACTAAAAAACCGAGTAATAATCGAACAAGGGACCGGGGCAATATATAGTTAATACTAATTTTTTTAATATAATATCTATTTAATTAATTTATTAATTAAATAAATTAAAAAATTATTTAAATTAATTATTTATAATAATTATATTTTAATTTTTTAAAATATATCTTTAATTATGTGTATTTAAATTATTATTAATATAAATTTTTTAATATATACAATCATAAAAATATTTTTAAAAAATTTATAATTTTAAAAAATAAAATAGATTAAATCGTATATTTAATATTAAAATAAATTTTATAATTTGACTTTATATTTAATATGAAAGGGAGTAGCACAGCAAAAGGGACCAATGGACAAAAAGCAAATCATACTCTCATTATTACCAACGCAAGAATACAAGAGACGCTTGTTATATAATACTCGTATTAATACATAGCGAATATAATATGGACACGTATCATTGTAGAAAAGCTCTGGAATAAATTAGCTATTGGGCCTGTTTGAAAACTGTTGTAACGACTTTTTACTCAAATTTTAATTTAAAATAAATAATTATATTTATTTAAAAGTATTTTTAGATTAAACTATAGTTTAAAATTAAAATTTTGGATAAGTTATTGGAAGTAGCTTCTATAATAGTAAAAGAGTTTATGGACTATCTAATTACTATTTTACCTTTATTTTTGCCCTTCACTCTCCTTCTCCTCCGCTCGGTGAAGTATGTTGCTCGCTGTCGTCCACGAGTCTTCGCCCTTGTCGCCGTCCATGAGCCATCACTAGAGTCACCAAGCACGAGTCGCCGCCAGGAGTCGTTGGATTGCTCGTCGTTGCTACTGTCGTTGGGTGGTGGAAGAAGTGAACGGTAAACATGAATAGAATTTAGTTTTTATCTCATACCTTTTATGATAATTCACTAATACAAAAAGTTATTCTAAAAATAACTATCTAAACACTTATTTATTCAGAACCACTTTTTTTTATAAGTTCTTCTCCAAAAATCTTTTTTTAAAAATTGTCTAAAAGCTCTTTTTTGCCATAAGCCATTTTCCAAAATCCTATCTAAACACACACATTGTTGTGTTGTGCCTCTCACGGGCTTTACTCATTGGATATTTGGATGACACTCTTCCTATCTTTAATATAAAATATATCTAATTAAATTTAAAAAAATAATTTAGTTAATATGATGTATTAGTTAATTTAGTTTTTTAAAACATATTAATAATCTTCCTTAATTTTTTTCTTCCCTTATTTAATTATTATTAAAGAAGTATCAATAAGAATAATTTAAAAAAAAATAATAAATATAAAAATATATCTTATATTTAAAATTAAAATTAACTAAATTTAAGAATTATTATCTTCCAATATAGCACTCCACCGCGAGTCGAACTAGGAAGGATAGACAGTGAGACTCGAACTTGTAATGCAGCAAAGTGGGAGGGTGATGGAAGTGACTTAGTGTGTCTGCAAGTGGATATCTGGAACAAATATGGAGGATGTTAACTTGTTTGGCTGCTAATCCTTATCTGACAAAGTGGTAATCCAAGGCACCCTGTTTACCCAGCAAAAGTGCAGAACAAATCAACTCGCCCCTCCTCAATAGTTACGAATCAAACACTCATTTTTTAAAATTGTATCATCCATTAAAACCGGAGCATGAAGTTTTAACATTTTCAATTGACATGTTCAACACAGCATGAATACAGCAATGATTTTGAAAAAGACATTTAAAAAATAAAAAGTACACAATTGAGTCCAATTTTTGAGATCAAATAACATTTACAAATCCCATTCTTCCAGCATCACAGCAGCAGCATCTTCAAACCAAGCTGATGAAGTCTGGTTATCTAATAAAATTTGTTCCAAAATCCACTCAGGCAACATCAGCTGCAGCATATTAAAACATTGATGAGGTCAGCTTATCTGATTATAAGAAATTCTCATCAAATCCCATTATTCCAACATCCACAGCAGCATCTTCAAACCGTTATTGAACTGAGATTATCTGATATAACAGCTCTGGTCTGCCATAACCGTAACTTCTGAAGGTAACAGAATTTCTTAAGACTAATCTAATTGCTCATAGCAAATGTACAAACTAGTGAAGGCACCTCATTAACAAAGACCGAATTATAAGCCTTGAGCACAAATCAAGATTGCCCACTTCCTAGCGGTAACGGGTATCATTCTCCAACCAACACATGCCAAGCAAAGCATCTGGCCTTGTTATGTCTATCTGACTAGAAGTTCCTTTGCTTTTGGAAACGTGAGGTGGATCCTGTGAAATTGCTTCCTGCCTCAATTCATGACCTGCTGAAAGGAAAATAGCATGCCAAATAAAATCATCAAAGTAAAAATATAGTCTATGCTAAACAACTAAATGAAACAAAATAGCACTCACCTTTTGTTTGTTCAGTGAAGTAGGGGTCATCAACTGAGCAGATGCTAACAGGAGTATAATCTGTAAGAACTGAGGCAGAAGAGTGACCTAAGGATGAATTTGTGTCCCCATGTTGGTCCCATTCTGTCTCTGTTTTAGCCACATTCAGTATGTACTCATCAGGAATCTTCCACAATGAATCATTATTTGAGGCCTTGGGAAGCTTGGTTTCACATATTATTGATTCTAACAAACCACTACTATCTGGAGTAACATTACATGACTGATACTGTTCAACTGGAGAAGACTGAAACAATGTATCAGTAGATTCCAGTGAAGGCAGTGAGGATACATTTGCATCCCAGCTACCTTGTTGTGTTTCTAAATATTGGAGTGAAGGGAGCTCCAACTTCATTGCCTCGGGTATGGGCGATGAAGAAGAGATAGTGCCATTTAAAGTGGCATGGCTGCCATGAAGATTATCACCACAAAACAAATCGTCGGGGTCAAAGGACAGATTGCTTGGAGATGGCAAAAGATGAGGGGGCTCAGCAGTATAATCTGCAAACTTATCATAGGCTGGTATCATACAGCCGCTACAATTGTCCAATCTATTATAAAGCATATCTGACTCCCTAAGGTGTTTCAGAGGGTTTCCGAACAATAAATCATCACTATGCGGTGGGCCTAAAGTTTGCTGAAACAGACTGCTTTCAGGAATATCTAAAACAGATGGACCATTTGGTAGATAAGCCCGACTGAGATCATAATTTTTGAAATCCAGTTGTGGGACATTGAAGTTGCCATCTTGTGAGATATCAGAGTGCTGGCTAGCTCCACTCATCAAAGTACCCACATCCAAATTTTCTTGACTACGTACCCCCTGGCATATGTCAGGAGGATAAATTGGTAATCCAGCTCGTTGCATTCTCTTAATTCTAGTGTTCCAGTAATTCTTTATCTCATTATCTGTACGTCCAGGCAACTGAAACAGAGGAAGAAGGAATGAAGAGAAAAGAAAATAGCCAAAAATGAAACAATATTACATTTTATTCAATAATACAGACAACACACCAAGTGATGTTAATTATATTGAAGGAATGAGGCATACTAGTCAATATATGGTCCTTACTATAGTTAATACATTTTCTGGCCTACTATTCCATTATCTTTTATAAGTCTTTTCCCTCTTACTCTGTGTGAACATGCAATCATCACATAACATTTGTCTTGTTTGACAAAAAATCTCTAGATTCAAGGTTTGCAACATGCTTTTTTCCATTTTCATGGGGAGGGAAGTGTTTCTAAGGCCATATATAGGAATGAGTACGGGAAAAGTTTTCTCGTTTTCATTGTCGATCTTTATTTTTCACTTTTACTTTCTATGAAGAATGTTCAAAACTAGGTAAACTTTCTTATCACACTCTGATAGTTTCTCTTTAAATAGCTTATTGATAATATTTAATATTTGTCCAAGAATGATATATTTGATATTTACACGGCACAGCAACCAAAATGCTTATATTCATATCTCATAAATGTTAATCTGATCTCAGATATCTTAATATTAGTTTTCTATAATGGCTCTTAAAATTTAATGATACCCACAGAAACGTACAAGAACATCCCAGAAACATTTTCTTTCTTTTTCATAAGTTAAAATGCGGAAACATTAAGTGCAACAGCCTCAAAGAGGCAGAAGATCATTATGCTTCTATTTGCAGACTTCATATTCCTTGCATTCTATGCCTGCTTATCTGTCATTGATCTATGGGGCAAGATAATAGTTGAACAAGTCAATTTAAAACAGTCGAAACAGCACTTTCCACTTATTGATGAAACTTGAGAAACAAAAGATAGATTAACTAGAAAAAAGAATTATATTTTTCAAAAAGTAGAAAATCTAAGGAAAAGGCCTTCTTCATGTTTATTACTTCTCAAACATAAATTCAAAATTGAACATTCCCAAAAATCTTTTACTTGGTAGTTCAGGCGGTGATTAACAAGAAAGAGCATAAAACTCAACTATTTTATCCGCTGAATAAATGGTTTATTTCCTCAAACGGATTATCTTTCCATGCAAAATATCAAAATATTCGTACAATTCTACAATTTACGGGCAACAAATATGGGGGGGGGGGGGAATCTTTAGCATGATTTTATTTAAATTCCACATAATTAGACCAGCATTAAACATGGCATGAATGTTGTAATATATTGTGAAATAAAGTTTTAAAGAATATCACCTAAAGTGCAGTGTCTAACAAACAAACGATAAATCTGCAATCAACTAGAGGAACGATTTAAATAGATCATAGCAAGGTCTCTTGCAAGGAATTTGGAAATCCCCTAAATATCATCAGCGAATAAATACTACCAAACCATGATGAAACCATACAGCCTCTCAACACAGACCAAATAAACTAGCCATTATACAAAGCATCACCAAGGTCTCATTTAGAAACCTAAATGCACTAAAATCACCATACTACATCAAGGTTTTTTGTATGTCATACTGCAATTATAAATCAAGGTTAAGGGTCCAGTTTCACAGAGACACGCCAAAGTTGACTTCTCCAATAATACACTTCGTTTTATCTGTTCCATTTCCAACCAACTTTGGCCCTCCCAGTACTCTCAACAAACAGTTACATACCTCTTCCCCTCTTAGCTCTATGCAACCTGTTAGTCAAGTGCTCACCAACTCTCAAAATGTTGATAATAACCAGAAAGCTCAATCCCTACCAAAAACAGATGGAGATGGACTGAAACAAGTCTCATCCCCTTGATCAGTTTTAGCTCCTACAACAAAACCGCATGCCGTGCCTTATATACATAATCTCTATATTACCATGCAATCTAGAATACAAACAAATTAACAATCACTAAATTGAATATAATTAACTAATGTATAGTACAAGGATGGATAAAACAGAACAGTTTTATACACACACACACACATATATGGCATCTATAACTTGTTGAAATAGCATTGTCCACATCAATTCATCTTTAGTGTCATTAGTCCCTATTTTTTCCATGTAAGAACACAAGGACATCAAAAGCAAACTACTACACAATCAAGCTTCTCAACATTATTGAAGCTTAACATGAGCATAATATATGTTAATAAAAAATAAATAAGTTATATAGAACAAACCTCTGTTGCCATTCGAGCCCATTTGTTTCCCATCCTAGCATGAAGCTCAATGATTCGACGCTCCTCCTCTTCAGTAAATGCACCCTTTTTTAATTCTGGCCTCAAATGATTTGCCCATCGTAGACGGCAGCTTTTCCCACAGCGGGCAAGGCCTGAGTGCTTTTGGACTGCATTCCAATTTCCTTCTCCATGTTTTTTCACATAATCCATTAAAATCACATCCTCTGCTGCCGTCCAAGGGCCTTTCTTCAGAGGTCCTTCTTCTCCCACATTACCTTTGTAACTTGCTTCTTCAACTGCAAACATGGACCGCCGACCTCTGGGCATTTTTGGAGCATCACCACTCGTCATGTTACTCATCGTTCTTATTTTATTTTAATTTCTAAAACAGAGGAGAAGGCAAGAAAAATCACCATGATCAGAATCATGATCAGAAAGCATAAAACAAGGGGGCGATTTTGACCATATGCAATATGGGGGACTTCTACATGTATTAATAAAAGATACTGCAAAAATGAAGCACGTGAAACAAAATAACATTAAATGAGAACAACACATAAAAAACTTCTAGAACATTAATTGAATGCATGTCTTTCTTTAGGTGTTGTCATCCCCTTTAAGGATCATCTTTTGTATTCAGATTTAACTAGTTTCTTTTTGCCAAAAAGACTTAACTGGTTCAGTAGTATAAAATATATTCAAGAGCTGGGGTTTGCCACAGAAAGAGTGTGCGTACACTTCAAGTGTGCAAACCTTCCCCATTCCCCATGTTTTTGCATCAACCATAAATTGTCTAACGGTGCAGCATTCTGAATAGTCTTAACTTCAATTTTCAGTTTGGTCTGATTATCACATGTTTACATCCATACTTTAGTTACCCAAAGGTCTTTCAGTCACTAGACATAGTTACTCCCTCTTTCTCTGGCTGTGGAGATATTGCATCCTACCAACAAAATGCTTGTAAGTCTTATTTCAACCTGAAATCTGGTTACTTTTTAGGCATGTCGTCTTTTTCATCAAAAGCTATCACCTTTCCGTAGTTGTGCACTATTCTGGCATCAATAGTGATTGTGTATCTCTTCTTCAGTGACCCCTCTATTAGAGCCAGTGGACGAAAACCTTGAAACCTCAGAAAATTAAGGACAGGTGCTTTTCAGTGTGACTGTTTTCCAGGGGCTGTTTTTCTCTCTTTCCATACCTTCCCAGGTGCTTCATCTACAGATCTTGCCAAAACTTTGACCGCAGGGAAGTATTGTGTACACAATGGCTTCTCGTATATTACAGCCACTTTCAGACCTACTACGTTCGCTATTTCAGGTTATCTTGAAATACCTAGCGAGTCCTTTTCTAAGTGTGAAATCATTTAATTGAAGTAAAGACTTCGGATGGTTTGAGTTAGAAGGAAATTAATGTCGCAATTATGACTTTGACGATCTGAAATAAATATACTGCATTAATGTTTAACCAAATTAAACCCACTTTCATTATTATATTTTCTAGGGCAAGTTTATGAACTAAGCAGCATGTTATTTAATTATCCGTTCAGCATATTCCACGGCAGCTAAAAGAGGCATGAAAACTGCCAAGCAATTAATGCATGAAGTTTAACAAACATAACATAACTTTAAAGTACATGAAAATTTACCCGAACAAATCGAGACGTCGCGCCAGTGCACAGCTGAAAAGGCTGATTACCTAATCTGGATTTCAGATCTAAAGAAGATCAGGAGCAATCAATGTCATTAGACGGGCAAGGTCAAAAAAAACCCACAACCCAAGAACAAAAACGGGATAGATAGGAGAGAATTCAAGAAGAAGGGATGAGATTATAAAAGCCAGCCTCTGCAATAGAATTATACTACGGAATAAGGAACCAACATTTCAAAATCAATAAGACACATAGCCGCCGAGTTTCGGTTTGTATAATTATAACCCCACGAAGAATTCAATGGAAATCAAGATTCCTTAAAACCCCAGAAAAAGTAAGACAGGGTTAGGGAACTCAAAGCACATGATTTTCTCGACCCCAAAACCGTAATTGGTGCAAATAAAGGATCTGAACATGGAGGTATAGTACAGAGATGCGTGAAGATGTTGAGTTAGGGAGAGAGATCCTGCATAAGACGAAGAACGAGAGAGAGAGAGAGAAGAACGAGTTTGACGAGTATCAGGTACTACACTCCGAATCACGGTAGCGTCAGAGGCAAATGGGGGAGATGATTTATTTTTTTGTGCAGAAAAAACCAGGAAAAGTGAAAAAAGGAGAAAGAAAATACGGAAAGCTACGAAATTGAAGGGGAAATTAGATGGCAAAAGTAAAGAAAAAGTAGGAGATAGTATAGAAGGATACGTATGACCAGCTACTACTTCAATTATATCAAGTCTACTTTTTGATTCTCGTATCTTGCTTCTCTCTCAAGAATCAGTATCCATGGAGGCCCAAGCCATGAAACTCTCCCTCCCTCCCTCCCCTCTCCCTCATTTCACGTTTCGCACGCACTGAGCTAGAAAGAATGGAGAGGCAGAGGCTATGGAGAGCGCAACCTGTTCGCTATGACCGAATCAAACAAGTGGACCCCACAGTATCAAAGATATATATAAATCTTTACCATATTTATAATTATAATTAGAAGAAATAGATACTTCCCACGAATATCAATTTTATCGGATGGATGAGATTTATAATAATCTTATTTGTGTGTGTATATATGATTCAAAATTTGAAGTACAAAATAAAATTTGAATGAAGTACGAAAATATTATAGAGAGAGAAGTATACGTATAGAACAATAGTAAAGTAAATATAAAAAATTGATAAAAAAAAGTTTAGAAATGTATAATAATGATTAGAGTTGTGCTTAAAAAACCTCTCAACTCTCAACACCGGATTGCCTTGTCTCTATCCGGATTACATTGGGATGAGAGAAGACACACATAACTAGATTGGGATGGTAAACAGTAGGGGTGTTTATGGGCAGGGCTGGGCAGGACAACCCCCCTGTCCGGTGCCCTGCCTAAAAAAAGTATGGGCTACATTTTGCAGCCCGATGCCCGGCCCTGCCCGGTAAAAGCCCTAACCATTTTGGGCTGGGCATGGGCGGGCTGGGCGTGGGCGGGCTGGGCATGCCCAAGTTGTGATGCCATGCTCATGTTGTGGAAAAAATCAGCAATTATAAACTTCTAAAATAATATCATATTCATATGTGAGTTAAATAATATATATAATCCACTAAAAATAAGGTAACAAAAAGATAATAATTAAAGTCTTGAAATTCATTGCATATAAAAAAATCTTGAAGTCTAAGTAGTTTATAATTACAACTTTACATCAATTTTTCAAATGTTATGATGAAGTATCTAAAAAATAAAATAAATAATTATAATTTGTAATGTAATCATATTATGATTAATAAAGTTAAAAAAATTAATGTAGTTATAAATATTAAAAGATACAACTTACATACTTAACTACTTATATTTCTAAAATGACCCTTTAGTCACCAGTAACTATCATATTCTTCCTTCTAAGTGTAGCATCTATGGAAAAAATAAAAAAAAAATAAAAAAAGATGCTCATGGGTAGGGCAGGGCAACCCCCTGCCCGATGCCCAGCCCGAAAAAAGCATGGGTTGCATTTTGCAGCCCGATGCCCAGCCCTGCCCTATATTTATCGGGCTGGGCAGGGCTATTTTTTCGCGGGCTCGGGTGGGCATACCGGGCCGCGGGCTTTATGAACACCCCTAGTAAACAGAATAATTCTCGAAACGGTCCATCTCGTATACATATATATGTTATATAAATTTTATTTTATTATATATAAATTTTATTTAAACTGTTAAAAATATATATATACGATGAAGATATCGTCATAGTGATAAATAGATAAGCACCAAATTAGTTCCAGAGTAGATGTGCATGGGGCTAGTGATAGGGCAAAACCTATAATTTTCTTTATTAAAAATAATTTTATTCGGCAATGTCATAAATTAAATATGGAGTATTTTTCTTGACAAAAAATTTAATTTTAATTTATTATATAATAGAGCAAAGGATAGGTAGGTGACTGACTAATAAAGCTTAACACTATTAGTAGATAATTAGATATGTTAAGGGTGTATTTAGTTTTTCTTAAAATTATTATTTTAAAAGGGTTTTTAATCCAAATTTTAGTTTAAATTTTTTTAAAATAAATAGTTATATTTGTGCATAAATATTTTTGGGTTAAACCATAATTTTAAATACTTTATTGAAACTAGTTTTTGAAACAGTAAAAAAATTTATAGATTATCTAATTACTATATTATCCCTACTTTTTTTATACTCCCTCCTATCTCCCATCTCTCCTCTCTCATTTTTACCCCCTCTCCTCTCATTTCTCCTCTCTTTTTTATACCCTCCCTCATCTCTCTTCTTTTTTCTCTACCCTCTCTCATCTCTCATACTTTTAATCAAATCATACCCTTTTTTATAATTTATCAATATAAAAAGTCATTCTAAAAATAATTATCCAAATATTTATTTATTTAAAATTATTTTTTTTCTGTAAACTCTTCTCTAAAAACTCTTTCTCATAAGATGTCTAAAAATTCTTTTTTTCTCTAAATCTTTTTTTAAAATATTATCCAAGCATATACTAAATATAATACATTGGACCTTGACTCTACCAAAAAAAATATGTAGAAAGGTGACTATGCGACTATGCGCAAATGATGGGCAAAGAAAATAAAAGTTAATTAGGAAACATTAAAATTTTCAATTAATAATTTTTAAATAAAAAATTATTTTTTAAAAAAATTGACAATTAAAAATTATTTTTATTTTAAACTTTGTATATATGAGAACTTGTGATGAGCTCTTTATGCTCATTAGTTCGCATGGCATAAAAACTCATTCCTATCTCTTTACGCAGCCCCTATTGCCTGCCTATGTATCCTGCTATCCATGTTATATTCATACTCGGGGTCTGTTATACTATACCTGTTAATTTAAACGAGTTTTACTTTGTTTTTAAGTACAAGCTCCCTTGTAAGCACATGGCTTCGTGTACTCTCATCCTTCTTGATCTTGTCCTCTCCATCGAAAGGACCTCTCCCCACTCTCCTCTTTCTTCAAGACTCTTGTCTCTCCCACCCAAGTCTCTCTCTCTCTCTGTTCTTGTGTTTATGTTGTCGTTGTTTTTCATATCCAGTTTTTTTTTTTTTTTTTTGTTCCTACATTTTTATTAGACTTTATCGTGTAAAGGGTTCCAATAATTTGTGCATCGTTTTTCTTATTTTTAATAAATTGTCTTTTTATTAAAAAGAGAGAGAGTTTATAGGTTCATGTCAATTTTGTTCTTGAGTCAATCGTAGTTTATTTTGTTATTTTATGGGATCTTATACAAATCTTATGAAATCTATATTTTTCTATACTTTTTAATTTTTTTATTTTTTACACCAGTTGTTTACCCAATTTAAAAAGTACTTAATTTTTTACCTAGCCATGATCTACACTGGTTATAAATGCAGTTTAAAAAGTTATTTTCAACTGATCTTAACTTATCTAAAATAATGTTTTCTATTGGTGTGTGATATAATTAGTTTCGTATAACTAAATTTATTATATTTTATAAACTAATGATTTATGAATAAAATTTTTTACAATAAATTGATATTTTATTAGATTAGATTATATTATATTATCTCTAGTCCTAATTATAAAAGTTAATTGACCTTTTTAAATAAATTAAGAAAGTTAAATAAATTAACTAATTATAAGTAATATAAAAGTTAATTGATTAATTTGGATAAATTATGAAGTATATAATATGAATTTATTTTAAGAGATTAAATTTAATTATAATTAATTTATTTTAAAAAGTTATATTTTATCATAATTAATTAATTAATTTTTTAATTTTTTAATTTATTTAAAAAATTAATTAATTTTTATATTAAAGATTAAGTGAGTGTTTGATATAGACTTTTTGTATTTTATGGTAACGGGATTATTTGTGGTTGATAAATTTGACTAGTCACGTGGCTTTGGTCAAAATTTTATCTTATATATATATATATATATATATATATATATAATTTTGATTGATTATATAAATAAGGATAGAGCATATAATATAAAGTGCCATATCTTATAGAAAAAAGATAATAAAAAATATGTGAATTTAGAAATGATAATTTATGTATATGAATATATAAAAGGATATATTGGATCTTCTATTTTATCTTTTATAAATTTGGGTAAAAAGACTAAATTATCCCTAAAAATATTTGAAGAAAAAGTTGGAGAATAAAGCTCAGAAAGAAGTGGGAGAAATGAGAGAAAATGAGATTTGTAACTTCAACAATATAATTTACAATTTTTTCAAAGACATTTACAACTAAAATTACAAGATATTTTTTTTAGTTTGCAATTGTTGTAGTGGGATTTGCAACTCCTGCAATAAGATTTATAACTTTTCCTAAAGTATTTATAATTCTAACGAAGTAATTACAATTGTTTTTGAGTTTACAACTCCTTTAATGAAATTTACAATTTTAACAATGGGATTTGTAACTTTCTCTGAAACATTTACAACTCTGTAACGAAGTAATTGCAATTGCTTTCGGGTTTGTAACTCCTCTAATAATATTTGTAACTCCTCTAATAGGATTTACAACTTCAACAATAGGATTTTCATTTTTTTCTAAGATATTTACAACTCTAAAGAATTACAATTGCTTTCAGATTTGAAACTCCTCTAATAGGATTTACAACTTCAATAATAGGATTTATAACTTTCATTAATATATTTACAACTCTAACGAAATAATTACAATTACTTTTTAGTTTGCAACTCTTCTAATTAGATTTGCAACTTCAGCAATGGGATTTATAATTTTTCTTAATACATTTACAACTTTAACGAATTAATTGCAATTCCTTTGGGTTTTACAATTCTTGTAATAGTATTTGCAATTTTTCTTAAGATATTTACAACTCAAATTACAAGATATAACTTTCAGGTTTAATGACTCATTTACAACCCAAATTATAAGATATAGCTTTCCTATAAACCCTTGTATACAAAAAATCATCCTACCCACGACAATAATTTACAAAAAATTACCTACCCATGGCAGCAATTACTTAGTTTAATGACTTGCAGGTAAATCTTACTATAAACATTATGAGTCATGAGAAAAGTAAGGGGCTGCACTTTCACTAATGAATACTCTTTCCCTCTCAATCTGATTAGGCTGAAGATGAATGCCCTAATGTGTAAATCAATTTACTGCAATACACAAAAAGTCATCATTTACATTAACCATATCCATATTTACCCCATAAATGTGTCTGAGTTGTCGATAGCTTCAAGTATCATCTAGGACTAGAATGTAATCTCTGTTGGCATATGAAATGTTCTTCCTCAATAGATTGGTTCTAGATTTTCACCCTCATATGAACACAATGGCGAGACTTCAACACCTGAATAAGATAATATTTTTTTAGTATGAAAAATGCTACTTTTATATTCAAAATGATAATATGTTTTTGTTCCTTAATATTGTCTTTTACTTTTCATCGTCCAACACTTGAAGTGCTTAAAGTAAAATGAACTTCATTTTCAACTTCTTATTTAATCTTGTCAGTTTTAAATTTTGTTTCTAGCTATTCCATTTCTACTACCAAAGGATCAGTACCAAAATTAAAGCTTAAAAATGACATAAGATTTTATTCCCTTCCTCAGGGTTATATGAAAAGAGGCCTAATTTACTAGTTGCATACAACAGCACCAAGTGTGTTAAGAAGCCACTTGCAGCAATCATCCAACAAACTATAGAGTAGGAGAGCAAGAAGTGTAGCACTATATAGTGTGTCAAAATTGGATCAATTTACATTTTTTACTAGTACAAATTCTTCTTCCTGTTATATCTACATGAGCATAACAATGAAAATTAGTTATATAATATTAAAGGGAAAAAAATTCATAGCATCACAAGGAAGTAAATGTATGGGAGAAGGCAATATATGTACATGCTTCTCCGACCATGAGTGGCTTGGTTTAAAAAATCCTATTTTTTCTCCCGCTTTATTCTGAGCTTCAATATCTGGCTTTTTCTTCAAATATTTTTAAGAGTAATTTAGTCTTTTCACCAAAACTTACAAATTATTATTGTCAAATTCACATGGTCTTTTACTGTCTTTTTTTCTATCTTAAATATAAAGTATGAAGGGGAAATTAGACTTTTCATAAAATATCGAAAACACATCTTAATTTATTCACTAAGTTTAACCTCATATTTTCTTCAAACCTAGGGAAGTAACTTCACGAGCAAAACGTAGAAAAATTATATTTTCAACAAATAATATATATATTTAAAAAAATCAATGTACCTTCCTAAAAAAATACAAAACCTATCAAGCAATTTATATATTAATTTCCTAAAAATTTAACTTCTTAGGAAGTGCCACTTTGAGAAGTTAACTTCTCAGGAAGTTACATAATGACCTAATAAGTAATCAATTTCATGATTTAATATTCAAATATAAATAAGTTAAGATTCATGTTATTGTACATTGAGCTTAAAATAGTTTACACCATATTAAATCTTAATTGATTTTTTTATCCTTAACTAATTTGACTTATTCTGTAAATTGATCGATTTTGAAACCTGTTAATTAGTTTTTGACTGGTTCTTATTTTTGTTTTTTGTACAAAAAAGTTTAGGTCGATTCGACACTGATCCCCTACTAAGGTTAAGGTATAATCCTAAAGTTTAAAGAACATTTATAAAAAATTTATGAGATTATTTTATAAAATATAAATTTATTTTTTATTATATGTGTTAACTTTTATTAACTTATTGATTCTTAATAATTCCATTGCAAGAGCTCCATGGACGATGGAGAGCGGGGAATAAATGCACCCCTTGCAAAATCTCATGGGCCCAACATGCCAATAGTGAAATTGACCATTACAATTTAGTTTTTCTTTAATATGCCTACACTGAAATATAAATTTAGCCTTTTAAATTTATATCAAATTTTATTTTAATATATTAAATTTATAAAATATATTTTTAGTTTATTAATATTAATAATTTTAGTCTTATTAACAAAAGATACTAATTTAATAAACTTAAATGATGACACAGAGTAAATTTAGAAAACAAAAATATACTTTAGTCGATATATTAACAATATATAAAAAAAAATTAATTTTACACATAACTTTCTTATTGAATGAATTATGAAACTAGAAGTTTTCCAATTATTATCCTTGTTTATTTCTCGTTCTCTTACTTTTTTTTTTTAAATCTCAATTATAGCAATCGAGGCATTATTTTTCAGAAATTGCATTGCTCGTTTTTTTTCTTTTGGGTACAAATTTGCATTGCTCTTAAAGAGCTACAAGACAAGGCCAAAATCAAAGAATGGGCCACCAACAAATATTTCATGGGGCCAACTTGCCCGGATGGAAAAAATAACCGAGTATTGATGTTCATGTTCTTTCGGGCGATCTCGCGGTTGAAAGTAGTAAAAAAAAAAAATATAATTATTTAAATTATATTTAATTTTTAGGTAATATCATTTTATTATTGTTATAATGACGATATTTAAGGAGACATCATAACTCTTAGGTACTTAAATTTACGCCTAAAAATAATTGATGGCTCGCTCTACCTAATATTAGTATCACTTAAGAGGAAAAAAAATTCGTCTTGCTTTTTTATCATAGATGAGTCTAACCCTTTTCTAAAATATTTTTAACAAAAAGAATGTTCTTTCAGCCTAATGTTCATGTTGATTGATATTTGATTAACACTATGTATTCAATATTTAATAAATTTATATATAATATAAAATTTTTGACAAAATGTTCTATATATAAATCTTAAATAGTATCGTTAGCAAGGCCATAAATGGACTAGCTAATAGTTTAGTTTGAGCCAAAAATATAATTTTAATGATTGAACGAGATTGAATTGGATTTGATCTGCTATTGAGTCGAAATGCGGAATTAATTAGAACGAGAATTAAAACGACTTCTTAAAAAATTGAATAAGTTTTGGGTCTTGACAAAGAAAAACTATAAAAAAAAATGATCCTCCTAAAAAGCCTAATATCTTTTCATACCATTTATCACAACATTTAATATTATTTTTCAATAATATTTAAAATTTTAATTTTATTTATAATACATCTAATACTACTTAATATTATTTTTTAATTATATCTAATACTCTAATTTTATTTATACTTTAAAATACTAGATACATTATAAATAAAATTAAAATATTAAAAGTATTAAAAAATAATAACAAAGTTTAGAATACAACATTAAGACCTATATGCAATTAAAAAATAATATTAAAGTGTTTGATTTTTTTTATCTTAAATTTATTTATATATTTAATTATACATACATATAATTATTTTTATTACAATTTTATTTAATTTTGTTTCTTAGTATAAGAATTTTTAGAAAAAGGTTGGATTCACCTACGATCTAAAGACATAATAAAATATTTTTTCCTCTTAAGCGATACTAATATTAGACAAGGCAAGTTATCAATTATCTTTAGATATAAATTTACGCATCTAAGAGCTATGATATTTTCCCAAGCATCACGATTGGAGTCACAATAAAATAGTACTCCCTAAAAATTAAATATATTTTAAATAATTATATGTCTTACCCTCCCTCTCGTTAACTAACTCTATGGATAGGTACAATTTTATTTAATTATTACCCCACAAAACAAGATCCGTTGATCTCTAGTTCAGCGTCGGCTCCATCTTTTTTTTTTTTTTGGTTACAAGCTCCATCTTTTAAAATACTATTAAGATAACGGTGAATAATTATAGTGATCTAACTTCCTCATTTTCGTCCGTGGGCTTGTGGGCCCGAAAATTTTTCGGGAAAAAAAAATTGTTATCATTATTATTAGCTTGAAAACAAAAAGAGGAACTGCTAATAGAAACTAGAAAGTGCTTCTTTCTGAAGCAGTTCCCATCATCCGCGACGATGGAGCCTCACCCGGCTCCTCCCTTCTCTCTGCCCAGCATCACCGATCTATCTCCTCTGCAGCTAGGGTTTCTCGACGAGCATTTCTCAAACCATCAAGATTTGTGCCTCAATGCTTCTCTTCTCTCTTCTTCTTTGAGCCAACAATGCTCGGAATTGGACACCCAGCTCCGAAACCTGCAGAATGATCTCACCAAACGCGCCGTTTCCTGGATTTCTCGTTCGTTTTCGGCTAAATCATCTCTCGACGAGCTCAACCGCAACATGCAAAATCTCAGCCTCCGCACTTCTAGACGTCAGTGTATTCTATTTTATTCGCATTCGTTTTATACACTTTGGTTCCTACGTTTCTGAGACTTTTGTTTTTAACACTAATTTTATTTCTTCGAATGCTTAGACGGGGTTGGTTCGAAGAAATTTCAAAAGGTGTTGAATGAGGATCTTCCTCGATTGGCAAAGGAATTGAAGCGAATTGAGTCTATCCGCAGTTATGTCGGTGAGTTAAGAGACTCTGTATTTGTTTGCCTTTGGGTTCAGCTATTGTTATTGATTTGCAAGATTTAAATTTCGATGCTGACGGGCTCTTCATTTTAGTTGGCAGCTCCTTTTTCTTCTTTTTCCATCCCCTTTTGGACCAATTTAGTTGTTAGTTCGTTAGTTTTCTTTTGGTCTTCAGGCAGCTTTGTCGGGATACAAAAATTTGTTTTTGGCTTATTAATTTCTTCATGGTATTAGATACTTATTTATTTTTTTTCCCTCGAACATTGATTTATGAAATCGTCGTTCTATTATTTCAGCATTATATGAACTCTGTAGTCTAGGTAGTTTCTCCTACGATTTAGGCAGTCAAATTTTTCCTTTAGATTCATTCATTATGTCGTTCTAAATTAGAATACTAGACACTGATAGAGGCAAATCGACATATTAATCTTGGCTTCATATTGCATCTTCTCTTGTATCCAGCAATTAATGGTTTGTATAAGCATATCAATGTATTAACATTATTGTTCATTTTTCTCCTGTAAACAAATCACCAATGCCTTTTTTATCTTTATTGCATCTTGTCCTCGCTATCTGTAAAGTTTTCCCAACTTATTTGTCTCAGAGACTGCTCTACAGTTGGAAGCTCTTGTTGGAGATCTTGAAGATGCTGCACTTTTTGTTATGGCTTGCCACCCCGAAAATTTATTTTCAAAGAGGATTTTAAATTCATCAGTCTCAATGGTAACAACTTTTCTATTATTTGACAAATGCGTATTGGAATAGCAAGTTAATTTTAGGTATAGATTGTTAACACATGTGCTTTTCTTTGCAGGAATCTGCTAGAAAACATGATAAGTTGCTTCAGGTCATAAAAGCAATGAATGATATTGAAGAAGCGTTGGAGACAGTTGTGAAATTCCACTCTCACTGGCATAGCATTGTGAAGTCTGTTGACAATCGAGTAGACAAAATATTGGCTTCTCTTCGTCCACAAGTTTTTTCAGATCACCGAGCTCTTCTTGCTTCTCTTGGTTGGCCGCCAAAATTGCTACCATCAAAGGATGGAAGTGGACAAATCACATGTATTCCTAACCCACTTGTTCTAATGCAAGAAGACAAAAGGAGAAGTTATTCAAAAAGTTTCATAGCACTCTGTGCTTTGCAACATCTGCAAAGAAGAAGAGAAGGTAGACAGCTTAATTTTATTGAACAAAAGAAGCAAAATATACAGCTTTGGGCCATTGATGAGCTGGTTTCTCCTATTGCATCAAGGATGGAGCACCATTTTGCCAATTGGATTGAGCAGCCAGAATATATATTTGCTCTGGTTAACAAAGTTAGTAGAGATTTTATTACAGGAGTTGATGATGTCTTGCAGCCCCTAATTGATAGGGCAAGACTAATCAGTTGTAGTGCTAAAGAAGCATGGGTTTCTGCAATGGTTCAAGTGCTTTCTTGCTTTCTAGAAAAACGAATTTTCTCTTTGCTTGCTGACAGATACAAAGTAAAGCTTATGAAACTTGAAGCTATATCCTCGTGGCTTCACTTGATAGACCTTATTGTTGTGTTTGATAAACAGATGCAATCTCTTGTTAATCTAGATACTGGTATCTTGATAGAATCTGAAAAGATTGATGGGATCTCAAGAGGTATATCTGTTCTAACAATATTCTGCAATAGGCTGGATTGGCTCAATCTTTGGGCAAAAATAGAATTCAAAAATGCCTGGAAGAAACTTAAAGTGGAGCTAAAAGAGGAGAAGATGTGGATGATTGATAATAAATCTACATCTAGGTTTGGCACAGATTTGGATTCTGAGCATCGTATACTTTCTACTGTAGAAGACCATAGAGCTCCTCCTATTGTGGAAGTTTTCCTTAAAATTGTGTGGGAGATGACTGAAAGGTGCCAAACTATGCCATCCATAATATCACGTGCACGATTTATTAGATCTACTGCGGGAAAATTCCTCTGGTGTTTCTTTAAGATATTGCTCTTGCGGTTCAAGACAACTGAATTGCATCCTGATGATCCTGATGACGATGCCATTGTTAGAATATGTGGATTAGTAAATGCTGCCAGATACATTCAAACTAAACTGCGAGAATGGAGTGACAGTCTGGAATTTTTAGAGTTGAAAATCGCTGAAAATGATTCTAGCAAGCCTATAGAAGATGTTGTAAAGGATAGCGGTTCCTTTTATAGTGACGAAATAAGAAGCCTGTCTGAAATGGAAATCAACTGGCTCATGGAGATTATTGCAGCCATTCTTCGTCAGTTTGAACTCATTTCTTGGGATTATGTTAAAAATAAAGATCATTTTGAGCAAGAGCAAGATGACAAAAGTATAGTTGGTGTGACACAGGCAATCGATTTAGCAGTCTCTACTGATTTTGTTGAAGCTCTAGATGCTCTAAAGAGTTGGCTTCGTGTTGTGAGGATAAATCTCAATTCAAAGGATTTCTCTGACTTATGGAGAAGCCTTGCAGATGGCCTAGATCATTACATTTCTAGCAACTTTGCCAAAAATGAAATCCGGTTCTCTGGTAAGGGAATCCATCAGTTTGAAGCTGATATGCAAGCATTGCTCCTTGTTTTTCAACCTTTTTGTGCTCGTCCTCAAGCATTTTTTCCCTGTATTAAAGAGATTCTTAAGCTTTTAAAACTGAAAAAAGAAGAGGTAAAGCAATTGCAAGCAGTTTTATCCAATGGTGAAAATAGAGCAAGATGTTTGCGTCCTCACGGTATTTCACATCTATCAGTCAATCAGGTTGTTCAAGTTCTGAGAAACAGAAACTATGCATCTGCAATAAAGTGAGGTTAACACAAGGGCAAGTGAAAGAACTTCCCACTTGTATCCTCTCTGATAAAAATGTCACCCTACTTACTGATGAAAATGTCACCAAACTCAACGGTAACTTCCCACGTCTGTGAATTAATTATTCGGATAGAACTACTAACTAACAGCATTCTCTTGCTGATCCAATCATTCTCTTTTACAAGGGGATGAGTTAAAACTTCTGTTCTTGTAATATGGGGATATCATGTTATATAATTCGGAAAAATGAAGAGTCAATTTTGCATACCAAGATTGTACGTAGCATTCAGACAGCAACATCAAGAACAAATTTTAACTTCGAGATTGAATTGTTGATAGCTCGAAATTCCAGAATTCTTTTGACTTCCCTCGAGGTATATGATCAAATTACATGGTTTCTAATAATTAGTCATGTAGTTGCTTGGTTTACCATACTGATAGATTGTTTGTAGTATTATTCTTCTAGGTGGCGCTTTACTTTTGCTTGTAGAAATTGTAGCATTTTATCCCAATGTTATAATATGAAAATACGGTTTGGAGAAACTGGATGTCTAGTGGCTTATGGATTTCTTTTTATGGTAGAAGAGAAAAAATAGATTATCTTTAAGCAACTGTGTTTGATGGAAAGATGTACTCGATTCAATTCTTTAATATAAAACTTATTTAAGTAATATAATTATATTAAAAAAGTTAATTAAATTAGTTAATATAATATTTTTTTAAAATATTTTAACTATCTTATTTAATTCTCTCTCTCCCTCTCTGTTTAATTATTATTGAGGAGTATCAATAGAAATAATTTAAAAAAAATAGATAAATATATAAAAGAGATCTTATATTTAGGATTAAGATAGACTTCCTAATTAAGTTTTATATTAAAAATCGGATGAGTATATAGTTATTTATATCAAAGCACTGACAAAATCTTAACAATAGGAGTTAAATAAAAAGTTTTATAAAATACACCTACAAATTAAAAAATAATTATAAGTTCAAATATATTGCCAGTTTAGAAGAACTAAAACTATAGTTTTAAAAGAGTTTTTGGCTCAAATATTAATTTTAAAAAATTTTAAAATAAATAACCATATTTATTCAAAAGGGCTTTTAGACTAAACCATAATTTAAAATCATAGCTTTGGATAAGTTACTGGGAGTAGTTACTGGAACAGTAAAAGAGTTTATGGACTACCTAATTACTATTTTACCTTTATTTTTTCTTATATTCTCTCTCCTCTCTTTTCTCTCTTTTCCACTCTCTCTCCTCTTTCCTCTCTCTTATCTCTCATCTCTCTCTCTCTCCTCTTTCCTCTCTCCTCTCTTTTCTCTACCCTCTCTCCTCTTTCCTATTTTTAATGAAATCATACTATTTCTGATAAATTTTCAATTACAAAAGTCCTTTTGGTAATAACTATCCAAACACTTATTTATTTATAACCACTTTTTTTCTATAAACTTTTCTCTAAAAATTTTTTTTAAAAGCTATCTAAAAATTCTTTTTTTTCATATTTTTTTTTTTAAACTTTTATCCAAACAGATCCATAATGTAAGTCCAGACTCATTTTTCTATATGAAGAAACTTCCCTTAAAGGAGCAAAGGTGCAGCAGAAGAAAACAGACTGGGACCATTGATACTGTTCTGGTTTCTATAAGCTGTTTTTCAACAATGATCTTCTTGTCTACAATTCTATATTGATGGTAAATAGCGTTAAGGTTATTAATTGTGATTAGCTCCTACAGATATATCCTCTCAGTACTTTCTCTTTGTAATACCCGGTACTTATTAATTTTTTTAGATAGATTAAATAAGTTAAATAAATAAATTAATTATAATTAATATAAGAACTAATTAACTAATTTAGATAAATTAATGAGTATATAATCTGAATTTATTTTGAGAATTTATATTTATTTATAATAAATTAATTTATTTAACTTTATTAATTTATTTAAAAAAATTAATTAATTTTTATATTAAAAATGGGAGGAAGTAACTCTTATCATGTGTTTTAAATATCAATTAATTAAAAGTTGAATGAAGGAGAGCTTTCTGTTTTTCAGTCACTCAACTTATGGCAAAGGCTGATCGATCCCCCTATACTAAGATATATCGCTTTATATTGTTGTTATTAATTAATAGGTTAATATAAACTTTAATTTTTTAAATTTTTTCTTGAATTGTTTATAGTCCCTTAAATTTTTTCGCCTAAAACATTAATCTACGTAACTTAATAAAAATTTAAATTATTTTATTTATTAAGAGACTAAAATTAAAATAAAAATAAATTTTATTGATTAAAATTTATATTAACCCCTTAATCAATCGACTATTGCATAGAAAGGGCTTATACCCTTATTATCTTGAAATAATATTTAATATTAATAGTATACTCCAATTCTTGAATAAGATTGCTTTCCTATCCATAAGAGATACCCATATATATATGCACTGGCAGTATACTTCAATTAGATGTAAAAATATCTAGTGATTATTTGTACCAAATTAAAGGTCTTTATTGAATTTGTTGCGCCTCAATAAATAATTTAAATATTTTCAAATAATTCTAATAATAATCCAAAAATAAAGGCTCAACTCCAATAAAATCAGAAACTGAATTATTGTTTAAATAAAAACAAAACTATATATATATACACTAATATTCGCACTAACATGCACATAAACTATAATATGTAAAAGATGTGACGAGACACCATTGTGCTCACTAACATTCACATCAAACTTTAAACAAATAAAAACCTCTTACACGTTTCTCTATTATCTGTTTCTAAGTAATTTTGTGTGTTTTTTTTTAAAAAATTATTATGGCTAGAGTGGGCCTCTTATCTTGAATACAAGAACATTCTTGAGTTATTATTTTCGTTAAAAATACTAATAAAATTATCGACATGTAAGTCTAATAAAAGAGGTTAATCTTTGATCATAATATCGTAAATCAATATTCAAATTCTATATTGGGAGAAGTGGATTATCATATTTAGATATTGACAATATTTTAAATAAAATTATCTCTAATAAAAAGATACTGTACATCTCAAAAGGATAAGCACTAAAAGTGAAGTTAAACTTGCAATAATCTCCTATTTATAAATGAATTTTCATATCACTGTGTCACAAGATTATTAACATAAATTCTAGTTAGCACATATTTTAAGAATAGTTCCAATATAAATAAACAAAAAAATATTTCAAGTAAACTAACACATATTTATTATAAATAATTAATTTATCTAATTTTTAACTTAATTAAATCCTACATATGGCTCAATGTAAGTTTTAAAAAATATTGATGGTTGTTAGGTATGTGTGTGTGTGTGTCTATATGTATGTATATAAGTGGGTGAATTGTGATTAAAATGGGAAGTGAATAATTAAAGTTATTAAAATTAAAATTATATATATAGAAACAGTGATGCCTACTTAAGATGAACATTCCCAATTCATTAAAAATGTAGAGAGAACAAACAAGACAACATTCAGCCATTTCAGTTTGACTTTTTTCTTCCCTTGCTGCCCACTTCCCACATCCACAAACCTCCAATAACATCCTTTCTTTGTCTTTTCCCCTTCATCTTTTTCACATCTTTTTGTTAAATATTTCTTCTGTATGTACGGAAAAAAGTGGAAATTGATTTAATTTATAGACACAACTCATATATAAGTCATTATAGGCATTAGACACTAGTCCTTGTAGACTGTTAAACAAGGAGACAACTCATCTTTTCGTTAAATATTTTTTTTTTTAAATTTAATTTCTCAATTCTTATAATTTTAACTAACTTTTAATTAAATTCTTATAATTTTTTTTATCATGTTCTTACAGATTTTTCAGTTATAGACGTTAGTTATTATACTCATAATCTGTTAGACTATTAATAAGGACAGATGTAGATGTTGACTAAACAAAATGTAGATTATCACGATAGAAAATAAAAGATATTTAAAAAAAATATATAATGATAGAATAAAATTAAAAATTATCATACTCATAACTATCTTTTTGCGTCTATATATAATATGTAATAAGGTTTATTTTGATTTTATTTAGATCTATATGTCAAAATTAATCAAGTGTATACTGAGACAGAGTTATGTCATCAGTTACTAATATTTCTCTTATAAATAACAAATTATGATTATAAAAACCAATACATATAACTGAAAAAATTATAAGAACTCAAAAAGGATAAAGAATTATAAGGAACTAATTAAAAATGAGATAAAATTATAAAAAATTACTAACATATTAGTTTTCCCTAACTTCTTAACTTTCTCAATATTGGTTTTACAAACAAAACAAAGTATTTCCTCTGTTGTTGTTTTTCTTCGTACTAATGCATGAACATGGTTAAAAAATTCAGGAAACATAGGTTTAGAAATTATTCTCATTATATATATATATATAGAGAGAGAGAGAGAGAGAGAGAGTAAACGATAAGGATGAAGGTACTTAGTTTAAAGAATGAATAAATATATAGAACTTAGAAGGGTAGTCAATAAGGTAAATGAGAAAATGAACGGCTCCCACCATAATAGGGAAGCTTGAGATGTAATAAATCTGGGAAGAATCTTTAACTGATGTATACTGAAAATGACATTTTGATTAATATTGAATATGGACACTTAATCATCAATCAATATATTATGGTTAAAGAATCAGGTCAGACCGAATTCACTAATAGATTGATTCGAATCATAAAACCATTTTTATGATCGAGTTGGATTGGATTGAAATTGAACTGTAATTGAGCTGAAATCCGAAATTAGACCGTGAACTAAAATGATTTTTAAAAACCTAGATAGGTTTTGAGCCTAACAGGAAAAAATGCTGAAAAAGTTTTAAAAATTATTAATTTTTTTTAAGTTAAGCTTAGGGTATCTAAAAAAGTTTAAAAAATTTATTAAAAATTATTTTTAAAATAAGCCTAATATATCTACCATAAGAAGCAGTTACTAACCTCATCGCACTATAAATTTTCTGAAGAGATTTTAGTGCTAATCATGAGACTCTCTTCATACACACTGACAATGATTGAACTCATGACTAAATACTTAAGGGATCAAACTATTTGTATTTATATTGTATTATTTCATTGAAAACTTCATTTTAAGTTGACACTTAGACTTAATATGGATTTATTTCTAAATTATATATATTATATATGTATATAATTTGAGTAATATTCTTTTTATCAGGGGCAATGGGACAGGAAAAATTAAACCTAGCTAAATTCTCTGGTAAATGTAACAGTTATATATATATATATATAAGTGAAAAAGGAGAAGAAGAGATAATAATTATAAAGAAAAGAATAATTGAGTAGTGGTGATCAACTAATCATATCATAATTGAAAATATGTACGAATGAAATGGGAATTATAAGGTTGAATTCCTCGTATCTATCATTGATTGACGCCCACAAACTCTCACGTTAAATCATAAGATACACGAAGAAACAATAAATAAATTTAATTAACTGTAGAGGATGCTTTTAATTATTTCTTTAAAAACAAATAAATGTCGTTATTCTATTGGCTTAGATGGTAACTAATCAGAAAAAGATAAATAAGATTAAATAAAAAGCAAAGTGATATAGATAATTATAGAACAAGAAGAATCTCTCTGGTTACTCCGCCACTCATGCTTGACATGAAAACACACTAATTAAAGTTGAGTTCCCACTCCCACCTACCCCTCTTCTTAATCATTCAATCCCATTTTTGTTAATTTTGTTAATTACTTTCTCATAATATTCTTTTCTTTTTCTTTTTTTTCCTTTGGGAGCATCTTTCAAGCACTTCACAACTTGCCCATGATTCATTGTATCCAACCAAACAAACAAAGTGAGTAAAAACTAATGATTCTGGTGCAAAACAGGTGTGTCTGTTTATATATATGTGTGTATATATATATACCAAATAATTTTTTTAATTATGCAAATATTAGTTCATGATGACATCAGCAATAAATATATATAAAAATTCCCGCGACGAACCATTAATAGAATATCAATAAATAATGTAAAATATCTATCTTATAAGTTATAACAATCAATATATATATAAATAATATTATATTGAATTAATATTTAAAACAATAACCTTATTTGGTGATAATTTTTTGTGTAACTAATGAGAAGATTGAATAATTATATAATAACAAATATATAAGAGATTAGATAATATTGTACTGTTTAAGTATTTAGCAAGTGATGATCCATGCTCAAATATTTTCATTGATATTGATGAAAATTCTGAACTTTTTTTTTGTGAGCATAAAGGCAGCTAGCTAGAAAATACAAAATTAGAAAAAGGAAAAAAGAAATTGAGAAGAGAAGAAAAGACGAAACCATCACTTACTCATTCATATATCTCTGAACATTAATTCATCAAGACATTATTAGCATATCTGGAAAAAAATTTTACACACATACATGTAAATCCTGGTGTATTATCTTAAACTCTGATAAAATAATAGATAAAGAAAAAAGATTAGGGAAAAGGTAAATTAAAAGCAAATAAAATAAAAAAATAACAAAAAAAGACTCTAGAAAATGATAAATGCTAAAGTTATACAGTTACTAATAACTGATCAAACATTATTAGTACAGTGTTTCAATTAATGAAATTCACTGTAATTATGTTAATCACAACAATTTGTTTGAACTTTCAAAATGGTGTTATTTCACCTAACGCGAACCATATATGGATTTAATCTCACGTGTAGCCTCATATTGTTAATATTTGTCGCTTTAATTTAATTAAGAAAAAAAACAATAAAGATATTTTCAGCAAGATTGAACCGAAAATTCATAGATTAATACACTGAAGTCGAGGGGGGAAATCAATTAATAAGAAGTAAAGTAGATCATCTTTATATTGATTTTCACATGAATTTACATCAAAATTGCATATCTCATACTGTCACTAACCATGAGATGATTCATATCAGAAATATGTGGAAAATGGTCAGAAGATGACGAAAGCCAAACTCCATCAGAGGAACCACCACCACCACCATTAGTAACATGAGGAGTAGAAACACAAGACAGAATTGATATGGGAGCTTGAAGAATACAATATATTATCACAGAAAACCCACCATGCCTTCTTCTTCCTCCTCCTCCTCCTCCTCCTTCTTCTTCTCCTCCGTCATGCCCTAACACCATGCTCTCGTCTGCAACCCTAGAGCTCTTCTTTACGTTCCACATGATCTGATCTTCTTCTTCTTCTTCTTCTTCTTCCGTACTATACTTAACTGTGTCTGGTGTACTATGTATATGGTGGCTTTGAAGAACTGATGAAGGGAATATGAATATATATAGTTCCGAGATATAGAATTAATAAATGTGAAGATGGCGTGTGAAAAAGAAAATGAGGTTGGAATAGAAGGGACTTTCGATAATAGTATTTTGGTGGTGGTGTTGCCCTATCACAAAAACTATTTTATATATCACTACCTTTTAGCTTTTTTTCCCCTTCTTTTATTCAAAATTAAATTCAAACAACGTGTTTTCAGACTTTGTCATATATATATATATATCTGAAGATTTGATTCATAATAATTACTTGTATTAAGTTTAAAACATGATATTAAAACTTAATCCTAATCTTGGCCAGAACCACTGAAGTTTGTGAATCATTGTCCTAACTGATCCGGTCAAAAATTTTGAATTGAGTGGCCATTGGCCAAGTTAGACTATATGTTATTGTTATTTTGTCAAAAGAATTATGATTAAGTTCAAACAAAATTGAATTCATGTTAATAATATTAATGTTACGTTGATGGAAATTAAAGACATGAATTGAATCTCTTTGAAGGAAGTGAAGTGAGTGGAGGATGGACTTTAGAAGTTGTATAGAGAGGAGCAAGTTGGCGATGGAGATGTGTGGAGTGTCTTATCTGAAAGCCCCAACTTGCCGACAAAGCTGAATGATTGCGCAAAAGTCTGTTCTCTACTTTCTTTTTCTTCCTTCAAAATTTAGGGTTTACTTCTTTTTTATGACACACACATAGATGGAATTTTTAAGGTATAGATTTACAGTTCATTTCTGGCCACATCATCAAAACCTAAAGAGAGAGAATTACTATGAGATTATAATAAAAGAATTTAATTACTAAAAAATCATAAATAATATAAACTTGTTATTAATTCCTATAATATAACTTATCATTATTAGTTTTGTTAGTAGGTAAATAGATTCAATGTACTCCCTCCGTTTGGGTATGTCTTGTTTCTCTTTATAAGAGACACTGAGAAGTTGTCTCTAATTTTTTTTATTAATTTCATATTTTACCCCATTTAATTACTCATATTATTATCATTATATTTATTATGAAGGTAAATGTCAAGGAAACTCTTTTTTTAATTGTTAACTTTTCCTTTTTCACTCACACACTCTCTCCCCATAAACAATGATGTTTAAAAAAAAACAATTATATTATTTACACATTTATTATCTATAATTAATTTTAACTAATTTTTTATCGACCTGATTTAGGAACATATGGAGTATCTATGTGAATTATCAATTCAATGTAGCTAACAAAAATTATGTATATTAAAGATAATCATATACGTATTCGTTTCAATATATCATTACTATTGTATTGTTAGGTGAGGTCATACACTATTCATAGGGAATGGAGTAAAATTGTTCTAAAATTTGGAGAAAATGATGTAGCATAATGATGCATGTGGCAACCGTCATATCAACATACAAATGGTAGATTATTTAATATATATATATATATATTAAAAGAATCAAATTGAACTAGACATAATTTTATAAATTCTTAAAAAAAAAAATACTTCAAAGGATCTTCAAGACAAGACAAAAAGTTTAGGATCCTTGGTTATAGAATCTCATGATAAAAAAAAAAAATCGGTATAGTAGTTATTACAATATTGTTTAATAACAATATTTTATGAGAAGGATTGGTTAGTCAATGCAGGTTCTAAAGTATATATGATGAAGACTCTCTCTCCCCCAATTCATAGTTTTAGCAATTTATTTATTAATCTAGTAATAAATATAAAATACGCACGTGAGAAAAATAATAACGGGATTTATGAAGGTAATGGATTATTATACATAAATATCATAAAAGGATATATAAATTATGAAGGAAAAAGAGTGGTCCACAATATTGGTGTTTATGGGCACTTACATATTTTCTGCCGTCAAATAAATTATTGCAGCTTCCAACCGTATACATAACTTAATAAGGAAATGACAATTGGGCCCTCATTTTTTTTATTTAAAGATTAAAATGTTGCTCATTAATCAATATTATCTTCCTCCTTAATTGCGTGTCTCATGTTTACCCCCACACCACCGACACACAGGAATCCCTTAGACCGCTCTCCTTTTATTTAATTATAAAATTATAAATTATAATTTTTTTAAAAGATGTTATATTCTCTCGTGTACAATTATAGGGTGTTTTTTTTTTTTTTTTGTAATTACAATCAAGCTATTGAGAATCGGACTAAATATCAAACTGGTTGAAATATTGGGTTAAAAGATTAGTGACGTATCTATAGTTAAATTGGTGTCAACTTAATTATAATTAAAATATACAAAAATGTTAAAATATAATCTTGAAAAGAGCACTATTTAAATAAAAAGAATACACTAATCCACAAATAAATATAACATTAATGTTTAAACCGCATATAATCTAATAGAATTGATTTACTAAAATATGAATACGATGAATCGTTACTTTTTAATTTAAAATTATATCGTTTTAGCCTCAACAATAAAAAATAATAATATAAAACTCGACACAGTAGATCTATTTAAAACTCTTAATTGGATCAACTAATTAAAAGGATTATTCACCAGTTCATTAGTTTGAATAAGCTGTAGGCAAAATAATATAGAATTTATCTTCCATTTTTATAATAAGAGCTTTGGAGTCTCTCAATGGATAATATTATTTATCTAGAAATAACTAATTTCCATATAATCTTAAATCTAAATTTATGGAGGATAAATCTAACATGGATGCACTAATTTGAGGATTGAGTGGATGTAGCAATGATATTCCCTAGTGGACAAAGACTTCAAATCAAAAGTCAAAGTATAATGACCCAACACATGCATACTAATTCAATGTATGAAGAAGAATATTAAAAAAAGAAAAAAAAAGAAAATTGAGTAGTAATATTTCATAAGAAATAGATAATGGAACATAAAGATCTGATAGCTACCTAATATGTTACAAGTGGATATAGTTTTCTCTATCCCACTAATGGACTCTACGCGTGAACAAAAAGGTCAAAAGCACACGTATTTCATGACCAAATTTATAGGTTATTTTGAAATTTAATTTTATTAAATTAATAATATTTTTCTTACTTTAAATTTATCTTAACATGATCGTCTAAATTTGTTTCATGTTAAGTTGAATAGACGGGTCTAAATTTAAAATTTAAAAATTCAACTAGAAAATATAGAGCTACTCTTTTTTTGGGATATGAATCTCCTAAATAAATTATTAGAGAGAAGTATCTGATCATTAAGTTTCGATTCAAATTAATTATCTAATAATAAGATTAAAAAAAGATACCGAATACTGGATGACCTAAAAGTTATAAAAGAAAAGAACAATATCATGGGCACACTCAAATGAAATCGCATTTATGAATAATGCAACTTTTATAAATATATATATAGGAGCTGGTCAAAAAGGATATATGGATAGGAATTTTTTTTCAAAAAAAAACTACACTCTTACTCTTTTCCCTTTGAATTATTTGATATCTAATATTATTAACTAATTTAAATTTAAGTTAGGTTGAGTCCATTTTATAAAATATATATATAAAAAAAAGGAACTCTATCAACATATATTTATTTTTTTCATACACAAATCGAATGAGACTTTTTCTAAAAGATATTAAGCTCCCACCAATCAACCCAATTATAATTGGCTCAATAAACTAATCTATTATTTAGTACTATTGATTACTTGGAGTTCAAGTTTAGTCGAATCTTAACTAGAGACAGCTCTCTCATCTCTCTTTATTCTTTTAACCTAATCGACTATTAGTTAGTTTTCATATATTGCTTCGACTCTGATTAGAAATATTAAGTTTTATGATTTATAGATAATATATAACTTATATAGTTAATTTTATATAGAGAAATAGGTTTTTCTTTGAACTGAATAAAGAAATAGGTTTTATAAGGAGGTGTCCCACAAACTTGTGTATATGCACTTTATTTTTTATTTACATTTATTATTTTTACTTTATATATTGTACAATCTTAAAATTAATTGTGTTCATGTTTAGGACCATAATCTTCTAATTTCTTTTATAAAAGTCAATTTGTTTAATAAAATGATAAAAAGATACAGAAAATTACCAACTAATTCTGAGTCAGGACCAAATTAAAACATCTAAAAGTAAATAAATTTGTATCTCAACTCACATCAAGTAGCTTTTCTTTCTTTCTTTCTATCTTTCAATATGAACTTTCTAATTATTAGTTTAATTTTAAAAAAGGTATTTATTGTTAATATTAACTCAAATAATTTTAATAAATAATTGGGTAAATATTTTGAATGTTGATTGAAATTTAATAAATAAGTCATCCTATTTGTAATTTGTTAATATTACAACTTTTAATAAATTTTATATTCTATGTGTATATTAGTATTCATAATAATGATAACTTATGCAAACAAATTAAATAAGTGATTTGGAGAGGTATATAATAAATTACATTAAAGATAGAACATTGGGGTAGTTCAACTTTTTTCGGAGATACTTTTGACCATCGGATCGTACCCGTTTTGTCAAAATCCTGCATTGACTTGCCAAACTTATCTATATAGGCCAAACTTTTATATATATATATATATAAGATTTTTAAAAAAATATTAAACTCACCAACGATTTAAGGGTAAGGTAAAATCTTTTTTTTTAGGCGATACTAATATCGGATAAGGCGAGTTGTCTATTATCCTCAAGTTAAACTTACATATATATATATATATATATATAACGCATACACACAACCACAGAGAGAGAAAGAGACGCACACAAATAACCCAACCCAGAAACCCTACGTTAATCCAGAAGATACAGAGGCTAGCACTATATTTAGAGACCTAGCTAAATGGCATCCATGAACTGAATTTGTTTTATAGTAGTTATTATTAGAATAATATATTTGACTAAAAAATTCAATTTTAAATTTCAGTGAAAATTAATTAAAATTAGGATTAATAAAACGAATGAAAAACTACTAATCCAAGAATATTTAATTATTGTGTTTTCCGCATTGAAATTGTATTCAAATATAACAAATATTTAAAGAATAACTATCTTTTCCCAAAAAAAGATAGAATAAATATCTAAATTTGATAGGTTTTTTTTGGCCTATTCACTCCCTCGTGTTTATAAATGAGTAAATAAATAGTTGTTAGAATAAATAAATATATGTGCGTAAATTAATTATGTTGCAAATTTTGTGTTTCTCAAACAAAATCAATGTATTTAAATTTATCAGTATAAAAATATTTCTCCCTCTAATTTTTAATTTTTATTATAAGGCACATTCTAAAAGAGATAGATGATTCTTATACTCGATAATATATTATTAATTAATTTTTTAATAAATCACCCCTATTAAATTTATCAGAGAGAATATAATATAAATATAGAAATTTTTATTTAAATACAAAAATAATTATAAATTTATTTATTTTTAGATTAAGTTAATCGCTTAGCCAACCCTCCTTAATTTGACGCTTCACTTTAAAGGCAATAATGCGGGCTCATCTACTAGTTATGAGTTAGCCTGCCGCGGATTGTAGTTTTGGAGGGACGAGTTGAAAAGACCTGCTTCCATGAATCCACAAAGGGCCAACCGCCACTTTTATTTTTTTTTATTTTTTTAAATTTTTTTGACCTTTTCCCAATATAATATATATATTTGAAAATATAATAAATTTTTTCCTTCACAAGTCTAAATCATTGAAAGGCATTATTGACAATATTGAAAAAATATAATAAATTTATCTCTATGAAATTTATATTACCTTCGATCCTTAATATAAGATCTCTTTAACTAATTTAAGTAGATTAAAAAATTAATTAAATTAGTTATTTATAATAATTATGTATTAATTTTTCTAAAATACTCCCTTTTTAGAGGAGATGGGAGCTTATACCTCTAATCCTTAATATAAATTTTTTTTAACTAATTTAAGTAGATTAAAAAAATAATTAAATTAATTATTTGTAATAATTATATATTAGTTTTTTTAAAATACTCCCCTTTTGGAAGGGGAGTGTAAAGTAGGATGAGTGTATTTGGTTGACAAATAAAAGGAAGGAAAGTTAAAATTTGGTTTTTATCGCTACCTTTTCCTCCTCTCTCTCTCTTCTCCCTCTTAAAAAGTGAGATTTTTTTTAGAGGGATGAGAAACCTTTAATCCTATATTGTCTAAAATACCTATGATATTGTTTTAATATTCCAATTCTACTTGTCACAATTAAAACTATAAAACCTTTTTTACCCCAATCATTGCCAAGGCGGTTCTTCTAGTTTTAAATAAACAGAAAATCAATAGTAGCAGTTTAGACATATTCTCCCATTGTTAGTTTGTTACAGAGAAAGTGAGATTGTAGAATATCACAATAATATAGAATTTTTAGAGTTTCTTGGTATGCAAGAAACTGTGCAACATATCAGAGATAGATTTGGTTGGATGAGGAGAGAGTATTTTTGTAGATAATCCATTTTTAAACATCATCTGATTTTCATCCGTCTTTTTCTCACAAGATCTCACAAAATAACAGTCCCCAAAAAGACAAGCTACTACATTAAAGTTCTTGGCTAGGAAACAAGATCATACATGCAGAAATTAATTATTCACTAGTAGAACTCAAATACACCCACAATTACACGCCCACACAGACTAGGCAGTTGTTCCCTTTAGCAACAAAGAAGACAAAAACAAGAAAACAAAAGCCATTGCTGTAACGTATTCTCTATTATGCTATGCATGCCCTGAACCAAACTCTGCAGTAAGAATCCACAAAAGCAGCAGCTTATAGTCAGCGCGTATTTCTGGTTGACCTTAGGGAATGACGAGCATGGTTGATGGCATCGTTCCTAGATTCAGACTTTGGAGGGGTCCTGGGGATTATTGTGTTTGAGGAATGGAATTCTTCCAATGTGGCTAGAACCTGTGTCATAGTTGGTCTGTATTTTGGATCCGCATCTAGGCATTGATATGCTAATGCAGCTGCAGCTTGAGCTCCAGTTTTCGAGTATTGACCACCTAACCTCATATCCATGATTCTTGAAACTCGCTTGCCATCTTTAAGAAATGGCATCGCCCAATCGACCAGAGTTTCCAGAGCAATTCCGAGTTTGTCAACCTCTATCACCCTTCTCCCTGTCAATAACTCTAACAAGACAACGCCGAAGCTGTATACGTCGCTCCTTGGTGTCAAGCGACCTTTTACATAAAAGCAAAAACGGCTCATCATCAACTTTATTTATACATATAAATGATGGATGCTATGAGAGAGTTGTGGATGAAAGCTATAAGTCAACTGATATTTCCATATTCAACACAATAGTTAATGAGGACTCTAGCTAGTCAATGTACAAACAAGCAAACCACTGATGCATTTGGGGCATGCAAGACTTAACCTTTAATCACATGTTCAAACAAGCAAAGCAATTGCTAAACTAAAATAGGGAAAGGTCATGTATAAATTGCAACATCTTTGGTAAATCCAATTCATATTTGCCACTTGTTGACAATACTCATGTCTAATTCAACTCTTTGAAACTGTTATAATCCTCATGTCTTTAATATAAGATATATTTAACTAATTTTATTAGATTAAAAAAGTTGTTAAGTTAGTTAACATAACTTCTTTTTAAAACACCCTAACCATCTTCCTTAATTCCTTCTTTTCCTCCCTCTCTTACTTGACTATCATTGAGAGAGTATTAATAGTGGTAATTTAAGAAAAAATAAATAAATATGGGAAAGAGTTCCTATATTTAGGACTAAGATTAACTCCCTAATTAAATTATATATTAAGGACTAGAGGAGTATTAAAGAATGAGGTTCCCTCCCTCTCTCTCTTACTTGATTATTGTTGAGGGAGTATTAATAGTGGTAATTTAAGAAAAAATGAATAAATATGGGATAAAGTTCCTATATTTAGGACTAAGGTCAACTCCCTAATTAAATCTTATATTAAGGACTAGAGGAGTATTACTAAAGAATGAGGTTTCTTAATTAACCTATCTTATTTTGACATCCTGCTCTAAATAGGGACATGTTTGAATACTCTTGATTGGAATTTTCCCAATTTTTAAACTGGTAGAACTTGACCCCCATAAAAAAAAAGTGCTTCATTTGATGATTTTATGGAATTCTTTTAGATTTGAAAACAAAAAAGCTATGACAATTTGGCTGGAACAGATTTGACACGCGATGAAAGGAAGATTAACCAAATCCCTAGAGTCAATAGCCAGAGGTTCATAGTTGAAATATGGTTGTTTGCAATTTAGGCTGAAAAAACATTAACAAGCACGAATATTTGCTATTATTGGGGACAGGGCATCATGGCTTCTCCTTGCTTTTGTCCTCTTTAAACGGTATTTAATCTCTCCTGCTTCCATAACCAATAACAAGTAACTCATATATGATAGCGCTGAATCTACCTGTAGCTACATACTCTGGCGCGGCATAACCTTGAGTTCCAATAACTCTGGTTGAAACATGAGTGTTATCGCCAGTAGGACCATCTCTTGCCAAGCCAAAATCTGCAAGCTTTGAGTTGAAGTCCTGCGTATGTTTTTGATAAAGTTCTTCAAAATCAAAGATTCCATGTAAAACTGATGCAGCCATTACAGATTTTCAAATAAATAAATAAATTGCGCATTACATACCGAATCAAGTAATACATTAGAAGCCTTTAAGTCACGGTAGATAACATTTGCATCCAAGTTATGCAAAAATGCTAACCCTCTAGCAACTCCAACAGCAATATTGATCCGCACAGCCCACGACAAAGGCTGAACACCTTCTGCAGAAAGAAAAAATAAATTTGAGAGATCTTGAGTTAAGTGACATTGTGACACTGCTCAAAAGCAAACTGGTACATATCATGATTAAAATGCAAGTTGTAATTAAGTTCAAGTAATGCATTCACAATTGGCTTTATCGTATTATTAGCTATGACTAATAAAGTTTCATTAGTATTAGGAATAAAAAAAGTCAGAGGAGAATGAGAAACTACTTACTTCTGAATAAATGAGTCTCCAAACTTCCTTTCTCCATACACTCATAAACTAGAAGCCTGTTTTTAGAATCTGAGCAATAACCAATAAGTTTCACTATATTTTCATGGTGGAGTTGACCTAGATAATTGACTTCTGCCTGCCAAGGAAAAAAAAAAGGCAAGTCAGTCCATACCTAGCAAGAGACAGTGAAGTTAGCAAGAAGCTTGATTGAGAGGTTCTTTGTTACATACAAGCCATTCCTTATGGCCTTGAAAGCTTTCTGGCTTAAGTTTCTTGATGGCAACCATGATCCCTCTACCCGGTCTCGAGGGAGCGAAGGAGTTCTCATTAATCCATCCCTTGTAAACAAGCCCAAATCCTCCTTCTCCAATTAAGTTTTCTTGTCTGAAATTCTTTGTGGCTTCTTTTAGATCATTGAAGCTGAAGGATTTAAGATTAGAAGATATGGATCTGCTAATGGTTGGTTCTGAAGTTTGTGATGCAGCTTTTCGTTCTGAAGAATTTGAATTCTTACTTGTCTCAATTTGAGACTTCGGCTTCCCTGAGAATAGACTAGAAGCAGGTTAAAAGAAACCATGACTTTACTTTTATCAAATTACAACCACTTTGCTGTATCACTCCACAAAGTCAAAGAACATTAAGTAACCAATAAAGAATGCAATTATATATAACAATATCTTCTGCATACAATGATCCAGAGCTCCAACCCAGATCCATTATGCTATAGAGCATGAAAGGCTATTGTTTAACAGGTAAATCATGACTCAAACTACAACAGCTTTTGTTTTTCTTTATAATTTTCTATGATTACGAGCCAATGAAATCACAATGATTCAAGGTAGTAAAAAACACGCAAATATGAGATACCAGCTAGGATCAGCAAGGGGTTTAATATGTTTTTGTGTGTAGATTCACACGTGCTCTTGTTTGTGAAAGTATACCTGGAACTATGACCCAGATAAGTCAAATGAGACGATAAAAAGCACTGAAAAGAAATATTAAGCAACTAGCCAAGGTTTTCTCAGAATAGAAGGTAGAAAATCTGATAGTGAAAAGAAAAACAAGAAGAATTATGTGGACATAAGCAATAATACTTCATGCAAAGCCAGAAAACAAAGGATTACAGAGTAAGCCAGAAGATAAGTATAAATAACCCATCACAAGAGAAGAAAAACAGAGCAACGAAAACACATGCACACAGAAACTTGAAATTAATAGCAGATTACTGACCGCAAAAGTTAGAGGAAGACACATGAAAAATGGGTTTCCTACAGGAATTTCCCATAAAGAAGAAGAAAGAGTCTTGTTAGACGCGAGAAGCAGAATGCCACAGAAGGAACCGTGTAAGTGGGGTTAAGGAAGACGATGATGTGGAACGAAGGGCCATTGACGGGATGAAACAGAGGAAGAAATAAACGGCGTAGTCAATTGGGGAAGATAGGTTGAATACTTGAACTTGTCTTGAACTGAAATTTACTGATTTTTTTAGTTAAAGATTATATCTTTCTTTGTGGGTCCCTCACTCGAAGACGAAAGCTAGACTCCATACATGACACACCAACGAAATAGTTTACAGGGTCCTTCTTGGGTTTAACTTCTGAGTCATCCATTGACTTTTTCATGTGAAAAATCATTCTTGTTCGATTCTCGAAGGTTGTTTTTTTTTTCAAAAGGGAAGGGCACAAAGAGAGATATTTAACTTTTTTTTTCAAAAGGGAAGGGCACAAAGAGAGATATTTAACTTTTTTTTGGTCATATATTAGAAAGAGCAGCCTACCCACTACCCAGCAACCCTACTAACCTATACTCTACGTAACCACATGCCAACTCAAGTGAATATGTGCAATAGCGTTTGCAAGCAATTGCAATTCTGATTAGAAAGATATTTCTGTAGCCCTTCATATTAAGCATCTTCTTGAAAAAACGTGGTGGTTTTATATATTAGTTATGAAGTATTAGTGGTTGGCCAAACAAGACAATTATGAAGTACTCCCTCAAATCTAATATAAGTGACCTTAACTAACTCACGCAAATAAAAAAAATTGACAATTACCTCAATTATTACTCCGTATATTGAAATGTTTTTCAAATATTACCTATGTGGACTTAAATATTTTTTCTCTCGTCTCTATCTATTTTTTCAATGCTCAAGACACACCATCGTTGAAATGAGCATTAATTATAAGGGTAAAATTGGTAACAAAATATTAATTATTATGGAAGTGACATATATTTTAGACCAAATCATTTTGTAAGAGTTAACTTATATTTTGATCAGAGAGAGTGTTAGTTAATTCTTTTAAGAGTTAGTGCTATTGTTTATTGTTTGCAAATGCATCTAGTTTGATCAAATTTTGATTTCGGTACTACAGTTTAAAATTGAAAGTTTTGTTCTCTATAGTTTTTTCTATCCAAAATATTAGTCCATGTAATTTTATAGGAACTGTGGTAATTTTGTCTTTTGAGAGATTAAATATTAATAATTTAAAACTATAGAAATCAAAATTAAAATGTGAACAAATTATAACGACTAAATATTATATTAACATTTAATTATTTAACTAATTATATTTTATTGTGACGAATGGAATTATTAAAACTCACTTATATAAAATACTTCAGGAATACTTTCTATTTTTAATAGAGATATATCTATGCTACCAATAGTGTTTATATATATATATCCTTTATAGTGTGTGTTTGGATAAGATTTTAAAAACGGGCTTATGAAAAAAATAGGTTTATGGACAACTTATGGAAAAGGGCTTTTAGAGAAGAGATTATGGAAAAAAAAAGTGATTTTAGATAAATGAGTGTTTGAATAGTTGTTATGAAAAGGAATTTTATAATTGAAAAATTACTAAAAATGATATGTATGAGAGAGGAGAGAGGAGAGAGGGTAAAAAGATAGAGGAGAGAGGAGAGAGGGTGAAAAAGATAGAGGAGAGATGAGAGATAGTGGAAAAGATAGAGGAGAGAGGAGAGAGGGTATAAGAAAAAGTAAAGATAAAATAGTAATTCAGTAGTTGAAAACGTAGTTTACTAGTCCAAAAGCTACTCTGACTAACTTATCTGAAACCATGGTTTGGTCCAAAAGTCCGTTTGAACAAATATGGCTGTTTGTTTTAAAATTTCTCCAAACCAAAGTTTGGGCCAATTTTTTTTTTAAAATCACGGTTTGAGGATTTCCCAAACAAGGCCGTAATGATGATGATGTTAAGGAATCATGAGTTTATTTTTATCATATCATAACCACTTTGTTGTATCACTCCACAAAGTCAATGGGTACTTTTTTTGGTGTACACAAAGTCAATGAATATTAAGTACCAATAGAGTACAATTAGATGTAACAATATTTTACTAAATATGCATGTGCATATAATGATCCAGATCTTCAACCCTAGTCAATTTTACAAGTTAGATATAACCATGTTTTCAAAGCATAATATTTGTGTGGACATGCCCATACTATGAATATGAAATTGTGATTCTATCAAAATCTCTTTTAATTTGTAGAAATATTGTGATTTTTGTTATTGCCAATTACTCCCTACATTTTTAATTATAAGAGTTAGATGATGAGTTAGGTTTATTTATAAATATAAGACCACAATCTACTTTATTTTTTAAAATTATAATTTTCTCTCAATATATCCCTACTTAATTGCACATATTAAAAGGTATCTATCAAAGGTAGTTCAAAAACGCATATGATTAGAGAGGGCATTTTAGAAAAATTAACATATAATAATTATAAAGAACTAATTTACCTAATTTTTTTAATTTATATAAATTAATTAAGTAGATATTATAATTAGATAAGGGGAGTATTATCTATCCACATGTAAGGTCCAATGTCCTTCCCAGGTAGCTGTCTAAATATATAGCATTTTTGTTTTTGAATAAATCTCATAATCCTTTTTCTCACAATCATTTTGTTTTTCTTATTTCTCTTCAGATATATATACACACACGCACACGCACAAGCACACGTATCATCATGCTCATTGAGCCCGGCTGACTTAAGGACACACTCTGTTTTGTTAATCAGTGTTTATATATATCACATGATTGTTGGAATTATTAGAACTGACTTCTATAAAAGACTATAAAAGAGTGAAGGAATACCTTTCACTTTTAATAATTTATCTATACTTTTAAATTAAAGATGCTATGATAAGCTAACAAATAATTTAGTGCCCTTAAATGGACATAGAGATATATCTATAGTACCAGTAGTATTATATATATATATGTGTGTATGTATATATCCCTTATAATGACGATGTTAAGAAATCATGAGTTTATTTTTATCATATCATAACCACTTTGTTGGATCACTCCACAAGTCAATGAATAGTTTTTTTGGACCAAGTCAGTGAATATTAAATACTAATCCTTGTCAATTCTACAATATTACAATTGTCATAATGTTTTCAAAGCCAACACTTATAATACGAATGTCGAATATGAAATTTGTGACTTTATCAAAACTTCTTTTAATTTGTAGAAATATTGTTATTTTTATTTTAGGCATATTGCCATATGATCCTAACCTTTGGTTATTATTTTTTAATAAAAATATTATCCTTGATTGGATGATTGGTTATTTGATTCTATTCCAATTTTTTTATAGATTTATGATAATATTTTACAACTAAATTTTAAATCCTAACATTTTTAATTAGATAGCAAAATTGGTATAATTAAAGGTTTAATTTCCGGCTAAGATTGATACACGAAACTTACCTGCAGGAAAATGTCCTACTATGCAACAAATGCTGCAATCTGTTCTATAATTTACTATATTCATAATTATAATCTACCCAATGAATTGGCCAATTATATGATGAAAATATATATCATATCTTTTTATTTTACAACTAATACATTTAATAAATATCATTACTAATGACAATTTCATTACTTTTGATTTTAATTTACGCACTCACATATTATCTTGGGTCATTTATTTAATTTTCAAAATAAATTGTAGGATGATGCTATGTCATTGTTAGAGTTAGTTAAAAGGGATTATAGATTACTAGTTAGTTAAAAAATGTATTAGTATAAATAAGGGATTAGAGCATCACATAGAACAAGGAAGCAAGGGGAAACTGTAATTATTTTAAAAAACACTTAATACATGTTATAATCCCTTATTTATACTAATAGTTTTTCTAACTAACTAATAATTCATCTAAACTAACTCTAACAACTATGTAACAGGTGGATCTGACGTCTTTCCGAATTAAGGTATTGATGTAAGTTATGCAAGAAATATATCATATGTTAGGGGAGGTTATATTTATTTTTTGTTGTCGTGTGAGTAGCTTTTGTTCCTACTAATGTTGCATGAAATAGATGTCAGGACTTTACCATTGCCATGATATTGCATTGTGACATCAAATGTAAGTTGTGTACAAAAATATTAAATATTACATTTGCAAATCTTGCTACATTTATAACACAAATTTGATTTTTCATGTATTTTGTGCTGTAATCAATAATGTTCTGATAAACAATAATGGTATCTTAAAGATTGCAGATTTTGCACTGGCCAAAGAAAAGTCCTAATATTCGTCAGGATTCAATGCATACAAATCCAATCATTACATCATGGTACTGATAAGTGATCTCAATACCATGACACTTGTGTTTTACTTCTATTATTTTGGCTTGGGTTTCTATTGATGATCCATTACCTTGTGATCCCAAGAGGTGTTATGACATTTTTACTTCTCATATATGTCCCTTCCCTCCCTCCCTCCATTCAAGTCAAAAACTTCTCTTGCGTGTAGTATGCCTAACTATGAGACATCACAATATTATAAGATCGATGAAGCAAAAAAAAAAAAAAACTAGAAGCAAGCCTATTCAAAATAACTCACACTCATCAGTTGATGGCACCCCCAACCCTTAGAGACATCTCACAGGTCTCCATTAGAGTCCAGTAGCTATCAACCTCATTATAGTAGACCACATCCTGCTCTTCTCCTCCCTCCTTCTTAAGGGAGGCCTAGTGCCAGTTCTCATGGTGGAAGTGAAAGTGGCAATGACCATATGGAGTTGGAGCTCCAAATTATCATCAAGGATCTATACCATATCATGAGTCTAGAGCTATGCCCTGCTCTAGTATTCTCATGGTGCAGGTGGCAATAGCAGTGGTTATGGAGGTGGAGCTCCAAAGTATCCTAAAGTATATTGATCATCATTTCATGGGTATAGAGATCAAGAATATGAATCTTGTCCCATGGTGCCGGTGCTAGTACAAAGGTTTATATAAGGAGGTGGGGCTCTAAATTATCCTCAAAGTCAAGGATATGGATCATCATTTCATGGGTATAGATTTTAAGGATATGGATCATCATCTCATGGTGCAGGTGTCAGTAACAATATCTATGGAGGTGGAGCTACAGAGTATCCTCAAGGATATGGATCATCTCATGGATCTAGGTCTCATGGTGCACGTGCCAGGAGGAGTGGCTATTGGGGTAGAGCTCCCCTTCATCGCCAAGGTGGTTGTTCTAGTTCTTGATAAACATAAAATAAATAGTAGCAGTTATTCAATTTGTTGATGTTCAGCTACGTAAGGAGCGTAATAAGTTAGGCATATTCTATCATTGTTAAAGAGAAAATGAGAATGTAAATTGTTACTGCTGTATAATATCACAATAAAATAGAATTTTTACAGTTTCTCCATATGCAAGAAACTGTGCATATAAGAGATATATAGATTTAGTGCCTGTTTGGTTTTTTTATTTTAAAACTATTTTTAATTTAAGCTAAAAATTAAACAAACAACTATCAAATGTTTAAAAGAGTTTATAGAGTAAACTATGGTTTAAAACAATAGTTTCGGATAAACTTATAGGAATATTTTTTAGGTGACAAAAATACTTTTAAGCTGTGTAATTACTACTTTACCCTTGTATTTTTCTCTTTCATTTTACTCTATATCATTTTTAATAATTTACTTATTAAAATAGTCATTATAATAATAATTATCCAAACACTTTTCTTCCAAAAATTCTTTTTCAAAATTACTTTTAAATTATTTTTTTCTATAAACTTTTCTTTCATAAGGTAAACCAAACTAGTTGGATGAGGAGAAAATACTTTTGTACATAATCCATTTTTAAACATCTTATGTTCATCATTCTTTTCTCTGCTTACCTATTTTTTGGCGAATTTTTTGGCATGTCATTACTTACCCTTTATGGGCTATGATTATTCCGACTTGCTCACAAAATAACATAACAATTCCCACCAAAGGAATTAGTCTAAGTGATAAACGATTTAGTATCTCTTAAGTGAGGTCTCGAGTTCGAGTCTTGGCGTATGCAGAAAATTTCCATTGAGAGACTCACCCACCATAGCCAGGTGCGCGACGCGGGTCGGATCAGGATGTAATCGGGACAAAACTTCGGTGAATCGGGTGGACAACAAAAAAAAAATATAACAATTCCCAGCGTATGCAGAAAATCCCCGTTGGGAGACTCACCCACCATAACCAAGTGCGCGACGCGGGTCGGATCTGGATGTAGTCGAAGCAAAATTTCGGTGAACCGGGTGAGTAACAAAAAAAAATAACATAACAATTCCCAAACTATGAGACCTAATACAATTAGTATTTAGTTGGGTTCTTTAAACATCTAGTCAGATGTTTGATCCCTAGCGGTGTATATAGAAAGGATCTCATGGCCAGCACTAAAGCACTTCAGAAAGTCTACGGTGTGAAGGAATTAATCAATACTTCTAGCGGTAGATACCTTTAAACCTACCTAGAAAACACATAACAGTTCCCAGTGAATAACAAACTACCCAAAAAGGCAAACTACATTACATTGCTTGGAAAGACTTGGCAATCACCCAAAAAGTAAAACTCAAATATACCCACAATTACACGCACACACAGACTTGGCAATTGTTCCCTTTAGCAACAAAGAAAACAAAAAACAAAGTCATTGCTGTATCGCTGTAACCTAATCTCTATTATGCTACGCATGCCCTGAACTAAACTCTATTGTAAGAGGCCACAAAAACAGATTATAATCAGCGTGTATTTCTCATTGACTTTACGGAATGACGAGCATGCTTGATGGTATTGTTCCCAGACTCGGACTTTGGCGGAGTCTTTGGGATTGTTGTGTTTGAGGAATGGAGTTCTTCCAACGTGGCAAGAACATGTATCATAGTTGGCCTATATTTTGGACCTGCTTTTAGGCATTGATATGCAAGTGCAGCTGCAGCTTGAGCTTCTTTTCTGGAGTACTGACCACCTAACCTCAAATCCATGATTCTTGAAATCCGCTTGCCATCTTTGAGAAATGGCATCGCCCAATCGACCAGAGTTTCCCGAGCAATTCCGAGTTTGTCAACCTCTACCACCCTTCTCCCTGTCAGTAACTCTAACAAGACAACACCAAAGCTGTAAACGTCGCTCCTCAGAGTCAAGTGACCTATCACATACAAACAAAACTGGCTCATCAACTTTTTTTTAAGGTAGCAGGTTCATCAATTTTATTTATACATATACATGATGCTATGAGTTGTGGATGAAAGCTATAAATAACAACTGATATAGTGATATTGCATTTTTCAACCCAATAGCCAATAGTTAATGAGAACTAGTCAATGTATAGATGCCTTCACGACTTGAAAGATTTGACCTTTAATCAAATGAACAAACAAGCAAACCACAAATGCCTTTGGGACATGCAAGAATTCACCTTTAATCATATGTTTAAACAAGCAAAGCAATTGCTAAACTTAAATAGGGAAAGGTCAAGTATAGATTGAAATTTCAGGATATCCATCAAAATTGATAAGTATAGACGATGTTACAAAATCTACTTAGGTGCTATTTGTTGAAAAATCTTATGTCTAATTCAACACTTCAAAACTGTTATATTTAAAAAAATGAGGTTTCTTAATTAACATATCTTATTTTGATATCCTGCTCTAACATAACCATCTTGGAATAACCTGCTCTTGATTGGAATTTTCCAAATTTTTAAATTGCTAGAATTTGGCCCTAGAGAAAAGTGATTCCCTTCATGATTTTATTCAATTGCATTTAGATTTGAAAACATTAATTTATGAAAATTTGGTCTGAACAGATTTGACACATGATGAAAGGCAGATTAACCAAAATTAAAGCCATAATCAATTGCCAGAGGTTCATAGTTGAAATTTGGTCTGAACAGATTTGACACATGATGAAAGGCAGATTAACCAAAATTAAAGCCATAGTCAATTGCCAGAGTTTCATAGTTGAAATTTGGTTGTTTGCAATTTAGGCTGAAAAAACATTAACAAGCACAAATATTTGCTATTTTGGGACAGGGTAGGTATCATGGCTTCTCCTTGCTTTTGTTCTCTCAATATGGTATTTCATCTCCCCTGCTTCCATAACCAATAATCATTGACTTCTCCAAAATGTGAAAATCTAACAACTTCTCAATAGAAATGACTCAGATGTGATAGAGCTAAATCTACCTGTAGCTACATACTCAGGTGCGGCATAACCTCGAGTTCCAATAACTCTGGTTGAAACATGAGTGTTATCTCCAGTAGGACCATCTCTTGCCAAGCCAAAATCTGCAAGCTTTGAGTTGAAGTCCTGCATATGTTTTCAATGAAGTCCTTCAGAATGGAAGATTCCATGCAAAAATGATGCAGTCATTACAAATTTTCAAATAAATAAATAAATTGTGTATTACATACTGAATCAAGTAATACATTAGAAGCCTTTAAGTCACGGTAGATAACATTTGCATCCAAGGTATGCAAAAATGCTAATCCTCTAGCAACGCCAACTGCAATATTGATCCGTGCAGCCCAGGATATTGGCTGAACACCTTCTGCAGAAAGAAAAAGTAAATTTGAGAGATCATGAGTTAAATGATATAATGGCCCAGTTCAAAAGCAATATGCAGCACTCTTGCAATCAATGGATCTATTTTGTTAAAAGGTATGGCTTAAATATCATTTTATGCTATATTTAGATTAGAGATGAGAATGAAAATATGAACTTGGGAAATACTTAGAAAGGAAAACATATGAAAAATTTCAAGTTCTGCCATCATTAAAAGCTATTGAAACTCATCTTCATGAGCATGTCATGAAAAACCATTTTTGGGAACATATCCTTAATTTCTCAGGAACATATTCTGCCATTTCACAAATATTTTTAGGAATACATAATGAAAAAAATCCCATTTATCACCATTGAATTGTCTCTATTATTCTGGATGATTTATCCCTGATATCTATACCCTACAAGATATCCAACTCTGAAAGGAGCCAACTTCATGTGTATAACAAGCTGCATTAAACAGTAAATATTCTTGAATTTTGTGTTGTTTGTTATGTAATTCCTTCACATTTATTTATCATAAGTCTTTGCTTTCAGTGAATTAATCAATTCAGATATCAAGAATCAAAACCAAACAGGTACATATCATGATAAAGTTAAGTTGTACGTTCATGTAATGCATTCACAATTGCTTTATCGTATTATTAGCTGTGATGAATAAAGTTTCATTAATATTAGGAACCAAAAAGTCAGAGGAGAATGGGAATCTACTTACTTCTAAATAAATGATTCTCTAAACTTCCTCTCTGCATAAACTCATAAACTAGAAGCCTGTTTTTAGCGTCTGAGCAATAACCAATAAGTTTTACTACATTTTCATGGTGAAGTTGACCTAGATAATTGACTTCTGCCTGCCAAGGAAAAAAAAGGCAAGTCAGTCCATACCTAGCAAGAGACAGGGAAGTTAGCACGAAGCTTGATTTAGAGGTTCTTTGTTACATACAAGCCATTCCTTATGGCCTTGGAAGCTTTCTGGCTTAAGGTTCTTGATGGCCACCATGATCCCGCTCCCTGGTTTTGTGGGAGCAAAGGAGTTCTCATTGATCCATCCCTTGTAAACAAACCCAAACCCTCCCTCCCCAATTAGGTTTTCTTGTCTGAAATTCCTTGTAGCTTCTTTTAGATCACTGAAAGTGAAGGATTTAAGAGTAGAAGATATGGATCTGCTGACAGTTGGTTCTAAAGTTTGTGATACAGCTTTTCTTTCTGAAGAATTTGAATTCTTACTTGTCTCACTTTGTGACTTCTCCTTTCCTGAGAATAGATTAGAAGCAGGTTAAAAGCAACCATGAGTTTATTTTTATCAAATCATAACCACTTTGCTGTATCACTCCACAAAGTCAATGAACATTAAGTACCAATAAAGAGTGCAATTATTTATAAAAATATCTTACTAAACATGCCATTATGCTATAGAGCATGAAAGGCTATAGTTTAACAGGTAAATCATGATGCAAACTGCAGTTGCTTTTTTTATTATTATTATTTTCTATGATTACGAGTCAAGGAAATCACAATGATTCAAGATAGTTAAAAAAAATGCAAATATTATATACCAATTAGGACAGAACCGCATTGGGGCTAGAATCTGCAAAGGGTTTAATACGTTTGTGTGTGTAAATATTAAGCAAATGGCCACTGATAAGGTTTCCTCCGAAAAGAAGGTAGAGAAATTAAAAAGGAAACAAAAAAGAACAACTATGTGGACCAAAACAATAATACTTCATGCAAAGCCAGAAAACCAACGATTACAGAGTAAGCAAGAATGAGTCATCTAGAAACATCAAAACCCTTGCGAGAAGATACATATAAATAAGCCATCACAAGAGAAGAAAAAGAAAGCAACGAATGGCAAATTGGGGCCAAAAGAGGAAGGCCATGCAAACAGAAACTTGAAATTAATAGCAGATACTGACCAGAAATGTTGGAGGAAGACACATGAACAATGGGTTTCCTACAGGAATTTCCCATAGAGAAGAAGCGAGAAGCAGAAAGCCACGAAAGGTAGCGAGTAAATGGGGTTTTAAGGAAGAGGAAGAAGTGGAAGGAAGAGCCATCGATGGGGATTGGTATGAAACAGAGGAAGCAGCAGCACAGTCAATGGGGAAAATAAGCACAGGTTGAAACTTGAACGGCAATTTACGGATCTTTTAATGGGTCGGCCACTCAAAGGCACAAGCTAACGTAAGTGGGTATGGGTCCTACCTGGATTTAATTTCCGGGTCAACTATTGGCTGTTTCATATGAAAGACTATTCTATTACCCATCTTCTATATTCAATTTTGAAGGAATATTAACTTTTCCTAATTTTAATAGTAATATTTAAAAAAATATTATAATTTTTTAGTAGTTAAATTTATAATTAAGAATAATTGACAACTCGCTCTACTTAATATTGATAAATTTAATTTTTTTAAAAAAAAATTGAGTAAAAAAAAAGACCATTCTATTTCAATTTTGGAAGGTGGACAAAAAGACAAATTGAGTTTTTAATTTTGGTAATACTAGAAAGAGCCTACTCTAATCAGATTTTATGAAACGACTTGCCAACTCAAATCAATAAGAAGAGAAATAAGTGGTCCGTAGTCCTTAATATATATAATGCGTACTTTTTAGCGTGTCAAATCGCAATTCTAAAACAAGCACTAAATCATAACTAACCACAATAACAATTGCTTAACAGAATATATACTCCTCCAGTCTTTTTATAACTAATAATCATTTAAATTATATAAATTAAAATATTAGTTAAAATTAATTTAAAATAATAAATATAAATTTATTTATAAGGATGATAGGTAAAAAAAAGTAAATAGAAGAAAGACATATAATTAATTGGCAAATAAATAACGGCAAAAAAAATTGGAGGATAAAGATAGAGAAAAATACATTAAATTTATAGACAAATTTAAATTATTACTTATATATAAAATTACCTTTATGAGAGAAAATATTACTTATAAAAATGATAAGAGGGAGTATTATATTGCCACTAATTATATCTAATTAGTAAATATAAAAATAATAAATAATTTATACATAATTAAGTTGCTTAATTATCCTAATCAGATAATATTGACTAAAATTTTCCAAAATGTAATGAGAATATTGAATAACACAAGAACACCAATATATGTAAAATCTTTGAATTTATGAATACTTATAGATAGAGCTGGTAAAACGGGCCCAGCCCGCGGGCTGGGCCCGTTTTACCTTAAGGGGGGACTCGGGCTGGCAAAATGCCAGCCCGTTTTTGGGCGGGCTGGCCCGCCAGCCCGCCACTTTTTTTTTTAATATTATTATTTAACATTTATTTTACTTAAATGTTATTTTGAATACTCCTATTATCGAATATTAGTAAAGATAATTACTTATTTATTACTATATGTTTACATATTATAATTGATTAATATTATGTTAATATTTATTTAGATTTATAATTATCAAATTTGAGATTTTTTTATAAAAAATAGAAATTTTTAAGAGTATAACATGAGTAATTTTTTTATTATACTAATATAACATTAGAAAATTTTTATTAGTATTTTAAAAATGTTAAAAATATTTTTTTTAAAATTAAAAAAAAAAAAGTGGCGGGCTGGCGGGCCAGCCCGCCACTAAGGGGGGCGGGCTCGGGCTGGCATTTTTCCAGCCCGTTTTGGGGTGGGCTGCACAGCCCGCCCCGCATTTTGGCGGGCTGGGAGCTGGCTGGCCCGTTTTTGGCGGGCCAGCCCGCATTCCCAGCTCTACTTATAGAGGACCCCACAGGAAGATTTCGAGTTTCTCATGCTCTCTAATTCGGTTTTATTGGCTTGATTTGTCATAAATTTAATACTAAAATAAATAGGAAAATTACTATAAATTTAATACCAAAGTGCTGATGTGGTCCATAACAAAATGGTCTCACTCCAATTCAATTTGACCTTTTCGCTTCCTTGTTGTACAAGATATATAAATTTATTCACACACAACATAAAGTCATACAGAAATAACGGAGAATTTACTTGTACGAAAACTATTTTTTTAAATTTAAAAATTTAGGAAAATTCAAGATATACATGGTCATGAAAATTATCTATTTTTTTATATTATTATAAGATTTTAAAAAGAAAATTAATTACTTAAAAATTTAATAACAACTAAGAAGTATATAATGATAAATTCTATTATAGAAAATGATAACAAATTTATTTTCGTCACTTGTTAATAAAATTTTGTAGGAATTAAATTCTTCTTTAAATCTTATAGTAATTTATTTTTGTATAAAATAAAAGAATTATCTAGTACATCCCAATATTTAGGTATTATATATAATTTAGTTTCTTGTACGGTAATTTACGAAAGATATACAAATTTTGCATATGTTGTTTCTTGGAAAAATAAAAGAGATGCTTTCCCACCTAACATTTGCAATTAATACATGGAAGTAATGCATTTCTATGTATTTCCATATTATCAGTATTTTATAACGAATGAACATTGAGTTGTATGCATCTTTCAAAGTAGCAAAAAATTAAATTATAAATATGTGTTGGTTTGTAATTAAGACTAAATTATTAGTATTATTTTAATTGCTGCATTTGCTTTTTTATATATATAAATTGAATCCTTATGTTTGACTTTGAGTCTAGAGATGACGTGGATTTGGCCAAAAAACAAGAAGAGATGAAGTGGCCAAGTGGAGGGAGTGTTATGTTAGTTTCGAGCCAAATGGTCAAATATTAAGTTATATATAGAACTCAGTCGACCAAATTGATCTAATATACAAAAGAATTTCGCATAACTTACGATTTGGTTCATTAAGACTTTTTACATCCCTGGGGATCCACATAACTCATTGATTGGAAACACAAGAATTTCAATAGCACTTTATGAACTAAATAACTATTGGTTTATATTCCTTTCGAAAAAACATATAAACCAAGGGGAGAGTAAAATCCATATCCTATGTAATAATTATCATCTTTTTTTCAGTTTTACCCACTAATTTAAATTTTAACTACCTTCAGTAGGAATACTATTGAAAACAAGTAATAATTATGCATTTAAATTTGGAATATGGTTTATATTTGGGGGATGAAACAGAATTTAAATCAGGAAAAATAAATAGGCACGGATGAAATATATATTAAAAAAATTAGTTGAATTAGTTATTTATAAAAAATATTTTACTTTTTCTAAAATAATCATCCCTTATACACTTATGTTTGACTTTGAGTCGAGAGATGACACGGCCAAGAGGAGAGGATGTTCTTCTTTAGGAAAGTTACTGTAAAGTGCAAGTAAGAAAAAGAATTATTAAGAAGTAAGAAAAAAGAATTACCAAGAAGAAGTAAGAAAAAGAATTACCAGAAGTCCCTTGAAAGTTTCAAATAATCCTGAGGGTGAGAGATTGTAATTAGTCAATTACAATTTCGCCCTTATTCATTTAAAAGAAAAACTGAAGGAAAAAAAGTGAAAAGACCTCCTTGCCCATGCCAAGAGACACAAGATGCTGACACAAAGCAAAGTTCCTGAGCTGTGAAGGTGTTGCGGCACCACTTACATGACATGATTCAGGTCCAGTGGATATCTACAGTAATTCCCCTAACAATCAGTATTTCAATCTGTACATGAACAAGAGTTCACTATAAATATACTATCAATATCATATTCATCAAACCATGCAAAAACACATACACAAGGATAGACAGAAGTACAAAAGCTTCAGAGAATCAAGTTAAGACTTAAGATTATAGAAAAATCACGAGAGACAGAAGCAAATGTCAGACGTGACTTGTTAAGCGAGCAACAAGAATCTGATGTCAGATAATTGTTAACATATTAACCAGCTAATTAATTAGTCCATGAGTTTAGTTGACAGTGATGACTTTGTTTCAAAAAACCAGAAGACCAAATTAGCATAGTCAAACCAGCTTTGAACTAATTTCATAGATATTGTAATTATTGTAATAAAAATTAGATAGATGAAACAAGTGTCTCTCAAACGACCAAAATTCTAAAATAGTTCCATTTGCCAATTCAAATCTAAAAATCAAGTGACAAGTCTAAATATCTACCTCTCAGGCACCAGCTTCTGGGGACCTAGATTGTATTTGTCGCTCTTCATCTGCATTCCTCAGAAACTGATCCCAACCACTTCCAGGTCTAGTATCCAAGTAATCATATGGAACTGCCGTCTTGAGCCCTGGCCTGACAGCACAACGATCTTCAATAATTCTGAACTCCACACAGTCTCCACCATCATCATCATCAGGAATCTGATCTAGTTCCTCCCATGCAAACATCAATGGCAATGTAAAAGCACCCCATGGATTGAAATCCACTATCTTAACCCTCTCATCCTTTGTAATGTAAACATCAAATGTGTAGTCTTCTGATTCAAACACAGCTCTCACTTTATTGTTGAAGAAATCCCACATGAGTAAGCGGAGATCATTCTTCTTTTCGAGCAAGATAGGGTAAAAAGTAGTCACCTCGCGCTGCGAAATTCCAATTAATTTCTTCCCTCGAACGAAATATCGAAACTCCATCTCTGGCCGGAGGGATGGGTACCACTTGCGAAGGGCGAGGAAGAAGTTTTTGGGTCTGGATGAAGATTTATCATCACTGGAATCATAAGCATGACATAAATCATGGACCAATGAGTCAGAGGACCGGAGCAAGAGCGCAATCTCACTGAAAGTGGTGCACCGGAGGGAACCGGTGGTACTTATCCAGGCAGAGTCTTTTGGTGCGCTCCAATTCAGCTTAGGGAAGACTGAACCTCCAAGGGATTCAATGGATTCCTTAACTTTCAATTCAAGTTCTGGAAAAGAAGGTGGTGGTGAAGGTTCTTCTTCTTCATCACCAGATCCTTCTGAAACTTGATAATCTTCTTCCTCGTCAGGATTGTGAATTCGATTGGGAAAGGGATCTTCGTTCGACACAGAAACTGGCAACAGGAAGGGCCCAGAGTCATCGAGAAGGTAATCAACAAAAGATTCTGGAAGTTGATGGATTATGGTCTTGACGGATACTGATTTGAATTTCGGATACCATTCCTGAATTTGGCATCGATTAACCTCTTCCACTTTCATATTCTCTAGATAATGGCGATTCTCTCAAAGAAAATCATCTATACTTCTGTTTCTTCAAGTATCTGACATGCAACTGTTGGAACCACAGCGATAACGAAGGCTCACGGTCTTGCGATAATGGATCCTCGCAGGTTTTTGGAGCGGGAGGCACAATCGTCCACTTACAATCCAAAAATCAGTATTTCAAAGCTAAGAATGAATTGCAGCATCGAACCATGAGAAAAACATTTTTACAAACACCTTATGTGCATCCAAATTCAAACCAATTCATCAAGCCTACTAAACTTCCATCATCCCTCCTACAACACAAACATATCCCACAGAACATCAAAAATCATTACAGCTTAAAAGAGAGGAGTTTTCAAACACACCCCACACGCACAGCGTTTAACAGCAGCGACGGAAGAGGAGGAAGAAGAAATCACACGTTCTAGCGTCAACCCAAGCTTCAATCGTACCCCACAGACACGATCAGCAAGGAGAAGAAGAAAAAACAAAATGAGCTACTCTACTCCCTGTTTCTACGGTGCCCGACGTCGACTGAGAACGAGAAGAGCGAGAGAGTAGCGACCTGAAATCTTGAGCAAATGAAGAAGACGACGGCGGATGAGCAACGACACGCACACGCCGGCGACGACGAAAACGAAAGGAGGAGGACGACAGCTGCAACGTAGGTCGATGGGGTTCTCAAGTTTCGTTCAACCGAGGGGAGGGTAAGTTAAGGTAATTTAAGGGAGGGTAGGTTAAGGTAAAGGAGGTTATAAGTGGGAAGGTAGGGGAGGAGAGATGATATTTTTTGTTTAGTTCAGGAAGGGAGGGTAGGTAATAAAAAATTGACAGATATGCCCTTAGGCCTTTATTTATATTTATTAATTTTTTACTTTTAATATTTATATTAGTATTGTTATTTTTTTATTTATAATTTTTAAAAAAACTTAATTTATACTCATAGAATTTAATCATGCTATAACTTTTTTTTTGTTACAAAATCTTTAAAAAAAGTTAAACTCATAGAACTTAGGGCATAAGGTAGACTAACAAAATAAAATTACATATCATTACACAATTACATAATTACATAATCACATAGGCCAAAATTTTTTTTTTATACACAGATAACATTAAAAGTCATTTGTTTATAAAAAAAATCAAAAGTCACAAAATGATCACCAAATGGTAATGCCTATGTCAAAAAATACTTAGTAATGGTCTAAATAATGGCTATGGTAGACCATCAAAAATCAAACAAACTAGCAAGTATCACATAATTCCTAGGTCAGACATAACATCCATAAGTAAATTCTTGCGTGCCACAACGGGACATTCAACAAATGTCCTTAATTGGTCCACATCCCCCATAAGAACTCTATAAATCTTGGTAACATGAGTTGGGGCAATGTCACAATCCTGAATCATATTCCAAACTTCTTCACCAGACAATTGTGGAAGCTTTCTTGAACTCTCTCTGATTGCTTGATTTCCTTCTCTTATAGCTTGTGTCATTTCAGACATAATCTCCTTAATTTCAATTAACTCAAAATCCTTTTCTTTTGTTGAATTAACTTTTTGCTTCTTTCTCAAAGAACCACTTGCAACGCTATTGGCATTCACATCTTCGCAAGTTTGCATACAGTCAATATTGACATTATGTTGGGGTGGAAGATTACTGTTGTTGACATCTTCAACGAAGTCCTCCTCATCAATTGAGTGACGCCTCTTTCGCATGTCACTAATAGTATGACTTCCCTCTCCTAATGCTCTATCAGAGCCATATAAGATGACCATCTTGTTATAGTTTGAAAAAGGAATATTTCTCCAATTGGCAGCTTTAGGCTTTGACTGTAAAGAACAAATTAAAAATAATATTAATACTAATAAATAAATTAGATGAAGATAAATTTGTTTGAACATTTTAAAGATCAAGATAAACTAACCTCAATAAGTTGCTCCCAAACTTCAGCTTCAGCTTCCCACAATTGTGTTGATGGATTCCAAGCAAACCCACTTAATCCATTTTTAAAAATATCAAAAACATCAGAAAAGTTTTTTTTAACGTTTTCCATCTGTTCTTAATCTTCTCTTTATCCATTTCAACATCCAGCAAAGCAGTCATCTCTTTGACAATGTTGTCATATGCAGTGCCTGTAAATTGCCCACTTACTTTGTTGTCAATATTATATTGTTCCATGAAGGCATCTACAAGATAATCATCCATTGCTCTTGTCCAATTCAAACATTGTTTTCTCTCTGATCTTGGAGGCATACTATTACAATAATAATAAAATAATAGACCATCAAAACATAATAGAATATATGACATATTTAAAAAAAACATAGTCTAACAAAGCATGAAAGTCCACGTTCAAACTGATAGAATACATGACATAGTTAAAACAAATAAGAATACATCAAGTGTAGCGGTACTTAAAACAACAAGTCCATGATAATTAAGGTGCATTGTCCTCACGACTCATTCGCCTATTTTGATAATCTATCCACATCTCATTTGATATGGAATCTCTTATAAGCTGTCCTCGAATGGCCTCTTCATTGTCACCACGCCCATCATGATTATTGTCAATATCACCAAGTTGACTTGCAAGTTCACGATCTACTTCTTCTATAATATCCTCATTAGGGTCGGCGCTCATTAAGAAGTTATGAAGAATGCAACATGCTCCAATGATAAGGGTTTGTGCTTTTATTCCATAAGTAGGCTCAGATGAGTAGGCTAAAATGTCAAATCTTTTTTTCAAAACACCAAAAGTTCTCTCAATCGCGTTACGAAGGGATGAATGCCTCAAATTGAACAGCTCCTTATAATTTTGGGGTGGATTTCTTTGTGAGTACTCTTTCAAATGATAACGGACTCCTCTATAAGGTGTAATGAGTCCACTAGTTAGCATGAAGCCAGCATCCACAAGGTAATATTTACCTGCCGGAATTTTGAGATTATCTTCTCGTGTCAATGCATTTTTCATGATCCTAGAGTCAGATGCTGTGCCTTCCCACCCAGTTAGCACATACGTAAATTTTAAATCAAATGTGCAAGCTGCTAACACATTTTGTGTCGGGAATTCTTTCCTGCCACGATATCTAGGAGCATCTTTAGCCGGCACTTTCACACGTATATGTGTTCCATCTACAGCACCAACACAATCCTTAAAGAAAGGGTAGAACCTATAATTTGCTTCGATTTCAGGAGAGACATTTGTCCCATCAGGTTGGACAATAAATTTTTCTCCTACTTCAATGATGGCTCTTAGTACATTGTGGAGATGACGACTAATTGTCTCACCAGATCGTCGGAAGAAGAAATTGACCACACGATTTTTGGCCTTATGCCCTAGTATGTAAAGAGTTTTAGCCACTTGTTCTTCCACTGTAGCCCATCTCGTAGGTTTTAATCCCCCCTCTCTTTCTAATAAGCCACATAATGTTAGGAAAGCTGTAGGAGTCATACGGATGATATTACGACTCTTTTCACTAGTACTTAACTGACTCATTATTTCTTCACGTACCCTTTCCCTTTCTGAACTCATACTATAACTTATTTTTCTCTTACGGCATCTCCTCCGAATTACAAGGTAGACAAAAACACACGTAAGTAATGCTATAGCTTTTTGACGCAAATCCAGCCATCGACGCAAGACTATATTGTTTTCAAGTGTCGATTCCATCTAACAACTGTTATAAACAGATTACAGATAATAATATATTAATATAAATCTCAAATAATAGTGCATAGTAAATATAATGCAGAACAATAATGCATCAAACAATAGTGCATAACTTTGTTCATTTGTGCAACTTGTAATCTGACATGTGAAATGTAAATGGGACTTGGTGGACACACTTATAGACAAATTTATAGATTGAAATTTGAAATGTAGCATAGTAAATCCTTAACATTAATTCATTGGAATGGGAATGCAGAAATCAGTGAGGCCTACCGAAATCAGTCTGTTGTTTATGTGAGAGTAAATGATCCTATAGTGCATTTGCAGAAATCAAAAAGAACCTATGAATCAAAGATGTTATGCATTTGCAGAAAACTCTGCTGTCCAAGACATGTAATTTCTTATTGGGGATAATATAGGCCACTGTGGCCTCCACGTTATAACCAGGAAGTAATTGAGTGAGACATGAGTTAGGATTGATATTTAACATGTTATCTTTCACTCCACAAATTCCGTCAACAGATCATTATCTTTGCTTCAAACTGTTAGATTTCACACTCCTGTTATAAATTGCGTCTTGTTACATGCAATCCAAACACGAGTCCTATTAACTATAGTTTTAAGAAGCATACATCAAGTGATTCAGAGTCCATGTAAAGCTGAAGTTACAATCTTTAGAACTAGAAGCAGTTAAAGAACTGCATACCTCACAGATGACTCTAAGGCGATTTGAGCGTGGCTGCCAACTAAAGGAAACGTTGCTTCTCCCAGAAATTGAATCAAATACCTATTCAGCATTTGCATTCATAAGAACATCATCATAGAATAATCAACAGAATGAAACAAGCAAACACAGTTATAAGACACTATATATGCTTCTATTTTTTAAAAGTAGAGTGTAAATTGTTAATGAGCCAGTGTTGTTAAGAAGTAGAGATGTTTATTCAAACATGAGACAGGAGACATGACTCAAAAATGCGTAATGTTTTCAATTTGATGTATGGCACCACCAACAATAACAAGCACGCTCTAAATGTGACAGATGGATGAAACATCAAAGTAAAAGCAATGGAAGAACAAAGATATAGAGACTGCCTTGAGGTAGAAGATTTTGACATTAAAAAAATTCTTATATAATTAACTTGTCTCCCCTCCTTCCTCTACAACAAGAATTACTTCCCTTATCTTTCATGCCAACTGATTCACGGAAGGTCATTAAAACCTTCCCCAACCCTCCGTTCAACCAAACACTGCATAGAAGATAGGAGATGGGACCCAGACGGGGTGTGGAGAAAAACGAAATGCACAGTAAGGATCGAAATGGAAAACAAAATGAACCAGAATCTGATTCGATTGAGGAAAGCGAGAGGGCGTGGAGATTGATGCTCCCCTAAATGAATTTGCCGCCATGGTGCTGCTACGGGAGCGCCAAAGCCGCAGAAGTGAAGAGAGAAAGAAAGTGAGGGAAAGTGCAAGAGATCGCGGAGCGTAGGGCGTAGAAGAGGTTACCTGAACGAAGTTGACGGTGGTGGTCGGTGGAGAAGGTCGAGCGACCGGCAGCTGGACTTGGAGGAGCGCGCCGACAGAGAAGAAGACAGGAGCAAACGCGGCAGTCTGTGGAATGGAATGGAATGGCGGAAAGAAGGAAGAAAGGGTTTTCACGCGTAGGGGCAGTTCTGGGAAATTGAAAAATGAGCAAGGGTAATTTAGTCAGGATTATACACAATGTTTCTCACCCCTCCAAAAAACCCCAAATTTGGAGGGGTGAGAGAGAGGGGTAGGGGAGCACAAAAAGACAAAAAAAATCCCCTCCCCTCCCCTCCATTTTTCCCAACCAAACACACTTATATCTCCCTTACCCTACCCTCCCCTCCAAAACCCCCCAACCAAACAAAGCCTCAGCCTCTGGGCGATAGTGGATGACGGTGAAAATAAGAGGAAAGCTGGGAAAATTTTACAATTACATTTTTTTTCTTTGACTTTTTGTTTTAAATAAATAAGGGTAAGATGTTAATTTCACAGTTATATTCTCTTTCGGTCTTTCCTTCGTATTCCATGGATTTAAGATTAATTTAATAATTTAAAGGTACCTTACACTAATAATTTCTCTTATTTAAGACTCAAATGTAATTTTTTCTAAATAGTAAGGTTGGAGACCAAGGGAGTATAGATTAGTTACTTAGTTTTAAAGGCTTAGGGTGTGTTTGGATTAGTTTTTAGAGAATGGATTCTGGGAAGAATAGATTCTAGAGAATAGATTTTGGGTATAATAGATTTTGGGAAGAATAGATTTTGAAAATAAAGATGTTTGGATGATTAGTAGTAGAATCACTTTTTATATTGGTAAATTACTAAAAAGGGTATGATATGATTAAAAGTAAGAGAGATGAAAGATGATAGAGAAGAAAGAGAAGAGAGAAGAGAGTGTAGAGAGGAGAGATGAGAGAGAAAAAGAGAGATAAGAGAGGAGAGAGGAAAGAGAAATAAGAGAAGATAGATGAGAGATAATAGAGAAAAGAGAGGAGAGAGGAGAGATGATGTAAAAAAAGTAAGGGTATAATAGTAATTGGATAATCCAAAACCTAGGTTTCAAAGAAAAAGCTATTTTCAGTAGCTTATTCAAAACCTAGGTTTCAAACCGAAGTTTTATCCAAAATCAATTCTCAACAAAAATTGCTGTTTGTGTAAAAAATTTTCAAACCAAAATTTTGCCCTAGAATCTATTTTGAAACGTGGTGCCAAATAGGCACTTAATGAAATTCTTTTATATACTATATCAATAAGGGGTGTTTGAGCCGAGGGGTGTTTGAGCCGAGGGGGTTTGGAATTTTAATTGATAAACATGTCGCATAAGTTAAAAAAAAACTCATTTTATATACTTATTTTATAAATTATAAAATTATGATTGAAAGATCAAATATGAGTTTTAAAATGCTAGACTGATTGATGTAATCAATTTTTAGATCAATTAGCTAGGCTCATCCAAATCATGAGTTATGTAAAACTCTTTTGTATATTAGATGAATTGGTAAAGTTATATATAGTACTCTAAATTAATTTTAGATAAATAATTAGTATTATAAAATATTTAAGGATATAATTAGCACCTCGAACTAATTTTAGAGGTATAATTAACACTCTAAAGTGTTTAAGGATGCAATTAACACCATAAATTAGTTTTGAAGGGACAATTAACACCCTAAAGTATTTAAATTGATACAATTTTATCCTTCTCTAACAAAAATATTAACTTTCATTTGAAACATATCACATAAACTTTTTATTTTGACCCATTATTATTTAAAAGGTCGTGTAATATTATTTTAACAAATTACATTAAATAAACTATACAAATTTTTAATCTTCACATATGAATTCTATACAATGTCAATTTTAGGGTTTATTCAATACTCTTGTTTAAACAATATAAACATATGACGTTTTAAATAATAATATTTCAAAATAAAAAGCTCATGTGACATGGATTAAATAGAAATTTGTATTTCTGTCAGTGAAAAGATAAAATTATACTAATTTAAATATTTTAGAGTGCTAGTTACACATCTAAAATTAGTTTAATGTGCTAATTACACTCTTAAATACTTTAGGGTGATGTTCACTATTTTAAAATTAGTTTAAGGTACTAATTACTCTTCTAAAATTAATTTGAGGTGCTAAATATACTTTTACCCTAGATCAATTACCTAGGCTCATTAATTTTGTTTGCCACCAACTAAATTCAACAACTCATTATTGACCATTTCACTTGAAATTAACATCATATCCTCTCTTCAACGGAGGTTAGATTTAGCATAATAGACTAATCATTGATAAAAATTAAAATATGGTTCATATAACACTTTTCTGTTAATACTATTAGTATTAGTATGTGTACAAAAGCTAATTATAGTAGAATTAAAAGATTTATTAAAAATAATAAATAATAATACATATCAAATTAAAATGTTACTATACACATAATTCCTATGAAACGTGCTTGGGACTCACTATGATTAGCATGTACTAGGTTTAAAATTCATAAAACACTTATAAAATATATAAAAATTATTCTTCTAATACTTAATATATGATCTAATAAAAAAGTTGATGTTGATTCTAAATATAAGACATATTTTCTATATTTATCAATTTGTGTTCAAATTACTCATATTGATACTCTCTTAACAATATTAAGTAAGATGTGAAAATATAGAGTTTAGGAGGATGATTATGATATTTTAAAAGAATATATCATATTAATTAACTTTTTTAACTTAATAAAATTAATTAAATATATTATATATTAAGAATCAAATAAATATTTACTAATAAATTTTTTAATCTAGCCTTTTCTCATGTCAAAACCAAAAATTTCAATAGTAAAATATTAATAAATTTTTGGAATATTCAAATGATCAAATTATGAGAGAAGGATTGAGAGTGTATAATCTTTTAAAGATGTTAATTATATGAATTTTATGTTAATTGTATTTTAGTAGTTGACAAGTTCCACATTTCAAGGATAATTAAGGCGTCACAAATGGCACCAAACACCACAAATTACACGTCATTATCTTAACTATTAAAACAATCTAACGGTTGAAAAATATACTCCGTTCCTTTCTATAAAAGAAAAACAAATGCATACTTTCCAAATACTAAAGTAAGTAAGCTAATTTAATTAGAAACTTTGAATATGTAAGTAGACAAAAATTTTCTAATAATACCCTCATGAAAATTGTATAAAAAGTATGAGAGAATATTTTCTAAACTTTTAATTAATTAATATTTTAAAATAGTTAATTTTTTTTAAAAAAAATTCATATGAATATTAGTGTTTTGTTTTTATTTAAAATATAGATAATTTTCATGCCTCAGTTATTAAATAGATAAGAATGTATCCAGCACCCCAAACTAATTTTGGAGGAGCAATTAACATCATAAAGTATTTAAGGGTACAATTAACACCATGAACTAATTTTAGAGGTATAACTAGCACTCTAAACAAATTTTAGAGGTGCAATCAGCTCTTTAAAGTATTTAAATTGATACAGTTATATCTTTTTACTGATAAAAATATAATTTTTTGTCCGATCCATGTCACATGTATATTTTATTTTGACACATTATTATTTAAAAGGTCACATGTGTCATATTGTTTAAATAAAAATATTGAATAAATCTTAAAATTGACATTATATATAATTCATATTTAAAGATTAAAAAATTTTATAATTTATTTAGTATAATTTATTAAAACAAGATCACATATATGACTTTTAAACAATAACGTATCAAAATAAAAAATTTATGTGATTTGTATCAAATAAAAATAAGTATTTTTATTAGTGAAAAGATAAAATTATACTAATTTAAATATTTTAGGGTGTTAATCATATTTTTAAAATTAATTTAAAATATTAATTATATATTTAAATACTTTAAAGTACTAATCATATTTTTAAAATTAATTAATATTTTTAAATATTTAAAAGTGTTAAAATTATTTTAGATAATGAATGTACCCTTATTAAATTGAAGAAATGAAGGTAGTGTTGGAGTTGGTTTGAATAACATTGGTAGGTCGGTGGCATGAGTGGGTACAAAACCGTACAATTGATTGGAGGCTTGAGGGGACTTGTTTGCCTCATTCATATTCGTTCATGTCTCAATTCATTGTATGGAGATCTGTCACCTCTTTGCTCTGTGGATTGACTTGTGTTTATGGAAAAAATCATTTCATCCATTAATACAAAACATACTTAATTAATTTATATAAATTAAAAATTTTATTTAAATTAATTATTTAGAATAATTATATATTAATTTTTTGAAAGCAACCTCTATTATTATGTATGTCAAAACTACCTCTTAATAAAAGTTTTTTAATATATATAATTATATATAAATATTTTTAAAAAATTATAAATTTATGATATAAAATATATTGGAGTTATAGATTTAGAATTAAAATGAATCACTTGTGTAAATTTTATAATTAAGATTAGAAGTAGTATTTTTTTATTTTTTAACCTGGCACTTATATTTTTTTTTAAAAACTTGGTACTTATATTTTTATTATTTTGTTGGACAAATGTATTTTTATATTGTTAAATAATTTAACTTTATTTAGTTAGCACCATTAACTCTTATAAAAGAATTAATAATATTAACAAAATAAAATTACATAAACTAATAGTACGAATAAAAAAATTAAATAATTTAATAAATAAAAAAAGAAATATAAGTGATAAATTAAAAATTAAAAAAAGTACAAGTACATACATGCAAAATGGTTTTCTCTATTATATATTCACACACATTTATATTCTTTGCACATTTTTATGCTATTTTAGCTTTTTTGTATTAAGACAATTTTATTAAAAAATAAAATGATATATAAGAAAGTAGACTTGATTACAACAGTTAAGGAAACAAACGATTCATCCGATACCCAATTTACAAGCCACACAAACTCAAATCAAACAAAACCAATTAACGGATATATTAATTACTCATAATATAACGAATTTAAATTTAAATTTTTATTAAAAAGAATATTTGTATTTAATAGAGATTATTTTAAAGAAAAAAATATATTTGTGTAACAAAAGAAAAAGAACCAACTATGACGTTAAGTAAGATTGACAAGACAAAATCATTACCACCATAAGCACATACAACCCACGCATAACAAATAGAAATGAAGACAGAAATAGTGCCAAGATAGAAATAACTAATAAGTAAGGTCATTTGAATTTTGGATGCTCACTAAAATTAAATTAAAACCGTAGGTCTTAGTTACCAAGCAGTTATAAATATACATATTACCTAATAATGAGATCACGTTATTGGGGTCTAATTGATATTCTTTGTCATAGATGGAAAACAAAAGAAAATATATTATTATTTATATATATTTGCATTAAAATATAATACTCCCCCATCCCTAAATATAATATCTAATTAGGGATATATTTTAATCTAAACATAAGATCTTAATTCAAATTATTTTTTATATTTATTATTTTTTTAAACTAATATACATAACTTATAAATTAATATATAATATAATATTATATAGGAATATTTTAGAGAGATCAGATCATATGTTATAATTGAATAATTTATTTAATTTTCTTAATCTATCTAAATTAGATAAATAACATTTTACATTAAAACTCAAAAAAGTAGATTGCATTATTTACAAATCAAAAATTGTACCGCATATTTCTAAATTATATGGCTTATTGCTAAAGCTTAATATAAACATACTACTCTAGTTCTTATTATAAATCCACTTAGAGAAAAAAAAATTGTCCTAAATATAAGTATAGTTAGAAGACTGTTTTTTAATTTTACCTTTATTTAATTCTTATTAGAAGGAGAGAAAAATGAGAGAGATGAAAATAATATATAAATGTAAAAAGAGAATAAAGTTAAACTTAAAAAAATATTATTAGTTTAAAATATATTTAATAGTTTAACTACTATTATTTAATATATTAGATTTGGTTATAATAGATTTATAATAAGAGCGAAACTAGTAAGTACAATAAGATAAATGATATTTTTTAAAAATATGAATTTATTATTTAAGAATAATTAAAAATTAAAATTTGGACCGAGGGAGTGAGTTGACTTGTTGGGTTTGTCTATATTTGATGAGAAGATGAAAAAATGAAATAAATATCTATTTTGTGTACTATTTTGAGAAATTGGAGACATATGAATTTGGGTATGTTTTAGTTTAGAACTTTATAAAGCTTCAGAGTCACAGATCAATCCTAGGAGTGACAATAATTTCAAGTTTTTGGGGAGACAAAATGTCTGCTCCCAAGTCCTTTCCAGTAGGAATATTCAAAATCATCACCTCATCAAGGGGTTCACGGGGATAAAGCTCACATGATGTGTTTCTTACTTTAATTTGTCCCATTACTTAATTTATAGTGCTTGTCACGTGATATTTAAAATAAATATTTTACGTTTTACGAGACATAACTATTATTATAAATTTACTTTGGTTCATTTAGATAAATTTAAAAAAAAAATTATAAAAAAATATTTTAAAGAATAGTTTCTCGAAGAGTTTATAATTTTTTTTAAAATAAATAAATATTTAAATAGTTATTAAAAAGACACGTGACCACGCAAAATGTTTGAATGAATGAATAAATAAATGATAAATTTTGACACATAATGCTGACGCGTCCGTTGCAAATCGCAGTAATAGATCTCACCAGTCTCCCAGATTATGGTTTTTGGCACTTAACTTTTACTTCTTGTCCCTCCATTTTAGCCTCTCGATTCGCTCTGCTTTGTTTATTCATTCATGCCTACTGGTTTTCTTTTGTCGTCTTCCTACTCGAATCCATCCATGTCTTTTTATGCATTGTGTGCGTTGCTTGGCTTCACGTGTTTTACTTACTGTCCCTGTTCAGATTCATCCTCCTCATTAAGAAGAAGAATCGCATGACGGTTAAATGGAGGAACCATAGAAGAATACCCATCAGGCTGGATCAGGTTTCTTCATGGTTTTTTAATTTTTTTTCAACTTTTGAAGTTATTTTTTATTTTGATGAATGTTGAATGTTGAATGCTGTTTTGGGTGTTCAAAAGTTTGAATGTTTTTCTGTGGAAATAAAATTGCTGTGCTGAAAAATTAGGTTTGCATGAGATCGTACTTTGGGTGAAAATTTGTCTGGTTGTTGTGCAGGAAGTGGTGGGGCTGTCTTAGAATTCCTAGAAACTTCTGGTATTTAGAGATTACAGACATACCTCATTATCATTCGTCTGCCAGCCTTCAAGTCTTTCTTATCTCCATCTTAAAGTTCAGGTATATCCATCTTCTCTTTCTTCATCTATCTGATTGCCCCGCTCTCTCTATAACTTTCTGTATGTTCTCTCTCTACTCTTCTCTCTTTCTCCCTCTCTTCCATAACTATCCATCTATTATACTTCCCTCTATGATTGTGATCTGAGCTTTTTGTTATTTCATTCTGAGTATCCTCTTGCGTCATAGTGGTTCTCTGTGCATTTTCCGCATTGACTTCAGTTCAGTTTTGAATTTCACTTCTGTTTATGGCGTTCTTTTACAAGGAGATTTTCAGTTTTCTTCTTCATTTAAGTGTGGAAATTCGGAAGGACAAACTTACACATGTCCATGAACTCCCGTTTCCTGATACTTTCTTCCGTTGCATTATTCTAAAACCTGCTTGCTTTATCACTAGACCAGAACTTTGACAAAAATTCCAAAAACAAAAGAAAATTATAATTTCTAAAGTGTTGGGAACTTTCATTTTGGACGTTGATTATTTTATTACAAATCTGGTCTCTGAAGACAACAGTTTCTTTGAAGGGTGTCAGGTCGCGATAGCTTGGCTTTTGGATCCGTATTTAATATCCTATTTGAGGGCAAGCATATACTGAAGACCATCTCACAGACTTCCAGGGTAATTTTCTTTCAACCCATATGGCTCGCCTCTTCCTTCAATATATTTGTGTCTGTTGCTTTATCATGTTCTTATGGGCAGGTTTGGTTTGGTTAGCTTAACTTCTCATCTTTCTGGCTTGGTTTAAAATTTAAAGGAGAGGCTGATGTTAAGTGAGGTCTTTATTCAGTATGCTTCTTATACATGGAATCTGGATTTGATTTCTTCAGTGTTCTGCTTTACTAGTTGAATATGGAATGTCTCTGAAGTTTTATTGTATTGAACTTTACAGGATTTCTGTTATAATATGGCACGATGTGCTAGCTCCCAAGGATGGATATTAAAAAATGACTTGTTGACTTTTTGCTTTTGTACTTCTTGATCTTCAACGCCCATGTTCTCTTTCATACATAAGCACCAGTAGCATTTCGTACACTCGTAATGATTTGTTGGCTTTTGTCTTTTCTACTAAATCCTGACATTATTTTCAGGTAGATTTCTTATAGGAGGGAAAGAGTTGAACTTTATCTGAAAGCTAAGTAATCATTCACAATGAGCCAGTCTAAAATCAAGCGTCGTATAGGTAAATATGAGGTGGGAAGAACCATTGGTGAGGGAACATTTGCAAAAGTTAAATTTGCAAGGAACACTGAGACTGGGGAGCCTGTGGCTATCAAAATTCTGGAGAAAGAGAAGGTTCTCAAGCACAAGATGGCTGAGCAGGTAATTATGGAATAACATTCTTTTACCATTTTGCACCATTACTCAGTTTTATTCAATCAGAAGAGGGTATAAGATTGTATGCCATAGTTGCTTCCTTAAATCTTCCCACAGCTTTCAGAATATTGCTTAATTTAGGTTTTCTTGAACCTAGTTCTTGATAGGAGGTTGCAGGCTTAAGAATAATCTTGTTCTTTAATATGGAAGAAAATTCAAGAGTATAAATTCTATAAGCAAGAAGGTTTTTGATCAATATCAATCCTGTATTCACTTTGCTCTCTTTCTCTGACTATCATTTTTCTGTTATTTCATTCAATGTGGAGAAGGTATAGAATTTATGCCATAGTCCTTCCTCAGACCTTCCAAAAGCTGTCAGGATATTGCTATATTTTGGTTGTCTTGATCGTAGTTGTAGGTGGGAGATTGCAGACTTAAGAGGAACATTGTGCTTTGATATGACAAACTTCCAATTTTGATTATATATTCTGTAGTAAACCTGAGTTGGATCCCTACATGATGGAATCAATGCTTTCTATTGTTTTAACAGATCAGGCGGGAAATAGCAACAATGAAATTAGTCAGGCATCCAAATGTTGTTCGATTATATGAGGTTTGTTTGTCTGTCTATCTGCTTCTACTTACTCTTGCCTTTTCATTTAGGGAAAAGATGAATCTGAACTGAAATATTGCTTACAAGAAAGAGAGACCAACTATTTCATAGGACTGAATAAATACCATTGTTGGCTTAGAATGAGACTCCTTGTGGGCATTTAAATTTGCTGATGGTGCTGTTGCATGTAAAACATGAATTATAGAAGTCAAAGTAAATTATGATGAAATTTTTAATGCTTTATGCTAAATTTCATGCTTCTATTTTCAGGTGATGGGGAGCAGGACAAAAATATATATAGTTTTGGAGTTTGTGACTGGAGGAGAGCTCTTTGACAAAATTGTGAGTAAATGAACCTCTGCTTTTCTTATTTTATTAAATAGTTTCTTCTCATTTTCAATAAGTTCAATATTCTTTTGAGGGAAAGAGATGAAAGGTCTATTTTATAATAAACATTTATGTTGTGAAGGTAAACCACGGACGAATGAGTGAAAAAGAAGCACGTAGTTATTTCCAGCAGCTTATAAATGCTGTTGATTATTGCCATAGCAGAGGTGTTTATCACAGAGACCTCAAGGCAAGACCTTTTATCCATACTTGCATTACATATTTGCAGATATCAGAACGGTTGATTTGATTAAAACATAAGAAGAAAGAATCTCTGATTAATTCTTGTTCATGGAATTTCTTCAGCCAGAAAATTTGCTGCTAGATGCTTATGACCAGCTTAAGGTTTCTGATTTTGGGTTGAGTGCACTATCACAACAAGTCAAGGTAACCATGATTCACTCTTTTTTCCTATTAAATTGATCTTAGTGCTTAAGCCCAGTTCTAAAATGATGGTGTTGACAGGATGATGGACTGCTTCATACTACATGTGGAACTCCAAATTACGTTGCTCCTGAGGTGTGGATGAATGTCATATCTTGCTGCTTTCGTGCGCATTGCATTATGTGATTCACTTTATAGAACTTAAGCTTGTAAAAATTTACTCTTGTAATGCAGGTCCTTGATGATGGAGGCTATGATGGAGCAACTGCAGACTTGTGGTCTTGTGGAGTAATTCTCTTTGTATTACTTGCAGGTTACTTGCCTTTTGATGACCCTAATCTTATGAACCTGTATAAAAAAGTGAGCCTTTTGAGAATTTTACTGCCCATTTTCCTATTCTTCTCAGTTTTCTGTTCATTACTTTTGTTTTCATGGTCTGCAGATCTCTGCTGCTGAATTTACTTGTCCCCCATGGATTTCATTCAGTGCCAGGAAATTGATAACTCGAATTTTGGATCCTAACCCCGTGACTGTAAGAAATAACGTTTGATAAATATTGTCTTCATCTTGTGTCAAGTTGTATGATTATTGTGGAAGCAAAAGACTCATTTTAATCATAAACTGCCAAGTAGATTTAGTTTAGTTCCCAAATTTTTGTCGTGAATGAATTGTTTCCTAAAAATGTCAAACTCACTACAAGTTAAACCTTCTGTCATGTCCCATGCTTAACTTTCAAACTTAGCTGTTGTTAATTGATCTAATACATTAAGGTCTACATGGCCTGTTTGATCAAAGTAAATGAAACTCAGCATTTCACAAAAGGTTATGGAAATCTAAAATCCTTTTTTCATATCTAAAGATACCCAAATCAAATAAATTGAAGGTACATTTATCACTCCCTGGTCCCATAATATGATGAGCTATTCAAGGTATAGAGGATCAAATATGGACAGCTACTGTGGGTTTGAAGGACTAAATTGCAACAAGTTGATATTTTCATCGACAAAATCATGTGCTGCTAAAAATATAGGAACTGAAGCTAAGGGTTTGTAAATTTAGGGGACTAAATTGTTAGTGTATAACAAATGGGCTTCCTGACATCAACCTTGCTGTGGCCTAAACTTTGACGCCAACAACATCGGCATCAGCTAGATTTTATGATTAAATAAGCCATATTTTAAAACGGGATGTTGCTCATCCACCCCAAAACATAAAGCAAAAGGACAATAAAAGTAATGGGCATAAAAAAGAAGAAAAGAAAACTGATCATAATCTTATTGCGTTGCTATTGTTATTGTTTCAGTACTTAAAAGTTTTGGTCTCCATTCTGATATACCCAAACTGTATGACAGCGTATCACTACATCTGAAATCTTGGCCGATGAATGGTTTAAGAAAGATTATAGGCCTCCAGTTTTTGAGGAGACGGGGGAGACCAACCTTGATGACATTGAAGCTGTCTTTAGAGATTCTGAGGTACGTTGAGGATCATCTGTAATGACTGTATATTTGAGGATCATCTGTAATGACTGTATATGTTTTATGTCAGAGCTGCAAAATTCCCCATATATAAATATTTTTCACATATAAAAGATTTTGCCTGTGTTTGCAGGAACACCTTGTGACGGAGAAGAAGGAAGAGCAGCCAACAGCCATCAATGCATTTGAATTAATTTCCATGTCCAAAGGGCTAAACCTCGAAAACTTGTTTGATATAGAGCAGGTTCACAACTTCACCTGTTAACGCTTTTCCTAATTCTTTTTATCCTCTTGCATTAAAAGTCTGTTATCAATATTATATGAAAATATTTCTGTATTCTACGAAATGAGTGGAAGCAAACATGTTTGGCTTGCTGTATTTTCAGGTCCATACAAGTGTTGAACCTTTATCTCTTTAAATTATGCATTTTTTTTAATATTCAGATACAGGAAAAGCTAGATAATACTGAACTATGTAAGTTCTTCATAAATTTCAGTTAACTTCTTTAAAATCTGAACCTGATTGGCATAAGAACAAAACATGTCCAACTATAGCAGATAAAGTGATTTCTCGCCTTAATACTGTTTGGGTTTTTACAGTGATATAATTGACTGCAGGCATTGAAAAGAGAAACGAGGTTCACATCAAGATGCCCTGCAAAAGAGATAGTTAACAAGATCGAAGAAGCTGTAAAGCCTCTTGGTTTTGATGTGCAGAAGAAAAACTACAAGGTAAGTGTAAAGTGTGACAGAGTATAAACTAGCACTGAAAGAACATGATGTGCAGTTTATTTTACTTTGCCAAAAAAAAAATCTAATCAATCTTCTACTTTAGATGAGGCTTGAGAATGTGAAAGCAGGAAGGAAGGGAAACCTTAATATTGCCACTGAGGTATGCCATACCAGTTTCTGTTACTCAGTAAAGTGTAAAATCATTTGTCAGGATATTGTATTGATAATCTCATATACTCTTGTTTTGAACAGATATTTCAAGTGGCACCTTCTCTTCACATGGTTGAGGTGAGGAAAGCAAAAGGTGATACATTGGAGTTTCACACGGTATATATATTTTCTTTTTTGTTTTTTTTGGTTTACTTAGTTTCTGGCTGACAATCTTTACAGAGATATGTTCTGTTAGTCAATGCTTAGTTTCTGGCTGACAATCTTTACAGAGATATGTTCTGTTAGTCAATAATGAATATAGATCCGGAAAAAAAAAAAACCAATTTTTTTTATATTTTATCATGCACATCAAGTTGTTCTTTAATGCCAAAGTTTGTGTTTGTGGTCAACCTTCTCTAGAGAGATTCCTTAGCACTTAGTCTTTTGGATGGGCCTTTAGGTCCCACCTCTATCCTAATTCTCACCTCTAACCAGTAAATGTTGAAGCAACCCATGTTCATTTCCAATTTTTACATTAATAAAAAAACTTTGTGGTTTTTTGTTCAAGCTGCCCATCTATTTGTATGATACAGAATTGAATAACTCCTTCTCATTCATAAAAAAAACAAAAACAAAAAGAAAATCTTTCTCCTTCCTCTCTTTTTAGAAACTTCCTGCCTATCTTCAGAATGCCGGTCGAGTCACAGTTTCTAGGTCATGTTCGTTCAACAATACCAGAAAAACAGAGCTAAAATACTTGTTTTACTATTGAACTCAGTTGAAATGACTTTGTTTGTTTCACCCTACACGCAGTTCTACAAAAATCTTTCAACAAGTCTTGATGATGTTGTTTGGAAAGCTGAGGTGGAGGATACTCAAGAAACGAAGTGAAATCATCAATATCATTATTATCAAAAGCAAGCAATATCTTGATGCCTCATGTCCTACTGTTTACCAATTTCTTCATTCAATTTTCATACATCTTTCTTTTTACATATTGTTTTCCTAGTTATTTATCATAGGAAAGCATGCATAGTTTTATGTAACATTTTACTCTATGTTTACCAAACATGAAAAGTGCTGAACTTCAAAAGTTTACATGTGTCTTCATTCATCCATTTGTTTATTATATTTTCTTCTCTATCAGCTATGGGAATTGTATTACTGAATTTCCAGATTGTCTGGTGTAAACTGTAAAGTCTTGAGTTCAGGTGACAAACTTTCTGGTATTTGAAGCCACATTGGAATACCTCCATTTTAGCCTAACCCCCTCTTGAAATACCTAAAACCCAAATTAGACCTATACTTGTGACTAATTCCTATTAGGGATTTCATATTTTAGTCAAATGACCACGATACCCCTTTGTAATTAACAAGAAAAAAGAAGGCCGAACAGAATGTTCTGAATGGAACCTTGTGAATTACTTAAGGGAACTTATGAATTTGCAAATTAAACTCGTTAATTTCTAAGGTTATGATTGAATTACATTCAATTTTTTTATAAGGTGGTGTTGTGATTGGGAACTTGTGAATTCCCAAATAAAGCTTGCTAATTTCTAAGGTTATCTTGTAATTGAATCACAATCAATTTTTTACTAAAAGTGTTGTTGTGATTGGGGACTTGTGAATTAAGGAGTTAAACTTGTTTTTGTAAGGTTTTCTTGTGATGGAATGACAAGAGGAATCCAATGAATAACCCAAAAACATACAGTATCCTTTCAATTTGGTGAACAATATGACTGTATCTCCAGCATCAAGTATATGTTGTTTGTTTTTCTAAAACTGCTCTTACAAAACTGCACATAAATTCATAAACCAAGTATGAATAAAACAAGATGGACCCCATAGAAAAAGTTGAAACATTAGATATCTCCAGCATGCTTCAAGCATCTAGCAGAAACAGTCATACCTGCAGCAATAAAATCAAACTGTATGTAACTAGATGAGGGTAATGACTATTCCATAGCCACTTCCCCCAACTACGTTTTCTTCACCTAACCCATTAGTCGCAGCTTAAAGCTCTCTTGAGTGTACTACCACATGTGAGACTTCTGGCCCGATACTCCCACCACCAAAATACAACTTAAAGTGATCTACCACCTTATATCACTAAATTAATTCTATGTTGGTAATATTTTTTTGTCTTAAAATTTAATAATTTTTTAATTTTATCTCTATTTAATATATATACTTTTCAAGAAAATAATAACCTATAGAATAATAAATGAAAGACAAAATTGTATATTGATGTTAAAAATTTAATAATATAACTTATAAATAGACAAAGAACTCTCTCTTCCTCTCTCGGACTAATAAATAGTACCATATCCATAGGAGTATGTATAATATATATTCATGGACACATATATATAATTTAAATAATAATAGTGTGAAAATTCTATTTTCAGAAATATATTTCTTTTAAAAAAATATTGGGGGTATAGTATAGTCTAGTTAATGAAAATTGATTGGCAAAAAAATTAATGAAAATTAAGGATTCACCAACAGGTTTGAATCTAGCAAAATAGGATAGTTATTCATAATGTAAAAACTAAGGTTCCGGCGGTGCTCACATTTTATTTATTTATTTTTTTTATTACCCACCTAGTTCATCGGAGCTTTGCCCCGACTAAATCCGGATTTGATCCGCGTCGTGCACCTGGCTATGATAGGTGAGTCTCCTAACGAGAATTTTTTGGATAGGAGATTTATTGTTTGACTATTCTTTGAACAGGATTTTCTAAAGGAGGATACCTGGGCTTCACAAAGAAAAATTAAGGATCCAATTTGGGCTCATTGGGCTGCTCTCCTCTAAGGTAGAAAAAGCTTTTTGGGTCACGCTTGAACATGAAATTGATTCTTGTACCAAAAAAAAAACCATGAAATTGATTCAAGAAATCTGAAGCAGCCTCCGAACCTCTTCATCTCCCAAGTCGTCGATGAGGGATGACTCCTTCAGCAGCAACATAGGGATCTGTTTCATCCGTTCATTTTCACTAGCAGTACGTCTTCCCTTCGTGACTCTCTCATTTTATTCATAATTCTTTTTCACAACCACAGCATGGAAAAACTGGCACTAGGGGCTTAAATTTTACTCCTTTCACAAAATGAAATTTTTCGAAGAGAAGTTTGGTTTTTGGAATCATACTCGGATGCTAATTAGATTAAATTATTAAACTTGTTTGCGCAAATATCAAACCGAAGCGCTTTCTCTTGTTACGTGAGGAATTGAGTATAGGTGGACCGCTAAAATGCCCAAATTCAGATTCTTCTTGAATTAGGGGTGGGAATTCGACTTCTAAACGAAGCTCTCGTTGATTTGAAGATCTCAGTGCGTTTTAAATTTTAATTTCTCCTATGATATTCGCGGGAAGGGGATATGGTTTTTAAAGGGTCACCTGTTGTGCGTGGTTACCAAGAGAAGCACTTAGTAAGTAGTGTAGTGATTGAAGTGTTTACACTTGTGCTAAACCTGTAAACATGTCATAATGTCTTAAGAGCTTGATTGGTATTCTTGAAAAAGGAAGTGGGGTGGTCATTGATGGGGTAGGATGGAGTAGAGTGCAGTGGGCCGGAGAAACAACTTGATTTATCGATTGTAAGTTCGATGAAAAATTGGATAGCATTTCGCTCTCTACTGATTAAATGTTACTGTGCCATTAATGAAATAGATTTTAAAGGTTAAATTATTAGTATTATCTTAGTGATATTAATCCTCCCAAAACCTTCAAAAATCGCTTAGGGGAAAGTCAACCGACAAAGTGGATCATATCAATATTTTTTTTTTCCAATTTTGGATAAATTTTCATGTTATTTTTCTATTCATTATGTATTTAATGCTGATCATACTTTCTATGGCTATAATTTATAGCTCCATGAGGATGTTGCGGCCGCTCACACATCTGTAGACTCATTTCCAATTCAACTTTGAGAAGTAGCTTCTACAGATAATAGTTGCATAACTATATTATCTGAGGCCGTATCAAAGATGGGTGGGAATTATCCAGTCCATGTCTTAACATTGCCAACTGCTTTTCCTCCATCTTTGATATCCTTACCTTGGAATTTGTCCAACGGCATCCCGTATCTTCCATGTAGATCCCAAACAAGATTCAACAGAATGAGAGCTATGTCAGCTGATGCGAGGCCTGGAGAAACATCATCTGCTTCAGAAGCAAAGAATCCTCTAGCTGTTTTTTTAGACCTTCCTCGTGCTGTTTGGAGGCAAACACTACGTCCATTAAGTGATTTTGGGTTTGGTCGGAGGAGCGTCTGGGAAGGTGGGGTTGGACTGCTTTTAATATCAGGTTCAGTTTTACTTGCTCTTAGTTTGGCCTGGTTGAGGGGTTTTCAAATAGGGTCCAAATTCAGGAAGTACACAGCAGTCTTTGAGTTTGCTCAGGCTTGTGGTATATGCACTGGAACACCTGTAAGGATCAGAGGTGCAACTGTTGGCAATGTCATTCGTGTTAATCCTTCCTTAAAATGTATTGAAGCAATTGCTGAGGTGAGTTTCAATACTATGATCTTATAAACTTATAACCTTGTTACCATCCCCCTTTTTGACATGACAATGTTGAAATTTTGCTGGGGTTTGGAATTCTATGTTCTGTGGATCTTGAAAGTTGTAATTTGTAGATTGAAGATGATAAAACAATCATACCACGAAATTCGCTGGTTGAAGTTAACCAGTCAGGTCTTCTCATGGAAACTTTGGTTGACATTACTCCTCGAGACCCCATTCCAACACCATCAGTTGGACCTCTTGACCCAGAATGTCCCAAAGAAGGTCTCATTGTGTGTGATCGAGAAAGGATCAAGGGATATGAAGGAGTTAGTTTGGATGCATTGGTTGGGATATTTACCCGCCTCGGACGAGATGTAGAGGAAATTGGTATTGCTAATAGCTATTCATTGGTTGAAAGAGTTTCTTCTGTTATTGAAGACGCAAATCCCCTTCTTATAAAGGTGTGATGTAATCTTCTTATATTATTGTAACTATTAATACTCTAATTTCTGTGTCTGTAACAGTACAGGCATTCCTCTTGGAATTTTCATTTTTATAGAGAATTAGAGATCTGAATGATAGACTTGATGATCTTGCTCATTTGCTTGAAATACTTGCTTTCCACATTTCTTCTTCTTTGCCCACAGAAAGATTTGGAATTTGCATTGTTAAAGTTCTTAGCGCAAACACATTTTCTTTTTGTTTGTCTTACATCTTTTGACAACTCCAGGCTCCTTCTAATGTAAAGCTATTTGTTTGTTGTGACTAAATGTTGTTTCCTTTTGAAATAATTATATTACTCATTCTCATCCCATATATTTGGCTTTGATTTAGTGATGTCTCAGATCAAAGCCATGGCTGATGATGTTCAACCTTTGTTGGCTGAAGTTCATGAGACTGATCTGTTGAAGGAGGTTGAGAATTTGACCTGGAGCCTTACTCAAGCCTCTGAAGATTTGAGGTTATAACTATAGAAACCTCTCTGGCACTTTTATCATTGTTATGTCATGCCTGCATACACATACTTGTAGCACATTATTACTAGTATGTAAGATGCCAACTGTTGTGTCAACTTTATATTCTTGGGAGAGATCCTGAATGAAGAGACTTGGGAAAAGGGGTGGTGGCAAGTATGAGGTTGATTGTGGAATAAGAAAATAAGGTTTATTTGGGTTAGGCTTCGTCAGTGATTTTACATTGGTTAGTGCACATGTGCGTGTAAATATATAATGCTAGGAAGAGTGGTTTATAGCACAGGATTGCTGATTTAAAATGAAATCTAATATTTTACTTTCCGAAAATGAGTAATTTTACAAGTTGTTTGCATAAAAAATTATAATCCATCGTTCTTGTACAAAGCTTCAAAATGAGCAAAGGTTAATAAAAGTTTCAAAATGAGAAGGCTTTCCTAAAGCTTGTGGTTTTGTTCTAAAATTTAATTCTTTTATTTTTATCCTGGAAAATATGTTATGACAACTAAGGTCATGCTATGTTTACGCAGAAGGGTACATTCGTCCATCTTGACCCCTGAGAACACTGAACTTATTCGCAAGTCTATTTATACTCTCATATTCACCCTGAGGAACATTGAGGTAAGGCTGAGATTTGGAGCCACTAATCAATTTACTTGATTACAAATGATCTGGCTAATTCTGTTCTCATTTTTGTTGCATTGTTGAACAATATTAGCTCTGATGTATTGGGTTTCACTGGTGATGAGGCCACAAGAAGGAATTTGAAATTACTCATCAACTCTCTCAGCAGGTTATTGTAAGGTCCAAGTTAAATAAAATAGGATGTAGCTAGGGATTACTTTCTTCGCAATCATTTCATCAACCATGACATTGGAGTATTTCAAAGTACTTTGTACTCCTTTCTGTAGCTGGTTCTATGGTGCTACTACCCACTCAATTTATTCTACTTAAAATGTGCAATTTCATGGGAATGTTCATGATCTTCAATAATCGCAGATGTTATTGACTGTGGCAGCCAAGTTGACAATGTTTGCTCTATCCAGGAGATATGAAGATGAATCTTAATGGCTTGTTGAGAGTTAGATCACAGGCTTTCAGCGTCCAAGTGTTTCATGAATGCAATTGTAATCGTTTGGATCAAGATATTGATCATGGCATGATCATTCTGAGCATTTGGATTAATGTTTGGAAGTTGATTGTTGGTTATATTAACTTCCTCTTGTTCCCCCACCCCTGTTTCTTAGCAGTTTTGTGATAGTATTTTAGTTGCTGTTTCCTGTTTGGCAGATTTTTTGTAATTAAATGTTATGGAAAGCATCTTCATCCTTGTTTTGTAATCCCTGTTATGTAGGCAAGTGGCTGCTTATGCTTCATTCTACTTCAAGCTAATATTTTTGGTGATGTGCACATTAATCTAAGATGTACAATATCGTAATATATGCATTGTGTAATCAGATGTATTTGATTTTGAAATTGAATAGTTTAATTTTGTATGTTAGTAGTAAATTTTACAACTTATCATGAAATTGTAGTATTTGATTGTGGCGGGGTTAGAAACAATGGACAACATAGCTGGCGAACCATTTTTTTGGAATGACAAATAAGCTGGTCATGTTTACTTCGTTTAATTAATCCAGTTTAAGATGACTTTTATCAGAGATTTTAAAACTATAATTTGACCTATTTTATAAATAATCACATGGTATCAAGTGTTTTAACTTAAAACATGCATTAGCTGGACTTGACAAATTGAATTGTAGGTCAAAGAAAGTGAAGTGCAAAATAAAGTTAAATCTTCTCAAAAGTTACAAAGCCTTTCAAAGTGAATTGCTAAAAGAAAAGGTAACTAGCATGATTGTGTTTTATGTTTCCCATTTTGGAAGTATTACACCTTTCAAATATCCAAATTATTGTCAATGAGGTTAAGCTTCTCATGGGTTCGTTGCAACATGCTATATTTACACTCAAGATTAAGGTGAGCCTTAGAGTTCTCAAAATTATGCATTTAAAACAAACCTATCCTGATGGACATAAACAAGTAAAACTAGTTCTTGTATCAAGCATACTTTAGTATCAAGCATACTTTACAAGACCAAAAAGACCATTAAATCACAACAAAACTGCTGTCAGTATGAAGGCACCTGACTCAATAACAGCATGGCATTGACAGGATTGATGCATTACAGTATGGGAGATAGCCCAGGTTCAAAATGTTTCAAGAGTTTTCTTTTTCTAGCAGACGATATAGTTGAAATTCTTGTTGCTTAAAGTACCTTCGATCCTCGTCATCCACAAGAACAAGATTCAGAAAATATTTCACACTGAACTTGTTATTGATGTTGCGGTAGCTAGGTGTCAGCTCGTATGGACTGAGGAACAACCTGACGGGAATTGATTCTCCTATAAAAAGAATCATCCTTAGTAGTTTCCTTGGGTTAAAATGAGAAATAAAGTTTAGACAAATAGGTTATTATACTAAAGATCAGATGGTCCATGGTACAAACAAACATTCACAAAATATAGATAGTGAGAATTATGTCTGAGGATCAACTTCATGAATCTTTGATTCCTAAGGACCACTAATGCTAAATACTCATTGTTCCACTTGTAAATTTGTGTTGTTTCATAATTCATATTCATAACACCAAACATCCCAACAATATTTTATACAAAATTTTGTACACTACGTGATGCCCCACCTATTTTATACAAAATATATAAACTTACATTTAATACTGAAATGTTTACATTAATTTTATTTTTAAACAAGATAAGCATCAAATTTTCAAGATTAGATTAAATGTTTCACGATATTAAGCTAAATAAAGTTTTTATACAAGCCGCTTGAACAGGTGGGCCTTGATTCATTTCCAGCCCCTTTTTACAAGCACTGGTGGGCCTCTAAACTTCTCGACATATTATCAGAACTTTCATGATTAAGGGTCATGAATTTAATCCTTGTCGTTCTCATTTCTTAAGAAAACGAAGGTTCAACATAGGTAACAAGCATGTGCCTCCTTGTCCATATATGCCAATGTCATGATAAATAGTGGTGGAGACATATCAAATCCAAGGTTTATGTTCTTCATGACAAGCATCGTGCATATCAATACAATATGAATATTATTAGTTTTACATGGAAAAACTAATCAAGTGTAAATATGCATACCTCGGACAGGAGCACTATCCATCAATTCAAATTTTGCAAGGGTCTCAGTTTCCACATAAGTATTGGTCCCTGATCCAGTGGACTCTCTACGCCTTATCTCAAGCTCCATGTTTTTTATTTTGATTCTCACCAGGAGAAAATATATTTTGCCAATGATGACGTCCTTCAGATGGTACCTGTCATGTTTTGAATTACAAAAATCGGAGTCACCTCTAACTTAGCATCATGAAAACATTGAAACTTGCTATTTATGCTGAGTTAATTAATTCTTACTTGCTTTTACTGTATTCAAACTCGATGTGCAAGCAATCTTCAATTCCTACTTCCATCTGAAAACGTCAAAATGAAGAAAAATAAAGCCGATATTAAGAAACAGCACTTTTATTGTAGAGGATATCAAATATATTCGCTTATGCTTTAATTATAACTTAGAAAAACACAAAGCCGCAGCATTGTCCACAAATTCCCTTCTAGGGAAGGTGAGGACGAAGAATATGGAAATTAGTCCAAGTGGATTTTTTTGTACAAGAATAGCATTAACAGATCATTTCGAGAAAGCACCCAAACCATAATTTATGATGCATTCTCGAAGGGTTATCATGCAAAGGGATGGACATGTTTTGGACAGTGGGACCTAAAAGATAAAGTTGGGACTGATTTCATGAAATTCGAAGACAAGCAAAATACATTCAGCCTAATTGAAAATGCCACATCAAGCAGTTGCAGGACATGGGGAAAAATCTCCCCAGTTCACTGTTTTTTTTTCTGGCCAGATTCCTAGTTCGCTGTTAATTTTAAGCATAAGTAAAAATATCACATTCTTAAATGCGTATAAAATTTGGCTGCTAAAGATATACATGAGTATATATTTTATTAGCCTAACCTTGATGCTATTATTGATTGCTGGAGGTGGACTATAGTTGCGAACCTGATAAAGAATCAAAGTAAAAAGTGGGTTACTTGGCATGTACTTTTTCTGCAATAATCTGAAAACATACATATGAAAAAAGCAATTTAAATAGTAATTACTCCAACAACAGAACATATAATCTTGCCATAGGAGGATGAAGCAAGATGCAGGACATTAGCATTATACAAGGGCAATTAAGATGAAGAAATTGCAGGAAATACATAAATAATTAAATCAAAGAGAAAATTGTGGTATTAGGTAATCATATAGCTCCTGCCGTTTTCTTCTTTGGAAAACTAGAATTCAGGTCCATGCATTGTAAAAAGCTTAGGGAGCAAGCCACATTGTTGTGGCTTGTGAATAGTGCATTTTACAAGAGATGTTATTAATATATAGATGATTCAAATGACCAGCCATGAAGAAGAGACATCACAAATAAATACAAGTGAAGCAATGAAATTCATGAGAATAAATGGGACAATTATATAGGAGGGGCTCTGCCAATCCTGCTCATAAAGCAAAATTCTTTGGTACATACAGGGACAAAACTGCTTACCACAAAATCCAGGTACTCCACAATGTTGCTAACAAAATTTCGACTAATCGTCACCTTCAAAATATACCTGCATGTTTCAAAAAAAGAAGAAGAACTAACGGTTCATTTCTCTGGTTATCTTCATCTCTAGCCTTTGATTGATTTATTAAACTGTGATATGACAACTTCTCGAACCCCCTAACCCCTGAAGCATTAGAAACATTAAGATTGTCTCTTCCTTTTTGTTTTTCGGCAAGACAAGGAAAAGATGCCCAAACAATAGGCTACATGTTTAGCCAATTATTTATAAAAAAGTTGATGAGCAAAGAATAAGTAACTTTTATAAACTACGATTTTGTAGCTGGTCATCCAAACTTTAGTAGAGCATTCCTGTGAAGTGGTTCTTTTAACATGTTATCATAGTTTAATTCATCAATTAGTCAGGAGTTTGAACCTTGCTAGTTTCTGTCATAATTATAAGGGAAAGCATACTTTCACTTCCTCTTATTTCTGGCAACCATAAGATCAACCTATTAAGAAGAAATGTATTTGTATTGTCCAGTTTCTCATATTTACTAGATTTTTATCTTAAAAAACAGTAGAAATGCACCAGATTGTGTCTTGCATAGGGGCTCATCCGCCCTATTATACATGCAGCAATATGTTCCCCAGATTTGTCTTGTTAAAAATCCTAATAAATTGAAGTGGGCTTATATTTGATTGCAAGAGGAACATTATAGAATCAAGTAACATGCAGGATTTTGTTAGGAGTAACGTGCACATATTAGAATATAAAGGAACAATCAGAGCTTGATTAAAATTATTTCATTTGCATTGGGTATCTTTATAACTTCTCCAATAAGCCCATATCATAAATCCATGAAAAACAAAATAGCTACCATGAGCTCTCAATTGGACATGATTGTTTTCAGACAAGAATACAAAGTTACAGCACCATGAAGAAATAAGGAGAAAATGAGAGAATGAGATTTACAAGAAATTCATCATTACCAAAGAAGTTGGATAAATATTGTACCTAAGCCTTATGTTGACTCCATTGTATGATTCATATGGCATCTCAACAGTAGAGAACTCAAAAGGATATGTTTTCCTTTCATATAAATCCCCAGGAACATCAAGCTCACGTACTGCAATTAAAGATTGTGTGGAATAATCATACCAATTGTAAACAGTGAAAGATGAAAAGGATAATGTTGGTCCCTAGCAGATGGGTCCAAGAGATATGAGAAGAAAAGAAATCAAACATTTAATGTATGCAAGTCTACCATAAAGAGGGAAGAATGAAAAGATCTAAGCCATAAAAGCATCAACTTACCAAGTAACGTAAAATCATAGAAGTTGCCTCTGTCAAAATGCAACTCTGCAAGCGAGAGAAATGACCCATCATAATACATGCAAAATATTAGAAAGTACTGAAGTAAAGTCTAAGTTATAGGCCAACATCCAGGAAGGATTCTATAATATATTCAAAAAAACTCCAGTATAGAAAGATAATTTCAGAAATCAAATTCAAGAATTAAACATTTTGAAAGTAATATTGTATGTAGTTCAACCACTAGTTCAGATTACAACCCTACAAGATTTAGGTCAAGCCTAAACAACTTATTGTATTTCATTAAATTTATAAACAGAGGCATAGTAGTTGAAGTGCAGTTACAGTATTATTATCCATGGAAACGCTTATTCAATGTACAGATTACAATCCTCCATCAGAGAAGTAAAAGAAAGCACACCTATTTGTCCAAGGAGCTCAATTTTAACACCATTATGTTCCACCTTCTTCCCATACAAAGGTTCTATAATAACCTGTGGTCAAAGCCAAATCAAATGAGTTCCAATTGCCACATTCACCCAAATAAATTCCAGCGAGTACTAAATATGGGTGGAAGAAAAGCAAAATTGTTGAGAATGGCATGTAAGGTACCTCTCCAACTATATTCTCCTGACTGTGAAAGAGAGGAACCATGACTGACTGGCCATTTTCCTTCTTTAGCGGAACCTAAACAATCAGAATGGTGAGAAAAGGAAAATTAAAATGTGAATTTCTTAAAGTTTTTGAACAAAATTGGAAGATATAGAATCTTTCCCTACAATGTAGAAATAAGAAAAAAGATAGAAACAGATGCAACAACAAAAATTAAAAAGAGAAAAGAAAATGAATGGAAAAAAGAGAAACCTAAACAGAGAGAAGTTAGAGGAGTCGAAGTCATTGACTTTGGCAAGCCATTCCATCTTTCAAGCTATATAATTTAGCCCGGTTCAAATATCTTATTATGTCAATTAGGCAATAGGCGATTTGACAGACAGCATTTAGTATTATTTTCTTGTGATGTGTTGATCACATTAGGGCCTCTTATAAAAACCCGCAAGGATTTGGAGGAATACAGAACTTGAAGTTACATTATAGGACAGACAGGCCTAGCCTGTGATGACACGTCTCTGGAGATTCACCCAAGAGCAAGGACTTCAATTATTCATTGCTCCTGAAGGCGACGTCAATGCTTATTTATTTATTTTGTAGAAAATGACATCAATTTTTTGCCATCAAAATTGCAAGTGAAGAGAACTCAAATTACGTAATTTAGGCCCCAACAGACCAACAGGCAACAAGTGAGTAACTTCGTCTCTAAGAATTATTGTTAACTTGAGGCTTTTTACCTATTGATTTGAATGTCTAAAGAACCTCACAAATCACAATGTTAGAGGTTCAGCTAAAACTCATGGCGAATTGGGCTTGATAGAAAGTATCAATACCTTCTTGCGAGTTCCTCCATCAGCCAATGAGATTGAGATTTTACACGGCGGTTTGAAAGCCCCAGCTAGGAAATTCTGATCAAACAAACATTCAAGTCGATAAATTATCAAAATAAAACAACCCAATCACATTGACTTCCTTCAAGAACTCACCATGTCTTTCCGATCAAGCTCTGTATCAACAGCACCTTGTCAAGCATGAAGCACTAAAGAAGAAAGACCCAAAAAACCGGGAGGGGGGCTTAAGAAAGAAAACTGAGGAAAAAGCTCGCTTTCTATCAAATTTGAGTTTCGTATGACTGATCTCAGCCCACAGGTTGAGAAGAGAGAAATCGGTCACCTCGAGAATAGAAATCACATGGAAAAGGAGACGGAAAATGCGGGAACGAGGCGTCGTGATTTGGTTGTAGATTAATATAAAATTGAAACGGAAATAATGTGAGAAATCAGATCATAAGACGTACACCAGCCTCGACGCTCGAGTTCGAAGTTTTTTGTTCTTTTCTTCTCACCAAACTGTCAAACCTGAATGAACCGAGACGAGACGCGCGTTTCTCCCGTTTGGTTTTCTTTTTCTATTTTTCGATGAAAATCAGATTTCCTCCTCCATTCAGAAAAAAAAAAAGATTGTTTAGGCTGAAAAAAACTAGTATAATTTATATATATAATATAAAATATAAATTCATATTATTTTTAAATTGACACTAATACAACTCGTTTTCCATTTTATATGAGTTCAAAATACTACTCTTCTAGATATAATTTAATTAGAGAGTTGATATTGATTCTAAATATAAATTATTTTTTTATATTTATCAATTTTTCTCTAAATTATTCCTATTGACATTCCCTCGACAATAATAAAATAAGAGATAGAGTGAGAGAATTAAAAAAATGATCATAGTATTTTAAAAAATATATATTATATTAATTAATTTAATTAATTTTTTAAATTTAATTAAATTAATTAAATATATCTTATATTAAAGATTAAAAAAATATTATTTAATTAGAGCGTATTTAGAAAAAAATAAAATATTTTTCAGACAAAAAACAATTTTTTTTAATTTGCGTGTTTTTTTACAATTACCTACTATATTTAGGGATGGGGGTATATATATTAGATTATTACATACATTTTATAATATAATAAAACTAACATATATATAAATAAGTAATTTAAAAAACACAACAATTTACAATTCGATCGGCCTACCGTTCCCTTAACACCGAGAATGAATCTACCATAATGGGAAGCATAACTAACGCTCCCCTTTACCAAAAAAAAGAAATAACTAACGCTCACAGTAAACTAAAAGGGGTGAAAGTCTCTAACAGTTTAGTTACTATTAATGTTGGGAATTCTCTTGTCACTGACTTTGATGTCTGTGTAGAAGTTGATGGAGCTTATTCCCAGGTTATCCAAAGCGCCGCTTGTGGTGGTGTAACTAAGGATAGTAGCGGGACTATTATCGGAAGTTTTCAGTTGAGACTTCAAACAGGTGATTCCCTGACCGTTGAGCTTTAGGGCTGCCTGAAGGGCCTCAAAAGAGGGCGGGATGGAGGCTTCAGGAATATTCTCCTAAGAAGCGATTCGTAAGAGTGTTGAAGCTGCTACAAAATGATCCTCCACATTTGCACGAGGGACCGTGGTCCGTGGCCAACGGCGAAAGCAGAGCAGTGGCTGATGGATCTGGAGAGTGAGAGATGTCAAGTGGAGACTAGATAGAATTGGGCGAAGAGACGAAAATAGACCATGAGTGACAGCGAAGGCAAAGTGGTAGCCGGTGGATCTGGAGAATGGAGACTGAAGAGTGAGCAACGGCGAGTGGAAACTAGAGAGACGAAGACAGACCTGAGCGTGAGTGTGAGGGGTGTGAGTAAAATCAATATAATGGTTACGATCTAGATTTTAATGTTATTGTTCAGATAGAGTGTAGAAGTGAGTTTAAATTTATAATATAAAAATAAAATTAATAATAAAACATGTTAGTTTAATAGTCTAATTCTTATATTTTATTTAATAGGTAGTGAGTTTGACACTCACTTATTATACTTTTATATTAAATATATTTTAGCTTGACAAGTTTAACAGATTTCTTAAGAAATTTGAACCTAGCTTTTTAAAAGAAAATATGCTTTTATACAGGCATGAATCTGTATATTTTTTTAAACAACTTGAGTCAAGCCACAAGCCCTTTACATGCTGCTGCCTGGTTTATATTCCTAACACTTATGAGTTTCTGATATGCTAAGCGCAGTTGGCTAGTGGATCTCCAGTATATTCCAAGGGAAGATAACAGCATGGTTGACACTTCAGCAAAGAGTGCTCTGTCGAACCGCTATGGCCTACAAATCCTAGGACCTAAGGAAGTAAAGCGCATAATGCGCATAGACAGGAGATTAATTTTGTTTTTCTAGTTTCGACTGTTTTCCTTTCCAGTAAAAGCAGTGCATGGAAGGACCAAATATGTTAAAATACAGAGGTTTATCACGTAGATTTAAAAAGTTCATAATGATGACTTGTAAATGAGCCAGTATAAACATGTTTTCCTAAACACTAACCAAAAATGATGTATTTCCTAAACATTTTAATGTATTGTTATTTATGTTATGCAGACAACAATTTTTTGTTGAGAAATTATACATTAATACATTTCAAAAGTATTAAATTATAAACCATATATTTGTGATATTAATCTTTTATAGTCTTCTATTTAGTATCAGACACCAAATGATATTGACCTATTAATAAAAAACAAAATTCAATTGAATTGAAAAGTTATTGAAACAACAAATAAGGCAAACATTAAACATTGCAAACAAGAGATGCAATCTTCATGATTTTTTTCCCAATGTAATCCACCAAGTGAGAGTCTTAAAAGATTCTTGGTAAGTAAAAAATTACAAGTCCCTTGCCATCATGCATTTCCTTCAGACATCATCATGTAAAATATAAATTTATTTTCCTCCATTGAACAAATTTACATGATTGCAGTGAGGAGGAATTGATATTTCATCAAAGCACTAAGCCAGGGTTCAATATACAAAGACCAAATGAGATTTTACAATTAGGAGTACAACTTTCCAAAGTCTCTCGAACCATCAACTTGGTGCTTAATTCTTCCATAACAAATGCTGGTGACAAGATTGACATACATTGTATACCTTCTCATTAGGACTCATCAACAACAAATCTTATCTGCATATTTGTATCACTTCCTAGTCCTGGGTTTGAAAATGTTTGCCTTGTAGTACCTCAGTTCCTCAATGCTTTCTCGGATATCATCCATGGCTCTATGTTTGTTTTCTTTTGCAGGTGCTTTCCTCTGATCTGCGTATAAATGATATGCCTTTATAGAATAGCTTACAAGCAAGCATATCAAAATACACAAAAAAAAGTCCTTCTAATCCATAATTCCTCAACTTTTGAGTTTCTTGTGATAGAACTAGAGCATTTTAAACGCTTCAGTGTTAAATTTAGGTTGAACAAAAATGACTGCATGACTAAAACGATAAGGCAAAAAAATTAACCATGTTCATAACGATTTTAATCAAACAATTTTGGCAAGGGATGGAATTAGAAGTTCAACCAGAGTTGCCAGCTATTTCCCAAAAAAAATCATTATTTACAATAATAGTATAAATACTCACCCTTCGGATACCAGCGAATGCAGAGTGCTTTAACACTACTAACATCAACAAGCACATGGGAGAAGAGAGCAGCTAATTCTGGCATATATTTCTGCACAAATGAATCAGGTTGACACAGTTGACACAACAGTAAAACATGAGAACAATAGGATAAAATGGAAACTGACAAACAATTTTCTATTACAACCACATCACTCCATCAAGAATCATGACTGAGTTGGAGGTACAAGTTCAATAAGCTATATGTTAAAATGTGTGGGAAAGTACTATACATGACAGTACTAGAAATTATAGGTTTCCATTCTTGGGATCATAGGACTGAAACCGGTGATCCAAACACTCCACAACTTATTCCCCAGTAAAATGCATGATTTTTATAAGCAGAATAATACTATAGATACTAATTATTATAATTATAAATTACCAAATACCATTAATATATTAAAAAATTAACATCAACCCAAAATAATCACCATCTACTTTAAAAATTTCACTAACAGAATACCTTTAGAAACAGAAGATCCACATATACTGAATTTCCTGCTAGAAGAGGTGTATATGAACCAACATTTCTTTTCACAAATTCAATAACCTACAACATTTCAAGATATCACAAAAGTTTATAATAAAAGTAAAGAAAGGAAAAAGTGGAAAAGAGAATTTATTATTGCAATTGAAAAAAGAGCATCAAATAGAAATTTAAATTTGTCATCTTCTAAATGAATTAATTAATAAGAAAAATGATATAGCTTTTCACATGCTTTTAATGCAACAAGTCTAGCACCAATAAAAGAAATACAAGCAATAGCCCCATAAGGCTTGGCACTAGTATAATTGGCATGGTACATGAGAATGCCAGCAAGAAAAGTTTTATAAATGGCCAACTCAAAGGGCCATGAATAAATGTAGAATTTATTTACGCCGTAGATCAATTATTCTCACAATTTGAGCAAAGAAATTGGAATTTGAAGCCCACAATATGAGCTGAAACTTTACTTCTAAGTGAAGCTTCATTTAACCCACATAAAGTTTTTAGGTCCAATAACAACGTGTACCACCCAAGGCACAACCATTTGCACCGCATTAACCACCATTCTTTTTTAAGGAAAACCCAGCATTTTATTGATTACTTCATATCCCCACAAATCTACTTAAAAAATAGAATGAATTCATTATTGGCAAATAAAAGATTAATTTGCCCTTCAAACAATAACATTAACTCCATGCTTTTATGCAATTATGCCAGAAAGAAATGTTAAGGGACCTAACAATCCCCTGATGGATGAGTTTGACAATTCCATCTATATGTAAGAAGAAAAGCATATTCTTTCATGGCCATTGGCTATACATGGAAATATAATGTACATTCAATATGACAAGTACACAAGTTTTCATGAAAAAATAGCAAATAACAGGGTATAGTATAGTAACTACAAACCTGCTTTTCCGCTTCTCTTTCACTAATACTACTTTGCAGAACCCTCTTAGATAACCCTTAATAAATATTAAAAGCCATTAGTAGAAATCCATCAAGCATATTCAGCAAAACAAAAACCAGAAGGGAGAGGAAATAAATATTAAGGACCTGATATTGCATGTAGAACTTACCACTGGCTGCATGATGACTTTGACACCATTCTCCCATCTTATCCAAACATTCCTTAGTTTGACGGATGACCAAATCAGGACCCTGAATTGGCAGATATTTATCATTCACGAATATGTTCCAACATGATCATTCATCATGGAATGACTCTTTACTTATACATAACAAATACGCATGATTTCATCAAATGATACTACCAACTCATGTCTCTCCAAGAAAGATATACAAAAAGAAAAAGGTTTCAGTCATTCCTCATAAGAAGATAACATCTATGGATTCTATCAACTAGATTAACATTAGGTCTAACGGCACCATTATTTACCCCTTCGAAAGCTGTTGAAGGCTAACATTACAAGCTCAAACCTTGCTTGTTTGATATTAATTGCAAGCATTATTATAACAAATCAGAGATAATATGAGATCCCTGAAGTTATGAAATAAGCAACTTTTTCTTACAAAGATTTTCAGAAGATAGGAAAGTTGAAATCAAGATTAGTGGCTGGAACCAGAAGTGAGAAAATTCTCATAAAAAATGCAGTGATCATATAGGAAAACTTAGAAAAACATAGACATACCACGTACAATCAAGTAAAAAAAAATACCTCTAATGTTTTGGTTAAATTCCCATCTGTTACTATACAAGCAATCTCCAGTATGCGATCCACTTCAATATTCAACCCTGTGCAGGTACAAAGGGATTGAATAACAAAAAGAGTATCATCCGGCTATATTTCAACTTAAGTTAAAAACAGATAATAATACAAGTGGAAAGAAATAGAATACTAGGTAAGAGCGAGTTCCTTTGAAAATTATGCCAGCAAGGAGAGGGTCCTCAACCCTTTTTTTCACAAGTGGGTTCCTAACTTTCCCATTGCAATACAAGAAAGACAGAACAAAGAAAGGCAGTGATTCAAAGCATATTCTGACCAGCAAAATATACAAAATGACAAAATAAATACAATAAAGAAATTTCAGTTAGGGAGGAAGAGATCACATAAGGCTAAAGATTTATGTATCATCATGTGCATTTCATAGTTTGAAGATGACTGCCCACCTTCGTTTTGATCACACAGCAGCTTGAAATGTTTGAATTGTTGGAAATCATATCACTAGTGATATCTCCAAGATCCTCCCTACCTCATGTGCATTTCATAGTTTGAAGCTGACTGCCCACCTTCGTTTTGATCACACAGCAGCTTGAAATGTTTGAATTGTTGGAAATCATATCACTAGTGATATCTCCAAGATCCTCCCTACCTTTGTAAGTTTATGTTTTTTCTTACATATTTTATTTATTATGTAGGTATTTAGGTGTTTTTTCAGTTCTGGTTCAGATTCCATAGAATTAGATTTAGATCTAAATCTCTGTTACTAATAATGATCTCCGAAGATCTAGCCAGTTGGGTAGGTTTGTTGCCTCAAAGCTGTATTTATAGACTACCATAAACAACAGTAACCATAACAAGCCTTATCTCACTACCGTGATTCAGTAAAAGTTTGAAGGACTGAGAACAAATTAATCTCAGCCAATTTCATGCTTAAAAAAGTTTGACATCATTTGAGTGCTGGGTGTATGCTAATAAGTTGGAAGCAAATATACTTGCATTTTAAAGAGATATAGGTGAAGGATGAAAAGACCAGGAATTTTTTGCAGCATATACTGTATGTAGACATTTGAAGCATCTATATGGAATATAAGCAACAATTTGATGGAAACAATAGCTTCTGGGGCAACATTTATGTTTTGAGAGGATAGAAGACCCAACTACCCAGGAAGCTCTAGAAGGGGCCATGTCTTATGCGAGTAGAAAGAACATGCAGGCCATACAAGTGTGAGAAGTAAGGTGGTGCTGGGCTAAAATAGAGAATACTTGGGATAAGGCAATCAGTGGAAGGTTAAGGCGTCAAGCAACATCTGGATAAGGCCATTTTTTATCTGTCCTTTTCTGTTTCATAGCATGACTCTAGTTCTACTATTGTAATACCTGCCCTTTCTCTTATCTATTAAGCGAAAAAAGACTGTAATCACAGTCACAAATACGATCAGAGTTGGAGAATTCTATCATTTACACAAAGTAGCTTGTGCTGTTCAGCTAACAGGAGGTAATAATTAGATTTCTCCAAGTAGCCTGCTCAAAGTGATGGTTGATTACTTGGTTATGCATTTCTTCTTTTTTAGGTATAGGTTTAGAGGCTGGTAAGATCATATCTTATCCTGCCCTTTTGTATGCCATGGGTCAATCCATTCTCTTATGACAATATGACATATACATCAAAAGTTACTGAGTTGAGACAGTCCATGTGCAATAAAGTTCTGATATGCCAAGGCCAAGGCCAAGGCCATGCTCCAGACAGGGCAACATCTCAGCGTATTAGTTTGAGGAATATAGAAATTAGCGGTAAAATTGTTCCTCAATTTTGGCCTTAGTGCATGGTCAAGCTATCTTTATTAAGAAAATAACAACTTTAGATCATCAAGAATTAACATCTCTCACAGTGTATTTAAATCACCCTAGGCAAGAAAATCTTGAAATTGTTAGCATCACAGCAAGCAATTTCTAGCATTAAATGAAATGACAGAACAAGTTAACAATAAGCCACCATAGCAGAGGATATTTCTAATGCCTTTTACTCTCAACTGATTCAACTTCTAAGAAGAAGGATACTTTATGTTCAGTCTAATTCTACATATATGTAGACCCATGTCATTGAATTTTACTAATCTAACACAGAAGTATTACAAAGAGAAGAACCATACTTTTCAGGTATAAAAGCTTTATTATTTGCAGCATTTGAGGTTTGTAAAATACACCAACTAAACAGAAAGGGAAAACTAGAAATGGGGAAAAAATGTTTGCTAAAGTAGATATAAGCATACCCAACATGCTTACCAGTCATCTCCAAGTCAATCCAAACAAGAGGCAACTTGTGATCACTTGAAAGAGGCACTATGCTTTGTTGGTTTTGTTTCTCATGTTTAACCGATGAAGCGTCAGGAGAACCATCAACTCTCTTCTCACATCTACCTGCCTCAAGAAAGCGTATGTTAGTTGGTAGCGTGTCCACTGAAAAACTAAACACGCTAATGTTTCTCAACTAAGAATTATTTGCTCATGAAGACAAGATATATACAAAACAACATGGAGAACTACCAAAATTGATTACAACACACATAAGTATGAGCGATTACATAATAATAGTAGGAAATAGTCACTAAACAACAATAATATTATATGTCACCATAACAGTTCGTTGCCATAATTAAACCAACAGAGGATACCCAAGAATAATTGATAAATTAGTGGAATTTCAGGATCTTGAATTGACCCTGGTCTTGAAAATCTATAAATACGTTCCTTTGAAGCCATAATAAATATTGTCATAAACTAACAAGCACAATAGGGTATGCAAAATCAGTGAAAATTTTGAGAGGGGGAGAAACCTGAAGCGCTGGTGCTCCCAGTTGCTGCAGAAGCAACAGAATTGACGGGCACTTTACTATCATCGGCGTCCAGTTCCAACACCGAAAATGCGTTCGTCGCCAGCGCCTCCATTTTTGCCTCGAACGAGGGCGTTAAACACAGTCTGCTTTTGGAGTTTACTCTGAACTGATTCGTACAAATACAAATTCAGAAATCAATCCGAGTATCCTGGGCGGGGCGGGTTGTGGAGCTTTTTTATGGTGGGTATGTAACCGACCCGTGATTTAAGAAATAGTAATTTGAATATTTAATGGGACTTTGTGGTAGTTAGATTTTTTTCCTTGGGACTCTACTGTAATTTCTTATTTAAGTAAATAATGAGTAATACGGTTTGCCATATTTTTTTTGGGCCATCAATACTGTGCTATTTTGCTATAGGAGATTATTTAATTTAATGTTTTTCTCCTCGTATAAAAAAATGTATATGTAAATATTTTCTTATTATTTTTCCTTTTTATCAGAAAGGTTTGGACCATAATCTTCAATTCACCCTCTCCTTGACCTCAGACAAGAATTGTTTGAGTATGGTCAAAAAATTAATTATTGAGAGAGAAAAATTATTTTAGCAGAGGAGTAAAACTTCGTTTTTCTATGGTAAGAAAAACTTAATCCAAGAAAAATAAGTAGAAACTTTTAGCGGATGGATAGACTTCTAATTTTGTCATTCATTGATAAATTTGACTAAATTTGTCAAATTTATCCTTTACATTCCATTTTTCTTTTTTCTTTTTTTGTGTTTTTGGAACCAGTGAAGATACAAAGCTGTTAATTGAGAAAATAAATGGCTTCATCTCCATAAGAAATAGAATACAAGCTCAAATCTCAAAAAACACTTAAGGTAAAAACCCTTTAACTAGCTTGGAGATACCTTAAATCAATTAAGAGATCATTGCTGAGATCATAACTCATTACTTAGTTTGTTACTCCATCCATAGTGTTTCACTTTCAACCATCCATTTTATAGTTAAGATCAGGCCAAATATCAACATGGCACTTAAAAACAAAGTTCAACGTTTCCTATGCTAATTTATTATTATTAAATTGAAATAGAGTTGTATAGGAAGAAAATGCAAGATACTAACAGCACCAAGTAATATCATTATACAAAGAAAACAAAAACTTACAAGCCATTGAACCTTTATCAAAACGCTGCCCCACAAAGATTACAAACAATATTTTGGTTCTCAAACTCCCAATTTGGCAAAATGGCGATACGGGTTGGGACAGCAGAAAAGGTCACTCACTGGGTGATTCTTTAAGAATAGAGAAGTTACAACACACCAGCTTAATGTATCTATTGCAGACGCTAAGAAGAACAACATATAAACACAATCTAAATTTGAAAAAGGAAAAGCATATGAATAAAAAAGAATTAACCCCGGAGAAGAGTCTCGATGGCCTCAAAGAGAAGACCTGACATTTCAGGGCTGGGAGTCTTGGCTGCACATTTCACACCAGGATTTCCAACCACTGTGGTAAGTTCAACCAAGAATGGTATGCCTCGGGGGATTTTTGTTGAGAAGTAAAAGACATCCTGGTTTGCATTCTTGCGTTTTGCAATAAAGAACATGTTTGACGCAGCCAGACGTTCCAGTGTTGCTTCCACACTGCCAATCACTAGGTTGGGGAAGTCCTTGGAAATCTCATTTGAATCCGGAAGGGATCTCCATGTCTGCAGCAGATTTAGTGATGAGGTTTCTACTTCTAAATGCAAGGCAATCATTGGAACAGCAGCAAATTATCATTTTGTAAAGTTCCGCTACAATTAGTCCTTTTTGTATTTGATGCAACTCATCTTTTTCGGTTTTTCCCTTCAATACTAAGGCAACGGTTGTCCTTGGGCTTTGCCTAAATCTAAATCTGCTACTTGAGCGATCTTAAGGACACTCCATCTAACCGTCAGCTGAGCTAAAATTTTTGGGCATATAATGGAATTCATCCGACTCACAGACTAAATCATCCAAGGCAACAAATTGGAAAGTCAACACAATAGTTATATAGCTTAATTAGATCTTGAAATAAGATATTGCCTGTAATCTGAGGCTGACAGGGCGGCTTCCAATGATTTTTCTTAATTGAGAACCAGTTGTGGTTATATAAGAAGATATTAAAAAATTGAAAAAAGTATACCTCTAGAAAAGCAGCACGTTCCATTTTTCCATCCTCAGTAAAGAATGTGTGCAGGGAGATTTTATCATTAAAATACCACACAGGTTGTTGATTGTTTTTTACAGCAACCTGCAAAAGTGAGCTAGGAGGACCTTGGGACATATTCTGGAACATGACCATAGGTAATAGTGTCCTTGCAGATGTTCCAGGTTGCAACAAGGGAACCTGATAGGAAATAAGCCATCCATTAGAACTATTGCTTTGGTGAAAATCTATTGGAGCATGCTGTGATAGACATATCCCATTGCCAGTTAAAAGGTAAAACCATTAAAATTAGAAACCTGAAGGGGTCCTGCAGTTGCAAGACCAAATGTGTTCTTGTTGAATTGTATCATAAATCCATCAAGTGGAATCTGAGAGTTGTTCTCGAACAGCAAACTGTAAAAAACTTGTCCATCCCTTCCTGTCAGCTGTGCACTGATTTGTAAACCTTGACCAGTTGAAGCAGGTAGCAAAATAGGCAATGGAGGCCTGCAATCAGGGCAGAGGACCTAGTTAAGTTTGGTTTCATAACAAGCAGAGTAAATAATGAAGGTTTAAGAAATTTCTGAGGCATTAATATTTCATTGTCTTGTCTTTCCCATCTTCAAGAGTAATACTTTGATATTTAATACTTACCAAAGAGATTTAAATAGCTAATAGATCACAATATCACGTATTTTATAACTTGCAACAGAATTACAAGGACTCTTTAATCACATGAGAAGTGCAAGCCATGATTCAAAAATGAAAAGCATATAGGGGACAACTGACTCCAAAATAAAACAAACACACAATTATCTCTTTTTTTTTTCTTACCCAGTAGGAGTAACTGGTTGATCAAGAGGAACAATGGAATTGTTATCCATGCCCATCAAATCACCAAGTAAATCTGGCACTGGTGCAGCTGCAGGAGAAGCTGCCACAGGTGCAGCAGATGCAGGTGCTTGCCTGGCAGAAGATGGTGAAACAGGGCCATCAGTAGGATGTGACTCAGAATATCCCACTTCACTTCCCTCAGGATAGTCTTCGTCTTCAGTTTTCTGGGCTGCTGAGACCACACGGGTTACAAATGCATCTGGGGGCTTGTGATACACAGAAGACAATGTGGCAATGTTGGCCAGAAGTTCATCAAGAAGAGAAGAATCAAGCTGGTTTGAATCATCAGTTATCACAGGCTTCTCAGCTAACACAACATCCTTAGCTGCCTGAGGAAGAGAAGTCCATCAATTGCATAGACTGAGAACATTACTATTGCCAATTGTAAATTTTAGCTACATACTAAGTAAATCAAACAGAACTGAATGAAAAACAAATAAGTTCTCCACAAGGAGCCACCAGTCAAACAAGTTGTAGTAGCTCTCCTACAACTAAACTCCAAATGCTCAGATTTTTTAATGGTAAAAGATCCTGTTTAAATAAAGTGATTTTGAGAAATTAATGGGATTTGCTATAGTTTTGAACATAAAAGGATTATTTTTGAGAAATTTTGGGAATTGAATTGTTAGGATGATCATGTATTTTCTGAGTGGAACCTTGGGCAATGCAGAACTCTTGTGATGCCTTAAGCATTAGGAAATGTGAGTAAAGGTTTCCTCAGGGTTTCAAAGAATTAGCTGAGCAAGTGGGGAATTTTTCATCCGGTCAAAGACAATTGTCTAGTGGTCAACCAGACCAGAACATGACGCCATCTAAGACAGTGCATCTCAGTTCCAGTACAGTGCAAGGGCCATGCACATTGTGGGATTAGTCTGATGTAAAGAATTGAGTCATTTTCAAATTTTGCCGTGTCCCCTACTCTTTCTATCAGTTAGGGAGCACATTCAGAGAGCAGCCCTTGAGATTTTCTCATCTCATCCGTTCTCATTGTTTTGAAAAGAAGCATATCAACTAAGTGGATGCAGATAAGCAAAAATGCAAGCGACAGACTAAATTTCAAATTCAAAAAATCAAACCTCAGGATCAGTTGATAGGAGACGCCAATATATGTATGCACGATCTCGCAAATCAGGATTATCTGTCTCCACAGTGGCATTGTTCAAAACAACCTGAGAATGTGAACTTTTAAGTGAAAGTTGGCGTCGTAAGATTTGAAGAATGTACAAACAACATTTACACTGGGAAAAACAAATCCTTTTATTTTACTTTTATTGTTACTATATTACCACAAAGGCAACACTTTGATCTTGACTAAGATATTGACATATTTGCCTTTTAGATTTTGTTCTTCTAGCAGTTGTTCAGATGTTATCTTAAAGATCTGCTCTTCATATGCCTGAATCTATCTTTTTTGTAAGAAGTTATATCTTATTTTATGAATACTTGAAGAATGCCATTTTTTTTCTAGATCAAATCCTTCTAGAAATTGTTCCAGATATAATCTCAAAGATGCACCTCTGAAATAATGTCAAGATCTTTCTTCCAGATACTAATATCGCAATTAAAAGTATACAGGCACAAATCTATAGACTGAAAATAGCCCATATCTATGACATGAAGCCATGGAGATGCAACAGGAGGTGCAAAGACATCAGTTTAAGAGGAGGGGGGGGGAATTGTTTTGCAAACACATGCAATATATTAGGCAGAACCTGAATCATCTGCTGAGGACCCTCAGTTGGCTTCTTAAGGAAAAGTTTAACAGTAGCAGTCAACAATTGCAATTGGACTTGTGCAGGCTCTTCTGGGAAACTTTCCAAAAAGCTTTCCAGAAGCTCATCAGCATTGTCAATTCTTTCTGCATATTCACCAATTATCCAAATCATTGATGCCTGTACACACAAGAAAGGGGATAAGAAGATAAGCATGCATGATAGTGAACCATAAAAAAGACAGAGATTGCAGGGGAAGTAAAACCTTGGCCTCTGGCTCATCCAAGGTATCCAAGCTCTCACAAAGTGTTGCAATAATGGATTCATATCTGAAAGGAAGATTGAAGATTGAAGTACACGAGTAATCAGTAATCACTAACTGTGCAATCTTCTGTCCTAGATAAATGCAGAAAAATGAAGATAGCATTACGTATTAGGGTATCTTCTAAAGATATCTTTGATAACAATGATTGCCTCTTGAACCACATAATTTACTTTTATCTTGATCAACTCAAGCAACACACTAATGCATCGTTCAGCTGCTCTCTCTAATTTGATAGCACAACGACCAATTGCTCGAACAGCCTTTCTAACAAAATCTACATCAACTTCTGTAGCATATTCCTTAAATTCCAATAAAACCTGCAGGCATTTCAACAAAAAGGGCAAAACATATCAAAACTAATCCCATGGATGATATACTAGATGGTGTGAGGCTGCAAACTCAAAGGTTTCACATGGAAAAAATGTTCTACTGAATTAAATGGCTTAACATGGAAACAATGCAAATCAGCACCAAATGAATGAAGTCATATGCAGGTCTAATTCATGTGACAGGATAAATTATCACCACACCTACGGGAAATAACGTTTTGCAAAGCTTCACTGAGGAAATCAAGATTTACCGGAACCAAAAGAAGGAAGGAAGGAAGGAAAAATATGAACTGAAACACCACCATGTAAAGTTTACCTGATCTATATTTCGGTCAGAGGCAAGTTTAATCATAATTTCTAACTTCTCCATTTTCACATAGATTGGGTCATTGTACTTGCAGAAGAACACCTGCACATAGAATAAAAACTTCATAATGGAGTTCAAGTTTCAAGGGTATGAAGAAGTGGTAAGTTTAAACTATTATGTTCAAATCACCTTTATCTCATGAGCAAGAATTGTTGGTCTTCTTTGTACTATGAGATTGATGTTTCGCAGGGCAACATATTGTATCTCAGGTTCTGCAGACAGTAGAGTCACAAGAGGAGGAGCCATCTTTTTGCAAAGATTCCGAACCACATCAGTACTGGAGATAAGCTCCATTTGCTGAAGAATCATCTGCAAAGTACTTAGCTTTGCTTAGCATACCGTATAAACAGTAAACTCAGACATCAGCATCAACACATGGCAACAAAAAAACTAGTTACAGAAAATATCACCTTAACAGCTGATAGTACAACTGCACAATTGGCATGCTGCAACCGTGGGGTAACCCGTTCTACTATGTTCTCTGCCTCACGAGCATCAGCTGCCTTGTATCGAGAAAGAGCATCCAATATGAAAACTTGACCCCACCTGGCATGTTAAGTAAAAGTAATTTGAGTTAGATAATCAAACCAATATTTGGTTGTTGTCGTCATCATCATTACACATCATATATGGGGACAGGAAGAAATCTTCCCGCATAGAAAATTGAAAAGAAAACAGCAAGCTCAAGTGACTCAAACACAAAAAAGTTGTCCATTCCATAAGAAAGTAGCAACCTGACAACGCAAAAGTGAAAGATCTATTAATTCAGAACACATAACTCCATAAGAAGGTTAACTATAATCTAGTACCCTATGGAAAATGTACAAATATATAATTAAAGCAGCATAATGGTTATGAATCAAATTTACTGTTCCCCTATGGCCCCAAAATGCTGAGAAATTGCATTAAAACTCAGCAAAAGTACTTCTCTTTGCAATTAGATAAAGACTATAAGATCAGAACTTACTCAGTACATTCATTTAAAGCAGTAAGGAGCTTGGAGAGCGTGTGACTAGTGATCTCAAAGATAGGTCTACTACTATTTTCCTGTATTTCAGCGAGTGCTGCAACAGCATTGGCTACAACCATTGGATTATTATCAGATATCAAATCCTTCAAGGATTCCAAGAAACCTCGATCCTCAACTAACTCTGCATTTATGTCATAAAGCTTGGCAACACAAATAGCTGCCGTCTTACGGACATATGGATCATCATCCTGTTAAATTATAATATCAAAATATGGGGTTAAAAGGGGAAATTAAAATAAAATGCATTGTTATCAACATTGTAAGAGAAAATAATACAGAAACATGTAAAAGCATATAGTGCTGTGCAATTACTTTTAGGCATCTTTGAAGGGGATCACACAGATACTCAGTAATTTTATCAACACGTATGCATCCCATTGTCCGCACAGCCAAAGCACGAATTAGAGGATTTGGATCTTGTGAATCCTGTGAAGCATTGGTTAATAAAATTAAAAAGATATAAGTTCACAGCCACAGATAAATTTCTAACTGGGGGAATCATGGAGAAAATTCAATTCATGAGCTTTATCTTGTGATTTCAGATCAAAGTTCAGAGTCTATAAAGCAGGCTAAACTAGTAAGCAAAGGAGCCACTATCTCAAAAATCATAAGGGCGTCCTCTACTAGGATCCCCCCACCCCCTGTCCTTTTCCTTTTCTCCAAGAATGGTGGTAGTGCCTTGAAGCCACAGGCACTAAAGTAAGGGGAAAAGTTCCTTGCATGAGTAAAAATTAAGAGAGAAAAAATAAGGGAAAAAAGATACAGGGAAGGACGCTAAAAATTTCCATTGCATCACCCCGCCCCCCCCACCCACCCACAAAAATGATTGAAAAAAGAATGAATAAAATAGAGATTTTGCCTAAGTGGCAAAGGGTCCTGACAAAAGGAAACTTGACCAAGTCATCAATAGGCAATGACCCCTTTCGGCACATTACCTTGGAGTCTTTGACTCAGCTTGCTGTTATAATGAATAGTGTACACTATGTGGAAGCACAAGATTCTTGGGGAAACGGTATATATTGCAGTATAATTGCAGAATCCATAAATGCATGCTCAGCCTTTAAACTCAGGAACCAAAGTTGCATGCAAATCTCACAAAGGAATGGGGTAATTGATAGCTAAGCATAACACCAAAACCAACAGTAAACAATCATGAGGGACAAAATAGGAAACATTAGTCATTCCACGTTTTACCTTCACAAATGTATTCACTGCAAGTATTGCTAGGTCAGGCTGACTTTTTGCATAATTTATCAGATACAAGTACACCAGCTTTTTTAACTCCAAATTTTCTGTTTGCATGCAATTCACCACATCTGTGAACAATGATGAAACATCCTTCCCAACAGTCATAGCAGCGATCACTTTTTTGACTGCATCTTTTCTTTTATCCTGCAAAACATGTAAGAAATGTTAAGGCTCACATGCTTTCCAATGTACAATGTCAACTAGCAGTAAGCGGGGCCAGAATAACATATTAAAAAGGCAACAAAGAGAAGACCAATAAAGCATAACAAATCCCAAAGCTCGCATTTGAGTCCAAAAATTTAACTTCCTTAAACGACTAGTCGTACAAATTCTCCCAGAAATATAGACAAATGTAGCAATGCCTTCCATTGGTAAGTAAGAAAGCCTTACAACGATAGGGGGCAGTTGAAGCACTAAGCTTTGGCGAGCATAAAACATATATTAAAACTTATATCTCTATCAAATTCATCTAAATCTGAATCTAAATAACATAATTTTTCACCAATCGACGATGCCCACCACCATATTTAGACCACAGAATCAAGCTTTGTCTAACTTGAACATGCAATTTACTTCAAATCCAACTCATTCTCAACCAAAAAACAACACACCCAGTAAAACAGAGAAAGCGATCCAAATAGAATCGTTGAGAGATCAAAGAAAAATAACCAGAGTGTTTATGAAACACCAAGTATTCCAAAAATACGAAGTATCTCAACGTGAATCCAGAAATGGCACGACTCGATATAACAGAACAACAACCCAGAACTGAAAATCACAAGGGATCTGCGAGTTGCGAACAAGGAATTGACTGTGGACACAACGGATCGGAAAAATCGTAGAAATGAGAAAATGCAGAGGAACCTTGTACTGGGAATTGAGCTCCTCTTTGAGCTCAGGAATTTCACCCTTCTTGGTGGTGGAGAAGTACTTGGAATCGTTCCTACTCATCTCGCTGAATTTTGTTCGTGCCAAGCCACCCTTTTCTTCGTCTTCTTCCCCTGCGAGATCAGCAACGAGAACGGGAAATGTGAAAGATGCTGGTTTCAGGAATCGATTTTAGCGTGACCAAAGAGCGGCTGTCAGGAAACGCTGTCGTTTGGTCCCTCTGTGAGCCTACCCTTTACCGGAGGGACTCCTATTAAGAATTTTATTTTAATAAAAAATTTCGAAAGACTCGCACATCCCAATAGATTGGATACATTTATAAAGATTAAAAATATTTATAAAAAATTTATGAAATCATCCAATAAAAAAATTTAAAAATTTCTATTACAAAACTTAATTCTGAATTAATTTCGAATATAGCAGTTAGACATAATTTTAGTTTTTATATGAGAAAAATAAACATAATAAATTAACTCTCACATGTTTAGTGTATTTTTATTCAATTAAATCGAAATCAGAATAAGTATATTTTAAAATATTAATAATATCAATAAAAGAGTTTGTTATAGAATAAATAATATATAAAAATTCATATATTTTAATTCTATTAAAAATAAGTATTTTAAGTATATAAGCTAAACAAGTTAAATAGAATACTTTTGTTTTTAATTCAAATTCACATAGCTTATAAAATGGTGATTACTTTTTTTACTCCTACACATATATCTTATTAAATTTAATTATATTTAAGACATTATCAGATATTAAATATGTGTATATCCTCTTATCATTGATATAAGAATTAATTAATTAATTTAGATAAATTAATAAAATAATATAAATTACTTAATCATAACAAATATAACATAATATATTTTAAAATATATTTAAATAATATTAAATTATATATCACTTCATAAATTATTTAAATTATGTTAAAAAAATAATAAATATTATAGATAAAATAGATTAAATTTCTATATTTATGACTAAAACTTATCTTCTAATAAGCTCCATATATATTTTTTTTATATAAAAAATTTTTAATAAGTTCGACATCGATCTCATACTAAAACCTATTTAGGATTGAAAGAGTATATTTTAATCTCAAGTTGGGCCCGGTTGGAAGAAAAACTGATCGTACAAATAAGGGTAAAATGAAAGGGCCCAATTTCAAACTCATGACCATTTTGGGCTCAACTCCCTTTCAAGGCCTGAGGCTGGGTGGTATAACAAACATGCATTTTTTGCCCAAAAAAAAAAGTAGCAAACTATACTTTTAATATGGGAAAATTAGTTATTTAATCTTTATAGTTTTATTAAGCCTAAAACTCAGTCTTTATAATTTTACTCATTATAATTTAGTCCCTGAAGTTTGGTCCATTTTATAATTTTATGCTTACTGTTAGTGAGTCAGAATAATCTATGATGATATGTCCCAAACGGTATAAATACTGTTAGTGAATACTGTTAGTGATAGTAAGTCAAACTATATCATTTTGGCCTCAACTCCCTATTAGGCCTAAGGCTTGGTGGTATCATAAACATGAATTTTTTTCCCAAAAAAAAAAAAAAGGAGTAGTGTACTTTTAATATGGTATTTTGTTAAATATCTAATGATTAACCATGAAGGCTAGCCTTTAGCTATGTTCTTTAAACATATAGTCGAGGGTTCGATCCTATATGATGTATATGGAGAGAATCTCATAGTCAATATTAAATTTTTTTTAGAAAATTAATAGTTTAAACATGAGGTGTTGAATTTAAATTTATGTAAATATAGAAAAAGAATTTAGGGATTAAACTAAAATAATTTGATATAAATTTAAAAGTAAAGCATATTGTTAGGCAAAAAAAAAAATGGTGGAACGGGACTCAACCACTCACATCCAACCCAAGTCCAACGAAGCATGAATATTTTAGGCCAACCAGATTTTTTTACCAAACAAGGACTTGACTTTTTCTTTCCCCAAAGAAAAGAGAATTTGTCATCCAAGAGCAGCGTCGTTTTCCTTTCAAGAAACGTTTTCTTCATTTTGAAGTGTACTCAGCATCAATGCATCATGCATGCATGGATCCGCTCGCATGCTTTGGCCAATCGCTCATTATTAATTATTAATTATTAATTATTAATCATATATATAACGTATAGCGTTCTCTCTATATCGTTTTTTTTTTTTAAATAATAAGGCCAGAGTTTTATGCATATTCTTTATAACTTTTAATGGATAACCTCAATATTAGCCTTAACAATTAATTAATGAATTATAATAATATAAACTTTATAATACAATAGAACATTTGTCAAGTGTCGTTACTCAATATGTCATATTCAATAATTTTATTAAGTGTGATTAAGTATAATTAAAAAAAAAAAGAACCAGATCAGCCAGCTCAAATTGGAACGCAGTGAAATAGTCTCTTTTGGTTCAATACTTGAGTCGTGACTCAAAACAAACTAACCAACCTGGTGTAACCCGGTGGGTCATGCGGGTTATTATTTGTTGGTTCATGACTTCATGTGGAGGAAAATAAAGCTATTTTGCTCTTTTTTTTTTTAACAAGACGAAAGGGAAAAAGCATAACTTCACTATTTTACAGCCATTTTCCCTCCCACTAAATATTTTTTAAATAAAAAAGATGAATAAATAAAAGAATCACGTTAAAATCTATTCTTATTCTAATTTATATAATATACTGATATTGTTATATTTTGTTGTCCTTGTGGGGTCTTTTTTATTTCAATATTAATTTATTTAAAATTAAATATATATTTTTAAAGTAAATTATATTATTTAATATAACTGATCTAATCCCAAGTCGATACTGACCTAATCTATTGACCCCTAAACTATTGTCTCGACTGATTTATTATCTAATCTGATTTTTTAAACCTTATTTAGTCATCATTTACCTTTTTTTTCATAAAAACTTCCTAATCTACCATTTTCATTAACACATTTAACATTTTTTTTTTGTATATGATTAATCTATCTCAAATAATTTTTAAGAATTTTCTCCTCAATTCAATAGATATCACATGAATCCTATCTCATATATAATTAAATTAAAAAAAATTTGCTTACCAATAGTAATTCAATATTTCAAAACGAGATAATCCACAACATTGTACAATGGTGTAGAAAAAGCAAGCTTAATGAGTACAGATAGTAATAATACTTTGAAAAGTCAATTAAATAGGCGCTTATCTGCAAAACTGGGTATGATTATGAAGCAGAATAATCATTGAGGGGATCTGACCAAAAAGCCAGAAATAGGGCCTGTTTGGTATGTTACCAAACCGCGGTTTTAAAAAGGCTTTTAGTCCAAACCTCGATTTAGGAAAATTTTAAAACAAACAGGCTTATTTGTCCATAAGTGTTTTTGGACAAAACCATGGTTTTGAATAAGCTATTTAAAATAGCTTTTTCAACACTAAAAGCACTTATGGACTATCCAATTACTGGGCCTGTTTGGATAGGATTTTGAAAAAGGGCTTATGAAAAAAAAGGGCTTATGGACAACTTATGGAAAAGGACTTTTGGAGAAGAGTTTATGGAAAAAAAGTGGTTTTAAATAAATAGGTGTTTGGATAGTTATTTTTAGAATGACTTTTTACGGTAGTAAATTACCAAAAAGGGTATGATTTGATTTAAAGTAAGAGAGAGGAGGGAGTTAGAGAAGAGAGAAGAGAGAGGAGAGAGGGAAGAGAGGAGAAAGGAGAGAGGATGTAAGAAAAAGTAGGAGAGAGGAGAGAGGGTGTAAGAAAAAGTAGGAGAGAGGAGAGAGGGTGTAAGAAAAAGTAAGGGTAAGATAGTAATTGGATAGTCCATAAGTGCTTTTACTGCTGAAAAAGCTATTTTAAATAGCTTATTCAAAACCATGGTTTTAAACCATAGTTTTGTCCAAAAACACTTATGGATAAATAAGCGTGTTTGTTTTAAAATTTCCCCAAACCGAGGTTTGGGCCAAAAGCCCTTTTAAAACCACGGTTTATCTCCAATCCAAACACACCCACTATCTTACCCCTACTTTTTCTTACACACTCTCTCCTCTCTCCTACTTTTTCTTACACCCTCTCTCCTCTCTCCTCTCTAACTCCCTCCTCTCTCTTCTCTTTTCTCTAACTCCCTCCTCTCTCTTACTTTAAATCAAATCATACCCTTTTTGGTAATTTATCACAATAAAAAGTCATTCTAAAAATAACTATCCAAACACCTATTTACTCAAAACCACTTTTTTCCATAAACTCTTCTCCAAAAGTCCTTTTCCATAAGTTATCCATAAGCCTTTTTTTTCATAAGCCCTTTTTTAAAATCCTTTCCAAACATGCCCATAATAATGTTGGGATTCGGTGTGTAGCATTCAAAGAAGTAATCACGCTTTGAATAGAATAGAAGAGAATACAAGGTTGCATCTTATGATATTGTCTGAAACATCCCCCCATACTTTTCAATCTTACGCACTGCAAATTCCTCTGTGTCATAATTTCATGTCTTCCCAATGTTCATGCCTCATGCGACAATAATACCACCAAAAAATTAGTATGCTGCAACGCCCAAATACCAAATATATATTATTAATATTGTAGCCTGTCTTAACATTATTACTTCCACATGTTTTTTATATTTAATTTTTTATATTTCTTTTTTAAGAATGAGTGTTTTAAGATTTACTCCAAAAGTTATTACATAGAGTTTAAATTTGATTTTTTATGATTTTTTATTTAAAAAAAACAGCATATACAAGATTATGAGCTATTTTGTATAAAAGGGCTTCTTATATTTTTAAAATCGAGTAGTTGACTTTAATTTCTAAACCCTAAATATAACGGGTGGTTTTGGAAGATTTGCATCTCCTCAATTGTTCAATTATTTAAATTAGGAATTTATTGTCTGTAAATTTAACTGACGAAAGGGTGAGATATGCAATTATTTAAAACGTATTCGATATTAACTTTATTGTAGTCTCAGTTATGATATTTAAGGAGCATTCTAATTCCTGTATGTATAAGTCTACGTACGAGAGAAATTCATAGCTCGCTCTGTCTAATATTAGTATCACTTAGGAAGAAGAAAGATTTCACCCTTCTATTTGATCGTAAGTGAACCTAATTCCTTTTAAAAAATTTGTATCAGGAAAACAAATTCAAACTATGAGAGGGAAAAAAAATAGACCGATGACTGGTCACTATGAGTCTTATATTATTTTTAATTTATATTTATCTTTTCTTCCGAAAGGGCACCTTTTAAAGTTATCTAAGTAATTTAACATGCTCATGTGAAACGGAATTATATGCTAGACTCATATTATACATTACACAGCAAATATCATGGGTCATGGAAGTAAGACCGTAATTTGAATGATTACATAGGGAAGTCTATGCTAAGAAGAAGTTTATTCTTTTATTCTGCGGCATGCATACAACCGACTTCCTTTCCCTACTCTTGTATATACACAGTCTCAAACTACCACTTCTTTATTTTATTTTTATCGATATCTCAACAAAAAATTTAATCATTGAAAAAATTTAAATAACATAAATTTATAATCAATTTATATATTAAAAATTATTATTATTAATTTGTATAATAGGGTTTTTAGATAATTAAATTTTTTATTTGAGATTTTATGGTGATTCCTTCCTTTTTTTTTCATAAAGTGTAAAGCACTTACACTTACCCATATATTTTACTTGTTTGCATAATAATAAGTCATATTTATTTAAATAAATTTAAATTTAATTTAATTCATAATGAATTGATTGGATAAAACCCAACACTTCCAATTTAACTCTCTCTATTTGTCCAATTAGCGGGAGAGCAATAAAAAAACACACATATATATTATAAGATTATTATAATTTTTAATCTTTAAATTTGTCTTTATTTTAATTTTTATTTTTTAATAGATAAAATAGTCCAAGTCTTTTAAATTATAAATAATAATATTTTAAACAAAATAAAATTTGAGGAACTAAAATTAAAATTGAGGTAAATTTGAGAGATTTTTTATTGTCCATATATATATAAGTATTTATTTTTGTTTATTTTCACACCTCTTCTCATTTGAATAACCGAAAATTCCGGGCCATACAAATCCAGCCTTTTGTTGGGGCACGAACAAATGCAGCTATTAAATCACATGATGAATTGAATGTAAATTAAGGGAGAAATTTCTAAAAATGACAGTATCTTATTATATAAAATAATATATTAGTTATACGTATTAATATGAGATTTTAAAATTAAAAATAAAATAAAATTAACTCTAAAAGTATTTTAAAAAGTAAATATTTATAGTTAAATAGTTAAAAAGAATAGTAAATATATTTGCTAAGATAGTCAAAATTATTATAAATTATTACACGACTATTAATTGACTCAAGTGCTTATTTTTAACTAAATTATTAAATAGAGTAATAAATATTTTCAATAAGATAGTCAAAATTATTATAAAAATTATCAATCATATTATACAAGTAGTAATTGACCCAAATACTTATTTTTAATTAATTTATTAAATAGAGTAATAAATATCTATACTAATATGTTTAAAATTGTTATAAAAATTGTCTATCATATTATACGAGTAGTAATTGATCTAATTTTATCTTTTTTTTACTGTTTTAGTTGTAATTTTATTTTTTTTTCTAAATTTTAAAATCACATACTCATACTTGTGGCTAATCTCCCTTTTATATGGTAGGATATTTTTTAGAATTCTAGAATTAAAACAATATTTGATGGGGATTTCTCCTAAATTCAAACCTTAATTCTCATGAAGTACTACTACATTAAATTAAAAAGGAAAAGGAAAAGGAAAATAAAAAGAGGGACGGAGTTGGGTAGTGTTGTAGAGAGGGAAAAAGGTAAAGTACGGCGGAGAGAGAGAGGTGGGCTTATTAGTTGAGCAGAGAGCAACACAGCTGGATCTAGCTCATCCCAGCTGGCACTGTACCTTCTCCTCCCAATACCCACCCTTTCCTTCTGCCCCCTTCCTTATTTTTATATTTTTTATAAAATATAATATCCCTTTTAAATTTATATATATATATATATGCCACCCCATTACCTTCTGTTATTCTATTCTCCTCCTCCTTCCTTTTTTATATAATGAAATAAATAATTTATCAAATTTTAAATATAGAAACTAAATAATTAATTTATAAAATTTATAAAAATTAATTATAGCTAAAAATTGTATGTTATTTTTTTAAAACATCACTTCTAATTATTTATGTGAATTTTTTTTTTAAAATAAATTTTTTAATATATTCAATTAGTATAAAAATTTTAATAAAAAATTATAAATTTATGATACAATGAATAGATTGATCCTGTATATTTAAAATTAAAAATGAAAAGCAAAGTTAGGCTCATTTGCTTATATCTTTCCGATATGATCTTTAAAATTAAAATATTAACCTGTAAATTTTTGTTATTAATAATAACATAATTTTAAAATTTTATTGATGTGACTTTTTATTATTAAAAAAATTTTATAAGATAAGATTTAATTAATAAATTAAATTTAATAAAATATAAATAAATAGACTCAAATTTTGTCAAAAATAAATCTCTAACTAATTCTTACATACTAACAGAAACATTACATTCCTTCAATCTCCCATTCCATTGCAGTTGCAGCATAAAAAAGGGCAAAACCGCCAATCCCTCTCTCTCCCACTCCCAAAATTACAATCTTACCCCTCTCTAATCTTTTCCTTTATAGGATTTCTCTTTATCATTTTATGTCCTGTTACCTGCAATTTGTCCCTCTCTTTACCACTTTGCCCTTTTCTAATTATTTATTTTTCTCTTTTAATCTTCTCAACGTACTTAGCGATATCAAACTCCACAACAACAGCTTGGTCCCCCAAAAAAGAATCAACAACAAAAACGTGGGGAATGTGAACAAGTTAACAACACCTTTTTGTGTCATTAATTTAAGTAATAATAATTATAATAATTGCATATATTAATTAAGAATATTTACTGCGATGTTTCAACTGCTGCTAAACCGTTGTTGTAATTAACTTTCTCCTGTCATTATTGTACTTAATTTCAGTCATTATTTTATTTGATTAATTCTTCCGCTCGCTTGCCTGTAATTTTGTTGTAGTAACTAGTAAACCAGTACATATTACATATCACAGTATTTTTTATGAATATATAAAATAATTGAAAAAATATAGTAATATTTTATTTGTAATAATTATTACATTAATAAAATAGAATCTCATATCATCAACTATAGAATTGTACTATGTTGTTTCCATATCATATCGGACTCATGAGCCACTTTGATTTTTTTTTATACATTTTGCATTTAAATTAAATTTGATATACACATAATAATAAAATTTATTTTTCTTTCCTTGAAAATTCATCTTCTACTGCTAATTTTTTACAAAAAAATATATGAATTTAACTGGTTCTATTTATTTCCATTAGTATTTCATATTTGATCTAAATATTCAAAATATTAATTTCTAATAAAATGGAATATAAAATAAATCAAATATTTATATATCTACCAAAAAGATTTTGTTTTGATTCGTCCTGTAACAGCTTCTATAAGGAAATAATCCATTATTAATTCATTGATATCTCAAATTTACTGATTTACATAATGTATATAAGAAAAGATATTGCTTTTACTACAAACATCCCATGATAACTATTTCAATAAAGAAATAATCTACTATTAATTAGATAAACTGACACAAATCACAATTACTGTCACGGAAAAATATTACAAAAAAAGTAAAAGAATAAAAAAAATAAGAATGGAAATTGAACACATAATTATAGCAAGCATACTCTTTATGGAGATTTTTACATTTATTGTGTGTGGACAAAAGAAATATTAGTAAAAAGAGATAATAATATTATAATCCATATATAGGAAAATAGGAGTATGTAATAACCTTAATAAAGACAAAAAACCTTGTCACACTTTTTCTTCCCGTTGGGGAAGCTATTAGCTATTGTTATTAAGACAAAATATTTAATTACATATATCTTTCATTAATGTTATTTTCTTGAAATTTTTTTCCAAAAATTAAAATGGCAAAATTGTGATATCAAGCATGGCTGATGACAAAGATGTAATTTTACACGAAATGGAACCAGGGAAAAAAGAGAACGGAAAAGGACAGCTAAGTCAAAGTTGACCTCAAATCTATCTTTTGAAACGGTTAAAAAAAATCGCAGAGAGAGATACTGTGACAGATCCGTAATTTTGTTGAAAATTCGAGGGTAAATTAGTCATTGGGGTCCACCTTATAGGTTTCCTTACTGGTCCTCCCTCCTTCCAGCATATCCTAATTCCAAAATAGTGCCTAGCCGCTGTGTTTGTGACTTTGTGTGTGACTCTCTCCCCCCCCCCCCTCTGTTTCGCAGTTTTCCGGCCATAATCGCCGGAGAATCACTATCTCATCGCCGGAGACGGTGAGAAGCTTGAGTTTTGCGGAAGAGAAATCATATCGTAGAAATATTGTTCCTTTTTTCGTAAGGTGGTGAAATAGAGTGTTCAGCCGACTGCTTGCATGTTCAAACAGCGTCGTTTCCTTGCGGTTAAAAATCGGAGGAGAGTTGGGAAGCGGCGACGTATGGAGTTTATCTGATTGATCGTGGGGGGGATATGGGAAGAGTGGTTCTCGGGGTGGCGGTGAGTGTTGCGGTGACGGCATGTGCCGTGGCGGCGGTTGTGGTGGGCCGGAGAGTGAGGAGCAGGAGGAAGTGGAGGAAAGTGGTGGGAGTGTTGAGAGAACTAGAAGAAGGATGTGACACCACGGTGGCGAGGCTGAAGCAGGTGGTGGATGCGATGGCAGTGGAGATGCACGCTGGGTTGGCATCCGAAGGTGGTTCCAAGCTCAAAATGCTCCTCACTTACGTTGATAATCTTCCTAATGGGTAATCATTTGATTCGCCGGCGGCTTTTTTTTTTACTTCCTAATCGGCTTATTGTGTCATTGAGTGGCGTTCACTCTTTCTTTCACGATTTTATTATGTTTTTGATCGGCATTGATAAAATGCACCTTCTTTGATCGGAAATAGTTGTGGATTTGGTCCCTGTGTTACTGTTGGAAGAGAATGCTTTAATTTTCCCTTCATAATTTAATTTAATGCTATGGTTCTGGTATTTTTTTCCGTCTTTCCCAAGCCTTCTCTATTTCTGGAGGGGTTTTAAATTTATATGCTTTTAATGTTCATACTATCGGCTTATAGTCTTCTTACATTACATTTATTTTTGTATTCTGTTTCCGCTCGTATTGTAGATATTTCGCAGTTTATTAATATGCAGGAATTATTGTAGATACATTGAAGATTGTCCGTGTCCTTTGTTCGTAAATCTGTTTTATTGCATCATTTTGCCTTTCTTGTTTACGTAGGAGCTTTCATATGTATATGACGTCCATTTCTGTAGTTACCTATTTGTTCATTCCCTGATCCTTCTTTTAGTTGATAGCGATGCATGACCTAAACAGATTTGGAAATTTTGTTTGTAACAACATAATTGATTTTTAACATGGGATAAATTATTCTGCGATTAACTGTTTTGAAAATTGAACATTGGGATTAATGGTTAATGACTCGTTTTAATACATCAGATTAAAGTACTGTTGGAAGGTTTTAGGAATTGCTTGTAGAATGTATAGGTTCTTATTGTATAAATTCATTAAGACCTTTTCTGGGCGTTACTGGGACTAAACTTCCCTGTCGAGTCTGGAGATGCTGTTATGAGCCAGTAAATTGCAATTTCCCAGCCATCTACCGGGATATGGTATGGTATCTCTGTGTGGAATTAGGTATTGACATGCTTGAGCATATCTTCTATTATGATTATGGAGTCATGCTGTTATATAGATTTGTCCATATGTGTGTCTTTGATAATTGTATGGGTTAGATACAGAAGTGATACCCATATTTTTCTTCTATCAGGACTGAGAGAGGAACATATTATGCCCTAGATCTTGGGGGAACATATTTTAGGGTTTTGCGGGTCCAATCTGGGGGTCAACGACCTCCTGTTGTGGAACATGAAGTAGAAAGACAACCTATTCCCCAACACTTGATGACCAGCACAAGTGAGGTGACTAAAATTACACCCTAGAATTGTCTTCCCTGTCATTTTTTCTTTTCGGAATACAAATAGGTTGATTGATTTTACTGTTTGCAGGACCTCTTTGATTTCCTTGCTTCTTCATTAAAGGAATTCATTGACAGAGAAGAAGCTGGTTCTGAGTTTTCAATGGGCAGAAGAAGGGAACTTGGATTTACATTTTCTTATCCAGTGAAACAAATCTCTGTTTCCTCAGGCATTTTAATAAAATGGACCAAAGGATTTTCCATTGTAGATATGGTTTGTCTGTGGAATTTTGACTTTTTGAATAGTTTTTGTGTTAAATGCTTAATAGTTATCTTTGTGAAAAACTGCAATTATTGTTTAAAGGTACATAGTAGGATTGGATCAGTGAGTTAGTTGGTGTTTCTGCATGTTCTGTACTGAGATGATTGATGTGCAATTGGGTGGTTATAGGATTTTGATTAATTTTTTAATCTCATAGGCTTTTAGCCTAGGGTAACAAATTTGTATGAGTGGTGGCAATTAATTTTCCCCCTCTTCTCCGATAAAGATATATTTGATGTAGATTGCATAGCAGGCTTCTAACTGTCTGTATCTGGAACATGTTAAATAGGGCTATGTTTAATTTCCCATGTAATTTCTTAGTCTCCCAATGGGATTGAAATAGATATCAGAGTTGCATCTTGATATGAGAAAGATCGGGTTGTTGTCAGGTAGGACGAGATGTGGCTGAATGTTTACAAGAAGCATTAACACGAAAAGGCTTAGATGTGAAGGTAGCTGCCCTGGTAAGGAAATATTTTCGTTGTACCAAAATCATGATTCAATTTGCATCTTTTTGCCTTCCATTTTACTGCCCGGAGCTATTATTCTGTCCTCATAATTTCAAAAGTGAAATCCCGGTGCCTTGTGATTTCTCAATTAATATTGTCTTGAAAGCGTTAGAATATTTAAGAAATGTTATTCTAGAACTGCCAAATATGTCTTCTCTTATAATTTCAAAAGTGAAATCCCGGTGCCTTGTGATTTCTCAAGTAATGTTGTCTTGAAACCATTAGAATATTTAAGAAATGTTATTCTAGAACTGCCAAATATGCTACAATCTTATATGTAATTGTGAGCTATTAGCTCTCTTACCAATGGTGCTGCTGCTCTTTGAGTTTTGCTGGTTTATTCCCCCATGTTTTTTTTCCTGAGAGATTTCAAGGACACACATGAAACCATATTTCATTAAACGTGGTTGGTTATTGGTTTTCATTTGTATGAGATTCAGATGATCATTCATGAGCTTTTTGGTATAGCTGTGGCTTTGCAGCTTTGATTTCTATGGGATATTGGGTTACTCTGATTCAGACATGTTTCATGTTATGCAAAGATGTTATCACCATCTTATTTTAGTTTAAACGTCTGAGTCAATGAAAGTGTAAGTGATCAATGAAGGCGACCCCCAAACAAAAAGAAAAGAAAAAAAAAGTTCATCCTCAAAGATAAAGGAACAAGTATAGCCAACTATTATGGCTTATCTTCCATATTGCTTTTGTAATGAGTTGTCTTTGGTATCCTTTCAAGGGACTCAGAAAGAACTTTTGCATGTCAGCTTTGGCCTAGGTCTTTAAAACTTAGTAAATCCTAGAAGGAGAAAGAAATACCTTGCGGAGGGTGAGGTCCCTCCTCTGTCCTAATTTGGTAAAGTTTTTGTAACTATCCAACCTTTGGCTTGCCTCTTATCGTTTGGAAGAAAAAGAAATACTTCAGGCAATTTTAGTTATGGATTATTTCGTAAGTACTATTCATTTAATGTTTGGATCTCTAAAAGTACAATCTGCACTTATTTGATTTTAACTGGGGCTTGCAGACACATCTGATTGCAATTCTTTAGACAATATTTTGAGATTTGTTTTTGGTAGTAATTGTGGTTAACCTAGAAGAATAAAATTTGACAATGTTGTTGAATAATTTGATCTCTTGATGAAACCTTTTTTATTTTTTCTCAAACTAGAAGATGGTTGGTGAAAATTGTACTAATGTTACCTGTGTAAATGCTTTCAAAATATGAAGTAATATATTTTAATGTGCCTCTGTTTTGAATTCAGATGGAAATGCAAGTTCCTCTATTTTTTTGGCTATAATAATTTTATCTGGGGAAAAGCTTGTGCTCAAAATTATAATTAATTCTTGTTAAATCTACCCTAAAATGTGATGTCTCCAATCTTGTTATAAGCGGGTGGGCATATCCAGACTTTCAAGCTGCGTGCCATTTATGTTCAGATCAAATGTTCATTGTATTGCATACTTTGTAAACATGATATTATGTTCATTTCAAACAGGTTAATGATACCGTTGGGACGTTAGCACTTGGACATTATAATGATGTAGATACTGTTGCTGCAATTATAATTGGCACTGGTACAAATGCCTGTTACGTGGAACGAGCAGATGCTCTTATCAAGTGTCAGGGTCTTCTTACAACATCCGGTTGCATGGTAACACCTCTTGTTAATATATGAATGCATAATTTATCATTATTTCAAGTTTAATTTTTTTTTTTTTGTAAATCCTTCTGTTTGTTTGTTAGGTTGTCAATATGGAATGGGGAAATTTTTGGTCCTCCCATTTGCCAAGAACTTCTTATGACATTGATTTAGATGCAGAGAGCCCCAATCCGAATGACCAGGTTAGATTTTTGCTTCTCTACTGCACTACAAACTGGATCTGATATTAAGGACCAGAGGTAATACCTTGTTTTGTGATATAACGTGACTTAAATTTTGGTGATTTTGGTGCAGGGTTTTGAGAAAATGATATCAGGAATGTATCTTGGTGATATTGTGAGGAGGATTATCCTCAGGATATTACTAGAGTCAAATATGTTTGGACCAGTTTCTTCCAAGCTTTCAATGCCTTTCATCTTGAGGTTTGTACTATATCTCAATGACGCACCCTTGTGTTAATAGATTCTTGTTTGTAATTAAAAGATTCTATTATCTAATTAACATGACCATTCTATTAGTTGCCCTTGGCCAGTGAAGTTTGTATGAAAATAGAGGTGGATGTGTATACCATTGGCTGCACGCTTATAGACCACTATTAGTTAGCCTGCATTATCAAGTGGTTATTGTGATCCTAGTTCCTGTTTGGTTTGTCTGAAACACATTGTCAGTATTTTTGTGAGTATGGTCTTATCATGATGTTGTGCGACAAAACTTGTGAACTAAGGATGTAAATAGGCAAAGGATTTGTATTTTAACGGTTGGCTTAGGCTGAAGATGATATATGAAAGCGAAATATTTTGCCATTTCATCATATTTCTATATGTTCTGAGATCAAGTCTCAACTGTATCTTGGTGCCATATCAGGACTCCTATGATGGCTGCCATGCATGAGGATGATTCCCCTGACTTGAGAGAATTGGCAAGAATCCTTGGAGACATCCTTGAGGTAAAAACACCTCCTTCATGGTCAAAAACTGAGTGACTTGCTTCAAAGTCTAATTATCGTTTATTGGGGTGGATTTAACTGTTTCAGATTCCCAATGTTCCTCTTAAGTTACGAAAAGTCGTGGTGAAGGTTTGTGATGTGGTAACCCGTAGAGCTGCTCGTTTGGCAGCTGCTGGTATCATTGGCATCTTGAAGAAGATCGGTAGGGATGGCAGTGGTGGCATCACCGGTTTCCAGAGCAAAACCGACTCGAAAATCAAAAGATCAGTCGTGGCGATTGAAGGAGGTTTGTATACTAGCTATACATTATTTAGAGAGTATTTGCATGAAGGTTTGAATGATATATTGGGTGAAGATGTTGCAAAGCACGTAATTCTTAAAGTCACTGAAGATGGTTCAGGGATTGGAGCAGCATTGCTTGCTGCTTCATATTCATCCTACAATGTGGATAGAAGGGTACAGATGCTATAAGTATATATATATAATATATCATGCATATATATATTCATATAGCCCCGTAAATCAGAATTCGTTTCATATTAATTAATGTCTCTGTATAAAGGGAGGTTCTGTCTATTCTTTGTCCTAATGTTGTCTTCATTTGTTATATAATTCTTGCTTTGTTGTTTACATTGGTGTTCGTTTTAATGGATATTGTTTAAAGGGAATTGATCTCCTGTATTAGTTGAGGTCGTTTGTATGTAAACCAAAGCAATTAGGAGTGCTCATTGACTTTTAAGCTTGGAAATTCATTAATATATTTCTGTTGGCCTAGTATGTTTGGTTTTATGTTGAAAACTGTTAAAATCATGATTTTAATAGAAGCAGGTATTTTCCCACATGACACTTGTTTATGAACCAACAAGCAGTATGTTAGGCAAGTTGGCCAAGAGGTCATGTAAGAATAATGGTTTAGGCTCAATTCACTGAAAAATAAGCTGTAATTTAACTGATACAGGAATCCTAACCTTTTAGAATAATAATTGGGGGAAATTATTTTGCATTAGTTTTTAATTCGGTACCTTTTTGCTTTAATAAACTATTTGACTCTGCTTTATTAGCGCAATTGGTTTCTGCACAGGTATTAACAGGATAAAGTTATAGGAATTAACAGTATTAAAAATAAAAAAAAAATATTTATCTCGAATAATTTTTTCTAATAATTAAGGACTTGAAGGGAAAATATCGAAGTTTAAGGATCAATGGATGTATTTGCTCCGTCAAATTAAATTCTATTTTTGTTCTTTAGCATTTTAGCTTTAATTTTATCTCTTATTGAAAACAAATGGAAAACATAAGATATGGTCAAAAAATTGAGGAGGAAAGTAAAATTAACAAATAAAAGTAAAATTTAGGAAAAATTAAACAGTGAAATTGAAGTAAGAGAGAAGATGAAGGGAAGAAAGGTTATGAGTTTATCTTTGATAGGATTTTAAAAAAAGATTTATGGGAAAAAATAATTTTTTTTGGATAGTTTTTAGAAAAAAAAAATTGGAGAAAAATTTGTGAAAAAATTATTTTGAATAAATAAGTATTTGAATAAATATTACTAATTTTTATGATTGATAAATTATTAGAAAAAATATGATAATCTAAAAAAAATTATCATTTTTATTACCCTTATACCTGTATTTTTTTTCCTTTTCTTCCATTGTTGTTGGTTACTGATGACGAAGGAAGACGCCTAACAATGATGCTAACGATTGAGGAAGAAGACGAGTTCTAGCGGTTGATAAGCTTCAACGACGACTACTGACAAAGAAGACACTGGCGAGTTCTAGTGATGAAGGATGTTACAGAGAGACGATGACTAGCTCTAGCGGCCGGCGAGCTCTAGTGATAACCACTGAGGAATGAGAAGACCACTAGCAAGATCCAGTAATATCGGATGGTAGAGAGGCAATGGCGAGTTTCTTCAATGTTCAAGAATAAAAAAGAGAAATGAGAAAAAAAAAGAGATAGGTAAAAAAATAAAAATAAAATAATAATTAGGAGTCAATAAATTTTTTTATTATTTTAGAAGTTATTTTTAGTAGTTTAGTATAATCATAATTTTATTTAGATAAATATGACTATTTATTTTAATTTTTTAAAAATTAAAATTTAAATTAATTTTTTTAAAATTTTAGTTTTAATCCAATCCAAACAATCACTATGATCAAGAAAAAACAGAGGAAGGAGACAGAGATTATGCTATGATGATGACAGATAAAGAGAAAGTGGGCGGCGTTGACAGTGATGGGTAACACAGAACAACACCAAAAGCAAGTCAGTGTTAGTGAGCGGCAAATAGTTACATACTTCACATTTCACTTTTTAATTTTAATTTTGAAACATTTTGCTTTGACCCAGTATTACTTCCATATCTCTCTTTCGATTTGATTTGATGTCTTCTGTTTTTACCCTCCTCATTTATTTATTTTATTAATAAAGTACCGACTACCCCTACCCTGACATCCCCCTTCTGATGTATACAATGACATCAACTAAACCCCACCAAAATATTAATATCTGCATAGATTTATTATTATAATATTTTAAAAAAAGTATAAATACAATTTTGTCCCTCGTGTTGTCCGGACTTCAGTCACATCTGTAAGATATATTGACCCAAAAAAAAGCCTTCAAAAAGAAATTAGACACGACAAAGAGGATCCAATGCATTTTAAGGTTTACAGTTAATCATAAGCTAATCTGACTAAAAGGAAATTGCTTTCTCACAATCCAAACAAGAGACTGTTTTTCTAATGATATTAAGCGCTTGAGGAAAAAAATCTCTCCCAAGCTACCCAATCCAAACACTAGAGATTAATTGATAAGCAACACAATTGGAGGTGTTTGGAATATTTTATATCTGATCTTGTCCATAAACTCAACTAGGAGGAGACAGCTTCCGTACATTCATCTGTTTCACTGGTTTCATCTTCATGGAAGCTTGGAGCTTTGGGAGTGAGTCCAAGTAATTTGAACATGAGTTGATCAGCATCAAAATCATTGTTTGGTGTAGTGAGAAGCTTTTCTCCTGTGAATATAGAATTGGCGCCAGCAAGAAAACACAGTGCTTGCTCAGGCATGGAGAACCGGACTCTTCCTGCCGACAACCTCACCATTGCTTTTGGCATAACGATACGCGCTGTGGCAATCATGCGAATCATCGCCCATATCTCAACAGGCTGAAACCAAAATAGAAATGCACATTTGTTAGCAGATTCTCAAGGGGAAGTTTAAGTCTAGAGCATCTTCTGATGATAACGCCAATCCAAGTATGGTTTATAAAAGAATATGGATATTCCTTTTACCAAAAAGGCTGTACTTGGACCAAAAGACAGAATTTTCTTCTTTTTTTTTTAATTAAACCCATTGCATTTTATGCATGAATTAGAGGATAAGGGAAAGGTTCCATCAAAACATGTTCCTTTTAGGGTTATTAATTTAGGAGCGGGGAATAGGATATTTCAAACTATTCATTCTTCTATCTAGCCTCCCCAATAAGGGAGATTTTGAAGGAGAGAATTCTCCTAAATAAGGGAAAGTGAAATTATCATTTAAGCATCACTTGCCTCTTCCATCTTTCATTCCCTTTTCTTTGGATTTCTTCCCTTCCCAACTCCTAAACTTACCCTTATGTTTTCGCAGTTACAAGAAGCGGAGAGTAAGTATCCAGAGCAAACGGAGGGCAAGAGATCCATGTTTCCCTTCCCCTTGTTCGTAAAATCTTTCTCCTTCAATATCCCCTAAACTAGGGCGGTTTAAAATTATAAAGGAGGGAGAGTTTTGGAGTATTTGGAGAGGTTATTTAAGAATCCTCCATACTCCTCCTTTCATTAAATAGTTCTCAATGGAGGTTTCAATGAAACTTTCCCCTCTCCATCGTCTCCCATCCAAACATACCCTTAATGACTGAACTCACTCAGATGCTTTATTTTGATTTTTATTGAAACCATAGAATATGTCAACATTTCTAAGTTGATTTCAAATGCTCAGAAGGCCAGAATATCTTACAAGGTATCATCTAAATAAAGGTTTCATAATAGAAAATTCCAAATTTGCGCCTGTGCCACTTTAAAAAACTATTGGATATCACTATAGATTAAGCTCCATTGATAACATGTCTCAGTAATTGTTAACATAGTGCTGTTTTTTACAGTTTTGCAGTTTAATAAGCAAATAAAAAAATTACTAATTCACCTTCTGCTCCTGAAGCGGGGTGCCCTTTACTGCAACAAGCGCATTGATAGGAACACTTTCTGGATGAGTAGGGAGTGTTGCCAATGTATGTAACAATCCTACACGGTCCTCTTCTGCTTCTCCAAGCCCTATTATTCCTCCTGTAAAGAAACCTCAATTGCTCATCATTTTCTTTCCTCAAAGTTTAAACATCTTCTAACTACATAATATATAGAGTCCCTATCATGGATAATGCTAACGACAAGTAATAGATTAACAGTTAAAATATAAAATCTAAATAAAGGATGGAGAACTATGAAGATTTTTTAGTAATTATTATACTAAATAAAGGATGGGGTATAGTTAATCACTTTGATATTGCAAAAAGAATCCTCCGATTTTGTCTTATGGTGTTGATTTGCATTAATCATTTTATATCATCATCATCATCATCAAAAACTAATCCGAATTATTGCTTTACCAGCTGAGTGAACTAAGGAAGGCATGGAGAGGTCGTTGGGGGACTCAGCTATCAGGGCTGAAGAATAGAAATACCTACAAGTATGGCCATAGAAGTAATAGAAAATACTTATATACTTTAGGAATGTCACATGGTTGTATCTTGATTTAATAGAGTTTAGATGACCTAGCACATTTAGAATATATAAATATTTATCTAAAAGTCAATCATTTGATTCTCGAATCCGCTGGGAATGAATCCTTGAATGAGATTTTACAATTAGTTATACATATTTATAATTGTATTTTTTTTTACTCTATTCTCTTATTAGAGGTAATTCTCTTCGAAGTAGTATCAACTACTAAATGTGGATACCTCTCCCCAATAGAAATTTAAATGTTGGCTTGAGATGTTATGAGTAATTAGTCATTTCTATTATAATCAACCCTATTAATTGTATATTTTGTTCTCCAACAACAGTTCTGTATAGGATAATTTATACAATCTTGGATTTTTTTTTTTCATTGTTAGTCCTTTATTTTAATTTTAATTTTATATTTGCTATAATAGTTTTTTAGCTAAATGAATTTATAGTATTTCTTCAAATTTTAATTTTGGATTTGTGCCATGAAAAGTCAGAATCCGATATTCATCGACAAATCAATGCTGTTTTTAAGGATCATGGTAACCTGATCTCATTATTGATCTTTAATTAGTTGGAATTAAAAAAAAGAAAGAAAAAAACAGTTGTTCCAATAATGTAAATCATGATACTAAAACAGTCTCATTAAAAATTAGAGGAATAACTATAAAGTCTCAAAAGGAGAGTATTTAATTACTAAAAAATCTTAAACAGTATAAATTTATTTATCAATTATTATATTAAAACTTGTCATTATTATATTAAAATTTGGTAAGAACTGAAGCGTTAGGATAAATTTATTTGTAAGCTATGAAGAACTGACACAAACACAAGACATACATATTGGCATGTGTATCTTACTCGAACTCTAATATAAACTTCCCATTGAATGAATTAGAAAGGGAAGCCATATGCAAAATTGTATACCTGACACATTTAAAGACAATATATGCCCTTGGAAGGAGGCCATTCCTCTGAAACCGGACCACATTAATTGTATTCGAAGTTATTAGGCATTACCTGAACAAACATTAATCCCTGCATCACGAACAAACTCAAGCGTTTTCAGGCGTTCATCATAAGTCCTTGTTGTGATGATGTTTGGATAATATTCCCTTGAAGTATCAAGATTATGATTATAGGCAGTAAGCCCCGCCTTCTTGAGTTCAACAGCTTGCTCTTTCTCCAGCATACCAAGGGTGCAGCAGACCTCCATTCCCATATCCCTAGAATAAGTGTTACCATTTTGAATTTTGATAAATAAGTAAGATATACTTCACTGCGCATGTGAGAAATTATAAGTCACACAGCACAAAAGTATGGTGAAGAAGATTCATCAGAGCTGTAAAATATTCACAATTCACACAATGTAAAACTTCTCAGTCCTTGCCCTCCATTATTTATACTGTTGAAAAAAGAGAGTAATGATGAAACCAAGATAGGATGGGATGCGTAAGTCCCAATTGAATAGCATGAAATATTTTATGGAATACTTAACTGGGTTGATTCTTCCATCTTAAACAGCCAGCTTTCTGGGGAAGGTTTTGCAACGCACTTGAATAATTATCAATCAGTATCAAAACTAGTTGGCAACCCTAGAAAGGGCTTCTTGTGGGGGGTTCTAACTGGCAGGGAAATTAGTGAAGTGTCACATAGTGTAGCTCTCAAGAGTTCACCTCCCCAAGGATAACCAATTAATGGAAACCAAATTAACATGGGATGCCTTTGCCCCACATTGAGTAGTATGAGTGCTCTATTCAAGCTCCCCAAATAAAAAAAAAAAAGCATAATTGCCTTGGGTTCGCATCATAAAATAACCTAATTTCTAGAGATAAGCTAAAACAGGAAGTTAAATAAGATGTAAACTAAATAGAAATTTTCCTTGACTAATCACTCCCTATGTGCCACCAAGAACTTTAGGGGTGTTTGATTGTGTCATAGGAAAAGTAATAACACAAACACACACACACATAGTATTTATTATATTCTTGTAATCATACTTCACTGTAGATTAATTTTTTATTATTATTTTTATTTAGGGGCATAAAAGACGTTTGTCATTTATGTTCCTTCTTGAGCTGCGTGCCAAACTGTTCCTAAAAGTAAGCCCAGATTAGCATTCATAGCATCCATGCAATTTAGATAGCATGCTTCATCAAAACTTCACTTTGTACTTAACATACAAAGCAGACAGAAGACTTAACAATCAGCTTAGACAAAATGGATCTATTTCTTATTGATTCAGACGCTTGATAATGTAACATTACATTACCTTATTTCCTTCACATATTCAAGGATATTATTGAAGTTGGTCTTTCTTCCTATTGTGTCCCTCCATGCAGCACCCATACAAAAGCGTGTGCTACCAGCCTCTTTTGCCTGCCAAGAAAGGAAAAAATCATCTACATGCAACTCAAGAAACATCACCAAAATACATGAGTAATCTGGAGTAACCAGTTGTGTTCAAACACAAGGAAATGATAGTAATATCTTCGTATTATTCTTTAGTTTTGTTGTGAAGATACAAAATTATTTATCTTCAGATGGCTTTGTAATTCATCTTTACTTCTAGCATTGTATATTGTCAATAAACTCCATTTTTAGAATAGTTTAAACATAAGAAGTTTAGAGGGCTGAGAAGCATAGTTAGTCTCGAACGGTTCAACCATCAAATACGTGCTAAATCTAAATTTCAACAGATTGAATAAACAGATTCTAAATATACCAAGAGATTTTCAAACCTTTCTAACTTGACCTCAATTGCATAAATATTTGCCTACCCCCCATGACCTTTGGTGTGTCCTGAAGCCCACACAAAAGTAGTTCACAGTTTTCTAGCAGTATCATGTCTAGATTGATGACTTCAGATCACCAACTAGCAGTTACAGGAAGAAAGGATGAAGGAACACCAACAATGACATGACATAAATCAAAGTTAACAAACAATTTTGATTGTAAAAGGTTTGGAAAAGCAAGCGGTTTTAAGCAAGGACTTAAGTTCTCCATAGGCATATAGAAAGATATAAACGAGTGAAATTGCAGAACCAGAAATCGGAAATGTACTGCAATTAACGAGATGCAAAACAAATAAAATTTTACCTTCTTTGCAGCTTCTAGAACAGCGTCCTTGTTCATTAGCCGTTGGGATTTTAGTCCGGTGTCATACCTTGATGATTGAGGACAATATGAGCAGTCCTCACTGCACCCGCCTGTTTTAATAGACAGGAGAGTACACTGTTGTACTTCTCTGAAGTTATGAGCATGTCTGTGAACTTGAGCCTAATAAAACAAAAGGAGTAGTAGCTTCAGTAAAATGCTAGCAATTGGTGTTCAATACCAGTTAGCAGTCAAGAAGTATAAGCACGAGGACAAAAGTTCAACACAGGAGAGTTTGCCATCAATTTGTAGTCATTCAAAAACTTCCCTCCACATTTCATCTTTTTAGAATCAGATAGCAAATGTTTAACTTTGCCTCACCAAAAGAATAATAATCTATTACGGTGTGTTTGGCTCATCGGAGGGGAGGGATTTTAATAGAGGGAAAGTAAGGGGAGGAAAAAAGAGGGATTTTATTATTACTTTGTTTGGATTAACATTAAGGGAGAGGAGGGGAGGGATTTTCATATTACCTTGTTTGGTTCAAAAAGGAAGGGGAAGGAAAATAGATAAATTTACTTTATATTATTTTATATAATATTTTAATAAAATATAATATAGGGGTAAGATTAGGATATTAAAAAAATTATGGGTATATTAATATTATAAAATAATAATATATCACTTTCCCTCCAAATTCCCCCAATTTTGGAGGGGAAGTAAAGTTGGAGGGGGAGGGAAAATTTTAATCCAAACAAGGGGAGGGAAGCAAAATCCCTCCCCTCCTCCTACCTTCCCCCCAAATACCCCATACCAAACTAACCCTTAGTGTTTTCACGAACCCAACAAAGCTTTATTAGGGAGAAAAACCAAGACGAAAATCAAAGGCGAATCTTACTCCATGGAAGAGAAGATCGAGTAACGGAGAGTCGTAGACGGATTTTACTTCCTCTCGTGTCCAATCGTTTCTGGAGCCTTCTCTGATAGTGTTCTCAGCTTGAATTGCAGCAGCAGAGGAAGTATAGGAAGAATGAAACAACAGAGAAAAGAAGGGCCTTTGGTATGCCCGGAAAATGGGTTTAACGGAGAACATGATTTTCTTACTTCCCAGTTCAATTCAATATCTCAGAACGTGAAGAAAAGCAAATGTAGGGATAAAAATCAAAATGAAAGCCAATTGAAACGGGAGTTTCGAGCTTCACCTACTCCCTCAGGAGTGTTAGATACAGGAAACGAGGGAAGGCGTTGTGGGAATTAGATTGCAAGGTGATAGTAACGTAGTGCATCTGATAATTTAACCGCAGATTGAGTGACCACAATCAGCAGTCAGCACCGCTTGCAGAAGAGAAGGTAGATGACGCTCGCTTCCTCTCAAGCTTCGTAGCGTGGTGGTGGTGATGGAGAAAGAAAGCAAGCGGATTTATGGAGGGTGAACAGTGAACTACCCGCCCGCCACTTGCCACCTACTTTCAGAAATGACTATTATATCTCCAACTCTTCATCACTCCCCAACTTATCCCCATTCAGCGATGATAAAGGTTTTTGAAAGCTAATTTGTACAAAATACGATTTATTTTACTAAAAATGCCTTATTTATAAAAAAAAGTGAGTGGGATAGAAAGGGAATGAGATTTAATATTTTTCTTCCTTTAATTCTAATTTTAAAATATCAATTATTTTATTTTTTAAAATTATATTTTTTTAAACTATTTATATTAATTACACATCATAGGTAGTTTCAATATAAATTATTAAACGATTATTTTAGAGAAATGATATAATTTTTTTATAAATAATTAATTTTTTAATAATTATAAATTATTTTAAAAAAATAATTATAAATTAATTATCTATCATCTAATCTTAACTATAAAACTTAATCAAATGATTCTTCATTAATTTTATTATTTTTATATTTTCTTTCGCCACCAACTTTATAGTTTTTCGCACTTTTATTTTATCTCCCCACGTCTAATACCCTCTTTCTAGGGATATTTGAGAGAATGATACACATTTTTATACAATAATTATAAATAAACCTAACCAATAAAAAATTGGTTAAGACTTAATACATAAAATCATAAAACTTGTTAATCATACAATTTTTCCACTTCTTTTAATTTTAGGATGCATAAAATTATAAATATTTTAAATCATATATACATCTTTTCTTTTGTCGAGGATTAAATGTGAGTTTTTTTTCCGTAAAAATTTAAATCTTGATTCGTCACGTTTATAATTGGTTATACACACATTTTAATACTCCATTTAGTGCTTAACACACATGACAGCAAATAAATAAATTATATAAATTAAGAAATTAATTAAATTAATAATTTATTAAAAATTTGTTAATTTATTTAAAATATTTACTTGGAAAACTACTTACAGAGAGTAACAATTTTCACTAAAAAAATATAATTCAAAGAGTATGATTTTTAACTTTTAAAATTTGAAAATAAATTTATGAAAAATTTTAACTTTTCCTTGGATTGAAGAAGTATTCTGGATCTTTCATGTTTGCATAAAAAATATTGTGTGTGTGTGAATGTCTTAAAGACACAATTTTTCATGACAATGTGGCTTATTACAGTGTTTTTAATATTTTATATTAATTTTGATGCTCAATATGAAATATGACTTTTCATCAAACTAAAATATAAAACCAAAGTCAACAAGTACTTAAAAATATTAAATCTAATAAGCTAATACAAAGGGTAACAATTTTCACTACAAAATTTATAATTTAAAGAATATAATTTTTAATTTTTAAAATTTGATAATAAATTTATTAATTTTCTTTTAACTTTTCGTTTGGTTAAAGAAGTATTCTGGATCTTTTATATTAGCATAAAAATATTACGTATGTATATATATACATATCTATAGACACAATTTTCAAATAATAGAGATATTGGAAGAAATTAAGATAAAAGAAATTTATATAATTTAAAAATTAATTTATAATCTAGGGGAGAATAAGTAAAACATATCATTACTCTCTTACTCTGCCTTTTTTCATTAGTGAGGTCATTTACCCTCTTAACGACTCCTCTGATCTTGTCGGAATAAATTCTTAGAAATTTTAAAATTAAATTTACGATAGAATTCAATTGGAAATAGATGAGTTACAATACAAAAGAGAATTGTGAGGACTAAGAAATTAAATTCAAATTATATGATTTTCTCATAGAGAAAAATAGAAAAATAGAGCTCAGATATTTGCGGGAAGAATTCCATAATATTAGAAGTGTTATATATATTGTTAAAAATATGAATATACATAATAATTATGTTTTATGAATTTTATTTTTGAAAATTCTGAATAAATTTTTTAATGGACGTATTAAATATTTTGAAATATTTTCTAAATGCATAAAATTTTCCAAGGGAAGATAATCTATTTTTCCAATATTAGTTATTTTTTTAACATTATATTATTATAACTAAATTGAATATAACAACAAATCCACAATTAATTCCATACACATAGAATACCAAATTTCTTCTCAGGCTTTGTTTGATTCAACTTAGAAAAGGGTAAGTTAGAATAATATAAGAGAGAGTAAAAAAGGTAAAGGAGGTTATAAGTGTGAAGGTAAGAGAGAAAAAATGATGTTTCTTGTTTAGTTCAAAATAAGAGGGGAGGGGAGTTAATTAAAAATTGACAAATATACCCTTATCTCTTTATTTAAATTTATTTGCTCTTTATTTATAATATTCATATCAAAATTATTATTTTTTAATTTATGAATCTCAAAATTTTTTTATCTCATTTATATATATAATAAAATTTTAACATTGTCTCTCAATAATTTTATAATTATTATATATATTAATATAATATATAAATAATTTATCATGTTTATTAGGCTTCATCCATCAAAGCAAAAATCATAAGTGCAGAGAATAAAAAAATATTTTAACTCATGAGGGTACAATTGGAATATTAAAAAAATACAAGGGATAATTTTATAAAAAATGGATGAAAATTTTCTCTCCCCTCCAAAAAATCCCACTTTTGGAGGGGAGGTGGAAGAGGGAAGGTGAGCACATAAAGATAAATTTGTTTACCTCCCCTCCCTTTCATTTTTCCCAACCAAACACGCTTATACCTCCAATTCCCTACCCTCCCTTTTAAAACCCCCAAACCAAACAATGCCTAAATAAGCATATATTACATAATTAAGATAAAAAAAGTCAAAACATAATAAAAAAGCTATAGACTATATTTAAAAGATAGAAATGAGTTTATTTTATTAATAAAATGATCTCATAAACCATAAAGTGATATTAAAATAAGGACAAAACTTAAATTAAATTACTTGTATCAATTAATACAAAATCTCTAATCATATTTATTATTTTATTATTATTAGTTATTAAAATAAGTAAATATACTTATAAATTAATTTATAAATATTTATAAATTTTTATATCATCTCTTATAATACAAATTATAATTTATAAATTGTTATATGAGCATTTATTAGTTTACTACCTTTAGTTATTAAAATACACGTATATAGTTATACATTCATTTATGAAATATGGATATTTATTATTTTAATATTATTAGTTGTTAAAATAAATATTTGTGTAAAAGTTTATTTATAAACTTACAATCTAATAAATATAAATAACTTAACATAAATTTTATTTTGAAAATAATAATATTAAATATATATTTTTTTTTGATACAAATAATATTAAATATTATAAACAATTGATATATCTTTCGGAGGAATCTTTGAATCTCCAAAACCAAAACGGGCCCTCTGAATGAAGTGGGATGATTCTCTACTATAGAGTATAGATCTCACCGACAGCTAATTTATTGTATAATTTTATTTTACTTTATTGTATTAAAACCAAAAGTCTGTATTTTTTTTCTTTTTTATTGTATCATTTAATTTTACTCTATTAATTCTGTTAATTTTTGCTGTTTAAACTCAGCGTTGAAAAATCTATTAAGCAATAATGACATGGAAGATAAATGTGCCCGTATTTTTGTAGGGGGATCTGACTAAGCATCCTAATGACGAAAATAAAGCCACACCTAAAATGTGGAAGGAAACCCCAAAATCAACAAATTCTGAAGTAAACCCAGGAGATCAAATTGAAGGAAAATAAATAATATAAAAATTTGATTTGTAAATATTAAACTCCTTGTAAATTAATGGAACTCATTAATTTGGTCAACTTGAGTTTTAATATCATAAATATCAAACTTTAATAATATTATTAATATGAACGATGAATACATTAGAATATAGGGTAAAAGTGTATCAAGTATCCTAAAATAATTTTAGAAGAGTAATTAATACCCTAAAATATTTAAAGATACAATTAGCACATTGAACTAATTTTAGAGATGTGACCAGCACTCTAAAATATTTAATGATATAATTAGTACTCTAAACTAATTTTAGAAATACGATCAGTACCCTAAAATATTTAAATTGGTATAATTTTATTCCTTCGCTAACAAAAATACTAACTTTCATTTGATACATATCACATGATTTTTTTTATTTTGATACATTATTATTTAAAATATCACACACATATATTATTGTTTTAATAAATTGTACTTAATAAACTATGAAATTTTTTAATTTTTTACATATGAGTTTTATACAATATCAATTTTATAGTTTATTCAGTATCTTCATTTAAACAATATGATACATATAACTTTTTAAATGATAATATGTAAAAAAAAGCTCACGTTACATAGAACTGACATAAATTTGTATTTTTATCATTAAAATGTATAATTGTACTAATTTAAATATTTTATAGTATTGATCGTACCTCTAAAATTAGTTCAAGGTATTAATTATACCTTTAAATACTTTAGAGTATTAATTTGAGGTGTTAATGGTTTATCTTAGAATATATTTAAATTGTTTTTTTTATTAAAAAAGTGTTTAGTATTAAACCATGTCTCCAATATAATTTTTTAAGAAAATTGTATTTAAGTCTTTTGTGAGGAATTTAATTGCGAAAAAGTTTCACAAACTCACCAAACGACTGTGAAATCCCATATGACTTGAGATTAATTCTTTCTAATTGTAAAATTATAGAACTGATCTTGGGAAGAAACAACTCAAACAATAGGAATAATAACTCTATAAAAAAAATTAACAACTTAAACAAAAAAAAAATAATTCAAATAATATGAATAATAATTCTAAAAAAAAAAGAATAACAATTGAGAGCAAAAAAAAATTTGAGACATCTTTTTAGAAGCAGTTTTATCATTTTATAATTTAAAAAATTTAATTTTAGATCTCCTAAAATTTCATAATCATTTGATAAATTCACATAATTTTTTTATAATTAAATTCTAGAAGTTATATATAATTTTCTCTAATTATTTTTAATAAAAGAATATTCGTAAGATATGAAAAGTAGTTCCCTGGAGTAACATAGGGATGCGGATCTTCTCAGAAGCTTGTCCCTCCTCATCCCTCAGAATCGCACCTCAACACTTTCGCCTTGCTTTTTCATTCTTTCTTTGCTTCTCTCCGTGCCAAACTACAAAGGGGAAAAAATTAAAAAGATTTTTTTTAAACAAAGTGTTTTTAAAAAAACACTTTTTAAAGCCTTTTTTTATAAGTGTTTTTAAAAAACACTTTTAAAAAACAAGGCTTAAAAAAGTGTTTTTAAGAAAAATTTAAAAAAATACGTTTTTCAAAAAATATTAAAAATAGTTTTTTTAAAAAGTCTTTTTATTTTATTATTTTATTATTATTATTTTTGCAAGCAGAGGAGAGAAGCAAAGAAAGAATAAAAAAGCAAGCAAAGGTCTTGAGCAACAAAAGCAAGGCTTTGTGTTGAGGTGCGATTCTGAAGGACGAGGAGGGAGGGATTATGGGAGGATCTGCATCTGTAAAATGGAATATGGATAATGATTAAGAAATTATTCTTTTCGAAGTAGACAAAATTTCGCATTTTGAGATTATTTGTCGTTATATATGTGTATATATATATATATATATATTATATTTTGGAAAAGAATCGCAATTCTCAAGTCAAAAGGATAAAATTAAAACATAGGTCTTTGACGGGACATGACAGTGTAACACAAACAAACTCACGGCGTTTTCTTAATAGAATAACTAATTTTAAAACTAACAAAATAGTTCATATGTTAAATAATTTAAATAAATTAATTATTTAATTTTTTAGATTAAAAATATATAATATAAATTTATTTTAGAAATTAATTAAATTAAATTTTAACAAATTAAATTATTTAATTTAATTAAATTACTTAATTATTTTTTATATTAAAAAAAAGTAGTATATCATATATAATTACATTACAATTATTGAGTACTATAAGAAGCCTCTATTCGAGACGACTACGTAAATAGCAATACGTTACAGGGCAATATTAAAAATTAAATTTTTAAATAATAAAACACAGTCTCTTTTTATTATTGTTAATTAGAAAAATACAGGAAAAATGATAAAAAAATTTAAAAAATAATAAATGTTAAAGTGAGATAATTACTAATAATAAATTAAATATTATTAATTATAAATTAATTATTGCAATATAATATTTTATTTTAATATTTATTATTTTTAAAGTTTTTTTTAATTTTTCCAAAGGCATATTTAATAATTTTATTGGGTGTAAGTATTCATAATTATTAGCTTATGTATCTTGCGCATTACCGCCTAATGGTATTTTTATGCATATCCAAACTGCTTTACATGATCTTCTACTTTTTTTTTTAATAAATACCACGCCAATTCTTTTTTATACGTTGGTTACAAATCTAATTTTTTCCCATGACATTACTAGAATAAGAATCATCCTAACGAGTTATTATTATGAGAATGAGAATAACGAACGGGGTTCACTGTTGAATAAACGCGGCGTCGTAAAAGTCCTAACGCACTCGTGCTCTTGCTTGACGGTTTCCTGTCTGTGATAGATAGATATCTTCTGCAACTTTCAATCCTCTCCTTGCTTGGCTTCTCGGTAACTTCAATCCTTCTTCTTATATACGTAATCAAATCAAACCTTTCGTTCATTGCTATTCTTTTGCATCCTTCTAAGACTCGTTCTCTCGCGTTCGTTACTCTTTCTCTGTTTGATATCCGTCTTCCACTGTTCCACCCGGTCCTGAATTTGGTAAGTCATGGTTTGATCACACTTTTGAACAGTTCTATGCTGTTTTCGCTATCGTAAAGAGGAAATGGGCTTATTTTGAATTTGATCCCCTATTCATCCTTCAATTTTACAGTTAAATTTGGTCTTTTTCAGCTTTCGCGGTGCGTGTAGGTGTTACTTCGTTCGCTTTTTTCCTTTTCTTTTCATGTGATCAATTTTCTGTTCTGTTGTTGTGACTTCTATTGTATACACAGGGATATTTTTGTTTTGTTATTGTTTTTGTCGTTTTTTTAAGTTTATTCGATTAGTTCGATGTTCATCACTTAAATTATTGATATATTGATATGCAGCTTGTTTCCTAAGTTGATTACCAGTTACCATGGCTGAAACCCACAGGACTGAAAGTGCTAGCTCGAGCTCAAGTTTGAATAGTAGCTTGCAGGATACGGAGGAAGACCACACCCTTGCAAGCATATTAGCACAAAAGGAAAATTCCCAAGCTGACAATAGGCTTGGGAAACGACTATCCCATTTGGATTCTATTCCGGTATGATATTTACGCGTCCTTGCCTTCTTGGGGAACCAAGTATTGGGTTCTTAATAGTATCCATCTCTGCAAATGCTGTTACACTCAATTTCAATTTGACTACAAATTAAAAGTTGATTATATGTGAAACGTGTAGTGGACAATTTTCTTTGAGAAAATGTTGCAGTAAGAGGCAAAATTAACTTACCGATAGATAAAAGTGAAATATCACCTAAATATTATAAACAGTCAAATGAATAAAAAATGTTGAAATGTATCATAGAATTCAGATCCTTTTGCAGACATTCACTACCTGAAGAAATGTGATAAATTATAGTATTCTTCTCGAATAGAATGCATTCAATAGCAGCAACTTCAGCGATCTTCAGATAAGCTTCTATTTTTCATTTTCCAATTGGCCTTAAAATGAAATGACTAGAATTCCTCCATAGGCTCCTTCACATTAAAAACCATAAGTGTCTATGGTTAAACCAACCCTCATCTGTGTGAAAATTTCTAATAATACGGTCATCATCTCCAACTTTACAGTCACTTCATCATTTCCATGTGACTTCCAAATTCTAGGAACCTATAACTACAATATCTTCATAAGAAAGGAGAAAATTCTCAAAGAAGGTTTTGACTTACTAAAATTCCGCTATATAGTTTGTTTATTCTTTTCTTCTTCATTTTTAACTGGATGTGTGTTTTCTCTGCAATAACTGAGTTGAATAATATTAGTACAACCTTTTGTCTAAGTCACATAAAAAAACTGCTGTCTTAGTGTTCAAGGTATCAACTGCTATACTTTTCCTGTTCCATTGTGTGACCAAAACCTTGAAGAATCTGAAAATAAATAATTTTATCTTAGTCGTAGTTTTTTGTAAACTGTATATGGGGTTGCATATTGACAGTTAGTGGTGCCAGATATATTGGTTGTTCCAACATCATAAGGCTCCTTTGATCAATACCTTCCTAAACATTTTGCTTGGATTTGGACTTAATTTGTTAGTTACATTTTTTTACGTGCTTATGTATGTATTATTCATGTCAAATTCATCTATTACCATCTCTCATGGTTGTGGAATGTGGACTGTTGACAAGTTTTGGACTTGAATACAAGTCAGCTGTCGAAGGGATTTGCAATCATTGCTTTGAATACCATTTGGATTTTCTTCCTAACCTAATTGCTTTGTAAAGGACAATTCAGGAACAATCTTTTGTGCAAATCTAGAACCTGACTGGAATTTTGAAATGTGGAGTCTATATGTGTTGAGCTAATGTTCTAAAATCCTTTTAATGTTATACTGTATTGCTACATAGAAGGCTGTCCACTGTCAAATTCTTTACTGTAATTAATCTACCTAGATCAATTTACTAATCCAACCCTTCTAAATAAATGTATTTTCTGCAATTGTACACTGTTACCTGTTTTGGGCCAGAACACTAATTCAAATGTGTTGACAGCACACTCCTCGGATTAATGGAGAGATTCCTGATGTGAATGACGCTACATTAGATCATCAGAGGCTGTCTGAAAGGTTGTATATGCTTCTTTGATGCACAGTTGTCATTAATATTGCTTAAATAATACAACAAATAACTCCCATTTCATTTCTTTGTTTTTTTACCCTTTGCCTGAAATCAGAATTGTCCTGTCTAAAGATATACTCTACTAATTGAAGTTTAATTTGAATAGTATACTTGTAAAAAATACTTATTTGGGGTATGATTGGTCAAGAGGACAGAGAATGATTTATTTTCTTTCTTCTTTTTTTAATGTATATCATGTTATTGTAATAATAACTTAATTTTATTCTCTCTCGCTTTTTAATTTTTTTTAAAGTAAGAAAGATTTTTAAAATCATTTTCTTGTTCTGTTACTTTCCATTTTGAGTACCAAACAACCTCTTAGTCTTCTCAGCCTTACTAATTACTATATAATGAAGAAGGATGAAGATAAGTGTTTTTTTTTGGTTAAGCTTGTGCAATTATTTTCACATATATGTGTTAGAAGCACCAAGTAATGTTAGCTCAACTTTATTGAGAATGTTGGGTTGATAGATTATGGAACATTCTAATTATGCCAGTGTGATGACTATAAAACTTCTATGTTTAATTGATTTTTGTGTTCAAGGTATTTTGGTTTATTTAGTGATTATAAGCCATCAATTTCTCCAGGTTAGCCACGTATGATTTAGCAGAACTACAAATGGAGGGTGACGGGAATTGCCAGGTTTTGTACTTCTTCAAACTTTTTAATACACTGGCTTTCATTTGTCCCTTTGTTGGGTGCTTTAATTATAATCATATTAAATATATTCTGTGAAATATTACTGGGCAGTTTCGAGCATTAGCAGATCAGTTATTTCGAAATCCTGAGTATCACAAGCATGTAAGGAGGCAGGTTATTAAGCAGGTATGGTATATATGCTTTTTTTTATTGGGGTTTACTCTTGTAGTGCATTCACTTTGATGGTTGTTTGAATCTTCGTTAATTAAAACATGATAACATATGAATTAGACTATAGGCCTTAGTAGATAGTTTCCTTCTATAATAAGTTGCTGTTCTGATAGCTGTGTATCTTAAGTTCTTATTGTAACTATTTTGTTGATTGTATCATGGTGGTCGGTCCAATGGACTGTGAGGGAAAAGAGAGAAACAAAAGCAAATATAATGAGAAACAGCTAGTGCTTTGGATATATGATGCTCCCTTTAGTCTTTATTATAAGTCCCTTTCCCATGGTCCTTAATATAACGTCCTTTATCTAAAGCATTAATTTCTCTCTCTCTAAATGTCCTTTGCTTTGATATTCCTTAACTCGCTAAACAAACTCCTAACTAACCAAACAACCTCCTTTAGTTATTAAATTTCATTGAGGGTAATTTTGAAGTTTTAAAATATTTAACTACTTTAACTGAATTCCATAATCTACGTAAAGTAGTTAATAGGTCCCCATAAAAAGGACTGGAGGGAGTACATCTTAAAGTTTGGTGCAACTTTCCTTTTCATTCCATGGTCCTATTCCCTTGTTTATGTTCCTTTGTGTTACCAGAATGGAAGGTCTTAATTGAAATTTGTTTCTATATGGCTAGATGTTTTCTTCTGTCTAATTCCATAATGATATTCTCCTTTTTAATTTCTCTCTCTCTTGTTTCTTCAGCTAAAGCATTACAGAAAGTTATATGAAGGTTATGTACCAATGAAGTACAAAAGCTACCTGAAGAAGATGAAAAAGTCAGAACTCAGTTGTGATCAATTTTGGTTTTCTTCCTGCTAAATTAGAGACCATGTAATACTGAGTATGAGTGCTAATTTGATATTTGAACATTGTTTGCCTATAGATCAGGGGAGTGGGGAGATCATTTAACTCTACAAGCAGTTGCAGACAGAGTAAGTTGTCTAATGTTAATCTTCTCTTGAGAAAACGCATCATACTGGTTAATAAATGTTGTCACATTCACATCTTCTCATTGTAAATACCAAAATCAAGAAGAAGAAAAAAACCTATGTATATATGAATCTGTGTGCTTATTGACTTAGAAATAATACTTTTATGAGAAAGTAGGAGGGGCTAAATTACTCCTCAATTTGTGTGGCTGTTCATACCTGAGTTGGACATAACACATCAGTATCAGTATCCCTTGATGGGTTCTCAGGTGTGACAAACCTATTCTGTAACAAAGATTCTCTCTGTGCATAATAAAATATTCCTTTGCTTGTTAGCAGCGAGGTGAATCATGTTGAGCGATGCTGACTTGGTAGTTAAATGATCCTTTTGTCTTTCCTTGTTAAAGTAATAATTTTGACTCTGAAAAGGGGCTAGGAGTTGCATAAATCTCTGGGAACCTATGATTGCTTTATCTTTAACAAAGTAGCCAACTAAAGGAGAAAGAAATGTTTATCATGACCCATACTATTAAGATTACTTAAAAATGCAAAGGAACTTTCAAGCCTTCTTCACTGCTCGTAATTCTTACTTATTAGCACAAGCTTCAGTCAAGGGACCCTTTCTCTCCTTTCTATTTCATGGGCTGATTCCTACCATGTTAGCTCCCATATGAACTAACAGAATTGTGAGCTTGCATTTGTTGCAAAAGACTCAGATCTTGCTGCTTCCTTTTTTATCAATAAAATAATAAATACGATTCAACAAAAGATAATACTCACACTTGTAGACTAAATTCTGCAGTAGGTGTGCTTCTGGGTCAGTTTCTTGCTAACCTTATAAACTCAATTTCATCAATTGCACTGACATCAGAGTTAGAAAGGTTGTCTTAAGTCTTAACATGTTATTCTGTCCCTTTTACGTTTTCTTTTTTTCATTTCTAAATTGAGTTATTTAATCTTTCCCATATTCTTGCAAGTGACTTCTATTTATACTTGTGTCTTTTTGTACAGTTTGGTGCCAAAATTTGTTTAGTGACCTCTTTTAGAGACACCTGTTATATTGAGATACGTCCCACTGACAAAAACCCCACCAAAGGCAAGTATTGCAAGTGTTTTTTTTAACAACTTTGTTGTCTCTATCATGAACTCTATCTCACACACACTATTATCGAGTAATTTGGTTCAAGAATGTTATCTTCACTCTAGCAAATTTGTTCATGGTAGTGGTGTTAAAATGTTTAAATGATTTTTATTTATCACAATCGTGATTTAAGTGATTGGGTTTGGATAGAGGGAAAGGATGTGCTGTGTAGTTTCATCTTTGAAGAACCTGAGATTTGCATTTCCTTCTTTTTCTCAATGTTGAGGTCAATGTTTAATAGTTTCCTTCTTTGTAAGTAATAACAGTACTTAATTCAGTGTTATATATTTGTGTTTTTGGCAGTCATTTGATTTATTCCCTTCTCTAATTTTCTTTTGGATTCCCTTAATGAGGTTATTCGTGATTATCATAATTGGTTTTTCTCTGCTAACTGTAGAACTTTGGCTAAGCTTTTGGAGTGAAGTGCATTATAATTCATTGTACGCAACTGCAGGTAGTGATTTCTTTTTGGCACTTGGTTTTACGGGTTTTCTTTTTATGGCTTAATATATTCTATGGAAAGAAGCTCTTTTCTCCTAATCATACATTGATTATGCAGATGTTCCTTCTGCAGCACCCAAAAAAAAGCATTGGCTGTTTTTCTAGTTAAAATGGCAGAATGTGAAGTCTTGCTAAGCTGATATTTAATGAGGGGTAATTACTGTTCTAACATTTTAATTTTTTTCTTACATTATCCTTTTAGTTTATTGGCCTGCCGAAAATAACAAATATGTACATCCTATATTAAGGTCAGTTAGTTGGCTGTTCTGAATGTAAAACTACTTTAGCTTAGGTGAGTAATTCAGAAAATATTCATATAGAAAAAATTGACTCAATTTGATGTTAGATGCTTAAGGTGCTAAAATCGTTAGTTCTGATAAGTTGTGGCAATTTTAGCCGATGAGATTTGGATCCTCAAAATTTCATAAGAAACAAAATGTAAATACGTTTCCATTTCAACCCTCCACTGCCAAAGCTGAACCAAAGCCATACCAGACCAGTGAAGGGTTGAGATAGTGAGAAAATTATGCTCAAACTTATATGGAACTTATAGAGGATTTGGATCTGACTTTGCAAGGTAACGCATTGCTACTTTTATCACAAAAAAATTTAAAACCATGGATACTGTATTAAATGTGATGAAGCATCATGAATTGTATTGGCATTAGGTTACAAGATTTTTGGGTCTCATTAAACTATTTTTTTCCTGCTTACAGCCTTTTGAAATAATCTCCTTCAAGCTGCAAAAGAGTTAGTGCAGTGGCTCTTCTAAGGACAAGGGCCCTTTCCTCACCACATATAAAATGCATCAGTAATCAGAATATCAGCACAAAATCTATATTAACAGGTCAAAGCTGGTTCATTTGTGGTACAAATTATGATAATGCTAAGAGGGTATTACAAAAATTTATGTTAAACATTAGTAGATTGCAGTGATTAACATAATGATTCATGAATTTCAAGAGGCATAGAGGTTAGTTATTTTAGTCTGTGAGCTTATAACATAGACAGAGTGTAATGGGCGATTATTAACTTACCCATATGTTTGCTTTGGTTATAACAATTTTAATAATTTTTTTTCTCTAGATTATCATAAATATGAATCATGTAGAGTTCTCTTTCAACTTTAGATTACGTGTACATTAATAATAACATTTCTTACACCTTGATTTTTTGAGTAAAATACATGGGCTTCTCTATTTTAAGTAGAATAAACTTGTGTGTTACACATCTTTCATCAGTATTTCTATATTTACATTTCTGGTCTGGTTTCTGTTTTCATATTTAGTTTGACATATTTCCATCAAATTGTACCATCTTAATATAATTATTATTTCACATATTTTTTTAAAAAATAATTTTTTGTGGTACTAATCCACCTTATTACTCTTGTTAAGTGGGTCTTGTACAAGAAAGAACCGAGGGCTTTACCATACCAAAACAATGTATAACCATTGAGCTACTAAAAATGCTTTTTGTTAAAATAGTGCAGAACAGTATGTAAGATAACTACCAAGCTTTCATCATACCAACATTATATCAGCCATTAACTAAAATATAACAGATTAGTGATTAACCACTCTTTTCATCAACTAGCTTAAGAAAGTTCTCGTGTAAAATACTGACTATAACAGATTAACTATTAATTACAGTATAATAACTATTAATCATAATAGATTAACGATTGCACACTCTTTTCACTAACAAATTTAATAACGTTTTGATGTCAGGTACTGAGTACAACAGATGAGCTATTAACTACAATATAGTAATAGCCATTGATCAAACTAGATTAACATTTGGGTCAAAGGCCTCCCACAAGGAGGTTACTGAGTAGTAAACCCAAATACTGTTAGAAATTCTTGTGTTCACTGAGGGTACCGCGCCATCTGTGCACTGTCCAATAAAAGCATAACACCTCTCCCTCATTAAATCCTACGTGTTCTCTCTCCTCCTCCTAAAACTCCCTCTCTCCACCGTTATTCCATCTCTTCTCTGGGAGAGATGACCGGAAACCATTGAGAAGTGGAGAAGACGAGTGTAGTAGAATGAGGTGTTCTTGGTGCTTCAGTTGTGCTCTCAATGGCGACCCTAACGTCTTTAGTATCATTAGAAGATTGGGGCAATCGGAACCACTGGTTTCGTATGGCTCCACTAATGAACGTCATTATCATTCTGTCTCCCAGCTTCACCATCCCCATTCTTCCTACTTCTTCACCTGCATTTTTGTCAACAAAATAGAAAGCTTTGTCATTCCTAATACACGATACATACTGATAAAGTTATAATTTGGTTGAAAACAGAGAGAATAAACAGGCTCAAATGATGTGAATTGAAAGGAATATAAATCAAATCAAATAATTAATCAATAAAAAGTTAAAAAAATTAATACCTTTTTTGTATTTCGTTTATCTGACATCTTTTTAGGTGTCAGTTATATTTTGTGAATGGTTAGATTGAATAGTTGTTAGGTGTTAAGTTGAGAAAACAGTATGCCGTGAAAACAATAGAATGTCAAAACTATATTCTAGTAAACTAATGTGTGCTGGGAGTTTCATTAAACCATCCAAATTTACTTACAATGGACAACTCACCTCTACATATGATATCCAGATGATAGTTATATGTTATGAACAGCTAAGATTGAGTCACTGCTAGGTTTCGAGTTGAGAAAACAATATGCTGTCAAAACAATGGACTATCAAAACAATATTCTCGTAAAACAATGAGTTGGGAGTTTCATTAAACCACTCAAATTTATTTACTACGGATGACTCACCTCGAGACATGATATTCGGGTGTTTGTTATATTTTGTGAATAACTATGATTGAATAATTGTTAGCTTTCAAGTTGAGAAAACAGTATGTCATGAAAACAATGAACTATCAAAACTATGTTTTAGTAAAACAATATACGTCGAGAGTTTTATTAAACCACTCAAATTTATTGACAACGTACGGCTCACCTCGAGATGTAATATGGACACATCAATTATATTTTGTGAGTGGCTAGGATTGAATGATTAAAGTAACTTTCCATATATTTTTTTTAAGTTTTATATTCAAGGAAAATCAAACATAAATCTAATGAATTTATTGTCCATGTAATTAATTATTCTTTTCTTTTATGTGAGGCTTAACTTTTTATCTCTAGAAAATAATTATAGTCTATACAAATTAAGGAGAATTAATTAGATCACAAAAGATCAATTTAATAGTAATTTGGTCTTAAAATGTTTTTAAAAAATAAATTGTAAATATAAATTTACTCCATTGCAAATTAGGCATTTAAATCTTAAAAAGGTTATTTTCAAATATTTACAACTCACACTCCCATATTTATAATTGTTAGAAGAAATATTTACAAAAAGTTAATATAATATAATACAATATTACAATGTTGAGAGTGATATTCTGGATTTTATATATTTGCATACACCAAAACTTGAATGAAATGCTTTAATCTTCACTTCTGTGTATGCAACAATCTAATTAAGAGGAATTTACGCTAAGAGAGATTAGACTCTGTCATCAATAGAGTACTCTTGAATTTTAAAAAATATTTATCAAGATGCTATATTTGAAATCGTCCACCTTCTAAACGAGTTAAGATTTATACAAAAATTATTTCTTTTACTTATTGTCTGTGGGTTTAACTGACGAAGGAATGAGATATACGACTATTTAGAGCGTGTTCGAACTTTAGAGAGTACCACTTTATTATGATTCTAGTCACAACGTTTGGGAAGACATCATAACTCCTGGGAAAGTAAGAGCATTGATGGATAAGTCCCTTCCAAGTTGGTGGGAAAGTAAACTTGAATCCGGAATCCAGCATTGTTTTCACCTCATCACCAGCATCTGTACTAGTTTGGTAGCAAACCAAGTTCTTCCTCTTCCCGCTTTCGCTTGCTTCTTGAAAGTTCATTATAGGGTGGATATTATAAATAAGCACCTATCATAAGGACCCTACAACATCTTGCCATTAGTAATACAGTTTTTTATTTTTTTTTAAAAAAAAGCTCTTAAATATCATAATTCCAATCAGCCATTAGAATAATTTCAGCATAGCATTGCCTATATATATCATACTCACAAACACAATTTTTTTGATTTGATGCTCAGTCAAGAAACAAATATATCACTAGCTAGTCACACAATTAATGGGAACTGGACTAGATTTAATGAGTTTAGGGTTCCCATCATTAAATGGATTTTATCATATTGTCTCTCACTTGTTTTTAGAAAAAAACATGCCACTTCTCCCAACCACCCATATATACTGCAAGTCAGCGGCCACCTCCTGCCGGCGGTCATAGCTCTGTTGACCAGTAACCACGTACCCCCGTCAGTAGTTGGAATATTTTTAACAAAGTTGATAAACGGGGGATATGATCCACCACCTTTTGGATCTCAAGAAAAAGGAATATATATCAAATCAAACAATTGATAACAAAAAAGTAAAAAAAAAAAAACCTTTTTGGTATTTCGTTGATCTGATATCTTTTCAACAGCAAAGCCTTGTGTTAGTGGCATTCTTATCTTCTTCGTCACCATCAAATTCCAAGGGTGATTTCTTTGTAAACACTAGGACAACTAAAATACGATGAAGATATATTTATACAAGTCTATGTCTTAATATACATAAGCTAATGGCTTTTTATAGATGAGAAATTATGTTTCAGGCTGAAAATAATATGCCATCAAAACAATGGACCATGAAAACTGTGTTCTAGTAGTAGAACAATGTGCGCTAAGAGTTTCAATAAACTACCCAAATTTGCTTATAACGGACGACTCCCCTCGCTATATGATATATATATATGTGTCAGTTATATTCTGTGAATGGTATGATTGAATAGTTGGTTTAGACCATTGCAAATTAAACATTCAGATCTTATATATTATTTCCAATTATTTACAACTCAAATTTCCCATATTTGTAATTGTCTGAAGAAATATTTACAGCTTATATATATATATATATATATATATATATTACTTGCGCGCGCGCGCACACATACATATAAAATATTACAACGTTGAGAGTGATCAACAATCCAGTTTTTTGGAGTAGTCAGAGGATTTTAAATATTTACTTGACATAGTGTGCAATTAATCACACATTTCAGTAATGACTTAAAAATGTGTAAGCATACTTATTTCTGTATATCATAGATTAGCTAGTACTAGTAATATCTTTGATCCCACATCTATTTTATCAATTGAATTTGAGTAATGAATAATTGACTTAGTGTTTATGGTGGTTCATATGTTCTTTTATTACAATTTTGAATTTGAAATAAATTAAGTTGTGTATTATTAGATAAAACATCACCATATGAAATTTGTTCTAAATTGTTTCTTGGATATTTCATCATGAAACAGAAAATATTTGCCACTGAAGGTAATTAATGAATTATCCATAAACATGACACCGACTTTTGAATAGATAATTTACTAAAGAAAATTTTATGAATAATTTTCTCTTATGTATGATGTATCTCATTAAGGAAAGACATATATCATTCAAGTAAAGCATTTATCTACCAGTGAACGGCAACAAACTAATTTTTGAACATATATAATTCTCAAGGTATGTATATTGACATTTGAGAGATGATCATCGTGAATATATTTATAAAACTGAAGGAAGTCGCACTATTCACAAGTTATAAATACTGTGATTTATGTTGAGTTCTCATATAATTATAGGATGTTCCTGATCTACTACAGGATTTCATCATTATATTGGGCATATTAAATTTTGTTCAAGTGAGAATGATCTTCAGCCTGAAGATTCTGACTATAAACACTGCCTTCCCCTTCGTCCTTGTTCTTGGCTCCACCTTCAATTCGTCTTCCTTCTACCCATACCTTTCTCTTAGAAGTCGTTGGCGTTTCTTGGCCTTCTCCAGTTCAGTCAGAGAAGGATCAGCCTCGACCGCTCGAATCGCAGCCAACAATCGTTGGAGGAAAATCCAAGTGTAGGGTGGAGCAATTAGGGCATTCCCACTGGAAGCAGTTAAGCTTGAGATGAACAACAATCAAACAAAGTGACAACGAGCTCTTGAGATACAATCAAACAAAGTAACAATCAAAAAAGAAGAAGATGACGAGGACTGAGAAAATCTAGAAATCGCGAGCTTCCAAGTCAGAGAGACCCAGGAATCGCAACCCAAGTTATTAGAATTGAAAGGAATGTAAATCACATCAAACAATTAATAACAAAAAAGTAAAAAGAATTTAATAATACCTATTTGATATTCCATTGATCTGATATCTTCTTAATAGCAAAACCTTGTATTAGTGGTATCATCGTCTTCTTCATCGGAATCAAATATCATGGGTGATTTCTTTGTAAAAAGTAGGGGAGCTAAAATATGATGAAGATACGTTTATACATGTCAATGTGTTAATACATATAGACTAACGACATTTTATAGATGTGAAACTAGGTTTCAGTGTGAGAAAACAATGTGCCGCCGGGAGTTTTAAGAACTACTCAAATTTTCTTAAACGCAAATGGCTTACCTCGAGATATGATAAGTTGATATCTGTTATATTTTGTTAATGGTTAGGATTGAATAACTGAAACAACTTTTTCTAGCGCCTGCGTGTTTTGATTTTTGGGCTCTTATGGACGGTTAAGATTATACAACTTAAGTAATAAAATTTTAAAAACAATACTCACATACACCTTATTGCTTAATGTAAAGAAAATGATATTATCATAAATATAATTGATTTATTAGTCAAAAGTGTGACTAAACTGAAAGTAACGGATGTTAACATCAGTTCATAGAGATGTCATTTTGTTCTATTTAGAAAAGTTCATATATGCTTTTGCGCTCAAATGAGTATTATAGGGCAAGAAGGATATTCCCAAAATGTTAATGAATAGATTTGCACTATAACCCCATATTTTAACCAAATAAAACAATAATTGTTATCACATTTCTTCCAAATATTTGGGCCTATTTGGTAGAATACATGCGTGGATGCTAAGGTTAGTCAGAAGCCCATTTAGTAACTATAATCTCTTTCAATAAAGTTACCAGATAATTATTGATTTGTGGAACTCTTATTCTATAGTGACATCAATTTTTCAGTCTTTAATATAATATAATAGTTAAAGTTGTTCTTTAATATAGTAGTTAATATGGTTAGTGCATATTTAGTTTGCACTTTAAAAAGTATTTTTAGGCTTAAATTATAATTTAGACCTAAAAATACTAAAACAATCAAGTATTTTCTAGAAATACTTATGGACTAAATTATAATTTTTAGGTTCTAAAATTATAGTTTCAGATAAATTTGTTAAATTAACTTCTAAGTAGAAAAATCATTTTTAGGTTATGTAATGACCATTTTGCCTTTATATTTTTCTCTATCATTTTATCTTATACCCTTTCTAGTAAGTTACTAATCAAAAAAATTATTCTAATAATAATTATCTAAATACTTATTTTTTTATAATTACCTTTTTTTTTTTAAAATTATTCTCTAGAATTACTTTTCTTTATAAACTCGGCTGCATAAACTAAACCCTAAATCAAATGGGTTCTTAAAGTTAAACAAACTCATTACTAACTTAAAATGATAAATTAATGAATAAACAATATCTCTTCCCATAAAAACTAACTTCTACACAATATAATATTACTATTTATTCACATTATAAGTCGAACGAGTTTTTTGGGAAATTTCGTTAATCCTCCGTAGCGTGTGTTAAGGTGAGCATATTTAAAGTTATCATCATCTAGTCTAGCTACAAATTCAAAAAAGAAAAAGGAAAGAATTCTTTTACCGAAATCAAAAAACTTTCTTTTAAATCAATAAATCATCTAAAATTTAAATCAACCGCATTATTGGGGGGTGTTTAATATATTTCATGCCTATTTAAAAAGAAAAAAAAACTACAGTTTTAAAAATATTTTTAAAACAAATAACTATATTTATCCAAAATAATTTTTGGACTAAATTATAGTTTAAAACTAAGATTTTAGATAAGTTACAGAGACTAGTTTCTATAATAGTAAAAAATATTATAGAATACATAATTACTCTTATTTTTTCTCTTTACCCTCTCTCTTTTCTCTCCTCTATTTTCTACCATCTTTCCTCTCTCCTCTTTTTAATAAAATTATATTATTTATAATAATTTCTTAATAATAAAAGTTTTTTGGTAATAATTATCTAAACACTTATTTATTCAGAACTACTTTTTTTTATCTATATATTCTTTTCCAAAAATCTATTTAAAAATTATTTTTTTATAAACCCCTCTCTAAAAAGTGACACTTCTGCATGATTTTTTGAATTCATAACTAATTTTGACATGTATAAGAAGTGTTTGGATTTCTTTTCTTTTTTTAAAAAATATCATGATTTAAACTTTTCAATTATACCTAAAATCAATAATATATATTAATTACAAATAAATTTATTTTCAAAATTATAATAATAAATTAATTTTACTTAAATTCCATTATTCCCATCACTAATCAAAACACACATTGTGTTTACTATTTACATGGGATGGCGTGTCATGTTTTTTAAATAATTTCTTATGTCTTGCAATATGACAATACATATGACAAAACTATATAACCTCGTCCTAGTTTTTGTTTTTATAAAAAAACAGAAAATTAATCTTTAAACATATATATGATTTAAAAAAAAAATTATATAACACAAAATATTCTGATCTTATTTTTTATATGCGTTTAGTATCTTAATCTTATTTGTTGTACAATTTTATCTATAATATTTTAAATTTAGTGTAATTTTACATATAGTATTTTTAATTTGGTACAATTTTATATATAATCTTATTTCTCAAATACCACGAATTATATTAAATTAAAAAGATTATAGGTAAAATTGTACTAAATTAAAAAGATTATAAGTAAAATTATATCATAAATAAGATTAGAATACTAGAGTATATAAAAAATAATATTAAGATATTGGATATTATTTAGCCCTTTAAAAAATATATTATTTTTATTATTGGCATAAATGTAATAAACATGTGTTAAAATATAAGTATATTATGGGTGTGTTTGGATTTGCTTTTGGAGAATAGATTTTGGGGAAAAGGTGATTTTGAAAATTGGAGATGTTTAGATGATTAGTAGCAGAATTGATTTTCTATTGACAATTTATCAAAAAGAACATAAACAAAATTGATAATTACGTAAAGTATATATTTTTATTTTATTGATTAAAAAATAACACTTACAACCCATTTGCGTTTGAGTAGAATAAAAATTAACCCTATTCACTTTACAATTAATGATTAATAAAAAAATAGATTTAAAAAATATTCAATGTTGAGATATAGTTTAAGAATAAAAAAATTAATTGTTAGTATTTAAAAAATAATATATATATATATATATAGATAAAGAAAAAAAAGGAAAAGAAAAAAAAAAAAGAGGAGCGTGTGTTTAAGAAAAGGCAAAAAAAAAATTAAAAGAAAATGAAAAACGAAAAAGATAAAAGAGAAGAAAAATATATATATATTATAATGGGGTGGGACCCATACCATTATAATAATGTATATTTTTCTTCCCTCCCTCCCGACTTCTCATTTCTTTCTTTCGCTGCGTTTCTTCTCCTACCAAAAAGCAGCAGGTGTGTGGATTATTGTAAACCATAATTTTGTAATATAAAACTATAGTTTCCTTCCAGAATCAATTTTATATTTAAAATAGGTATTTGACAAAAAAAAATTGAAACAATAATTTTATGTTATAATCGATTTTTAAACCACAATCCAAACACACATGTGTTCCCCGCATGCATGAACATAAAATAGATGCTGCCGAGCATCACAATTTCGATATTAAGATAAATTGATAGAAAATAAAAGATAAATAGATAAAGATTACATGGTTTAAAATTTTATAATGAGTTAAAAATAAATTACACTAATTTATTTCATTTTTTTAAAGTCACATCACAATATGCCCATAGGCATATACCATCGCACATAACATAGACCCGAGGGTCAATAAGTCTTTTGAGCTTTTTTTTTTTAATTAAATTAAATTTGTTCTACGCGAAGGCTCTATAACAACGTAGGCACAGCAACACACCTCATCTAATATTTCGCCACGTATAATTTATGCCACATGGCTTCCTTTTATTGGTCCAGTTCTATCCCCCTTCCTCCCTCCCATGGTTACACGTAAGCACCTTATTATTTTAACTCCTCACACCTTATATGGGAGATTACTGGGAAAATCACTGCTTTACTTTTTCTCTCCGAATTTTCTCGGGAACCAAACGCCTAGAGTTTTCTCAGAGATTGTCTTCCTGAGAATGCGATCTGCGTAATATTGGTATACATATTTTTTTTATAATGATTGGGGATAATTTCATTTATTTTAATCGGTATTTAAGCTGAATTCTAGATTCAAATTAGGCTGAATTTGTTCTTCTTTTGTTTGTGCTGCACAGAAGAAGCTGGGAGTGTACGATACTACGATTGCATTCCAGAATGACGTCGATCCTGATGAAGCTTGGGATAATTTTCTCTGTTCTTTTGCTTCTGTTTTCTCCGTCGCAATCTGCAGTTTTTAGCGTAGATCTAGGTTCTGAGTGGGTCAAAGTAGCGGTCGTAAATCTGAAACCTGGGCAGAGTCCAATATCGGTAGCCATCAATGAGATGTCGAAGAGGAAATCTCCGGCCTTGGTGTCATTTAACTCAGGTGATCGTCTACTAGCCGAAGAAGCAGCCGGTCTGGTGGCTCGGTATCCTCAAAACGTCTATTCCCAGATCAGGGACTTGATTGGCAAACCGTATAATTTCTCTAAGAAATTTTTGGATTCAATATACTTGCCATTTGAAATCAAGGAAGATTCGAGGGGCACTGCGAGTGTTATAGTCGACGCTAATGGCACTGAGTATTCTGCTGAGGAATTGGTGGCAATGGTTTTGACCTATGCTGTTAATTTAGCGGAATTCCATTCCAAAACTCCTATCAAAGATGCCGTAATCACGGTACCGCCTTACTTTGGGCAAGCTGAACGAACTGGGTTGCTTCAGGCAGCGCAATTGGCAGGAATTAATGTTCTTTCTTTGATAAACGAGCATTCTGGTGCCGCATTACAATACGGGATTGATAAGGACTTTTCAAATCAGTCAAGGCACGTCATATTCTATGACATGGGTTCAAGCAGTACCTATGCCGCACTTGTGCACTTCTCAGCGTACCCAAGTAAAGAATATGGAAAGACGGTATCAGTTAATCAGTTTCAGGTAAACGTAACTCGAAGTTTGTTTTGCAAATTCAATATCATATGCTATTCGTGAAGTAACTTAATTCATACATTTTTTTTTCTAGCCAAATAATTTATATATGTTGCTTTGAAGTCACTTGGATATGATTCATGTTTTTTTTCCTTTGTAAACGTTCAAACATGAAGGGTATGGATTAATTCATGGTTTTCTTCCTGTATTTCGTGGTGATCCTTCTTATTTCATAATTCATGAAGGTTAAGGATGTCTATTGGAATCCAGAGCTGGGTGGTCAAGATATGGAATTGCGACTGGTGGAGCACTTTGCTAATGAATTTAATAAGCAAGTTGGTGATGGATTTGATGTGAGACAGTATCCTAAAGCTATGGCTAAATTAAAGAAACAGGTTAAACGAACCAAAGAAATTCTTAGTGCAAACACGGCTGCTCCAATTTCAGTTGAGTCACTTCATGCAGACACAGACTTCAGGTAGGTGAATTCTGTAGTTTCTCCTCAGCACGTTTCATCATCCCAATTTCATTGAAATTCGTGTAATTATTCCTGTAAATCTCAAAAAGTTTTGATAACTGTTTCTATTAAAAAGATTAAGCTTTCAATGAAGAAATAGTTTTATTACAATCTCCAATCCAAACAGAAGCTGGTAGCTTAGCTTAACACAACATAAAGAGACCCTGCTCTTTAGTTTTACTATGTATCCTAGTACTCTGTATATCTGATTTTTACATTATGGTTGGCACTAACATGCAAAATGTTCTCAAAAGCCTGAATGTTTCAAGACATTTTCAATTGAGTATATTATCTTGATACAATTTCTTGGTTGAAAACAATCATATTCAAATAACACATCCTCCCAATTTTTTCTGGTATTTATTTCGTTCGTCAAGGAGACCATATTGTCTTTGGTTAGAAATACTTGTATTGCCCTTGAAATTAGTTTTTTCTGACTTCAACAGAAAAAAGAAGTTCTTCATGCAACAGAAAGTGTAAACATTATTAGACACCGAAAACTAAGAAAAATATCGTCTGATGTATTATTTCTAGCTAGAAGAATAAAGCCTTAGTTTTTTAATTATGCAGCATCAATGTATTCTTTAAATGCCACTGCTTCTTCTTGCTTTGGTTTACTAGGTGATGAATATAGCATTTGCTTTGATATTATATTATAGTGATAAATAAATTTCCTTAGGTGTTAATTATAAATATTTCCATAATGCAAATCTGTCAAGAGTGGTTCTTGGGATCATGTCATGAAAATTGGGTGCCGCTCTTTGTATTTTGAAATGTAGATTTGGTTAAACTTCTGTTGTAAATTTATGCGTTAATAACTTTTTGGTAGAAAGAAAAAAGTAAGATAATAGTACAAAACTTTTCCCCTTGTCTAATTCATACCCTCCTAGCTGCCTCCTTTTGTGGATATATAAATTACCATTACCAGTTCAGTAAAAAAGCCAACGTGCCATCTCCTCAGCTTCCTAATTTGAGTTATTGCACTCTCTTTTTGAATTAGAGTAGCAAGCACTAACAGCTTAAGATTACAAATGAGATCAAAACCAGAGCCTCCCACTTACTGGGGAGTTATGCTTTTTGCTCCTCTAATTTTTCTACACTAGGATTTGTTGCTTTCTGCTTCTGAATACGATCGCTTGTGGTTCTTGAAAAGGAAATTTTTAGGAGCTGAAAATTGTGTATTCAATCATTAATCTAGCAACAGAAAAGAATGAAGTTTAATTGAACTTATACAGATGATGTTGGAAAAAGAAATAATGTTTTAATATAAAAATTGGGCTAGCATAATAATTGAAGGTTGAATTTCCTTGGAGAAAATTCATCAATTTTCGTAATATTGAAGTTTAATTCAGGGGACATGCCTTGTATTTTTATGAATATGCCTTAAATAAGAATGTTGCATATCGCATATTTTCATATCAAATGTTAAGATACAAAGCTATAGGAGTTTCCTGTCATTGAAATATTTACATATTATAATAAACAATAATAAATAAGAAAATCACAAAAACACTAATGATGAGTGAAATTCCTACATATGGTCATGGCACACATTAGTCAAAATGGAATCAGTAACAAATTGGCGAGGGATTTAAGTATTTGACTGATGATCAAGTTGTAATATATTTCAGTTTAAATGTTTATGTAGTTTTGTTCATCAAAGTCTTGTTTCCTTCCAGGAGTACTATCACCCGTGATAAGTTTGAAGAGCTCTGTGGGGATATCTGGGAAAAATCTCTTTTGCCTGTGAAAGCGTTGCTTGACAATTCAGGCCTGGCAGCTGACCAAATATACGCAGTGGAGTTGCTAGGAGGTGCAACCAGAGTTCCCAAACTACAGGTTTGAATTAGTTCATTCCTTTCTATTACTTATTTTGGTAATTGTTGTGTGTGAGAGAATTATTCTAACTAGTCGATTAGATTAGTCAGCATTGCTGACTAGGCAAGACGATTGGATTCTATACTTGCCTAGTCAGTTACTGCTAACTAAACACATGTAACATTAATGCGCATTTAGGCAAGGGTTGGATTGTTTCAATATATAAGCCCAAACTTTTTAGCGCTTTGTATTAGCGTATCATCTAATAAACACAATAATTTGCGGTATGCTATGATTTTGAAAATAGAAGTTAATCTCTGTCACCCATAACTCCATGCAGAAATTTTAACTTATTGTTACCATTTAATGTGCTTTAGTGCTGGATGCTGTTTTGGTTTAATTAATTTGAACAGTTAACTTGTCATTGGTGCCTTCACGAGGTAGCTAGCTTCTAAGTATTTTACAGAAAAAGCAAATGAAAGAGAAAAAGCTCTCTTGTTTGCAAGAAGATTTTTTGGAGAGATAGGTGTTAATGAAAATGACTTAATTTATATGTTAATCATCTCCTTGACATAGTTCGGAAGACACATCTGTTGTATAGCTACTGTTACCAGAAACTGCAGGAATGGTTTTTTCTCTGGCTCAGTTGATTCAAAATTCCTTGTCATATGCAGCATTATCTCTTGACGTTTACTGGTAGTGTTTCGGTAATGAGCCCAAAATATTCCATTATCTTCAATTCCTCTTATTGCAGGCTAAGCTTCAAGAGTTCTTTGGGAGGAAAGAACTTGACAGACATCTTGATGCTGATGAAGCTATAGTTCTTGGCGCCTCACTATATGCTGCAAATTTAAGTGATGGAATTAAATTGAACCGGAAGCTTGGAATGATTGATGGGTCAATGTATGGATTTGTTGTTGAGTTGAATGGCCCTGATCTTTTGAACGATGAAAGTGCTAGGCAATTACTTGTACCACGAATGAAAAAAATCCCAAGCAAGGTAAATCAAAGAGGATTAACATTATTTCATGTGACGCTTGTTATAGACCTCACAAAGTGATTAGTAGCTCCCCAACTCAGTTAATAATCCTTAGTTACTATTTCCTGCTTAACAGATGTTCAGATCAGTTATCCATAACAAAGATTTTGAGGTTTCACTAGCTTATGAGAGTGAAAATCTTTTGCCACCTGGCATTAACTCTCCTGAAGTTGCTCGATATCAAGTATCTGGTTTGACAGCTGCAACTGAGAAGTAAGAATAAACAACTTCGTGAATTATGGATATGATTGCTGCTTTAAGCTTCTTAAAGGTATAATTTGCAAACCTTGGTTTGATGGCGTTCTACATCTGTTTTTCACTAATTCGGTAGGTACTCTTCTCGGAATTTGTCCTCTCCTATAAAAGCAAACCTACATTTCTCTCTGAGTAGAAGTGGTATCCTTACTTTGGATCGGGCAGATGCTGTTATTGAAATAACAGAGTGGGTGGAAGTTCGTAGAAAGAATCTGACCATAGAGAATTCTACTACAGATTCTTTGAACTTGACATTGGAAACTGGTGGTAGGAATAGTTCTGAGGAAAACAGTGAAAAGTTACAAACTGATGGAGGGGTTAGTAAGACATTGAATACTAGTGCAGAGGAGCAACCTGCCACAGATTCTGGTCCAGAGAAAAAGCTGAAGAAGCGAACCTTTAGGGTTCCATTGAAGGTTCGACCTGGCTTCATTAATTATTTAAAACAGTTGATATCAACACCGTTGCCTAAATTTCAAACGTTTTTCCCAGGTTGAATCAAACCTAGTGGGACCTGGAACGTCTCTGTCAAAAGAGTTTCTTGCGGAAGCTAAGGGCAAACTAGAGGCACTGGACAAGAAAGATGCAGAGAGAAGAAGAACAGCAGAATTAAAAAATAACTTAGAAGGATATATATACGCAACTAAGGAAAAGGTTGGTAGATAACCTCATGGTTTCCTTTTCTTTCTTTTTTTTATATTTTTGTTTTGGGTGATACAAGGACATTTTTAAAACTTCATCTTTTGTATGCTAGTTCACTTTTGTTTTTGGTAGCTTGAGATTTCTAATTGGCTGAATTGAAAGGCTCACTTGTTACTGTTTTATTTAGTTTTTTGCACAGTGAGTATCATAAGGTCCCCTTTGAAAAGAAAAAAAATCATTCAAGGGAAAGTAGGAATTTGCAACAATGAGGCACGGGCAATTCTCAAGAAAATAAAAGTTTTCCTTAATGTCTTGCTTAATTAATTTACCATTGTTCCTTCCGTTGACTTTTGCTTTGTAAGTTATCCTTGTAATTATCATCAATTTGAGGCTGGATTCTTTCTATAACTCTTATATTACATTTTCGAAGTTTGTTGATAATGAAATGATTTAGCTACACAATAAAACTTATAATGCTGCTCCTCTTTCTACCAGATTGAAACTTTGGAGGATTGTGCAAAAGTTGCTCCTGAGGATGAACGCCAATTGTTTGTTGAGAAGCTTGATCAGGTTCCACTTTTCTCCTTGGACAATTCTTTTTTATTTTTCATTTCGGAGAGATTTTTTACTTGAGCTTCTTTCATTGCGTCAGGTGCAAGATTGGTTGTATACAGATGGAGAAGATGCCAATGCTACAGAGTTTGAAGAGCGTCTAGATATGTTAAAAGCAGTGGGTGATCCAATTTTTTTCAGGTATGTTGTTTTCTTAGTAAGGCGCTAATTTGGTTGATTTTTGCTCACTATGCCTTTATAGTATGTGTACGTTTGTCTAAACCACTTAAACATCTATTACAGATTGAAGGAGCTCACATCTCGACCGGTGGCAGTTGATCATGCTCGTAAATACCATAATGAGCTGCAACAGGTACCTTTACCAGGCTTCTAGTGTACTGTGATGATTGAAAGTTATCTTAGTTTAATTTGTTTTGTCCAGGAAATTGTTAGATACATGGTCGTATCTGTTTTGGTTCGAAAATATTTAGTGATTAGTGATTAATGTTTCTATGTCCCAGAGCTATCAATGCTCTATAATTGGGCATGTCTGTGTGCTCGTGTAGCACACCCTTTTCCCTTTAAAATAAAAGTAGGCTCATAGTTCTTGTTACTTGTCGGGGCCCCATTGATGCTTGTGTGTGAATTGAAAGTCAGGCTGTTGATGAAACAGGATGCCTGGTCTGTCAGTTTACCAGCTTGATTAGCCGTCCAGTTCCTACATATTTGAAGCAGGATGCTTTGGTTTCTATGCTGTATGGTAGTATAACTAATTGTTGTTTTCTGACAAATGCAGATTGTACAAGAGTGGAAGACAAAAAAGTCTTGGCTTCCAAAAGAAGAAATAGATGGGGTATTTGATTTATATTGATTGTGGTCATTTGTTTATGTGAACTAAAGCCTATGAGATTGATGCTTATATTAAAATATTTCTATTTCTGGTTGCAGGTTGTAAAAGATGCTGAAAAGTTAAAGAATTGGTTGGACGAGAAGGAGGCTGAGCAGGCTAAGTAAGTTCCTGTTATTTTATTTTTGTGGTTTTAGTCTTTTTTCCTTGATACATAGCGCATTGAGTATGCATTATAATAAAAAAATTTATGGCATTTATGCAAACGTGCTTGCAGGCATACTGTTTGATTCTAATCTCAGAGTTCTTGTAGTTACATTAAGCATCCTTTTATTCAAACAAGAAAATTCCAGACATGCTTTGAATGTGAGATATTTTCAATTAACATTTGTTTTTATCATCATGATTAAATGTATATCAAATGCTAGTGTCAAACTTAATGCTATCAAATAAAATATAGTTGATAAATCTCTAGAAGCACTACTCTTTTATTTTTGAGGTAAAAAGACCAAGTGGGCTTGCCTAGTTCAGGCATACATTTTACTTTCTGAGTTCAAGTACCTATATGTCCTATATCCTTCTAAACATTTTCAAAGATTTGGATTAATCTAGCTCTTTTATAGCACTTATTTCTCCTTTTAGATTCTGGGCCTGCCGAGGAAGTCAGTTTTCTTACGATAGCTTTGGTTTATCCAGTCATTAATTTCTAATTCTGTAATTCTTTTGTTGTGGTGAAGGACTTCTGCGTTTAGCAAGCCAGCATTTACTTCCGATGAAGTATATCTGAAGGTGTTTGATCTGCAAAGCAAGGTATTGGCTCTTATCTTTCATGATTAAGAATGGACTATGGTATTGGCATTGTGATTCAAGGTCCTTGGAAGATTAGTACAACTTTGGTTGAGTTTTCTCTTTACCTTTTTTACAGGTTGCCAAGATCAATAGAATCCCCAAACCCAAGCCTAAAATCCAGAAGCCTACAAAGAATGAAACTGAGAACAACACCACTGACACTGCAGACTCCACCTCAACTCCCGAAAGTGATCAACCAGCAAACGAAAGCTCAGAAGCTCATGATGCTCCCCAAAGCGATCAATCCGGGGACAACACGGAAGGTTCAACAAAGGAAGTGATTGATGAGCAACCCCAAGCTCATGATGAATTATGATTGTGCCTCATTTTTTTCCTGGCAATGCATGTTAGACCTAGCTCTAATCTTCAACCTGCAAAATTTGAAGTATAGACTGGCAATGGTAAAACAAAAGGGAAGATGCAGCAATATCAGTCTTGGGTGTACTTGAGAAAAGAGTTTTGGCAATATTTTGTGCTGGATGATTGCTCATCATTTTTGGGGTTAGTTCTAGGAATTGGTCCCTATGGGGAGATTTTACAGCCATTTGAAGTAGTTATATTTGGCGAACCACTTTAGGTAATATAGAGAATACTAATTTATCCTTTTGCAAACATACAATGGGATAGAAATTTTGCTTAGAGCCAGCTCCCCTAATAGCTTCAAAGAAATTATGTTCTATTATATTGAAGTATGAAATTTTACTCCTTTGTTGTATGTTATAGGTTTCTAATTTTACCACTTAATGTGATTTGGACCATGTTTAAACTTGGGAAGATAAATTATGTCGCCCTTCAATTTGGGTCTTGCCAAGAGTATCTAAATGAGATGGAAATCTTATCTTAAAAATTTAGTTTTTTACTCACTCCAAATACAACATTGAACATTCATTAAAGGATTATTTTATTAATTTTAAAATTTTACTTCATTAATTTTATAATTATAAGATACTCTTCTAATTCTAGAGTTGATTTTAGTTTTAAATATAAAATTTATTTTTTATATTTATTAAGTCTTTTTAAATTATTCTTATCAATATTTTATTAATAATAATCGAGAGAGGGAGGGAGTTAAGGAAGATGATTAAAGTGTTTTAAAAAAAATATTATATTAACTTAACTAATTTTTTTAAATTAATTAAATTAATTAAATATATCGTATACTAAGGATCGAAGGAATATTTTATAATTATAATTCAACTTAAGAAGATAAATTATATATTCAATAAGAGACTAATTTCTTTTGGTCAACGAGAGAGTTGGAAATCAAACTTCTAACTATCTATTTAAATGACTAGAACCTTCACTCGCACAAAAACGTAGGGGTGGTGTTACTAGTCAACATATTTATTTGCTTACCTGAAAACATGATCCAATGTAACTGTTTAATCTCTTATAGCCTTTGAAGTAGATGACTCGGATAATATTTCTTTCGAATGAGATTAAGGGCTTTTGTTAAGTCCACCAAAGACATTTATCTTATCAAGGCCTTGATTTCTTCATAACCTTAAACCTTGCACGATACCCTCAAGTTGAACATCAATGTTGAAAAGGAATCCTTTTTTCTCTTGTAGAACTCTTTAATTTTAATGTGCGGTGCTCAGAGAATTACACCTATAAATAATACAAAACAATTTAAGCCACTAATAGTAAATATGTGTATTACACTCAATAGATTTATTTTATATATTTATTAATATTTTATTAAATTATTTATATTGATACTCCGTCAATAATAGTCAAGTAAGAGAGGGAGTTAAAGAAGATGATTAAAGTATTTTAGAAAAATCATGTTATATTAACTAATTTAACTAATTTTTTTAATCTAATCAAATTAGTTAAATAAATAACATATTAAGAATGAGAGCAGGAGTATTATATTTAGGACTGGAGTATATTTTTTATGATGTGTATCATAAAGTTGATAAAATGTGCAAATTATATTGCCAAATCCCACTCTTAACTTTCAAACTCAATTTTGTTCGTTCACTCTCCTCCCTTATGTTGTAGGAGTTGATTGGTCTACATAAACTAGTTATAATACCCTATATCTATACATATACATATACATATACAAAATAAGTTTAGTTTATCAAAATAATTTTTTCATAAAAATATAATAAAAAAAATGACACTACACTAATTGACGTTTGTCTTAATTTCATTTTAGAAAATGAAAACATGATCAAAATTAGTTTTACTAACAATAATCCAAACAAATCCGTAATTAGTCTTATTATATTAATTAACTATTTGTTTGTTGTCTCTCTTACTCACTTATTCTCTCATAAATAAGGGTATTTTTAAAAAATAAGTTATATTTTTATATCCTTATTGCATTTAATCAATCTTAACTAACTTTTGTATTTACGTTATTTAAAAAATTAATCAAAGGGTGCATAATAAAAGAGAATAGCTGTAGATAGAGACATATGTGTAATATAGTAAGGAAAAGCAAAGCAAGTTGAATTGACAAAGTTAGAAATTAAGAACAGAAAAAAGTGTAGCAATAGGCAGCACATGAAGAATTTCACGACATGGGAATGAAGATGGGGCCAGGAACATTAATGATGATGCAAATGTGTAACTAAAAATGGAGAAATATTTGTGTGGGTTTGTGAAAGAGAAATTGTCTTTTAATTAATAATATTATTATTATTCACAGTCATGACATTGTGACTTTGTCTGTTGTGTCCTTTTCTTTCTCTTCTGCAGAAAACTGTGAAGTGATTTCTTGAGAGAGAGGCCCCCATGAGCACCACTTCCACACATCAAAGCTTGAGATTGCAGCCAAAAAGATGATGAAGAAGAAGAAGATGATGATCCTTCCATTTCTCTACTTGCCAACCATATTATCACCCTTGCCTACAATCATTATTGAAAAGAATTACGTTATCAGTTTCACCTATTTTTTAGTTACTTAGATCCCTATAAATTTTTCTTTGAATTTAGTGGATTTTTACAATTTACTGTGTTATAGGCATTAATCTATATGCTCATAATTTGTCAAGTAGAGCTTATGTGAATGCTAATTAGGTGACATATAAGTTACCACAAAATACAAAATAAAAAAGAATTTTCATTATTCTTTCTCAAGGCCCATTGGAAATAAATTATATTTTTTTAAAATTTAAAAATGATTCTCTTGACTATAGTAGGTCTTCCTATAGATTTTATAATATATCATGGATTTTGGTAAGATTAATTATCTTCTCTTTATTGTGGGGGAAGTTTGAATATTTTAAAAAAAAACTTGGGTGTGCTTTGTAATTAAGGAAATTAAGGACGAAGTTTTAGTTTATGTAATTTTAATTAAATTAAATTCAGAGAAAACTTGTAATAATCTTGAAAACAGAATAAGAGTGGGTGTGTGGGTGTATATAATTTTAATGATGTTTAAGAAAAAAAATATAAATTATTTACCAAGAAAACAATCAGAATAATAAGCATATAACACTACTAATAAACCAAAATTACATGAGCATATTATATATATATAGTTTGATAGTACCTGAAGTTCAGTAACATCAATGAAGCAGTGGCATCCATTGTGAAGAATCTGGGGATGGTGCTCTGTGATGTCCAAAGGCTCATTACTATGAGATTCTTGCCAAAAATTACAAACACACACACAGAAACTATTAATTAATAAAATTCCTCAGAAAATTAATTAAATGATGAGAAAAATCACCAGCAAAGAAAAGAAAAGAGCAGAAGAAAATGTTTACATTGAATTATTGCGAGGTTCGCAGTTTCGCTTCATCGTCTTCACAAAAATTTCTTCTTCTTAAAATAAAATCCTTGAGAGAGAAAACCAAGAGAAGAAGAGAGAGATAGTGGAAGGGACAATACACAGTGAAGGCTCTTATATAAAGTGTCACTTGGGGCCAAGAAAAAGAACAAAAATAAGTTATTATATATAATAACTTAATAATTGACTTAGCACGTGGAAAATGAGTTACATATGTGGCATGTTTCAAACCCTTTTTTCCCTTTCTTTCTTTTTTATAAAAAAACCTAAACATATTTTGTTGTATGATTCTAAGGAATTTGCGTCACTCAAAGCGGTTCATGTTTTTATAAATTATGGGAACTTTATCTTTAAAGAGTGAATGTGAATAATAATAGATAGTGATGTTGAAAACTTGAAATTAATAGCAAAGAGTGTTTTATTTTGATCACGTGGGTTTTGATGAGATGCCACTGTGCCACTGTTTGGTCTTTTTAAGATTTCAAGTGGAAAACTTTCCATTTTGGGAAAGTAGGTCTTTTTAATAATGACTCCTCACCCTCCACACACTTGCAAATATGCTTATCTCTTCTCCATCACACGTGATCATATTATCAACATCATCACCATCGATTACATTACAAAAATTATATCACGTTTTTTTTAAAAAAAAAAAGTTTGGCACAAAAAAGAAAAAGATAAAATGAAATTTTAAAGGAAAAATTATATTAGGGACCCAAATTTTAAAGGTTAAATTACACAAAACAACTATGAACTTTAAATAATGTACAAATAGTCCCTTAACCTTTTAAATTCAATAACAAATCCACCTGAACTTTCAACTATGTATATATAAACTCCAACCATCAATTATGTAACCCCGTAAATTATATTTATAACCTCTCAAACTTTAGATTATATACATAGAAGTCCCTAAACTTTAACATATGTACATATATGTAATAAATAAAATTAATAGTAGAAAAGTTATCTGTATAAATATAAGAGTTTAAAAAAATTTACTGTAAAATTTCAGCTAGTTTAAGAAAATTATCTATACATCACATAAAGTTTAAAAGAATTACATATAATTTTGTCAATCATAAAATAATTACATTAGAAAAAAAATTAAGAAATATGCCATCGCTTTTATTAAATACAAGGGTAAATTCGTCTATCATGTCATGTCATTACGCTTTTAAATATAGTTTTTATTATATACAGATATAGATCAGTGCAATCTTTCCTGGTCAATTTTAAAAGTAAAAATTAAACTTAAAGTACATTATACAAATATTACTGTTTAAATTATCCAAATATTATGAAATGAATAAAGAGGCTAAACATACCTCTCCAAAGTACATAAATTATGTAATTTCTTTTATGTGTGATTACATGTGGAAACTGGAAAGCACAAATGAGATCATCTCCTACTACACACACACATATTCCTTAATTTAGAAGCGATTAAGGTTTCCTAGTTTGGTTTTAAAGCTTTTAGAGATATGATACTCCAAATTCAATCTAATCCATGTTTAAGCTATCCATTCTAATATATATATATATATATATATATAATGACATCAAATCTTTTGTTATAAAGTTAGCATTTGTTGTGTGTAATTTGTGGTATCTTCTTCAAAATGTCCTAAATGACAAGAATAGTTAAGTTGCAAGAATCATTAAGCTATCTACTTTTTGTGAATAACAGTAATACGAAGAAGAAGAAGAAAAGCTATCTATTTATATTTAGTATCCTCATTAGGGTTGCCTGTGCTTGACCAATATGGCATCAATAAATCAGATTATATTTTCTTTAAGCGAAAAATAAATTCAGAACCCCATATTATAAAAACATTTATCTTTAAAAAAAATTAAAAAATCATTTTTGAAATAGTATAACTGTTTCTTGTTGTTATGATTTTTTTTAAATGTTACTGATATTCAGCTGTGGCATCTATTAAAAAGTGGTAAAAAATTGTTTGAAATAGTTCAGATATATATAAAAAATCATTAGAGACATTAGTAAAAATGATAGAACAAATAGTATAAAATTCTTTAAATAGATAAATAAAAAAATATAAAAAAGATAATCAATAAAATTCTTAAAATAATATTTTTTAATAAATAATATATTCAAAAAATTAGTTATTAACACCTTACAATATTATTCTCCTGTAACTCATAAACTAGTGTAAAATGAATCCTATATTTATAAAATTAGGTACAAAAGTTCTTTTGGTTTTCCCTACAAAAGTTTTAATAGCATTAACATGAAAGTTGAACAATATTAATTGACATCAACAATGCCAATATGGATGAACGAAAAGGATATGTCTAAGGTAACTTAATTACCACGTATCACATGCATGCCACGTGCCACATGAGGGTGGTTTCCTCTTGAAAAGTGTAGGCATGATGTAAGCAGCCATGTGACTAATTAATATCCCTCACACCACACTCTTTGCCACGTGTCTTTATGTTTATGTTTGTTCACGTACTATAAATTGAGTGGGGGCTAATTGGTCAAATTGGCTAGCTAGGGCCTATCATTTTATAATCCACGTGTAGCAAGTAGGAGAAACACAAAATTATTCCTCCAATTCTGTTTATAATAAGAAACTTTTGAGTGTAATTTTCTATGTTAAATATAAGAAATAATGAGTCATTATATAATATATTTAATTATTGAATTATTTCTTTTTATACATTCATGCTTAAAATGAAACTTATTGTTATAAAAATAAAAAAAATAGAGAAGAGAAGAGGACAACAAGACAAGAATTTAGAAGAGAGTAAAGGGAGTATTTCTCATTCATATGGGTACCTTTTTCTCTTCTACATTGCCTCTATTTATAGGCCTCAAACCCTTAAAGCTAATACAAAGGTTACAAAGGAATAAATGGTAACATAATGACATTTTACAACAAGAAACTCCTCCAAACAATTCATTCAGGAGGTTATGAAGTTAAGGACATTAAGAGAAAAGGAATCCTAAGGGTTGGTGGTTATGGACATCTATTTTCTTTAATATTTATAACACTCCCCCTTGGATGTCCATAATTAATATTGTGCCTCATTAAAACTTTACTAGGAAAAATCCATTGGAACAAAAACCTTGTGAAGAAAAAAGAGTACACAATAAAAAAATTCTTAAAAGAAAAAGAGTATAGCAAGTACTTGTTTACTCTCCCTGATAACATTGTCAATTTATATATTTGAATCTGCGCATTCCAATACCATGCACTAATTTCTCAAATGGCTTAGTTGGCAGTGTCTTAGTAAACAAATCTGCAAGGTTGTCACATGATCGAATTTGCAGAACATCTATATCACTATTTTTCATAAGATCATGAGTGAAAAAGAATTTCGAAGAAATATGTTTTGTTCTATCTCCTTTGATATATCCTCCTTTTAGTTGAGCTATGCATGCTGTATTATCTTCATATAAAATTGTTGGAATCTCTTGTTCCGGAAGTAATCCACTCATTCTTTGGATATGTTGGATTACTAACCTTAACCAAACACATTCTCGACTTGCCTCATGAACTGCAATTATTTCTGCATGATTTGATGAGGTAGCTGATAAAGTTTGCTTTATTGAATGCCAAGATATAGCTGTACCTCCACAAGTAAATAAATATCCTGTCTGAGATCTACTTTTATGTGGATCTGATAAAAATCCTGCATCTGCATAACCAATCAATTGTGATCCAGATTCATTAGAATAAAATAATCCCATATCAGTTGTCCCTCGAAGGTATCAAAATATATGTTTGACTCCATTCCAATGTCTTCTTGTTGGGGAAGAACTAAATCTTGCCAATAAACTCACAGCAAATGCAATATCAGGTCGTGTTGAATTAGCAATATATATTAGTGCCCCTATAGCACTAAGATATGGTACTTCTGGACCAAGAAGTTCTTCACTTTCCTCTTGAGGGCGAAAATGATCTTTTTCTTTAACTAACGATCTCACAACCATTGGAGTAGTTAATGGATGCGCTTTATCCATATAAAATTGTTTTAATATTTTTTTCAATATAAGCTGATTGATGAAGAAAAACTCCATTTGTTAAGTGCTCGATTTGTAAACCGAGACAAAACTTTATTTTTCCAAGATCTTGCATTTCAAATTCTCTCTTTAAATAATCAACTGCTTTTTGAAACTCTTCAGGAGTTCCAATTATATTCAAATCATCTACATAGACAGTAATTATAACAAATTCTGATGTATTCCTTTTTATAAAAACACATGGGCTGATTGAGTCATTTTTGTAACCCGCTTTTAACAAATATTCACTTAGACGGTTATACCACATTCTTCCAGATTGTTTTAATCCATATAAGGATTTATGCAACGAATTGCATAATTTTCTCGAGAATTCTTACATGCTTCAGGCAATTTAAATCCTTCAGGGATTTCCATATAAATTTCAGTATCTAAAGAACCATATAAGTATGCTGTAACAATATCCATCAGACGCATATCAAGTCTTTCATGCACTGCCAGACTAATTAGATATCTTAAAGTAATTGTATCCACCACAGGAGAATATGTTTCTTCATAATCAATGCCAGGTCTTTGTGAAAAACCTTGTGTCACGAGTCGTGCTTTATATCAAACAATCTCATTTTTCTCATTTTGTTTTCGAACAAAACCCCATCTATACCCAACTGGTTTAACACTATTCGGTATTTGGACTACAGGTCCAAAAACTTCACGTTTTGAAAGTGAATTCAATTCTGCTTGAATTGCGTATTTCCATTTTGGCCAATCATTTCTATGTCTACATTCTTCAATTGACCTAGATTCAAGATCCTCACTTTGATTAGTTATTTCAACAGCAACACTGTATGAAAAAATGTCGTCGACGACTATATTTTCTCGGTTCCATCTTTTTCCCGTAGTGACATAACTTATCGAGATCTCTTCATTATTTTCAGGTACCTGGACCTCTTCTGGGGTCTTTTGATTTGTTATGTCATGGGTCTCTCCTATAAGACCAGCCTCCTCAATTTGACCATCTTGATTGTTTACTCTTTTCTTTCTAGAAATTTTATCTTTAGAACCGATAGGTCTATCACACTTCAAGCGTGGTTTAGTTTTATTTGCACTTACTACTTGCCCTGCTGGGACATCAATTCTAATTGGGGCATTTTCAGCTGTAATATGAGATTTGGTAATTCTCTTGGAGTCAGTAAATGCATCTGGCAGTTGATTTGCAATATTTTGTAAATGAATTATTTTTTGAACTTCAAGCTCACATTGTTGTGTTCGAGGATCTAAATGAGACAACGATAATGCTTTCCATGTGATTTCTTTATCCAGCTGCTTATTATCTCCCCTTAGTATTGAAAAATTTGTCTCATCAAAATGACAATCATCGAAACGTGCCGTAAACAAATCTCCTGTTAGTGGTTCTAAATACTTGATTATAGAAGGAGATTCATAACCAATATATATTCCTAACCTTCTCTGAGGTCCCATCTTTGTGCGTTGTGGTGGAGCAATTGGGACAAATACCGCACATCCAAATATTCTAAGATGAGAAATATTTGGCTCCTGACCAAAAGCCAACTGTAATGGGGAGAATTTATGATAACTTGTTGGCCTGATGCGTATAATTGCTGCTGCATGTAAAATTGCATGTCCCCAAGCTAAAATGGGAAGTTTTGTTCTCATAAGCATTGGTCTAGCAATCAATTAGAGGCGTTTAATTAATGATTCTGCTAAACTATTTTGAGTGTGGACATGAGCAATAGATTTCTCCACTGTTTTGTTCTCATAAGCATTGGTCTAGCAATCAATTGGAGGCGTTTAATTAATGATTCTGCTAAACCATTTTGAGTGTGGACATGAACAACAGATTTCTCCACTGTTATTCCAGTTGCCATGCAATAATCATTAAACATTTGAGATGCAAATTCACTCGTATTATCAAGACGAATTGTTTTAATCGCATATTCTGGAAACTGTGCTCTTAATCGAATTATTTGAGCGAGTAATCTAGCAAATGCTAAATTACGTGTAGATAACAAACACACATGTGACCATCTTGTAGATGCATCTATTAAAACCATAAAATATCTAAATGGTTCACATGGTGGATGAATAGGTCCACATATATCCCCTTGGATACGTTCTAGAAATGCAGGGGATTCTACCCCAATTTTTGTTAATGAGGGTCTTGTAATTAGTTTGCCTTGAGAACAAGTAACACATGAGAAATCTTTAAATTGAAGAATCTCCTGGCTCTTCAATGGATGTCCATGTGAATTTTCAATAATTCTTCGCATCATAGTTGATCCAGAATGGCCTAACCGATCATGCCAAATAATGAATGTATTTTTATCAGTAAACTTCTGGTTTACTGTAACATTTGTTTCAATTATACTAATATTTGTATAGTACAAACCAGAAGATAATGCAGGTACTTTTTCAAGAACACATTTTTCTCCATGTCTAACAATTGTAATATGTAGATATTCAATACTTTTCTCATCTATAGTCTCAATATGATATCCATTTCAGCGGATATCCTTAAAACTTAACAAATTTCTTTGAGACTTAGAGGAATATAAAGCATCATTAATAACAAATTTTGTCACTTTGGGTAATATTATCATTGCTCTTCTGGAGCCTTCAATTAATTTTGTATTACCCGCTATAGTATTGATGCTTACTCCATTCATTGTCAAATGAGAAAAATATTTTTTATTTTTGAGTATGGTATATGTTGTAGCACTATCTATGAGACATATATCTTCATTCTTGTGCCCAATAAAAGAGAGAGGAACATCCATATTCTTCATTAAAAGAAAATAAATGTATTAAAATACATTATTAGCAATAATACTCTTAAAACAAGAAAATAAAAGTAAACATAAATAAAGCATAAAGTATAAACTAAATTAGGATAAAATATAAATAAAACATAAACTGTGTTAATTTTATTCTTTTTCTGCCAAATTTGTTTATCTAATCATGATTATCAAAGAAATCAGCCACATCTAAATGTGCCATAGCATCAAGGCCATCATCTAGCTCATTGGTATAATCATTTTTGTATGCAAAATTTGCCTCAACATCGTCATCTTGCAAAATCATATTTGCTTCCATGTTCTTTGAATTCTTTTTTATGGAGGCTTGATAAAGTTTTGCTAGATGCTCAGGCGTACGACAGGTACGCGACTAGTGCCCCTTCATCCCACACCTATAACATAGATTTTTCACAGTTTTTGAGGGACCACCTTTGTCTTTTTTTCTGCCCTTCATTATGCTTCTTCTTTTGGTGGGTATTCGGATTATAATTACTTCCCCCACTATGATGACGGTAATTGCCACGTCCCCTACCACGGCCACGTCCATGGTCACGACCGCGACCGCGACCGCGACCATAGGCATGAAAATTAGTACGTTCAATCACATTCGCTTCAGGGAATGGAGCTGATCCAGTGGGACGGATCTCATGATTTTTCATCAACAGTTCATTATTTTATTCAGCCACAAGAAGACATGAGATTAGTTCAGAATACTTTTTAAAACCTTTCTCACGGTATTGCTGCTGCAGGAGCACATTTGAAGCATGAAAGGTTAAAAAAGTTTTTTCTAATAAGTCCTCATCTGTTATTTTCTCACCCCACAATTTCAATTGAGAACTTATTTTAAAAATAGCTTAATTATATTCAGATACAGATTTAAAATCTTGTAGCCTCAAATACAACCATTCATAACGAGCTTTGGGCAAGATTACCATCTTTTGGTGATCATATCGTTCTTTTAAATTATTCCACAACTCTAACGGATCTTTCACCGTTAGGTATTCAGCTTTTAGCCCCTCATGTAAATGGTGGCGAAGAAAAATTATGGCCTTAGCCTTATCTTGACTGCTTGCTTCATTTTTAGGTAAAATAGCATTCCCTAGACCTTTGGCATCTAGGTGAATTTCAGCATCTAAAACCCAAGACAGATAATTTTTTCTCGAGATATCAAGAGCGATAAACTCGAGTTTGATAAGATTAGCCATGGATCAAACTAAAATAATAAAAATAATTAGAATTATGATAAAATTAATTGAAAATAAATAATGATAATAAAAACATAAATCAAATAAACATTATATATTCAAAATAAATATAAATGGCATAAATAAAGAAAGAACATAAATAATGCTACAATAGAAACAACATAAATAAAATAAGTAATATAAATTAAATAAATATAAATAAATGTAACAAAATAAATTAAATAACATAAAAAAATATGCATAAATATAAACAATATAAATAATATGTTATAATACATAGAATTAGAAATAACATAAATCTAATATATAAATACTCGTAATATAAATAAATGAATCTTACATAATTATAATAAATATATAATAATACTAATAATATAAAATATAATAAATATATAATAATGCTAATAATATAAAATGAATATATAATTTTTATCATAAACGGCATAAATAAAGAAATAAAATAAATAAATAAATAAAATATATAAATCAATTGAAATATAAATTAATGAATATATGGGGAGGAGAATTGAAAATGTAAACAACATATAGGAAAGGGGAATCGAAAATGTAAATAACAACTCACACCCATATAAATAAAAAATAAGTCGTAATAATATATCAAAAGAAGGGAAAAAAACTACATAATATTTTACATAAGAATAAAATATAAGAAAGATAATCCACACACATATATATAATCTAACAATAAAAATTAAAATAAATATAAAAGAATAACATAATAAATGATAGTAGAATATATAACAAATGTATAAAAAAAATTACTCATAATAATTAGGTAAGAGGAAAATCGTGTAATAGGGAAAAGGAAAATATTATATACTACTAAAATATATTAACATAGCATATGATAAAGAAAAAAATTTATATATGATAATTAGATAAAGAAAAAACTAATAACATTTGTACATAATTGAACATAATAATATATGAATTGACAAGAAGTTTAGACCTTAAATTTTTTAGAGCAAAGTCGTGCTGATAACGTGTTATAAAAATAAGAAAAATAGAGAAGAGAAGAGGACAACAAGACAAGAATTTAGAGGAGAGCAAAGGGAGTATTTCTCATTCATATGGGTATCTTTTTCTCTTTTACATTGCCTCTATTTATAGGCCTCAAACCCTTAAAACTAATACAAAGGTTACAAAGGAATAAATGGTAACATAATAACATTTTACAACAAGAAACTCCTCCAAGCAATTCATTGAGGAGGTTATAAAGTTAAGGACATTAAGAGAAAATGAATCCTAAGGGTTGGTGGTTATGGACATCTATTTTCTTTAATATTTATAACACTTATAATATTAAAATTTAATTTGAATCATTCAATTATACTAGTGAGGTGGTGAATTAATTTTTGAGTTAGATTGGTTAGATTAAATTTTATATTTTTTACTAATATGAAATATAGTTGAGTTTAAAAAAATATCTATGTTTATATTTTAATAATTATGTTTTATGGAGTTTATATATAATATTTTATTTACTCGTAGAAAAAAACCTTTTTCATTTATATATTGCTCTTTTAATAGTTATATGTAATTTTTTTATATATTTTATATTATAATTAAGTTGACTCATTCAATTATTATTAGGCTATTAATTCTTAAATTACTTCTTCCACCTTTTCAATAATTAGTCTGAATTTTAGTATCTTGGTATCATTAAATATTAACCCATCAAGTTAAACGTTCCATATATTAATATTATTGGAAAGTCTTGCCAAAATATTACTAAAAAGAAAATTAAATTTGCAACATATTTATGAACCATAACTAATTTTAATTGTATTTTTTATCTAATCAACCAGTTATTTGTTTGTTATAATAAAGAATTGTCCAATGAGTACAAATCAAAGAAAATCATGTTTTGAAAGAGTTATTTTCTATTTGAATATGATAATACTTAAATTTTTTTAATGATAATAATTTTTATCAGCTAATATACAAAAATTATTATTAAAAATCAATATTTAAATTGTCTAAATTTTAAATTTACTTACTTTAAAAACACATATATGATAATTTTGTGGGGGGAAACAATTGAATGAAAAAGAAGAAGAAAAGAGAATGTGAAAGATGTGTGAAGCGTGAAGTTGTATGTAAAATGTGTAATTTCCGAATTTGGAAAGGGAAAGATATTTATGAGTGGGAAGATAGTCATGTCGTCAACCTCCCATGTGATTTCTAAAGTGCGTGATTCGTTAATTTATAGATTGAAAATTTAATTAAACTAATTATTTATAATATATATGAGTTTATTAAAATATCTCTTTTAACTACTATTTTTATTAACATAAAAACTCTTTTAAATATGTATAATTAATTAGAGAAATTTAAGATAAATATTAAATTTTGGGAGTCAAAATAAACTAAAATCTTACACATATATATATATATAAAAGTAAAGCAAACTCTTCAAACAACTTTTATATTTAACATGGGAGGGAGTATTTTATAGGAAAAATTAAAAAAAAATTCTAAAAATTAATAAATTTTAAATTGAGACTATAAATATTATAAATTTTAAAAAAATAAAAGAATCTAAATTAAGATTTTAAAATTTAGAGTTAAATGATAAAAATATCTTTATTTTATTTAAAAAAAGTCAATAAATTTTTAAATAAATTTTAAATAATAAATATTTTAATGAGAATATTTTTAGCAATTTTCCTTTCCCCACAAATTTATTTTTATATATATATATGGAGTTAATTAATTAAGGGTACTATTCTTCCAGGGGCCAAGGAAAAAGTGTACTATTCTATCCATGGACTGTAGAACCTTGAACCGTATGTTACTTGGTCTTTTCAATGAAAGTGACTAAGAGTACAGAGAAAATGACATAGAAGGACCAAGAAGTGGATTAATGACACTTATAGACCCCTGAATTTAGAAAATAACATGGAAGGACCTTGGTCCATAGTTTAATATTCCACGGGCGAACCAAAATGGACTCTCGGGTAAGTTATAACCTATATTTATCAATTTATAATTCATATTATTTTACAACCAATCCTATTGAATTGATGATGACTTAATTTTAAATGATATAAAATATTTGTTTTTCCATAATTTACAACCCATATTTTATTATTTATAACTCAATTGCTAATTATATACAATTAATTAGGTGAAATTTACAACTTAATTTTATATCACATGAATATTTATTTTGTAATAGTTTACAACTCATCTTTCATGATTTATAAATAGATTGTTTAATATTTAAAACCAATCCTGTAAATTTTACTGCTCCAAAAAAGTGTGTGTAAGTCCAATGATAGTTGGGACACTGTAGCGAAATATTTTAATATGCAGTGATGTAACTTTAACCATAAAAATTATTTATTAATAAAAATTTAAGTTGTTTCTTAATTAAAGGTCTCGTATAGGTTGAGAAAAAAATAAATTAGGATAAAATAGTATTCAATATTTTGATATTATGTTTTATATGTATCGAGTATCTTAATTTTATTTATAGTATAATTTTATTTTTAATTTAGTCTGCTAATGAGAGAAGGAACGAGAAGGGCAAAGAGGAATGAAGTTTTTTTTTTTTTTTTAAGTTGCCTACATGAATTCTGATTGTCTACGTGGACTTTTTTTTGAGGAAAAAAAACCCTCCCCTTGATAGACGTTAAATTTCAGTTAGGGTTAGGTAAAATTGAACTAAATTTAAAATATTAAAGATAAAATTGTATTACAAAAAAAATTAAGATATTAGATATGTTTAAAAAATAAATTCAAGACACTGAATGGTACTTTGCCCAATAAATTACCTACTATGCTGAAATGCAGTGTGTTGACAACATTTTATTTTTATTTTTATTTTTTTAAAAAATAAAATAATGTCCTTATATGATTAGTTTTTTAAGATTTGAACTATTTGGGGGTTCTTATATTATTGCTCAAAGGTTGGAACATAGGATTGGAAGTGGCGTGTGATAGATTTGGACCCCTCAATTAAGTCTCAGAAAAAAAACTGAATTGAAGGGTATTAACCATTAAATTAAGGTCTAATGATATAATATGATAATCTCAATTAGGGGTTCTAAATCCCATGCTTGATTTATATATCTATATAGACACGTGCGCGCGAGCATAGTGCATATATATGTAAGGGGGAAGAGACGTTTCTAATTAAAATTCTTGTTTTTTTTATAAATACAGGTGTTCTGCTGCTACTGTTAAAAATAATTTTAAAAATAATGTTATTTGAAGTAATAGAGCGCACTAAATATGAATAATTCTTTTAATAAAGATTCAAAACCTTATTAGGAATTAGTTCATTGCTAAATTCTTAATATTTTATTTATATGGAGACGTTGCTATTTTTAAAGAAGAAAAAGCAAAATTATAAACTAAAAACTTTTGGTAGGCCAAGCATGTGGTACCATGTTATGGATCATGTCCACAGACCACAATTTGTTTTCCTCATATGGTTGGATCCACCTGATGAATTTCCTTCCCTGTTTTGCTTTAATGCTCGACACCAATATTCTTTTATTAAAGACAATCTTATTTAAAACTCTGCTAAACACTAAAAATTAGAACCTCTCTCAGATTCGTCACGTATTGAAGACTAACATTCTCATTTATTCTTCTTGAGATGTAAGTGGGTCATGGCCCAAAACCGGCTTCTCACTTCACTGTCAGCCACATTCCGAATTATAGAGCTAGACCAGCGAGTCTGCTCTCATATTTTTGGACTTCAGTTCTGGACTCAAGATAACTTTCTATTGGCAAAGACTTTCAACTAAACTAGAGCGGGAGTGGAATTTGGCAAGAATGCATTACTTCAATCCTCATATTTTTTATCGGTTAAACGAAATCTCGAGTTCGAGCCTTAGCGTACGCAAAAAATTCCCGTTGGAAGACTCACCCACCATAGCCAGGTGCGCGACGTGGGTCAGATCCGGATATAATCGGGGTAAAATTCCGGTGAACCGGGTGGACAAAAAAAATCCTCATATTTTTATACAGAATCCATTTCACGAGCTACTCCTAAACTAGAGCTACGACCTATAGAATTCTGTTAGAATTCATTTCACGAGCTCCGACCTATAGGATGATCATGTTTGGCTTTGCCACTGAAAACTAAACCTGTCTTGAGGAATCCATCTAATATACATTAATGTCATGGACATTCTCGTAGGAACGGAAATGGTTTCCTCCTCAATTCAACTCAAAAGCCAAGAGAAGGCAAACAAATCACAATACACCCTTGCACATCTCCCACAAATGAACTAGAACTCCCCAAGTCACCACCATCCGATACTTAATATAAGAGCTAATTGATTAATTTAAATAGACTAAGAAAGCTAAATAAATTAATTAATTATGACTGATATAAAAGCTAGTTGATTAATTTAGATAAATTAAAAAGCATATAATATAAATTCTTCTTGAGAAATTAAATTTAATTATAATTAAATTTAAGAGAAGGCAAACAAATCACAATACACCCTTGCACATCTCCCACAAATGAACTAGAACTCCCCAAGTCACCACCATCCGATACTTAATATAAGAACTAATTGATTAATTTAAATAGACTAAAAAAGCTAAATAAATTAATTAATTATGACTGATATAAAAGCTAGTTGATTAATTTAGATAAATTAAAAAGCATATAATATAAATTCTTCTTGAGAAATTAAATTTAATTATAATTAACTAATTTATTTAGTTTATTTAATATATTTAAATTAATCAATTAGTTTTTAGATTAAAAGAGATAATAGAACACTATTCTCAAACATCATAAATGCAACATACCAAGAAAACAAAGGACAGTCACCAGACTATCAATTTCAATCAAAACTAAAAGCCCACATGCAGGAAGAACAAAGACCCAACATTGAACGATGACACACATGCCTAACAGGCTAACATAGCCATTGAAGGAAGACTCTAGGGGCGCACGCGCGCGCACAGATGTAACGAACAAGACACAACTTAGAAAAGAGAGAAAAATGCAAACATTGTTGATTTATGAAAAGAACAGCCAAATGCGACTGAAATGACAAAGGATGAATTACTACAATATCATTTACACGAATGTAAGCTACATCCATTAAGTGAAACCTGAGAGTATCCTGCAAGTTCCATGAGAATGACGCAAACAAAGCCAATAGACGCATTGACATAGTGCCACCATACAGAAATGTAGCAACATTTACAATGCAAGCTTAAAGCATATTGTGACCAATCAAGGGAAATCTAACCATAACATCAGGGCTGCTCCAATATCCGAGGAAGTTCTTTGTTACAACACATAGTAATGGGAGAAAAATGAAATTTAGAATGAAGAGAATTCCCAAGGGGTGAGGTTGATTATTAAAAGTGTGCCAAATCCTCAAGAAAAATACCAAATTTTCCAGCTTTTAAGTAATTCGAAAAAAACTCACAACAAACAAGATTAGTAGCAAACACAAAAGCATTGACATGTTGAAAATAAAAAAATGTTATGTCAAAAATCCCAGCATAAAAAGCAGGAAATACTTTGTTGAGTGTTTTAACTTGTTTCCCAAAAAAGGTAAAGGAAAGGGTAAAAGTTTTTAAAACAGCTATATAATCCTATTACTTTGCATTAGTTAAACTTCGCAAGCCACAGTCAGAGCTACAAGACTTTAGAATTTAATTCTCTCCAACCAAAAAACACAAATAAAATTATGGATGTAGCATATGACCCAAAGAGATACAAAGAATATTTCACAAAACGCTACAAAATGATCCAAATGTACCTGCACTAACACTAATGAGCATGAAAATGTGAACATTTGCCCCCAGAACACGAATGCCGATTTGATACGAATCCATACTGATAATCATGTCAACAAGACCAAATGCGATTAAATTGGTTAAAGTAAGCAGTTACTTACTACCTCCAAGACAATTATGGCTAATTAAGCTTTAACTCTGTCCAAGCACAATCAGTTAATCACAAAAAAATGCATCAAATGAAATATGTAAATGCTATCAACTCAGGAATACTGACCAAACTATCAAAATGGTCAGAGAAACATAAGCGATTAGAAAAGACATGATTATCAATTAAACTAAAGAAAAAAGTAGATAGTTCAACAGACCCAATAATAAGAAACGATAACACTATAATCTCTATCCAAAATTCCGTTCAACAAAACTAGTACAGAAACAAATATAGTATGAAACGACGTCATTGTTACCGAAGGGGCAAAACTCAGAACCTAAGCTTGGTAAAGAACCACCTGTTCTTGCCGGTCTTGAACCTCTCCTCGAACCTCTTCTTGGTCTCCTTCAAGGCGGTAACCTTCTTGTCCTTAGATTGAAGGGCATCGATGGTCACTACGTCCTTAAGATCCACATCGAGGGTGTAGCGAGTAGGCATGAGATGCTGGTAGTTCACGAGCTTGACGAAAGCCTTAACCCTAGATTTCTTGGCCGTCTTCTTAGCGGAATCCTTCTTGATGACCTTGCTTGGGTACTTCTTGATTCCGGCGACCAAACAGTGGCCGTACGCACGGTCACGCGTGCCGTCGTCGAAGGTACGTACGATCACTCCTTTGCGACCAGCATAGCGTCCCTGAAGAAGAATAACGGCCTTGTTCTGCTTCAAGAACTTCACCATTTTCAGGAATTTCTGCCTCCGGTGACTGAGTCCTCCTCCTTTTGCCTCCGCGCTCGATGATAAAAACCCTAGCTGGTTTATGAGCATAAATTGCCTTGCAGACACCAAACCTTTGCTCTTAGTGGGCTTACAATCGAGTCCAGTGGGTAACCTTTCTAACCCATTTGGGCTGGACCAAAATGCACATCCTTAATTTGTTTTTTATTTTTTTCTGGACAAAATGAATTAACAACGTTTTAGTTAAGGTTAATGGTTCAAAGTTCAAACAATACTAATATCATATAGGGCCTGTTTGGTTCCTTTTCAAACCATTGTTTGAAAAGGACTTATGGCCTAAACCTTGGTTTGGGAAAATTTTAAAACAAACAGCCATATTTGTCCATAAGTGCTTTTGGGCAAAACTATGGTTTAAAACCATGGTTTTGAATAAGCTATTAAAACTAACTTTTTCAACAGTAAAAGAGCTTATGGACTATCCAATTACTATCTTACCCCTACTTTTTCTTACACTCTCTCTCCTCTCTCCTCTCTCCTACTTTTTCTTACACCCTCTCTCCTCTCTCCTCTCTACCCTCTCTCCTCTCTCTTCTCTTTTCTATACCTCTCTCCTCTCTCTTACTTTAAATCAAATCATACCCTTTTTGGTAATTTACCAATATAAAAAGTCATTCTAAAAATAACTATCCAAACACTTATTTATTCAAAATCACTTTTTTTTTATAAACTCTTCTCTAAAAGCCCTTTTCTATAAGCTGTCCATAAGTCCTTTTTTTTCATAAGTCCTTTTTTAAAATCCTATCCAAACAGGCCCATAATTGGATATAGTGCCTGTATGGTAACACTTGATTTTAAAAATTTTGTTGGCTCAAATATTAGTTTAAAATTAAAAAAAAATAGTTGTATTTGTCTAAAAGAATTTTTGGACTAAATTATAATTTAAAACTAATATTTTAGATAAGCTACTGAAATTAGTTTTTAAAACAGTAAAATAACTTATAAACTATCTAATTACTATTTTACTCTTACTTTTTTTTATATTTTTTCTCATCTCTCATATCTCTTCTCTCTCATCTTTTTAATAAAATCATATAATTTCTGATAATTTTTTAATTATAAAAATCTTTTTGATAATAATTATATAAATATTTATTTATTTAGAACTATTTTTTTATAAGCTCTTTTTTAAAAGTTATTTTTTAAAATATATTTAAAAATTATTTTTTTATAAATTTTTTTAAACTCTTATTGTAGAAAAAGGAACCTGAATTTTTTAAAAAAATAAAGGAAAAAATTTCCCATAAGGCCACAGTGCTCCCATTAAACTCAGAATCCAACCCCCCTCGATGCACCTAGTTCGAAAAAATTGGTTTGATAGAAGAAGTAGTAAGATTAAACTTAATAAATGTATAAAAAATTTAGTAAGATTTCAAAAATACCCCTAATAATTTTAGGAACTCAGGTGCCACTTTATTATTCCTATTCTCAAAACAATGGAGATTTTTTAATCAACTTAAAAAATAAATATAAAGACGCCCAAAAAAAAACACATCAACCAGACATCGGTTAAGCTTAAACACGGTCGGATCTGTCAAAACGTGCAGGCCAGATTATTTGGTTGCAATTTTGGAGGGAAACGCAATTATTATCCACATTTTCCCAGAAAAACCCTGTGGTTCTTGCTTAGTCTCAGAGGGACCGACCGGGGTTTTTTTCCTTCCTTTCAACTCCGAATCCCCGTCGCAATTTCCTTGCCTCGCTTCATTGTCTATATTTAATTCACTCCCTTTTCCATCTCCATCTTCATTTCGTCTCACTCATATGAATCTATGTTTTCTTCCCCTTAGGCTAGTTCTTCAGTTTCTCCGCACATGCCGTTTTTGAACCCCATAACCTCATAGAGCAAGCGTAAAACTCATGGAGTTATCTACCGTGGTTATTCAATCATGTTGTTCAACCCCCTCAAGGCTTCCTATTGTCAAAGCTTATGGAGATTTTTCTTGTTCCCTTACTGCAAAAATAAGCAATACAGTTCGAGTTGCTTCCTTGAATTTTAGCACCAAAGGTAAGCTAAGTACTTTTCAACTTAAATTTACTCAATCTTTAGAACTCGTTTGGCTTGTAGCTGTATTTTGGATTATAAGGGTGCGCAATTAGTGAACCCTCTCGAAAGAAAGAAAGAAAGAAATGTATCACAAACGAAAGATTTACTTCCCATTGTTAGACAGAAATGTATCATCCGGTTGGCTTAGCTGGGGAGTCACTATACCTTGGCCAAAAGTCAATTCACCATGACTGTTGACTATTCTTCTCTCAATGAGTATATCGGATACTCGTAAGGAAATTTGATGATCCACAGAAAACATTTTTTTTTTTACTTAAAATGTAATATTTGTAAGAGGAAGAAAGTATTTTTGAAACTGAGGCTTAATATAGATAAGAGTTCATCAATATATTATGCCTGAAGGAGTTCTGTCTGTTAGCTCGAGCATCTTCCCCTCAAGTCTTGACAGCAGAAATCATGTGATGCATGTCATCTTTTAAGAAATGAGTCAATTTAATTGGGTATTTCAAACCTGCTTATTTATGTAATTTTGTATTATATTGACATTAACTTGCATTTGATTTTTTGAGACAAGTTCTGGCAAAACCTAGGAGCACTTGCTTGTCCGTTGTCCGCATTTATGATGTTGCAAGTGAATGCATTGAAGTATCAGATGCTGCAGAGTTGGAATTTCAGGATATTATCAATTATCCTTTTCATGATGATGCCAGGAAGAAGATGGACAATCTGGCTGAAAAAAATCAATGCTTAAATCCAAGTTTAGTTGCTCGATGGCTGCGTTTGTGTGTTAACGTGGAAGAAGTAGGAAGGGTACACGCAGTCTTGTTAAAATGTTTGACAGAACCTGTTACGTATGTTGATAACAATTTAATTTGTTCCTATTTGGGATTGGAGAAGTTAGCTTTGTCACGCAAAGTATTTGATGGAATGTCCAGAAGAAATACTGTTACCTGGACTGCTATGATTAATGGGTATTTGAATAATAACATGGATGATGAAGCTTTAGAGTTGTTTCGTGAATCCATGAAACTTGGGGTTCAAGCAAACAATAAGATGTTTGTTTGCCTCATGAATTTGTGTGGAAAGAGATTGGATTTACAGCTGGGTAAACAAATACATGCTAGTATTTTGAAAAGCAAATGGAAGAACTTGATTGTGGATAATTCAGTTGTTCATTTTTATGCAAAATGTGGGGACATGTCAAGTGCATTTCTTATATTCAACCGGATGGTGGAGCGCGATGTGGTATGTTGGACAACTATGATCACTGCTTGTTCCCAACAAGGGTTAGGGCATGAAGCCTTTTCAATGTTATCACAAATGCTTGGCCATGGGTTTATTCCTAATGAATATACTGTATGTAGTGCACTGAAGGCTTGTGGGGAGAAAAAAGCATTAAAGATGGGGAGACAGCTACATGGTGCTATAGTGAAGAAAATTTGTAAGAATGATATATATATAGGCACATCATTAGTTGATATGTATGCAAAATGTGGAGAAATTTCAGATTCTAAACAAGTTTTTGATAGAATGAGGATCAGAAATACAGCTACATGGACATCCATTATATCAGGATGTGCTCGAAATGGATTTGGTGAAGAGGCCATAAGTTTATTTCGGTCGATGAAGAGACAAAGAGTATATATTAACAAAATGACTATTGTTAGTGTCTTGATGGCCTGTGGCTCAATCAAGAATTTGCTAATTGGAAGAGAAGTTCATGGACAGATAATCAGGAGAAATATCCACTCTAATATGCACATAGGAAGTACTTTGGTATGGTTCTACTCTAAATGTAAAGAATACTCTCGTGCAATTAAGGTTCTTCATCATATGCCTTTTAGGGATGTTGTCTCGTGGACCGCCATTATTTCTGGATCTGCTCGGTTAGGGCATGAGTCTGAGGCCCTTGAGTTCCTAAAGGAAATGATGGAAGAAGGTGTGTTGCCTAATTCATTCACTCACTCATCAGCTCTGAAAGCCTGTGCTAAGTTAGAAGATCTAATGCAAGGAAGACTGATTCACTCATATGCAAGCAAAACCCCTGCCCTGCGTAATGTGTTCGTGAGCAGCGCTTTAATTTATATGTACGCGAAATGTGGATATGTTTCGGAGGCTTTTCAAATTTTTGACAGCATGCCAGAAAGAAATCTTGTTTCTTGGAAAGCCATGATCATGGGTTATGCAAGGAATGGGCTTTGTAGAGAGGCTTTGAAGCTCATGCATAGAATGCAGGCAGAAGGTTTTGAGGTGGATGATTATATCTTTGCAACAGTTCTAAATACATGTGGGGACATCGAGTTTGATATAGAGCCTTTATCTTCTCACTATCTGCATTCTTAATCCTGTGGATGACAGGAGCTTCAATAGACTTGAAATCTGTATGAATCAAGTGGATTCACATATTAATATGTATAGCAGCTAACGTATAAATGTATATTGATGGATGAAGAGGAACTAACAGGTGCTATATAAGATGTTAGCAATTTTTTTGCTAGGTATAAGTATGCTCCTATTTAAGGTACTCTCGGGCCCTAAATGTGGATACTTCTCCCAGTGAAGATTCAAATCTTAGTTCGCCATATTGTGAAGGACTAGCTCATTCTGTTAAACCCAACCTCCGTTGGTAGATGTTAGCAATTTGCTGATTCTTCATCCACGACCCCAAAGAAAAGGATAAATCATAAAAGAAAATAGAATAATTTCCTTCAATTCATAATTGATGGTGCAGGTGATTGCTATGAAGAAATTCAGCGACCTTATGATGTTTCATCATATTAAAAGTAAGTGATCTGGTGCCTAATGACCTTGTAGCATAGTGAGTTCAATCCTACTTATAATTTAAGTCTTTAATGCCTGCCCCTCTAAATAAAAAAAAAAACAAAAAAACAGTGAGTGATCTGGTGTTCATGGAGTATGTTTGCTATTCACTTCTGGACTCTAATTAGCAATTTGCTATTCTAGTCCAGTTATGGTGCCTGTTTGGGAAACTCCAAACTAAAGTTTTAAAAAAGTTTCTGGTCCAAATTTTAGTTTAGAAAAATTTTAAAACAAACAGTTATATTTGTTCTAAAGGGCTTTTAGATCAAATCTAAGGTTTTTGATAAGCTATTGAAACTAGCTTTTAGAACAGTAAAAAAGCTTATGGACTATCCAATTACTATTTTACCCTTATTTTTTCTTACACCTTCTCTCATCTCTCCTTTCCACCATCGCTCTTGTCTCTTCTTTCTTATCTTTTCTTTACTCTCTCTCATCTCTTCAATTTTTAATAAAATCATACATTTTTTAGTAATTTTCTAATTGCAAAAGTTATTCTGGTAATAACTATCCAAATACTCATTTATTCAATCATTTTTTTTCTATAAGCTCTTCTCTAAAAACTCTTTCTAAAAAAAATTGTCCAAAAATTTTTTTTTTAGTAAGCTTTTTTCCAAACTCTTTTTCAAATAAGCCCATAATACAAGCATCAACAAGCTGAAATACTTTTTGAAGCAAATTGTTAGAAAGAGAGTATATTGGGTGGAAAAGGTGGTTGATTGAGCAGCATTTTGTTATTGAACCAGATGATGCATAGTTTCTCAGTTGCAAATTGTAAGCATTCCAAGATATGCCATCATTCTCCAGGAATGATTTAATGTACATTTGTCAACAACAAAAATTAATACATATTTTAATTTATTATTTTTCCCTGTACTATTATTATACATATCTCTCTCTCTCTCTAAATGTATGACAGATTCAGAGACATGGTTTATCTTTCATTACCATATGAAAAGTCAATCTTGTACATTGTTGATATTGCTGGGAAGATAGGCAATTGATCCCAGAATATTTTATTCTTCGGCTCTTCTACAGTTCTACTCATTTCCGATGCAACAACTTCCACCTCATAATATTTGAGGCGTCGAGTATAATTTGATCAAACCATTACAAAAAAAGAAAAAATAGTGTAACTAAATAAATATAAAAAATTAAATACCATCTATGGAACATTATAACTCAACTGAAATATATTGTACAAGACGACTTCAGCCAGATAAGTATCCACATCAAGTTCGAAACCTTCCTCGCCAGAGGACCTAGTGGCCCAAACTGGTTATCTCAATCCAGATTAATCTGGGCCAACGTGACTTTTGAACACCAATCAAAATAATAATTTAAACCAAAAAACCACTGCAAAGATGATTAATTATCTAGCCCTGCTTCCTAATTTGGCAGAATTCTGTTATAAAAAATTTCTGTCACTAAACTTCCAAGATCTTGGATACTTCCTAAACAAGGTTTGCAGTTTTCATGGACATCAAGAATCTCATGATTCCTAGAAAATTTGTAGCTGAGGGATATCCACTTAAAAGGTTTTATTCACAAAAAATTGTCTTCCACGACCTTCCTCAGCTCCTCCAATTTCTGGATAACCTTTGGATTCAACAGATCCCTAGCTTCCCTTATAAGGGTACCTTCTCCACTCAAATTATAAGCATCCACCACAGCTTTGATCCAGGTATGAAGCTTCTCAGGAGTCCTACAAATATAAAGTGAAAAAAAAAAAAGAGATGCCTTCAAGTTGTAATTGCATTATATTTCAGAAAAAAATTCTATATTTCAAGATTCAATACATACGTGTATAAGGTATCCTCGTCAGTTCCTTCGAGTTCTTGTCCAGGGGTAAATGCATCTTTGAGCGCACACAGTTGCTCCTCGGGATCCTCGATTCTAATAACATGCTTGATTATTCGAATGTCCTTCGGCACAAGTCTCTGAAGATTACCAACTGAGGTCTTGTATAAATGATAGAGTACATCTTTCACCTGCAAGATTTCACACTCGTTTCAGACACAATCACTAAATGATGTTTATAAATTACATCTTTGCACTAATTAGGATGTAAATCCGAAATGAGTAGAGTTCTCAAATGCACAAGATCCCAGAAATTATTGTATCCCCAGAGGTTATATTCAAGCAACTTTATTTCACACATGGAATAAAATATTTTAAAACTTCATATCCAGCATATTTATTTTTAAATCTATAAGTAGATGGTGAACAATAGATTACACCTTTATTTTCACTTTTCCTGAAATTCTGGCATATAAAAATATAAACGTTATTTCATTTACTTCACTGTTTACCAATGATCGCAAGAAGAGAAAAAAGAAAAGGACACAAAGAACATCTCTACAAAAGCAACAAAAGCACAAGCTTTTATCCCATTAAGTGAATATTACTCTGCATAAAGGCAAAATTTTATTTTGCTAAGAGTAAAAGGAGATAATATGCTAGCATGGTAAATTTAGAGGAGAGTTGCTTTAGAGAAAAAAGTAGTTTTTGGAAGGATTAATTATGAAAGAATTACTTCTGGAAGAAGATTATATCTTCAGGAATGTTCACTAAAGAAATTTTACAATAACACAAGGTGAAAATACAGAGTCCAGAGGACCTCTTTATAAGAGAAAAATAACAACAACAATAATAAAACTAAGGAATAGTTCATTATAATGCAAGATGTCTCACACAGAAAGGGAAACAGCATTTGCTCAGGTCAATTACCTCATCTTTCATCATATTTGACTCCTTTGCAGCTGACCAAGCTTTTGTGATCATCAAAACCAATGTTGAATCTAGTTCTTTCTTCTCAGCAAGAGTGTCTATCTTTTTGCAGGCAGCATCCAGAGAGGGAGAGTTAATAATATCCTGGAACTTCAATTCTGCAGCATTTAATGCTTCAATGCTCTCAGTCGCCGCATCATACGCTTGCACTGCAGCCAAGCAAGTGTTCCCAAGCTTTGCCAGTTCTAGTCACAAAAGGGACAAAGAAAACTATATGAAACAAATGCCTACAATATGAATGAATCTAAAATGCATCAAATATTGATATTAATCTTCTTCTTCCTAGGAGTATTATACAGAAGTGTAGTATGTTGCCGCAAACATAAAAGACTCGAGTCTTTCTTGCACACCCATAAATGAAGAAATCCTAATGCAAGCAATAAGAATTCCACCCAGGATAACATGGATAATAATATACCTTCATGACCACTAAATCATGCTCAAATTAAAATTAAACAGCAGGTTTAATATTACTTTTGGCAAAAAGAAGGTTCAGTATTACTCATTCTCTTCCGAAAATTTAACATAGTTTCAATTCTCCAAATTTTCATCTGAGCATAAAATAGCACATCTATCTTAAGTGAGATGGAAAAATTAGATATTGTGGACTGATTTTGACTCCTGGGTATGGTTTGATTATCTTTCACACACGCCAGCCAACTGATACATGGATAGGCATAGGAGAACGTAAATCTACCATATTAGAAGAATCAACATTGACTCGAATTATAAAGAAACATGCGAGGATTTAAGTCTAACCATTTTGCTCTGTTGGGTTGTCATAATAGGACTCTGCTACAGTGTGAAGGTGTACAAAGAATTCTTTGGTGAAGTCTTTGCGACGGCGGGAGACAATTTCACTAATTTCTGATTGTGACTCTTTGATCACTTGAAGAAGTTCATTGTGTCCCTGCACATCTTCATCAATCTGCAAAAAGAACGTACTCAATAAACTGAATGTAATAGCACCCAGAAACATCATACTTATTACTTAGATTCTTGGTACAATACTTGAAGCATAAAATTACCCAAGAGGCCAAGAAAATTTAGTTATTTACACTTGTCTCATTGTCCAACTAATGAAGCAATCAAAAAACTTGCATTGTGAAATACTCACAATGTCTTTCACATTCAAGCAAAATGAGAAGACATTGTAGCGCTCTAGCTGAATTATTTCATTATTCACTATAATCATATTCATATACTAAACAAAACAAAAACAAGTCATACTGAGAGAGGGATATTTAAGAATTATATGATAAACCTCTTTAAGCTTCCTTCCAAGCCGAAGCAAATTCTGTTTCATCACTGGATCTTTCTCATCATCAGCTCTATCTTGACAACGTGCAAAAAAATGGGGCCTGATATTGTTCCACTCCTTGCTGAAAGCTAACAACCTTCTCCAATCCGTTGGAGTTGGCTTATCAACCATGAAAACATCAATAAGCTTGTCACAAACTCTAACCATTCGGCTGTCATCCAAGCACTGAGCACCATCACTATCATCCCTTTCCTCACCACTTTGCTTAGGTTCATCATGAAGTGAGGCAGCTTCAGAAGCATAAGAAGACGATAATCCTTGACAAACACAGTCATGCCGCACTGCAATTCTGTCACCAACAACAGCAGTAGTTGGGGATGACTGCAGCCATGTTACCTGTTTAACGAATAAACTACAGCCTGGAATTCAATATCAGCTATCAGTTATAGGATTTACCAATTTAACTTCAAATTAAACGCTAAAAAAACAAGAACAACAAAAGAGCTATAAGAAATTAAACACTTTTGTTTTTTATAAGGCAGTTGAACACTTGAATAAGTAGAAAAGTAGCCACTTGCCTTTTTTACTAAACTTCAAGCAAGAGAATTGAGGTGGACTTTTGAACGATAGTGGTCGACCAAAATTGACAGTAGCAATGGTTATAGGAAACCTTAATTGCATAGAACAACATGATTGAAGAATCGCAGTACTTGACTCCATGTATTTGAAAATTTCTCACTAAAACTCTGAAAATTGACAAAAAAGGTCAGGCTACGTAAAAGCCTAGAAAACCCGATTTGAATCCAGAAATTAAACCCAAGAGTAACCACGGCTTGCAATAACAAACCCTTAATTTCTACCGGCGAAGGCACTAGATTGGCCACTGGCGGCGGAATCGGAAAAAAAAAGAAAGGGGATTCGGAGGAGTACAGGCATAAAAAAAATCCCCGATGGATATACCGGTCCTCATAGGATTATCGAAAGGACTCAGCTTCCCTCTTCTCGCTTCCCATCCGCTGCCCAGAAAACGACGCCGTACGCAACAAAAAAAAAAGGCCAAATGACGAAACGAGCAGTGGAGGCGCACTGTGAGTATGGGTGTGGGTGTGGGTGTGGGTGTGGGTGAGGGTGATATATTTCAGTCCACCCTTGCAAAGGTTGAATTTTTTTTATAAAATCACGTAAAAGTTAGAAAAACAAAGTAACTGAGGTAACATAGTATCTAATACTTTAAAATATATTTTTTTAGTATTACTTAATATTATAAAATAATTTTTAATATATTTATAATTTTAAAATAATTTTTAGTATATCCAAAAAAAATATCTTTTTAAAAATATTTAATATATTAAGTTTAGAGTACTCATTGTTATTGATAAAATATTTTAAAAGTAAAATTATATCAAAACTTATTTTAGCATATTTTTACACACGTGCAGTATTTGGCAGAGGAAAAAGTTAACTATCTTTATTAATTATTCAAAAATATATAATCCCATGGTACAAGTGGTTCCACCTAATATGCAACTGAATACAAATAAATCCTAACAAAATTGATACAAGTAAATCCTAACCGAAACAATTAAGTTATATGTTGTTATCTTACTAACAATATTATGTGGTTGACACTCCCCAAGCTGGAGCAAGAATTCTTCATGCCTAGCTTGGAAATGATTTCATGAAATATAGGAGCATGGAGAGGCTTGGTGAAGACATCAGCCAATTGATCCTCAGAGTGCATCGTAAGAAGATGAATGATTTTAGCTTGTGCTTTTTCATGAACGAGATGGCAATCAAGTTCAATGTTCTTAGTACGTTCATGAAATGTCGAATTTGCAGCTATTTGAATAGCTGACTAGTTGTCACAGTGTATGAGAGCAGGATCAATACGAGATAAGTCAAAATCTTGAAGAAGATAGAGAAGCCATTGAATCTCATAAGTAATAGAGGCTAAAGCACGATACTCAACTTCGGACGATGACCGAGAGACAGTAGCTTGCTTCTTGGCTTTGCAAGAAATGAGAGAAGATCTAAGAAAAATGGCAAAACCAGATACAGAATATCTAGAGTCAACACAGCATGCCTAGTCAAAATCACTAAAACTCCGTATGTGTAGGTTAGATGTGGTCGAGAAGAAGATGCCTACACCAGGAGACAACTAGAGATATTTTAATACTCAGTGTGCTGCTTGTAAGTGAATATCGCGAGCTTCTGACATGATTGGCTGAGCTGCTGTGTGGCAAAGCTTCAATATAGTCTTGTGGTGGTCAGATATTGAAGTCTTCCCACAAGCTATCTATAGACTAAGGGATCAACAAGTGGCTTGCCTTGTACTTTGGAGAGCTTTAAGTGTGGATCCATGGGAGTAGAGGCTGGTTTACAAGCAAGATAACCTGAGTCTTCAAGGAGCACAAGAGTAAATTTTCTTTGAGAGTGAAAAATTCCATCTTTAGATCTAGCAAGCCCCAAGCCAAGGAAATATTTGAGTGAACCAAGATCCTTAATGGTAAAAGCAGTATGCAATCGCTCTTTAATCAGATTAATTTCAGTCATATTATTGCCGGCAAGCACTTGATCATCAACATATACAAGAATGGCAGTGAAAGAAGTGGCAGAAGCTTTAAGAAAAGAGAATGATTAGAAGCAGATTGACAATACCCATAAGATAAAAGAGCAGTAGATAGTTTGGAGTACTACTAGCGGCTTGCCTATTTTAGACCATAAAGTGATTTTTGTAATTTGCAAACCATGATAGGTTGAGGATATGACACTCTTGAACTGAAAGGCTTGTAGGCTAACAATTGACAACTGAATTCTTATTGGTGGCGTTTTGATTTGTTTTCAATTACCTTCGTTGCGTGCCCTTGGGTCGATCTGCCAACTCTCTTTTCGATAAGTTCTCGCTCGAAGCTCTACTAACTCGGATGCTTTGAAAATAACTCATTTCGCAAAGCTCCAGCTTTCAACTACCTTTTTCTAGAAAAGCGATGATGATTGACCCCCTCACCCAGACATGCATTGGGTCATCCCTCTGACCAATCTCAAATATAATACTAAGACTTGCCCTACTTAGATCGACAAGAAGTGTAAAAGAACGTATACTCTAGTCCAGTCTGAGGAGCCTTTGGGAAAGGAATTGGCAATCACTGGCTCTTGCCAATTGTGGGAAAAGGGCTTGAACCCCTGACTCCTACCCCTAATCAGTTGAATCCTGTAAATAATACACTTGAAGTAAAGGGTATAGCCTGAAAGGCTAGTTATAAGTTTGCCCTTACTCTTATCTGGGATTCACTTCCAACTTTGATAGTTATGGAGGAAGTAGTCCTTCAATCAAATTCAGCTTGGAGGCGAAAAGTCTTCACTTTTACATAAAGGAAGGAAATCTCAGTGTCAGCCTTATTTCCTCTTAGAGTGATAAGATTCCTTTTTACTTCTGGAAGACAGTATGGATTAGCACAACTATTGGTATACCTTCACGGGCAAGGCTCCAACCTCAAAGCATATGCCCTACTTGCTTCCCCTTTAGTGAAGGCGGAGTCATCCCATTAACTCCATTTACTTTTGGGCTCTCCCCGCCCTTACCCTGATTCTTATCGCACGAACTCAATCTTATCCGACTCCTCGATATTCTTTGGAATCGATCTGCTAGCATTAATGCCGACCCAAAATAAGGCCTAGAACTTTCTCTGGATTTTTTGTCTCCGGAAGCAATGGAGAATGGAGGGGAGGACTTTTTATTACTGCTAGAGTAGAGCGGTATCCGTTTTTAATCCCAGATACTACATTCTAGATCGAAGCTTCTGCCAAATCCATTTTTGATCACTAGTTCAAAACTCTATAGACGATTAAGAGAAAACATACTAATAAGCGACAACATCCCCTTCAGTAGTAACTACCGATGCTGTGGATAAGTCTAATGTTAGTCTTGAATTGCCTTCTAAAACTAAGATTGTGAAATCCTTTTCCAAAAATGATGTCCCAGAATCAGAGGTTGTAGCCTTTTTTAGTCAAGGTAGAACAGAAGACCTAATAGAGTGCCCACCGGTAAGGAATCAATATCTGTCTCCGATCTTCTTCTCCAATCATTTGGTTATGGTGGCGTAAAGTTCTCTATCTATTACTTTTATTCTATTAGAGTCTAGTATAATGCTGCTTAACTAGATTATTGATATGATACCACTTATGCCACCTACTCAATATCTGATATCGCTCCTGCTACAGAATTCGATGTTGTAGAGGAATTTTGTGTCCCCCAGTTGACCAAAAATGCATAGGGACTAGGGGCTTTTCACTTCTTTTCCTATAGGGATATGAACTGAAGCCTTTGTGTCATTCTCCATTCGATTTGACAGTGATTGACATGATCCTCACTTCTCTTATGAGATTTTCTTATTTCTGTCTTTACATAAGAGAAGTGTTTGCTGGGCTTGCCCATGTGTGTCTTATTTCATGTTTTTATTTTGGGATTCGGAAAGTGTTTAGTGAGAACCTTTCTTCTAAGGCGGATCCAAGCTTCGCCTTTACTCTTGACCAGCTACGGGCAGAGAAAAAGCTTGCTAGACAGGTACTAAAAGGGCGAGTTCTAGATCCATGTCGAATTATAGGAAAGGCTTACCCTTTTCAGATGTGTCCGCATAAAAGTGTCGATAGAGTAGCAGCCTCATCCTGGTCTAGTGAGGGTATCTTCTCCTCTGTTCTTGGGATTACCGCTCATTTTTACATGAAAAATAGACTGGAGGGTGCTTGATCGCATTTTGGGAGAACTAGTCCGTGGTCTTTCTTGCCCTGCCTGTCTCTTGCTTACATAATGTGACAGAATCGTTTGTTTCTGGTATTCCTTCCGACCCTGATGGCCTTGGAAGCAGGGGTAAAGGGATTTTCCTTCCATAACCAGCCATTCCCCTGTTTTCCATCTTTTGGTTTTTTTTTGTACGGGATGAGCTAACAACCATGCATATAAGGTGCTGTGGGCTTATCGCCCTCACAGAGTTCCCCGCAGCCGCTCATCATACCCATAAGAGAACAAGTAGGACAACATAATTGACTTCAAGAGTATCATATCCTTTTTTCTGGCCACTGGCAGCTTGCCTGTTTCAGACCATAAAGTAATTTTTGTAATTTGCAAACCATGTTGGGTTGAGGAGCTTTGAAGACTTTTAGAAGTTCTATGTAAACTTTCTCATGTAAATCCCTATGTAAGAAAACATTATTCACATCCAATTGATGTAAGAACCAATTCTTAGCAGCAGCTATAGAAAGTAATAGTCGAGCAATGGTCATTTTGGCAACAGGAGAAAAAGTATCAAGATAATATACTCCTTCAGTTTGGGAGCCTTTGGCCACAAGCTAGGCTTCATGTTTGTCCAAATCACCAGTGGACTTAAACTTGGTGCGAAATACCCATTTATATCCTACCAATTTCTTTCCAGGCAATAATGCAGTGAGGACCCAGGTCTGATTTTGTTCAAGAGTAAGGATTTATGCAGTCATAACATTTTTCCAATGTTGATGTTTAACAGCTTGTGCATATGTTTTAGGATCAGGGGCAATAGAGATAGACAAACTAAAACTTGTATATACAGGAGAAAGAGAAGAATAAGACAAAACAGAAGATAATGGATAACGAGGATTACCTTTGCAAGATGATTGGTCAATAGTAGAAATAATGGCACAGTGATAATCATGCAAATAAGATGGTGGATTGTGAGGTCTAGAGGAGCGACGGGGAGGTTGATAAGGAATTGGGGTAACGGGATCACTAGGGGATGCAGAAGGTGGAGTGTGCAGAGGTGGTTTAGTGAGTGTGGGAAGGGAAATATCATCAATTATAGGGGAAGACTGCAGTTCAGAATCTAGTATTGGAGGAGAAGAGGCAGCTTTAAAGGAAAACACAAGTTCATAAAAAATAACATCGCATGAAAGAAAAATTTGATTTGTTGACAATTCGAGTAAAATGTAAGCTTTAGAACCAGTTGGTAAACCTAGAAAACACATTTAGGAGCCCGCGGGTCAAACTTAGAATGATTATTTAAAATGGTGGAAGCAAAAAAAGAGACCCGAAAACCTTGAAATTAGTGTAAGAAGGAGGATGATTATATAACTTTTCAAATGGTGATAGATTTTTTATAATAGGAGAAGGAAGATAGTTAATGATATGAGTAGCATGTAAAATATCAAAGGACCAATAAGCAATGGGTAAATTAGACTGAAAAAGCAAGGCTCGTGCAACATTTAAAATGTGCTGATGCTTCTGTTCAACAAGGCTATTTTGTTAAGGAGTTTCAATACAGGATTTTTGATGCAAAATTCCTTTAGAAGCATAAAATTTAGGCATATCAAATTCAATACCATTATCATATCGCAACACTTTCACACTGGTGAAAAACTTATTTTCAACAAGTGTAAAAAAAGTTTTAAGTTTGTCTCTTGTATCTTATTTGAATTTTATTTAGTAGAGCCAAGTATATCTTGAAAAATCATCTACTAGTGTAAGAAAATAGCATTGTCCCTGAACAGAAGGTATAGAAAAAGGTCCCCAAATGTCAACATGTAGCAAATCAAAGATTTTATTACTTGAACTTGTGCTTACAGGAAAAGGGAGGTGTTTTTACTTAGCAAAATGACAGGAATCACAAGGGAAGGGGTGAGGGGTATAAGGAATAACATCAGTAACAGTTTTATGTAAAGTGGCCAAAGTTGTATGAGAAGGATTTCCTAAGTGATGATGCCAAAGGGTGAAATCTGAATTTGAAGAAGCAGCAAAAGTCATATGAATTTGAGATGTGGGAGAGAAGATAACGTATCTGCATTCAAAATATAAAGCCCATCGAGCACTTTAGCTAAACCAATCATCTGCAAAAGCTAGAGCAAGTGAATCTAACAGTAATGAGAGAATAAAGTTAGAAAGCAATGTAGAGAAGTGGTAAGATGAGAAACATATATGATATTTAAAGAAAAGTTAGGCAAATAAAGAACATTGTGAAGGATTAAATGTGGAGAAATTCTGACTGTTCCTGAGAAAGATGCAAGAGTATTTGTACCAGTAGGTAAACTAATAGAGATAGGTGAAATGGAATTAAAAGATGAGAAAAGTTCTAGGGAGCAACATATGTGATCAATGGCACCCAAATCAATAATCCAAGTGGTTAAAGATTTGGTAGAAATAGAGTTGCAAATACTTGTGGAAGCAAAGACAGAGATATGATTGACAGAGGGCGATGGAGTTGGGGACAAATTTAATAGTGCAAGGAGTTTGTGATACTGATAAGGAGTAAACTGAGGAAGAACATGATTTGGGTGTGGAGAAGGTAGCAGTGCAACGGTGTGGCCTTGAACATCGTCAGAATCCTAGGTATTCACATGATTAACAGAGGAAGAAGAATTGGTTGAACGGAATTTGAAGCCAGGAGGAAAGCCATGCTTGCGATAGCAAGTGTCCTCAATATGATCGCACTTATTGCAATAAGTGCATTGTCTCGATGGCTTGGAAGAGGATGCAAAACTAATAGAAGGAGAAGCACTGGGCAAACCAGGAGGCCCATTGCGAGAACCTCTAGCCATCAACACCTTTGGCTCAACAGTATGGAACTCTCGTTCTTGTTGAACAACGAGAGAGAAAATACAATTAATTAGTGGTAGAGGATCTAGAAGAAGAATAAGGGACTTGACTGAGGAGAATTGTTCATTGAGACCTTTCAAAAATTGGATGACCTGGTCTTCTTCACGATGATGGAGGGCAATAGCAGTTGAACCACAGACGCAAACTTTGAGAGGACGAATATTGGAGAGCTCGTCCCATAGAATTTTTAATTGAGTGTAGAAAAATGCGTGCGCAGATCATTCCAGATTTCTGAAGTTTTGTCAAACCAGAGAATGCTTTTTTCTATATATGGAGAGAGTGACTTAGTGATCTAGCTTTGAACCAATGTGTTACAGCATTCCCAAGCCAGATAAAGTGGATCGGTGGGTGCTAGTGGAGAAATGGATCCGTCAACAAATTGCAATTTGTTCTTTGTCAAAAGTGCCATTTTCATAGCACATGCCCAGGTGTTATAATTACTGCCTTCGAGCAATGGAGCGACCAAGATGAGGGCGGGGTTTTCACTTAGGTGAATGTAAAAAGGGCTAAAAGGATCGCTTGGTGAGTATGCAGCCACGGACATGATGAGAAAGGAGGTCGAGAAGAGAGAAAGGAAAAAGGAGGGCAAGAAAGAGAAAAGTCAAAAAGTTAGGCTCTAGATACCACGTTGTACAGTATTTGGCAAAAGAAAAAGTTAACTATCTTCATTAATTATTTAAGAATATATAATCACGTGATACAAATGGTTCCACATAATATACAACTGAATACAAGTAAATCATAACCGAAACAATTAAGTTATAGGTTGTTATCTTAATAATAATATTATGTGGTTGACAATACTAAATGCTATTTAAAAAATATTTTAGAATACTGAATATATAAAAAAATTATTAGGATATTGAGTGTATTAAAAAATATATTTTAAAATATTGTAGACTACTTAATTCAATTTTTTAATCAGCTAATTTTTTTAATTTATACTTTTTTCAGTAGCACTTATTATCTTGAAATAATTTTTGTGTATTCAACACTTTAAAATATTTTTCAGTAGCACTCAATATTCTAAAATAATTTTTAGTACATCTAAAAATTATTTTTTAGGAGTCAATATCCTAAATTTAGACACTCATTATTATTACTGAAAATATGCTTTAAAGATAAGACTACACTAAAAATTATTTTAGAGTATTAAGTGTTTTTTTAAAAAATATTTTAGTATACTACATACTACTTAACCTAATTTTTTAATAAGTTAATTTGTTTTTTGTAATTATGTTTGTGATTTTATAAAAAAATTTAAACTTTTTCAAAGGTTCACTGGTATTAATTTATCAACAATTATCCAGTGGCACAAGCTCTTCCCTACGAGGGAGAGTTCACAAGCTAAAACTTTTGTTAGGTAAACGAAAGAGTTTTTGATAGAAATAAAAATAGAAATAAATTTTAAAAGTTTATTTAGTATGATAGAATTTATGTATATTTTTTTTATAACTTAGATAAAATAGTCAAAAATATTTTTTTATAACTTGAGAAAGGTTAAAATTATTTGAGAATTTTATAATTGGGATAAAATAGTCTAAAAAATTTTATTCCTATTTTTATCATCTAAATTCCTAATTTTTCTAATGGTATTAAAATGATCTCAAGAAATAGAAGTAAAAATAATTTCCGGAGACAATTTCTATTTTTATTTTCCCATCACCACTTCCGTCCAACTAATCATAGCAGTAATGTAAGAATCGTGGGTTTATGTACTAATATATACGTGATTTAAAGTGACCCTTGTAAAAAACAATTATTTATACTATAACTAGCCTCACTCTTACTCACGGTGCGCCCCCTCTGCACATTTCATCATTTGCTCCTTTATTAATTTATTTCATTGCCTACGACGTCGTGTTTTTGGGCAGCTGATGGGAAGGCAGAGGAGAGAAGTTTAGTTGAATCCTTATTGAAACGTTGCTCATGAGTCGTAAATTTTAGCCCTTCATTATGGGCGTGAAAAGTGAAAGTAAAAATTAAAATTCGTTTAGTACAATAAAAGTTATTTTTATTTTTGTTTTTAATATTTTAAGATATTTTAATTATATTAAAAAAATTAAAAATTAAAATAATAAAAATAAAAATAATTTTTTTTTTACTATTTTACCTTAATTATAAAATTTTGGAATAATTTTAACTCTTTCTAAATTAAAAAAAAAAATTTAGACTATTTTACCCTAAGTTACCTCAAGGCTTTCAAAGTAGCACTTAACTAATCCAGTAGAATTTTAGATTTAAATTGCACCAATTAAAACAAATAATATTTTTAATATATTTTTACAAAAAAAAATTAGAATATCTTGTTCAATAATTCTCACAACTAAAGTTGCACGCCCTCAAAGATATTCATAATTAAAAGTTATTTAATTAATTTAAATATATTAAATAAATTAATTATAATAAATATAATATAATTTATTTTAAATATTATTATATTATATAATATTAGATTATAAATTAAGTAAGTTAGTTTTAAAAAAATAATAAATATAAAAGATAAAATAGATTGATATTTTATAATTATAATTAAATTTAAAAATAATTTCTAGCTAACTTTTATATTTATAAAAATTGAAAGAATATAAGAGTAAGGGTAGAAATATCTTGTACTAAATTTTATTTCTTTTCACAATTTTAAGGGTAAGGGTATAAAATGCACCTCTGCCATTGATTGTAAAAATTAACTCAATCATAAGAAAGTCTGTAAAAAATATCCTTCTAATAATAATAATTAATTACTTAAAATTTTTTTTATCATAATTAGTTATAAATTAACCATGTTTATAAATAAATTTTTTAATTTTAAAGGAGTTAACGATGGTAGAAAAGAGTTTTATAAAAATTCAAAATGAATATTACTATGATTATAAAAGATTTTTCTTAATCAATAAATAACAATGATTGAAAAGACTAAATTATCTTTCTAACATTATCATAATTATCAATTCTGAACTTTTAAAATAGATCTCTGAGCATTGAACCCAGGTAAACAACACTAAAGCCCATAACATAAATAAAATACTGAATAATATTACTCATATAGCAAAATAGTTATTGTGGATCCACAAGTTTATATGCATAACCTTAAGAGGCCTTCAGCCTTCTACCAACACACAATGTACGTATTATCATCAAAATAATAAATTATCAAAGTATAAATAAAGTAGCCCTACAGTGACAATTTACATATATCCAACACATAAACATAAAGGAGGGTGCTATACAGGTCAAATCGCATTATTATGCCTCTGACACCTTCTTGTGAGAACCATCAACTGAACTAAATCCTAAAAAATATAAATAACCATGGAGTGAGACTAAAGTCTCAATAATTAACAATCTTATTCATCATGCATACTAACATGTGTTCGTGAGGTATCAAGTGGAATAGTTAACAAAATACATGAGATAGAAAATAATACGTGATCATATTATAATCAAATGGATAAATTACCCTAATTCCTCCCATCAAACCAACTGAACCGCCTTATGCCCGCCAACTGAACCTATATACTAATAATAACTACCATATGACTGGCCACAAAAGGCTAACATATCAAGTATTATGGATTAACCAAAATCCACATAGCATAAGACAGTATAATAGATGCATCCCCCTGTAAATAAGTAGGGGTGTCGCAATCCCTCGATAAACTGATGGAGCAAGTCCTTCGATAAACTGGTAGGATGAATGCTAACCATCAAGCTCAAATAGAGGCTATACCATATGGTAGAAATATAACTCCATAATCACCAATCCTCAATAATTTTTAAGATAATCATATTAATCAAAATTTCAATAATAACTAACATCAATAAATATCACACTAGGATCAATAAATATATAACAAGTTTCTAATATCAATTCAGACTTTTTAAATTAAACTTTCAGTCCTACAAGACTATTTTCAATAAAATTATCAATCCATTTTTTCAATATTATCATATCATCATCAGTAGATTTATATATATCAAATCACTCACAAATATCACATTAGCACACATAATGAGTAAAAAGTGGTTACATCTAGCCAAAGTTAACAAAAATACCATAGATGAGGAATCACGTGTTTAGATCACAATTCACTAGTCAATCTACATAATTTGTATAAATGTGCATCAATAAGTTATTAATTTGACACAACATATACTTTTAAATAAATACTCACATTTCTCTTATAACTTTATTTTATTTAAAAAATTTTAATTCAATACCATAACTTAATTTTTCTATCCCAATTACACATCTATTTTTCAAATTAATATTCTAATGATAATCCTATATTGTCTCAAATTATACTCATATAAATTCTCATTTAACATCAAACTCTTCAAACAATAAAAAAAATCCCAAATTTACAATCCTTAAAGCTTCACCCAACATTTCTAACACTCTAATAAGTCAAAATAAATCATTGAATTTAAATCTAACAAACCCAATATCATAATTAATAATTTTCAATCAAACTCTAACTTTAATTTACTTAAATCAACCTCTAAATCATTCAATTATACAAAATTCTCAAATCCCTTAACTTATAATTAACACTCAATATACTAAACTTTGAGTTTCATCATCAATCAAATTACTAAACAAATAATCAACTTAATTACATAAGTTTAAAGTTTTCAATTTTTACCTCTAATTTCTAAATCTCACTCACAATATCAAAATTTTCATTTCAATATTAGATCTCATCATTCCTAAATTTCAGTAACTCATTTGTACTATCAATTAACCCATAATTATTCAATTTGATCAAAATTCCTAATTTTTTTTATTTAGGATTCTAACAAAAATATCCATTTTCAATTTATAAACTCTGGCCACAATCTAAACTAACTAAATATCAATAACTCAATCATTAAACTCAAATTTAATAAATAAAATTATCATATTAAATCATTTCTATACTCTAACATTTAAACCCTAACCCCAAATTCTTTAAATAATATAATAGATAAATTCTAAACTAATTAAATATAAGTATTCATTTATCTCCATAATTCTATGGTTCTCATTTATTAAAAATTTATATTTATTCCAAATCCTAATCTTCAAACTTACTTTGCTTCTAACATAAATTATATTATATATATTATTCAACAGAAGCGGCTTCTACTTCTTCTTTTTCTTTTATTTTATTTTATTATTTTTTTATTCTCTTTTTTATATTTTTTATAGAAACAATAATAATAATACTATTATCATTATTATTTCATTTTAGTTTCTATTTTTTTTATTTTAGATAAACTCTCTTAAATTAGTAATCAAATAAAAAATTTATCTACTAAAAATTAGTTTCTTCTAATGTTACTTAAATTCTAACATAAAAAATGGAATGTTTTAAAGTCTACCTATTGAATTATACCCAAACTCCCCCCATAAAATATAAAGGGTAAAATAACACCCAATATCCTGATATTATTTTTCATATGTGATCAGTATCCTAATCTTATTTATGGTACAATTTCACTTATAATCTTTTTAATTTGGTATAATTTTATCCATAATATTTTTAATTTGATACAATTTTATCCATAATCTTATTTCTCAAGTACTAAAAATTATATCAAATTAAAAAGATTATGTCTGAAATTACACTAAATTAAAAAGATTATAAGTAAAATTGTACTAGAAATAAGATTAAAATACTGGCCGCATATAAAAAAATAAGATTAAAATATTAAGTGTTATTTTATTTAAATATTAAATATAAAAAAATGGTTCAATTATTCATCTAATAAATAATTTAGTTTATAAGTAATAATGAGCGTTGACTTTTGTTGGGACCTACAGTTTTGAGAGTTGACCTATAATCACCAATTCTCCTAATTATATGAATAACTTGCACTTTTTTTATTGCATCTCAGTGGATGTGGGCAATTTGTTTGAGGTAGGATTTAACATTAAATATTGACATCTCCTAACAAAAAAATTGAAACTTAATATTGACATCTCCTAACAAAAAATTTGAAACTTAATTCACTTTTATAAGAGATTAACATATTCTATTAATTATATTCTGTTGGCACCTTTTTATTAGGCTAACTACATAAAATAGTTATCCAAAATAATCTACAATGTAATATTTAAAAACAAGAAAATTGCTATACAAATTTAAAGTACCAGGTCATTTTACCTTGAAATTTACGTTTATTTCAATTTTAAAATACTACTACTTCTTTCATCAACTCAATAACATCCAACAAAAAAAAATTGTAAGAGAATGACAACTATAAATTCTATGAAATAATTAATTTAAAAATAATAACTTATATATAATTAAAGTTTTATATTAATATTATTAATTTTTATTTTTTTTAAAAAAATATTTCAGTTAAGGAGTGAGTATATTTTTCAATCACTTTCTAAAGTAAAACATTTGTTTATGGCCAAAGAATAGAATAAAAATACAAAAGTCTAAGACTCCTGAAATTCCCAAACTTTTTTATTGAAAAAATGAATTACAATCATAGTTGCAATCATTTCCCATTTTACTCATTTACCCAAAAAAGAATCCCCAGGCACTTTCTCCAAGAATCTAATGGCAGAAGTAGAAGCAGAGATCCTCGAAATACCAGAGTTATGGTCACCTGTTCCTCATTACCCCCTGGAAATCTTCGACCCACCTCAAAATCCCGAAGATCTAACAAATCAACTACCCTTGGATTTCATCCAAGAAAAGTCATCTAATCCGTCGGCTGCCATGCAGACGCTGTCAAAAGAGAAAGATCCTTCCACCCCAACTTGAGACACCCGTTCTCTTCCACCAGAGTGTACCCTCTCCAAGGGTACATACCCAACAAGAGGCTCGCTTGGGCAGCCGGGTTGCCCTGTAGAGATACGGGTCGGAACCCGACCCTTCTGAGCTCATCGCCCCATCTCTCGACCTTCACTTCTCCGGTCCTCTTGGGCCCACCGACGGCCACGATGTTCCTTATCTCGCACCCAAACAGCTGCTGCTCCACCGTATGCCTCTCTGTGCTGTCCCCACTCAATCCGTCCCCCAGCGCGTCGAACAACGCGCTGTAATAATGCAAGGCGTCCACGAACCTCGCGAGGAAGTTCCCGGCGTGACTCAGATCCTGTTCGACCGTCGTGATCAGCTTCGGCCTCAACAGAGTCAATAGTCTCAACGTCCCCAAATCGCTTCCGGTGATATCGTACAAGCAATGGTGCATCCAATGGACCACTATGGCCTCGTTGGGCCTCACTCCGAGTTGACTCAGTTCGGTTATGTTCCCGATTTTGCCCTCCACAGGGTGAAACTCGAACGGCAAGCCAAGTGAGCTTGCAAAGTCGGCGAGTCGCCGGCCGGTGGATTCGAGCAACTCGGCGGAGGATCCGAATCCGGTGATCCTCATTGACCGGATCTTCTTCGACCGGGAGGCGAGTATGTGGAACAATCCTGGCCATTGAAGGCCCTGCATGATGTCCAGGTCGATGACGTGGACGCAATCTTCGCCGTCGAGGGCGTGGAAGATGGCTTGGTTGGCGGTGAAGTGAGAGAATTTGACGAGAGGAGAGACGGAGTTGTAAGATTGGAAAGCGCTAAAGATTCGCTGAGATTGAATAAGAGTGTGCGATTTCATGGTGAGAGGCGAGTAAGCGCCGAGGCAGGAGCTAACGACGCGAGCCTGAAGCGCGTGTGCAAAGTACGCGCCGATACGTTCCGGCGAAGTCCCGTACGGCGAGGAAAGCTCAGCTATCTCCGGCAAGAGGGCACTGGCATCGTCGAGGTTTTCCATGGCGACGCACTCGGCGCATTGTAGCAGCAGCCCGAGGAGTCTGAGACCGGTCAACTCTGTTCCTTCCAAAGGTGGCTCCTGATTCTCATGCCCCTCCCCTTCCTCAACAGTCTTCTCACCGGAGACAGAAGCCTCACCGGAGAAATTCCTGCCGGAGCTGGGCCTCTTAAAGGAAGAAGGATCATCACCGTTGCCACCGGCGTCATCAAGGTCGCGATCCACGCGCTTGGTCTTCATGGAGGAAGAAGCACCACCGTTTGGATTCTCAGAAAGTGAGGATCGATGGACCAAGCTTTGAAGCATGATCGATGGATGAATAGAAGAGAGAGAGAGAGAGACTCGTGAAAGACGGGAGAGAATATGAAGCTTTGGAGGAAACTTTTGGGTTACAAGGGACAAAAGGGTGAGAGAAAGACAGTGAAAGATTAGTGGCGCAGCAGGGAGAAGGTTTGTCAAGAAGGAAAGAGAAAGAGAAAGAGAAAGACAGAGAAAATGCGAGAAAATAAAAAAAAGGAATGGGACAGAAAGGTTGATAACTTTGTAGCTGAGAAAAAAGGTTAAGGTTTTGGGTTTGGGTGTTATTGTCCTCGTCAGGTGCTCCGTTTTGTTTGGTGTTACGTTCGTTTGTACGTTATATGGAATTAGGGAGACTAATGACAGTGATTAAGGTTTTGATTAATAGGAAAAGTGATAATATAATTTTTGTTCTATTAAATTTATTTTTATTTTAATTTTAATCTTTAAAATTTTAAACTAAAAATTTTGATTCCTCAAATTTTTTTTATTTAAAATATTATTCTCTATAATTTAAAAAAATTTAGATTATTTTATCTATTGAAGAATTAAAATCCTTTAGTTTAAAATTTAAAAGATAAAAATAAATTCTATATAAATTTGAGGGACAAATATTATATCGACCCATAGAAAAATTAATAAAAGAATTATTGAGATCTCAACAAAAAGATTTAATTATTAAAAAATTTAAATAATATAAATTTATTACTAATTTTTATAATAGAGAGATTTTGAATAATTAAATCTTTTATTTAAAATATTATTGTATTTTTTTTAAAATTTATTTGCAAATTTCGTCATCTTTGGATGCTTCTCATTTGGGACATTGGTTATGCCAAATTTCCCGGAGATAAATGTTAGTCCTACGTCCCATTGACAATGATAACTCTTGTTTAATAAATTTCCTTACAATATATAATTACTGATAATGACCTCTTGATTATCTCATTTGTTTCTATTTTTTAAATTTCTTATCAATATTATTATGAATTCGAATGTCTTCCATATGGGTAACACTATATATACTACTCTCAATTTTATATAATATTAAAAATTATAGATATTAAAATATCTCTTTTATGTATATTACTCAATTCAATAGCCATGGATACCTACAATCGATGTCTCTATCTTACCTTTGAATATGGTGGCAAATAAAACAAAATAACGTTATTTAACAAATGCTAATAAAAGTTAAAACATATGATAAAAAATAGACTCATATGTCACAAGGACGCAAGTTCGATTTTCGCTGCTGTCGTGAAGATTCTTTTAGTAGACGATCTCGTAAGTCCTGTAAATGCTCTCTGAACCCTAAAATTATATTCTAACCTTAGTAGGAGACAGATATCAAACTTATCTCAATTTTTTATTTACCAAAAAACGTTATTTAACAAATAAAAAAATTGTAATTTATATATGGGTGCGTTTATATAAGATGATTTTTTAAAATGATTTATTTTTATTTATAAAAAACAATAATAATATCTCTAAATTTTTTCTTATCATTTTATATTTTTACTTCCATTAATTATTGATTAGACTCATTCTATTAATTATCATATTTATTCATTCTTTCTCCATAAATAAAATCCTTTTTGAAAAATAAATTACATTTATTTTATATATTTATTGCCTTTGACTAATTTCTTAATCTGTATAATTTAGTTATTTGTAAGCTTAAATATATAAAAACTCCTTAAACTTTAGGTTAGTTGCATATAACCTCTATAACTTTTAAACGTTTAAATTAAGAACTATAATATTTCATATTTTGATTATCAAACTCATGTCGTCAAATTAACAGTTTTTTCAATATCATAATTTTTATATTTTATATTATATATTATATATCACGTCATTTAAAAAATAATACTTTGATAATTTAGATGTAGTTATAATGGGCAACTAATACAAATTTTAGAGAGGTAATTCTCCTACTTCACTGATCTCTACTTCAGACTATTGGTTAGGAGATGTTTGGGTTCTAAAGTGAAATTATAGTTTGATGGTAAATGACTAAAATGTCATTTATTTATTTATTTATTTTTGAAAAATAAATAAATAAATATACACTTATAAATACTTATAATGTATTGTATCAAAAGTTGTTAGAATGTAATTCACCTATGAGAACTTTCAAATGGTATGGTTAACAAGTTCTCATACCGAGCTTGCTTGTTACAATACGAACAACTTGTTAAAATTCTAACATAACTTATCAATTTGGATATTATATTTGTATTTATAAAATATCAAATTAATAAATATTGTAATTAATTTGGTTTTTTTATCTTAGAAAGTATTAAAATCATAGTTTTAGTGGAAGTAGATTCTGAAAGAAGCATATAATGACCTAGTTTTACAGAAGTCAATAGTTTCCAACGTAGATGTATATTGATATAATAATAATAATAATAATAATAATAATAATGATGATGATGATGATGATGATAATTTGACTTTATATAGTATTTTGATATTAATTGAGCTTAAACAAAACCTTGTCTCAGTCCCTGCATTGCCAGCGTGATGAATACAACATATTTCAGAAAATGACAAATGTTTCAAGAAAAAAATAAAAGACATAAGTAATAATTGAAAAATAATTTTAAAGATATTCTAGTTTTACATATTATATGAAATTATGGATGATATTACAAAAGATGCAAGGCTCTTAAAATAAAATGCATGCTTGTATACAGAATAGCAAATGGTCATCTCATCTAACACTATTGTATAATTTCTTACTATTAGAACTCATCATCTCTAATTAAGCTAGTACATCGTCTACTAAGAGAACTGCGGGGTAGTAGTAGTAAATCTCATATACATTTTAATACGGAGAAAATAGGGGATAAAACTACTTAATTTTTTTCGATCTTTAATATAATTAAGACCTGTTTATATTATTTTTAGATTAAGAAAATTAAATATATTACTTAATTATAACATATGTAACTTGATCTCCTAAAAATATTCTTTTATAACATTATATTATATATCGATTTATAAGTTAGGCAAATTAGTTATGAGAAAATAATAAATATTAAAGTATTATATTTAAGACTAAAATTCACCGTATAACTAGATCTGACATTTAGGACTGAAAGATCATAATTTTTTCATTCATAAAAGTATTTGAACTCTATGCTTTACTTAATAGTATTGAATCATTAACAGGGGTTGGATCTAGCAAAATAGCTAGTTTCTCATAATATGGGGAATTAATGTTTAAATCACTGTTAAAAGAAGTGTTTATGTTTAATGACTGATAATATCTCAAATAAAATTTATCTCTAATAGAAAAATACACATGCTTAAAAAAAGAGTATTAAATCCATTATTTACCGTCATATTCTTGTTTTGTTCAATGAGGGAAGAATATACCAATTCTTTGGCAGTAGGAAGCAAGCATGGGAAGACAAGAAGAAGAGACGTGCTTAATTATCTCTCTCACTCATCAGTCCATGATGATGATCTCATTCTCATCTTATAGCACCAATTATAAAGCTCATTTCTTTTTTGTACTACTCCTTGGATTCTTATAGTAGGTTATGTTGAAAAAATTTCACCCATGCATCCTTGATGGCTTGATAAGTTCAAACCCACTATAACTAGGTTCAAATAACAAGTATAAAAAATATAGAGAAACATATATATATATATATATATATATATATGAAATATATTATAACGATAACAAATCCTTTGAGAGAATTATATTTCAACAGCTCCAACAGCTAGCTGTTAGGGTTAAAGAACCTAAGGTCTTATGAGATCTCTCTTTTAATGTCATATTCTCAACTTGTGAGACTTAAAACATTTATCTTTTTATCTAAAGAAAATTGGAATGGTCAAGCATGATATAAGTTTTCTTTTAGTGTTTGTGTGGATTGAGAGAGATCACCAAAAAAAAAAATCTAGCTCTTTATATCTCTCTTCCACCAGTGTCATTTGCTATGACGCCATAGTTAGAGTCTGAGTGATTATGTCTGTCTGTGCAAGTTCAATATCATAAATCAGGAATATCTAATATATAATTTCTAAATCAACAAGACAGGTAGAAGGAAGTTGATATATTTTCTTAAATGAGGTCTTAATTTTAATATGCATTTTACTTTATTTTAGTGAGTTAAGTTTTTGGGATTGAGTAAGAAGATATGCTTTAAGATTCAAATAACACTTATAAAAATATTTATAAATTACTTATTAACGAGTCCAGACGTCTATTATCTGAATCTATACTTATCATCTATCGAGATTTGAATCTACAGTATATTATTATGAAATGTAGTCACATCCTTACAAGATGAACTTACTGGAATCTTACCATATGTCCATGTTGAAGGGTCAAAAAAGGGAACAAGGGACAGCCCCCACCTCATGGAACTCAAATGCCTTCTTCTGTTTTGTCCTCTCTTTTTGTCTTCCTTCACACTTTGCATTCCTATTCTCTTGGTTTCATCTGCCAACAAGCATATACCTTACCCTCATCTCTTTCACTTCTCTCTCAACCACTCCCTTTTTTTTTTCCTTTTCTTTTTCTCTATATTTATTCTAATTAATTTGTTCACTTCATTGTTATTTCACATTATTTATTTCAATGTACTAAAATTAACATTACTTAACATTACATTGATATTTTAAAAAAAAAAATTTGGATACCCTATAATTGATGCTTTCTCTTTGTCTCATCTGTTTCTATAAAATTAATATATTATATAAAAATAAAATTTAATAGTAACTTTAGTTATTAAAAGTAATTATTATTTTTTAACAAAAACTCTTGAGATCCAAGTTGTTGAGGTAATTACTTTTTGGAATAATATAATATTTCGAAGGTGTGATGTACTTTTCGGGGTCTGTCTTTATAAACATAACAAATGAGATATTTTCTAAAATATAGAGACTTCAAGGGTTGAAATACGATTCATTGCACTCATATATCATAACATACATCATCTCCACATAAATATCTTGTAATAAACTTTTTTGGTACGAATATCTTCGAATATTTTAGTGTGAGCTAAGTTGAGGGTGGTTTTGTTATTAAAATTTTTTAGGCCAATTTAAAACAATGAGTAAATTGATTATTTATCTCATAAAAGATTATTCTTATTGTAGACACTCAAGAATAAATCCTCTCAATTTACATTTTTTTTAAAAACATTTCTTCTAATTAAATTGGTTGTTTTACTTGTGCAAATGGAGAAAGGAGGCCATGAGAGTTATATGTGGTCATAAAGTATCTAATAAGTTTAAAGGAAAATTTTATCAAATTACTATAAGACCATTAATGCTATATAGTAGTGAATATTAAGGTTTTTTTAGGTAAGTTTAGGATATCTATCGTTGTAAGTAGTGACTAATGCTCTCCCACTGTAGACTTTCTAAAGTGGCTTTAGTACTAGCAATGAGACATTCTCTATACACAACCCCAGGGATCAAATCTCTGACTAAAATACTTAAGGAACTCAGCTAAGTGCTAACTATGCTAGGCCTAATGGTTTGAATGTTAGGCTTTAAAGATACAAGACTATAAGATTGGGGTATCAAAGATAAGGATGTTAAGATGGCTGTATAGTCATATAAAAAAAGATAAAATTTATAATGAACATATTTCATAAAGGGTTGTTGTGATGTCCACGTAAAAAGGTAGATTAGGTAGTATGGAATCATATAAAAAATGATAGAGAAAAATTGAAGATAATATTGAATGAAGTTAATGATAGAGAAAAATTGAAGATAATATTGAATGAAGTTATTGAGCAATCTTTTTAATTAATAATATATCCTAAAATTTGGTTGTTGGTGTTCATAGTACAAGTAATAGAACAAAAATGTGTAATCTTTTTTTTAGTTTATACCAGAGTATCCCTTCACTCGATAGGTGAGAGATTAATCTCCCGAGTACTATAGAGATTCAGTTACGAGGACAACCCTTCCAAACACACCAGCTCCATTCTCATTCTCTAAGGATAGAACCCGAAAGCGATAGTTAAGAGGTACAAACCCTCAAACATATGTGCCAACATGCATTGGTCAAAAATGTGTAATTATGTGTTAGTAGATCGTGTTGATATTACTGGCCCGTAACAACAATGCCCTGTCTAGGTTATGAGCCCAATAGTGTTATGTATGGATTCTTTGTTTTTTTTTAATATTAAAAAGTTTAGGTAAGTTTGATATTAGTTTCTTATTAAAGTTAAGGTACAACCTCAAAGTTCATGGATTGCCTATAGGAGATTTAGGAGATCGTTTACCAAAAGAGCCCTTACAACGGTAACGGGAATCTAATTCGCATTCTTATAGGATATGAGTCCGTTCTTTATTATCTATGCCAACTCTCATTGGCTGGATTCTTTATTTTTGTTCAATAATATTTTCACATAATATTGATGTGCAATCTATATAGCCGGACCCACCTAATAAGATAAAACTAAAACTTGCTATTGTTGGACTTGTTGATCAGATTTCTTACCGTAAAGAGATTCACCTAATATAATATATATATATATATATATATATATATATATAACAATACAAAATTATAAGACATCGCATTGTTTATAAATTATAAATGTAGCCACTTTATTTGATGTCTAAATTATACATAAGAAGCACATTTGGTAAAACTTATTTGGAACTTGCCCTTCTTTACCTAACATGGAGCATGTGATTGCTTTATATGTATAACGGTATAAAACTTATTTGGCCGGTGGACACTTATTGAGTTCTTTTATTATATTTTGAGAGAAATTATACAATTAAAATAATTATAAGTACAAAAAAAAAAGTTAAAAATATTAAATTTATAATAAAATTCAAATAATTTTTAATATTACCCTTATTAATTATACTAAACCCCAATATCATATTAACTTTTATTCTTTCACTACCTTTATTAAAAATATGGGTATATATAAAAAAAATATTCAATTCTAAAAAGGACCAATAATATCTTCTAAAAGGCCCCCTATAATAAGAATGAGAGTCAGTGGCAGAGATTGAGGCAACATTTTTCTTGAATCTAAAAAATTTAAGACAAAATGAAAATGAGAGGATATTAGGTGTTAGGGAAATATCCTGAAAAGATAAAGGTTCTTTCTAGTTTATGCAAAACCAGATGGGTGGATAGAAGTGGGACAAACATACCTAAAATGGGTTTGGTAGGGAACCTTGTTTCTATTATTACAAGACTTTAGATTGTAGGATCCTCATGTGATTCAAACGGGACCAATCTCAGAAGAAAACATGTGGTTTGGCTGCCACCCCTCCTCAAAGTCTTACACTTTTTGACATGTTGGCTGAAAAATATCATTACAGATGACTTGTTCAGTGTAAACTTTTTGCACTCCAATAGCATTAAAGAAACTTTTGTCAATTTGTTTTTTTCATGAAATCTATTTGGCTTACATTAGATCTCTAACGTTCATGCATCTGTGTAGTAAAATAGTGAGGGACATAAGAACGTATGATTGTTTATTAGGTCAACGTCTAATAGTTACTTACTATTCTCTCAGTTTCTCTCCAAATATTTCATATACACTACAATTTAAATAAAACCGAGTTAATATAATCTTTAATCCTGAATTTTATTTTAATTTTTTAAATTTTAGACTGGGTTTTGGTTATTTTAAAGGTAAAATAATCTAAATTTTTATTAAATTATGTGGATTAATATTTTAGCTAAAAATAAATTTGAGGGAAAAAATTTTTAATTTGAAACTTAAAAAACTAAAACTAAAATTAGTGTAAATTTAAAGAATCAAAATTATATTAATCCAACAAAATTCGATTACTTGTTCCATTAAGGGACTTGAACTATTCAGACTTCATCTGGAGAGTTCAAATTTCTCATCGCAATCTTGGAGAAACATTAAGAGGATTTTAACCTTTGATTTCTGTCCATTCCTCACTCTACTCTTACCATTTGAGCTGGTCTAAGATAGCTAAAAATAAGAAAATTGTTAAATGGTTCAACTTAAATGGAAACAAAATGAATTAATAATGGAGCTAGTTTTAAAAAATCTTGTTCGCTTGATCATTTCTGTTGTACTGTTCCAAGAGAAGATGACCCCGATCTTTTTATTCAGTTCATTTATGATTGTGCCCTGTGTAATTCTCCTGGGTTTGATGTAAGAGTTCTCTGACCCAAAAGAAAGAAGAGAAAACCCCTTCGAGAACTACAGATTACTGTATTAATTTTTCAACTTCCATTAAGTATCAATTATAACTTTATTACTCAATCTGCTCTCTTGTCCTATTTATATTTATCAGACAGGGAAAGTATAATCTTTTTAATCCTAATTTTATGACATGTTATTGACTTTTTCTTATAAGTTTCTCTATTTACCCCATATTAAATGTTAATATATGTTATTAAAATAATGGCAAAATATTATATTTAATAAGCGCAAAGTTAAAAATTTATTAAAATTTTAGACACAATGAGTTTTAAATTTTTAAGGGTAAAACGTGGTTGGAGTCACTTGTAAATGAGACCAGGGCAGTAGATCTTAGATATTGGGGATTCCTATGAGACAGATTTTTTTACTCCAAATTGGGGGGGGGGGGGGGGGAACTACTAGAATGAACAAGTTTACTTTTTATCCATGTGAAGCCAGAAGAGGTTCAGACAAATTCGATTGATGGAAAAGCATGCATTCAAATTGACAAACTAAATACAACCTTTGAATAATAAACATGAATAAACCTCAATTTTCTCTTCTTTACACACAGGCAAGGGATTTGAATCAAAACTAGTTCCCTGACCACTTCTCAAGACTGGGAGCTCAAAAGCATGCATGCAAACAGAGCTTTCAATCTTGTACAAGATGATAATTTATATGCTAAAAGAAAGACCAAATAAAATAAATTAAAAATTAAGAAGCACTTTCACCTGAAAAACCAAAATGCATATTACTGCTGACGCTAGTAACGTTTCCCAAGAATTACGCCCAAAATCACCGATACAAGAGCAATTCCCAAGATAAGCTTGAAGTTCATCGTTGCCGGTGAAGCCTGGCTGGTTGGCACATGAGTAGTCTCTGCTGAAGAGGGAGTTTGAGAAGATGCTGAATCTGACTTTTTCTTGCTCTTTCTTTTTGATGGAGTGAAGATGCTTGATCCAATATCCCTGGATTTGACTTCTAAACCGTCCTCAGCGCTCTGTAACATCCAATTGAAATGTTTAAAAAATCTATCTATTTTCTAGAATAGACAAAAGAGTATTGCACTGAGTTTAGATGTTGTTGAGGTACAAAATCATTTGCCACCCTTTACCAAGAAATACTCCCTACTCTTTTTAATATAGAAACTAATTGATTTTTTTGGATAGATTAAGGAAACTAAATAAATTAGTTAATTATGACCAAATCCAACCTTTCAAGACGAATTCATATTATATACTCTTTAATCTACCCAAATTAGTCAAGTAGCTCTTACATTAGTAATAATTAACTGATTTATTTGACTTCTTTAATCTATCCAAAAAATTCACCTAATTTTTATATTAAAGACCGAATAAATATTTCAATATGAACAGCTGAGGAAACGATATGTACATATCATTAAATCCATAACAAGTGAAAGTGAAGATTAATTTACACACAAAACATACTGCTCAGAACAGTGGTGGTTCTGAAGTCCTAGCTCATTTTCATTTATGTTTTTGCGTTGGCATTGAAATGATAGTTAATCTTGTTAGCTTCTATAAAAAAAAAAAAAAGAACATGTCTAGGAAGAATTGGGAATATGATGCTCAGGGTACTGACGCATGCCGTGAGAATGTGCCTTGGGATTTTTAAAAGGCGAATTACCTTGTCAGATAATTTACTTCCAGCCTGCTGCAATTTCTGCTCCAGTTCTTCCTTTTGCTTCTGTAGAAGAGAAATTTCCTTGGCCTTTGCTTCAAGTTGTTCATGAGCATTTTTCAGGTCTGCTTCGTGTTCTGACTCTTTCTGAGATCCTGCTTCTTTCTGCTTAATAGTAAATTTTTATTAGAAAAATGGAAATCAACATCATAAAAAATCACTTCTGATAGAGATATCAATCTCTGAAAACTAGGATAATTTTTTGAAGGAAAATAGATATTGCCTGCATTGAGAAAATGACTACAGAAAATACAAAATTTAGAACCTGAGGAAAACATTGAGTTTAAGCATGAAAAACTCTAGTAGTTACTAGTTAGTACCTTTTCTTTCAGGACAGATTCAGCTGTCACCAATTGCCCTTCAATTTCCTTCAGACGATTTTGCAACACAGGTTTCTCAGCAGCCTCAGTCATGAGGTTTTCAACCTCGGATCTCAACGCATCTTCTTTCTCCTTTTGTTCTTTCAACTTCTCTTCAAGCTCCAATATCTGAGACTGTAGTTCCTTCTTTAAATTTTGATTTGTCTCATTGAGTAAGCTATTCTCCTCAGTCACTGAAGACATCTGCAAGTTGAAGTCATTTTCATTTAGATTGTTCGTTCGTTCTTATCCTTGTTTTCATAAAACAAATAAAATAATAAAATGTGATAAAAAATAACAACAAAACCAGAAAAGGCAAATAGAGGCAAATTATTATTAATAGCCGCATCTGAACCTGAGACTGCAGTTCCTGCAATTCGGCAGCATGCTTTGTTGCTAAATCTTCAATGGCCTTCTTTGCATTGAGAAGATCTTGGAATGTTCCATCCTTTTCAGCTAAGGATTCAGAAATCTCAGACTGTAAATCATTTAATTTGGATTCATACACAGCTATTTCCTGACTAAGCTTAGAATTCTCCTCTGTTAGTCCCGAGCCCTCTTTCTCATAATGGAGGGCCTTGTTTTGCAGTTCCTCAACAACAGTTTCGAGATGCTTGAACTTTTGGAGACTCTCATCCAGCTCCATTTTATGTGTTTCAGATGTTGCAACAGCTTCCTGTGCTTGTTCTTTGTAAGAATTAATTAGGCCTTCTAGCGTATTTAACTTCTGAATCAAGTCATTAGCTTCATATTCTTTCTCGGTATGCCTCAGTATTACTTCTTGTAACTGTGACTGTGCTTCTAAGATGCGAGATTCATATACACTTTGAAGTTCAGAGGATTTTGCTTGTGAATCATTCAATTCTGCTACAGTTTTCTTATGAGAAAGCAGTTCTTCAGCAGTGGCTTCCTTCTCTGATACAGCTGAGTTTAATAGCTCCTGAAGTTCATCAAGCTTGCTCTTTAGCTGAATGTTTGTTCCAACCAATAATTCATTCTCTGAAATAGCCTGAGAACACTTGTCCTCGACATGTATAATTTGTCTCCTCAGATCTTCATTTTCGCTCTCAAAAGAAGCTAGTTTATTCAAACTACGTTCCAATTCATCCTTCAAAGCGTTTGATTTTTCAGCAGCTTCAACCGCCTGATCCTCCAAAATCTTAATTTTCTCAAGCAGGGATTGAACCTCAGAATCCTTGCTGCTAAATTTTTCTATAGCTTCTTGGAGCCTAGTTTCTGAGTCTCTCGCTATAAATTCATGTAATAGTTCAAGTTCTGAGTTTCTTGCAGCAACCTGCTCTATATCTCTGCTTTTTACTTCAAAGTTTTCTTCAGAAACTCTGAGTTTCTCCTTTATCTCACTTTCTCTTAATTCCACAGCCTTGAGGTCATTTTCAGTGCTTTGCAACTTATCTTGCGTGAGAGTCAATTCATTCCTCACAACTTCCAATAAGTTTTCTGTTTCAGCAAGCTTCTCGTTCAAACCATTTGACGCATCTTCTAACCTTTTCTTCTCATCTGTCACTGCAGTCAAAGATTCTTCCAACTGCCTTTCCTTTTCACTAGCTGTCTGCAGAGCTAACTCAAGACTTGAAGCCCGTGCTTGAAACGCCTCGAGTTCTGTTGTTAAATTAGAAAAATTGTCAAGGTGGTTCTTCGCATCTGCTTCTGAGTTGCTACATTTCGTCTCCAATGAGCTTATCTGTTGTTCAAGTTCCTGAATTCTGTATTTCTCTGCTTCAAGTAATAACTCCAACTCATTTGCCTTTTTGTTAGCATCCTCAAATTTGGAATGGGACGTCTGATATAAATCTTCTAGTTCTCGGCTACGTTGATGATTCATACCTGCTCGATCCTCATGCTCGATACATTTGTCCTTGGTAATCTTCAGCTCCTCCTCAAGCTGGGAACTCCGCAGAGATGATTGATTCAAGTCAGCTTCCAATTGACTTACCTTTTCTGAATAGTCCGGCATTTGGGAACTAAGGAGATTCTTTTCTTCCTCAGCCTCTGTCAACTTAGCATTGAGCTGAGATATTTTCTCCAAAAATTCTGCCACTTCTCTCTCAGCACAACTGGTTTCCAGTTGTACCTGATTTATTTTTTGCTCAAGCTCCACATTCTTCTGCTCTGCAGCTATGAAGCGTGCTTCCATCTCCCTCAGTTGTGATTTTGCCTCTTCTGCAGCTGAATTTGAAGCCTGAATAAATTCCTCAAGCTCAACATTCTTTTGACTAGCAGTTGCTGCAGTAGTTTCAGACTCTTTATGGAGTTCTTCCAGAGACTTCAGCTTCTGCTCAAGCTCCGCATTATTTGAGAGTGTCTGAGACATAAGAGAATCTGCTTTACCAAAATTCTGCTCTGAAACCATAAGTTTTTCCTCCAGCTCGGTGCACAAGTCCTTAAACTGCTTCACATTACTCGTTAAATCTGCCACAGTTGCTTCAAGACCATCTTTTTCAATATTTAGTTTAGCCAACTCTTCTTGTACAGCCACCACCTTTTCTTCCTTAACCTTGAGTGCAGCCCCATTAGATTCCCTTGACTTCTCTTCTTCATCCAACTTCGTTTTCATGCTTTCCAGCTCAGAAATCTTTTCTTGCAATTCTTCTTTAGTAGAGGCAAGCAGATTTTGAAATGTCGATGCATCTTCCCTCAACTGAGCTTCTGAAGTCTTTTTCAGGTCCAATTCCTGGGTCAGCTCATCTATAAGGGATTCCTTTGAAGAAAGTCTCTGCTCCAAGTCCAATAGCTGGGATTTTGAGAGTGTCAACTCCTCTTGTACAGCAGAAAGTTCTGCTGCAGTAGTTTTTAGTGCTTCTTCAACCTTTTGATTTTCTGCAGTCTTATCATACAGCCGCTTCAATTCTTCCTTCAGGGAAGTCATTTGATCTTCCGTTTGTTTTGAATTCAGTTTGGTTTCTTCAAGAAGTTTCTCAAATTCTATAGCCCTCTTTGCCTCAGATTCAGTTTGTGAACCACTTTGCTTATGCAGCTCCTCAAACTTCCGTGCTTCATCCCCAGAAAGTTGCAATTCAAGTTGAAGTTCCTGCATCCTCTTTGTGGAGCTTTCAAGCTCAAGGCTCAAATTATCAAATGCCTCCTTGACTTGAACAAGCTCTTTCTGCTTCAACTCTTGAGTTTGCAATGCCTCTTCCAGAGTTCTGAGTTGCAAATTATATTTCTCCTCAGCTTCAATGATCTGTTCTTTCAATTTCTTGTCATTCAATTCAAGCAACTCATATTTCTTTTCACTTTCCTCCAAATTCTCTTTCGTCACCGCAATCTCACCCTTCAACTGAGAGTTTTCATGTTCAGAGGTTTTCAAAGATTCTGCTAGTCTTTGTAGCTCAACCTCAAGTTCATGTATCTTCTCATGTGCTTCTAGTAATTCTCTGCTTGAATTACTTGAGCTTCTTTCATTTGCAGAGGACTTCTCAGACGCTGTCTCAGCTGTGTGTGAACCATCTTTCGCATCCATTGCTTCCTTCTCAACCTTTATGAACTCTCCATCTAAGGCATTCTCTTCCTCTTCTTTCTTTCCTTCCTTTGTTACTTCAGAGATGTCAATATCTTTTTCCTGTCATAAATCATCAGAAAACAGACACAATGTAAATTACACCTTATGTTTGTGATTACTTTGCCTATAACATGATTGGCTACAATAAAATGCAATAGCTAATTATTCAATGTTCATTTTTGTGTTACAAGCAACAATTTTGAGCACTTTGGTTGTGGCTTGAGTTATTACATTAGTTACTCCTAAGGCAGCATGCAGTTTCACTAAAAGAATATAAGGACCATGCAATTAGATTCAAAGCAGCAAGCTTTTCATCTTGTCCAATGTTAAGCATGCAGATTTACTTGTTCTGAATGATAATTTTTTTCCAACGCAAGTCTTTTAAACTTCTCATGCAGAGATTCAATCCAAGTTGAGAAAAACCAAGTTAAATATTAAGCTGAAGTTTCAAGATAATAGATGCATATGTTAAAGTACATATTACAACAGGGATCAAATTATTCTTTCAAAGTGAAAAAAAAAGTCTCTAAACAAAATAATTATGACCAAGAAATTTATAATCTTCCTACTTTTCTTAAAGCTTAAGTTTCAAGATAATAGATGTGTAGGGATCAAATTATAAATTAGGATTAGTCTCCTGTATTTTTAAACTTAATACAATGTATTGCAGTTGGCACGACGGGTAATTCTACTGGTGGTGGTAGGTGCGTTACCACTGAATAAAATGCTAAAGTGAAACCATGCAAACTTTTCTTAAGGTACGTGCTTCTCACTCCAATTAAGATAGCTTTATACAATAAGCAATTTAAAACATAACCAACCTACAATGGTAATGCCTTAATTTGGTAACTATTTTTTGACAAAAGGTTCATGCTCATTTTGTTGTCCCTCCATTACATGTCAGAACTTTATATAACAACTAACTTCTATACTAACGAATGAAATGAGAATCAGACCTTAATGTCACCAGAATTGTTATCAGTCTCCACAACCTTTTTCACTGAAACTTCTGAAATGACTTGAGTCTCTTCTTCCATGTTTGCTTTCACTTGTTAGCTTGCTTCTCTGTGGTTAAAATATATAACTGATATATTGTAAGAAAGAAAAGAAATAATAATAGCTTGGATATACTTGATTCAGAATCACTATGGACTATAAATGATACGAAATAAAGAAAAGGTGAACTTGTCTAGATCAACAGGAAAAAGGAAGGGGGGAAAGAAAACCCAGAATTTCAGCACAAAATCAATAACATAACACTTGTCAAAAAATGTAACTAAAGCATTATTATTATAATGAGGAGGTACCAGGTCTTGGAATTTGGGAGTCGGTAGATTTAAACTCAAGTAATCAAGTCTTTGTGAGACTTAAATCCAAGGGAGGTGCCATTTAAACCAATGCTCTTGGGCAGAAAGAGGTAACTATTGTTTTTGAGAGGTCGGTTTACAGAACATGGAAAGACATTATTGCAGTGGCGTGTCACTAAGTTGGAGATCACCACCACTCTGACACACTAATAATACGTGTCCAACATGTGTAGATATGTGTCAATATTTCTTTTTGGCTCACAGTTGTTGGGCATGGCTATGACAATATAATACAATTAAATATCTTCTCTGATGTTTTTAGTTGTACAATTGAATAGTATGTTTAAGATTTTCAATTTAGTGTATTTTTGGGGGAAATAATAGTGTAAGGTACTAAGTAGTAATAATTGTAAATAGCATCTCACAGCTGGGTAGTGGGTAGGATTAGGGGAACAACTGCATTTCACAAATATAATTCACAACTTTTCAGAAGTCACCGTCATTGTATATCGGGAGAGATACGTAACAAAGTGATCTTAACAAAAAACAAAGAGAGGATAAATCTTGAACCAAAAAAAAACAGAGAGAATAAATTTAGTGCACACATCTCTTTCAACTGTTTATATACCTAGCATAATTAACCTAAAAAAGGTATTGCTATTTAAAAAATAAAGAAGTCCATCTATCAAGTGTTTTTTTTATACACATATACAATCATTGAAATAGATGTACAATATTATATATGCTTCCAAAAAGATATATTCAGATGCTGAACTCCCATGTGAAGATGTCACGTGGAATTATCACGTTCGACTTTTTGACATCTTGATCTTACACATACTCCATTGACGGATATGAACCATCAGATCGTGATCTAGCGACATTGAGTGAGAGGTTACAAATTTATTTATAAATAAAAGGGCTTTATTTTAATGCCATTAGATTACAATCTAATCGATACCATGGCTTCCTTTCTTTTTTAAAGTTTTTGGACCATTTTTATAAACCTGTTATTTCCCCCCTTTTTCTCCAAAATGGAATCTATCGTTTCGGTTTATTAATGGAGGCAAATTGCATCTGAACCTTCAAATCGGTGATGGGAAGGGGGGCCCGCATAAGATCTAACATTCAAAGATGCAAATGAAATTGCCTAAGAATGTGCCAGACGAAGCTTAATCACCACTCACTTACTAATGATGTCTGGGTGGGCCCACTTTTTGATTGTTAGCCACTCCACTGAACTTTTTTTTTTTAATAACTGTATCTTATTTCGCAAAGTTCAAAAGCGTGTGTTTTGTGCACACTCGACAGCTTAGCTTAATCATCTGCGGCGCCCCTCTCACAGCTACCTGGATTGTCTGTACACTTTGTATATTTATTTTATTTTATTTTTACAAAAAAATTTCATGTTTCTTTGTTTATTTTTTAATTTCCCAAATCCTCATCCTCTATGGGGGGGGGGGGGAATATCAAACCAACAACATAAGGGTGATTTGAGAAAAAGGTAGGGGTAAATACGAATTTTCAGGATAGAAATATGATACCGGGTTAGGCGGGCTTACGGAATATATCTGTTATTTTCCCTGCTCTCGAGTTTACTTTTCTACCCTTACTTCGGAAACTGCTCTGCTATATAATAAACCTTGATCAAATAATAGGCAAATGAGATCTCATCTGAGTATGTAACGGGATTGCTGGTTTAAAAAAATATGTAACGGGATTTATTAAATAAAATCAGCAAAACCGGGCACCATAAAGACAATTAATTAGGAATTGAACTAAAAACTGCTCCGTGATTTGTTTATTTTGTATGAATATTTCCCGATAAACGGCTGAAAATCTGCGAAATAACAAATCTCCGATCAGGGAAAAGGAAGACTCTGCAATCTTGATCGGAGCTGCTAATCAAGGAAAATTCAAATTGGCCTTTTACTTTTTCAGCTCATTTCTTCCTTTTTTCTGCTTTAAAATTTTAAAACCTTTTTTTTGAATAGTGAAAGAAAATTAATTGACAAGGGAAATTCACCTAACCTAACCCATTTATCAACCAAAATAGGAAAAAAACAATCACAGATCAAAACAACAGAAGATGGAATAATCATTGATCAAAGAGAAAGATTAATCAAGCAATTCCAATGTACTGAGCACAGCAGAAGCTATTGAGGCACTGATACGATTACGAACATATACACTCAAGTAAGATTCAAATCACGCCTTAAAAGATCAACTAAGATTCAAATCACGCCTTAAAAGATCAACAGTTTGAAACACAATCAAAATCTGCGAAGACGCAAACAACATCAGAGATCAAAACACTGAAGAATGATCGATTTCTGATCAAAGAGAAGCAAAATGAAACGGCCGCTGCACACAAATCACTCTCATACAACTACACACAGAGAAGAAATCAAAAGGAGTTGAAGAAGATTCAAAATAAGCTTTAAAACATCAACAGTCCAACACAAAGCTCAGAAAACATGAAGAACCAAAACAGCACACAGAACTTTAAATCAGGATTCATCTGACAAACAGAAAATCGATAAAGTTAATAAAACACCAAAAAAAATGCAGCTCCAAAGCAGCTCGGCGGATATATATATATATAAGAAGCAAAAGCGAAAATTGAAATAGAAGAAAGAGGAAGTGAATTCTTGCCTGAGAGAAAGTGAAATTCCCTTTTGATTGAAGCGAGCGAGTTGGTCTCTCTCTGAGAAAATATATAAATAAATTGAGAGATGTGAGAAACTGAGATTGGAAACGAAGGAAGAAAAGGAATGAATATGCCAATATGGAATTCGAAGGAGAGAGAGAGAGATTCCTTTGTATATATGACTTGTAAGACTATTATGGAGAAAGGAAGGAGGGAAGGAGTCTACTGTTTAACGCATGGGGACCCCAAAGGTGGGGCCCTGGATCACCCATATTCGGCGATTGAAGAGCTGAAACGCTGCCGGTTTGCACTTCCTTGGAAATCGTCCTTGGTTTTGCATTTAATTTACAAAAATGACATACTTTTTCTGTGGTCAAAGCTATTAGTCTTTAGTCTTAACTCATGCCTCATAAATCATAATAGCCCTTTGGACAAGATTTGAAATAATTAATTTTCCCAAGGTAAATTAAAAAATGATTTAAAATATTTTTAGGAAATAAGTAATAATATGAATATGATTAATATTACTGGATTTTTATAAAGTACTCGTATTGGAAAACATTCTTAATCTTTTTTATAAGTATTATACAAAATAGGAAAAATTCTATATAAAGCCACATGTAATACGGAAACTTCAAATCAGATTAACAAATTCAACAAATTTCTAATTAGTCCATGGACCCAATTTGTGAATGTTGGGTATTTTACTACATTACCCCTTTCCTTGTTTTTCAAACCCGCCTTATTGTTTTTTTAATGCCACCTCTGTTGACGACCGGCCGCAACGGTCAGAGCTCAGGCAGCAATAGTTAAAGCTCCGATGATAATTTTATCGCAAACGCTTTGTTGTGAATAGTTAATAGTTAATACTAACCAGTGAATTGCTAAATTATATTTGTTAATTTTTAGACATATCTTATCTTATCAACAATTTATTAATATTAGAAAGAAAACATAAGAATGTGAAGATAGTAAAACATGTTCGATCTTTAAAAAGTGTTAATTTATTATAATTTTAATAGCGGCTCTTAGGGAGATATTTTAACTCTTTGGTATATAGATTTATGTCTGAGGGTAATTGATAACTCGTCATACCCAACATTGATATTACCTAAAAAAATAGAGACTTTATTCTATTTTTAGATCGTGAGTAAACCTAATTTTTTTTTATAAATTTTCGTAACTAACAAAAAATAAAGTTGACTAAATTTGAAGGGGGAAGATTATATTATATATATATATTATATATATATATATCTTTTACTTACCACATGCACAAACCGTACTCTCGATTGGATCTCTACGTTCTTTGCCAATAATATTTTAGTAGTTAAGAGTAGACCCTGCTAATAGCAGAAATTGATTCTTTTTTATGTTGAAACCAAAAGATCAATTTCAATTAAATTGCTACGTTATGTATCTAAGGATTGGAAATTAGATTAGAACTTTTACTATATCTGTTTTTTGTTACTGTCTCATTTAATTAAATTTAAACATTGAATGATTAATTTGATATAACTTTCTTAAAAACGTGCTTTATAGTTATAAAATTTTAAATTTAATATTTTATATTTAAATCATCAAAATTCTTTCCTCTCCAAATAATACTTTTTTTTGTGACTCTACACCTATATTTTTAAATACCACATATTTAGATATGTCAAAAAAATATATTTCAATGTCATTTAAATTTTGTATTCTATTTCTTTGAAAAAACAAAATAAGTATTGAAATTTTGAAAACAAAATTATATGAACCATTTAAACCTGTGTAAATTTTGTTCATATAATTCCCGAATAAATTATTACTCGTATTTTTTACTTCACATAAGGAAGCATCTCTTTCTATCTCTATTTATGTTATCTGTGTGTTGCCTGAAAATTATTACTCGTGTGTCGGGCGCATGATCGCTGAGCAGCATCTTGTAACTCCTTCACCACGAATTTATTATATATATATATATATTAAATTCTTATATATTAATAGTTTGTTTAAATAATTGACCAAACAAGTAGTAGTAGTTTGATTAAAAATAATATCTTTTAATAGAGGTGGCATGAAGTGAACGCCTCTCTGGCAGGAGATCAACAAGTTGTGACTGTTGAGAATGCTCATAAAGTCCGAAGATGAGTTGGATTGTTTAATTAAAGGATCCAAAAAAAAAAAAATTCAAAATAGTCATATGCAATATTTTAAATTGAACTTTTAATTATATTTTGTTTAATAAAATTATATATGCTTTATTTTAAATAGGCTTAAGATTGCTTGAACTTATTCGAGATTTTCTGATTCATATAATATTTTAAAATATTTGTTAAAATATATCTAACATCTTAAAGTATTGTAAGACGTAGTTAAAACAATACTTTAGAATACTTGATGAAGTTTAACCCTTTTATATATATTCGTTGGTTCTTAATATAGGACATATTTAACTAATTTGATTAGATTAAAAATATTAATTAAATTAGTTAATATATCATATTTTTTTAAAATATATTAATTATATTCCTTAACTTCTTCATTCTTTCTCTTATTTAATTATTGTCGAAAGAGTATCAATATGAGTAATTTAAAAAAATTAATAAATATAAAAAATAGATATTATATTTAAGATTAAAATTAACTTATCAATTAAATTAATTTTTATATATGAGTATAAACATGTTGCTTTAAAATTTGAAGAATAATATTTTTTTAATATCAAAATGAAGCTTATTAGTTGATTTATCTAGAATTTTCGATGCAAAATGGAAAAGAATTTTCAAAACAAAAATGAATTATAATTTGGTCAAAACTCAAAGCACTTCAAAAAATGAAAACAGCAACTTGTGAAATTAAAGAAAAGTCCAGGGATAGAATGGTCAATTGAGAGAGATGTGAGGAAAAATTGAGTGCTTTTAGTAAAGGCCGGGGCGGGCGTATATGTGGCCGACCACACCGCCCTCGCAAGGGTGCAAACAAAAAATGACGACTACTTGTCCTTTCCTTCAACCAATACAACACATTTTTCTTTTTAGGTATCTTTGCTTTCTATTTATATGTTTAGAAATATGCAACAACTTTCATTATTATTTTACATTGGCATAATTTAAAAATAAAAACTATTTTTGGGAGTGTTGGATTAATTTTGATTAATCTTGTTGTGAATTGATATTAATTAATTATGAGTATTGATATATAGAACATCGATAACTAATTTATAAAAAATAAAAAAAATAATTAAATTGATTATTTATAAAAAAAAAAGTTTTGGTTTTTCTAAAAGCACAGTTGTTTGCATTATAAACTACTACTTTAATATAAAAATTTACTTAATATGTATAATTAATGGGGAAAATTTAAAAAAAATTATAAATTTAAAAAATAAAATAAATTTAAATTTTATATTTAAAATTAAAATAAATTTATTTACTAATAATATTTATATTTATATTTAGGATTGGAAGGTGTATTGGATTCAAAATTAAATTTGTATTGTTATACATCTGTGACCCTACCCTATGTTTGGTAGGGGTGGATTTTGAGAAGGGAGTATTCCTTATTTTGTTTAATTGGAGGGGATAGACTAAGGAGAGATTTTAAAAGCAATTTTTTAAAATCGGATATAATTATAGAATTAATTTTAATTTTAAATATTTTTTTTATATTTATCTATTTTTTTAAAAATATCTATATGGATACTCCCTCAATAATAATCAAATAAATTAAGGAGAGAGGGGATTAAGATAGATGATTATGATGTTTAAAAAAATATCATATTAATTAATTTAATTAATATATTTAATCTAATAAAATTAGTTAAATATATTTTATATTAAACATTGAAAAGTATTATACTATAAGAACAATATTATCTAAAAAGTATTTTCATTAAACGTTTTCTATATATATATAAAAAAAAGGCCAAGCTTTTTAGAAGGGGTTCGCACCTCCCATTGATTGAAAATAGATATAAATTAAATAAAGAGATTTTATCAATTTGAGGGAAAATTGATTTTCTAAAATTAAATCAATTTTTTTTTTCTCCCAAATGACAAATTTGCTTTAAGTTTCCTCCCAATTCATTGCGATGGATGTGCTTAAAGGTGATATATTAAAATGGAGTGTGGATATATATAAATATATAATATAATTGTGTGATGTGACGTCTATTCATAACCATATTCATATTATTTGATGGCATACTCTCTCTAAATGCATGAATGTATACATATGAATGGAGATAATTCAATTTGAAAGTTAGATGGAGAAAAATTGTTGATTCTGTATTTAATATACGATATATTTAACTAATTTGATTAGATTAAAAAAATAATTAAATTAGTTTTTATAATATATTTTTTTTTCTAAAATATCCTAATCATTTATCTTAACTCTCTCCATACGCTCTTATTTAATTATTATTCAAGGAGTATCAATAACGTAATTTAAAATAATTTAATAAATATAAAAAATATATTTTATATTTAGGACTAATACTAACTTTTAAATTATAACTTATATTAAGGATGAAAGAGTAATAATCAGATGAGATCCTATCCTTTGTCATTCATGTACATATGAAGGGAGAGTAATATGCCAAAATGAAACAAATAGAATAGGTTCTATTAATACCTCAAAATAATGTTTGTAACACGATACTGTATGTTATATGTATCTTGATACTTTTGAAAAAGTATTAATTATATCAATAAATCAATAAAAAGGAGTAATAAAGTATGGAATGATGTAGCACGTAATAATCTTTTAAAACTGGTACAATGTATCCAATTTTAATATATAGACGGGCTAAATGTTGTATTATTAATTTTTTTTATTAACAAGTTATTGGCTGAGATAATAAATAATTTTATCTTATAAAAAAAAGAACACAAATTTAAATTTTAAAAGATACACTTTTAAGAGGATTTTAACCTTGATGAGATTAGGTTTAAATCTAAAATAATTTAAAAATATCCTGAGTTTATAAAATAAATAGAGACTTTTTTCTCATTGATAATTCCCTAGTTGGCAAGCACATTATTACTGCAAACAAAAAATAGACGGTTAAAAAGGGATTTTTTTCTACAACAGTTTTAGAGGTACCGTCAATATTACTGTCGTTATAAATTGAAAAGTTTTATAGCGGCTTTATAACTGCATTATAAAGTGACTTTTGATTGTGATTATACTATTAACCATTGTGAGAAGTCACTAGGCCTAAACACACTATTTATCATCACAGTTACACTTATCAAAAGTATCAGATCATATCTAAAGAAAAAGTAAAAGATCTGGTGAAGAAATTGAAGGTCTAAAATTTTCTTCCATTGAAGTTCTTCAAACATCTTCTAAACAATTTCATCTGTCACCATCCACCATTAACTGCTATGGTTACCTCACAACAAATATTAAACCGAATATAGAGAATAAATTACAGATTTGACAAAAAAGTTAAATATCTATAAAGCTTTTACTATTAAAACTCTTCAAACTCCTTCTAACAAGATGGTGAAGAGATTCAAGCAAGTGCAATGTTAAAGGAGTGAAGAGAAAGATAACAAATAAAAAAAAAATTTACAAATATCGATGGCGAGCACAACAATAACAGAATGGGTGGTGACACTGAAAATTAGTAAAAATTACATATATTTAGTTGTCGTTGAAGTTTAGAGCAGGGAAAAAGTGAGTGACTAGGACAGAAGAAAGTGACAAATGAGACCATGAAACTATTCATCAATATTTTAGTTTTAAAATTTAAAATTTTTTATTTCGATTTCTTGCAAAACTATAATAAAAATAACTTTTAACGAAAAATTATAGTTAAAAGTATAATTTTAGTAACTTAATTATAAAATTATTATTGCTTTTTTTATAATTATTTTTTATTTAACTACTATAAAGTAGAGTTGTTAAAATTATATTTTTTAGTAATATATATAGAGATCTAATTGCATTTTTAGAAATGTTTAGAGTGTCAATTACTCATTCGAATTAAATCAATGTTAAAGAAAATATTCTCCAAGCCCACATCAATGGTTAGCACTAGGTCTCTATTACAATTAGACAACATTACACCAATTTTGAAAGTTGAATTGCTACATCGTTACACAATTTTTTTAGAATAGTGATTGATCCTCTGACAATATTTTAGAATAAAAGTGCAATTTACCATTTGCATGTATGATATAATATATTTTAAGTGATTTAAATGACATATTGTAATGAATGTTAGTTTTTCTTGTCAGAAAAAGAAATGAATGTTTTGATGGGGAAAAAAGAAATTAATAGTTATTCGATTACAATTTTTAAGTGTAAAGTTAATTGAATATATATAAAAATAAAAAAAATATTCCAATTCAGCTAGAAGAAAAGGCTTCTAAAATTGACGTATCAAAAAAAGGCTGCTCAAAATAATTCGACCAACATTTAATAAATGAATGATTTATTTGTTTTATATAACAAAAACAAGGTCAATATAGCTTCAAAAATGGTTGAGCATGCACGTAATTAGGTTGACTTGTCAAATTCAATAAAGCAATATGGAAGGAATGAAGTTGAAGCCATCGTTTTTGGCTTTGTAATCTAGTTTGTTTTTTTAAAAAAATATAATTATTTACCATTTCGCCTAACTCGTGGGGTCAGCGACTAATGCCAAGCTAACATTAAAAGATCCAACGCATTTCTTTAACACTAAAAATCCATCAATTAACACTATACCTTAAAATTATTAGTTAAAGAATATCGTCTATTTTTATAAAAAAATTATCAATTTTGTTTGTTTTTTTAAAGAAAAAACTGACAGCTAAGTTGGACCTGTCATTTTATTAGGAAATGAATCCAATATGACTATTGTAACCCAAGGGATGTAGATGTAGTAAAATGGATCAATTTGATAGGTTAATATTTAAATTTTTATTAAAAAAAGTATTTATTTTAATTTTAACTAGGAATAACTTTTTTAATGTGATTTTTTATTCATAAGTTTGGAATCGTTAATATTATAAATTAAGTTACTTTAACTATATATTTATAATTTGTCAGTTTATTAGTAATTAAAAGTTTCATGGAAAAATTTAATTAAGTCTCTTGAGTCTTGATCGATAAATCACTATTTATCATATTTAATTAAGGTGCTTTTGGAATTTGCTCCATATGTCCAAATTTTCTTTCTTATTGATATTGAGAATGTGTTGGAGGTAATACATTTGAATTTTTTTACGAGGATTTACATTTTCAATACTAAGAATCATCATCCATCATTTTCGTACAAGTCATTGATTTTCACTGTTTTTTTTTTTTATTTAGGTAAAGATATAATCATTTTTTTTAAATTTAAAATGTAAAAAATTCTTATTTCTCCTAATAAATACGTTTTGTAAAGTTTAAACTTATGTTCTCTTTTTTATGAGATAAAATTTATTACCACCTCAATCAATAGTTTATTGGTTAATTTTGTTTTACTATGCATAATCCTTTAATTATTGATCTAGATTTTTTTTACGGTAAACTAATTTAAGTTTTTTAATCCATGTCATATGGCATGAAATCCTCATCAATCTACTATGACAATTTCTATTAGTGAAAACAACAAAAATAATTACAAAAAATATTGTTATTAAATCCACGAGTTGACTCTCCGAGTTATCATTTTTGTCTTTGTAACTTATATACATAATCATATGAACTTGCTATTAAACTCGTGATTCGTGATAATAGTAATCTTGGTTGAACTTGCAACTTGCAAGTTTAAAAATTATATATATCTTACTCTAAATGTAATGCATACTCGGTTAATTAACCTATAGAGTTTTAGTTTTTAATATTAAATCCCTTGCTAAGGCTGTGAAACTCACAATTTAGTTTATATAAACTTGCGCTTGGTTAATTAAAATGTTTTATATATTTTAAATCTAAATTTAATGAATACTAGATAGAAATTAAAAAAAAAAGCTGAAACTTCAAAAAAATTATCCTTATGTTAAAATATATATATATATTTTTTTTTACTTATAGTGATTATGTTAAGTAAAAGGGCTATGATTCTTTTAAGGAAGACTGTGAGTTTAAACCATATGAATAAAAATAATATCTATTTGACAATACTTAAATTTAAATAAATAATACTATCTCTCTGCTTTTAAATATTAGAGGTTAGTTAAAAGTTTTATTTGATCTTAAATAGAAAATTTTAATTTATTCTATCTCTTTAATTTATAATTTTTTTAAATATTTTTATTGATTATACATATTAAACTTTTTTTGTCAAGGGTAATCGTACATAAAATTAAAAAAATTATATTAAAAAAATTAAAATATATTTATTATATATAATTAATTTAATTATTTTTTTAATATTAATAAATTAATTATTTAATCTTTATATTAAGGATTCGAAGATCAAATATTAAATAGTTACATAAAATTGATAAATAGTTGCATAAAAGGTAATAATTTTAGAAGTCGCAATATACATGCATGGCCCCACATGCGGGCCAGTGAACAGGTTAATAGCAAGTCGCCGGTTAAGGCTACGGAATACAACAACGAGCCAATAACAACCTTATCAGTTATCACAAAGCGAGAGACGATATACAGAGAGAGATTGGGCGAAGAAGGGAAATCAAAAACCAAAAAAGATTAAAGAGAAGGAGAAATAATGGACGGAATGCAGTTAGCGCTACCTATTGTTGGAATTGTAGCAGCCGCAGCTGTTACCTTCTACGCTGTTAGTTTTACTGAGATTCGAGAGGTAATCCTAATTTAACCTAATTTTCTCCCCCTCTCAATCTCCGCGTGCGCGAAGATTCAATTAATGCATTGACATGAATATGTGTGGTTGAATTGTAATTCTTGTTCCTTCGATGGAATTAGAAATCATTCAGAGAGCTGGACGACTCAGAATATGAGGGAAAAGGTGGCTTCAAGCCCTCTCCCAGCTCCAGAGAGAGGCGTGCCAGAAGAAAAGCTTCCAAAGGCAACAGCTCTTAATTACTCTTGCTATCTAATAGATTATGTGTAATTAATTCTTTTATTATTATTTGCATAATGTATCAGATGGTTCTATGAAGTGAAGCTCTTCGATATTCTGGTTATAAAGTATATTTGATCTATAATTTTTCTTGTATTATAATCTGGTTTGATTTTGATACCCACACACACACAATGTTGTATCATATTTTTGTACTAAATATTTTAATTCAATATGTTGAAGTTAAATTAAAAATATATATTACTTTTAATACTTAATCTAAGAGTTAAGAATTAGATAATTAATTTATAAATATTAAAAAATTAATTTAATTAGTTATTTATAAATTTAGGAGATAAAATAGATTAAATTTTAAGTCATGCTAATTAATAATTTATTATCATATATCTAATTTTAAAATTTATAATTATCTCTCATAGTCTATATTTTTTTTTAAGAATCAAACTTATAATCTAGAGAGATTTAATAAAATTTTATGTCACTAGATCAACTTTAAGAATACAATCTTCTAAAATTTCAAATTATTATTTATTCTTTTAAAAATTAGTATTTATTCTGTGTATCACATGAGAAACATAACTTTTCAAGAAAAATGTCCATAAATATGTTTAGAAATTTTATTACTTTATAAATACATGATATGTTTTTATTCATATCAATACTCAAATTTAAGTGCTTTTACAACAAATTTTATTCCACTAATTAGAGTCCACTGCATATATGTCATATCATTATTATGTTTTATTAACTACTAAATTTTTAAATAATTGTTAATTATAAGATCTTGCTTAATAATAAATTCAGGTACTTATGAGTAATAAATTTTCTAAACATGTATTTAAGGGCAATTTATCCTATCTTTTAATAAATTTTAACTACAAAATCTCACTCCTTAACAAACACTCGAGTAATAAAATGGTAAATCCACTTAAATTTATCCTATGAGCAATTTATCTGATCTTTTATATATATATATATATATATATATATATATATATATATATATACACATACGTATATAAAATTAATAAAAAATCATACTACATAAAAGCCGTATATAGTTCACAATCTAGTTACTTATAGAGATCCAAAAACTTTGAATCCGTCTCTTCCTACATTGAGATTTGCCCACTTTACTGTGTCAGCTTTCTTTTTATCTAGTTAACTTGTTCAACAAGAAAATGCAACATAATTAGTACCCTTCCTCAGCAACTATGCACATTTTAAGAACTAAAGCAAATATGTCATAAGATAAATTTAAATTAAACCTTGGAAGGAATCAGCCAAACAATTTATTTGCATTTACAGAAAGATAACAGGAAATGTTGACAGAAAAGAGATTACGGGAAATCATTTGTCTCCCAATTCACCAACAAAAATATATCTCTATACATTAAGCCATTAAAGCCCTTGCCATTATCATCATCATCATCATCATCATCAGTAAAAATCCATTACTTACTCTGAGACTTGAGTTCTTGCACCCTTTCCTCAGTGTTTTTTAGAGCTATCCCATAGATTCTGATTAACTGGGGGAACAAATGGACAATATCAGACTTCAAATAAGATCTTAGTTCTAAAGAATAATTGGACAAGAGTAGGCAGGGGAAAGCATCTGAGAAAAAATATGAGTATAATAGAAGGGGACAACAGTTCATAATGAATCATCACGAGGAAAAAAATATTAAAGCAAGTTGTACTAGATGACTGTATATGCCCATGGGTCAACAAGAACTCATCAAAATTGTGAGTTTGAGATGGTGAAATCCACCGATACACTCATTTTAATGTCTTTACCTCTGATCCTATCCATAAGCCACTTCCCACATGTTTCATCGAAATAAAAAAAATTCATTAACTTTATCTAAACATTTAATAAGTTCTCAACTTTACCCATATTAAATATACATACACCAACATTTAATAGGGGGCAAATGGGGAAACTTATAAAAAAGAAGTCAATGATATGTCTTATAATTAGGACCAACAAAATAGGACCAGAGGAGTTTAGTTAAATGACGTAAATTGGCTAGTTACAATAAATATATATATTTTCCCAATGATTTAGAAATTTACAGCAGGGACAAATGGAGACAACTGACTCATGAGAGAGAGAACATGTATGTTTAAATGACTCAGGGTAAGTTACCTCATCAACTTCATCTGGGGTGATAATAAATGGTGGAGACATCATAATGTTATCCCCAGCTACGCGTACTAACATCCCATTCTTCTCACACTCTGCTCCAAAATAGGCACCTATCCCTGCGACAATTCATTTGATCAAAACTGTCACAACAAAGGAAAATAAACCAAAGCCACAGAATGACAGCAACCTAACCTAAGGTGCTCTTTCACATATTAGGATAATAATTTTCTGTCACAATGGTTTTTTTTTTTTAATAATGGTCAAAATGATAATATAACAAGTATATACAAAACATTATGACAGGGAAAAGAAATAGGACAATTACAAAAAATAAAATAAAATATGACAGTCAGTGTCACAATGGTTTGGTTCTAAACGACCTTGGAGAAGATATATTTGCGACTTTAATTGATTTTAAAGTCTATCCATACATAACAAAGTCATCTGTCAAACATAATAAGAACTACGTTTTAGGAATTCCAAGTAAAAAAGCTTCTGCTTCAGGAATATTAAACTAACTAATGGTTAAATATGTTATTATATGGTTAATCACTGGCTTGGCATCATCGCTTTGTCTGTTAATATCCCTAAACTGTTGAACATTTTTGCCCAGTAATATGGGAAACAAAGAGAAAATTGAACTTGCCCCATTCTGGAGGGAAAGGATCATTGGGAGACTTGTTGTTGGCAAACTCGGTCCCCAGGATCAAACCAGTTCCACGAATCTGTAAAGCCAAAGAAGTTATTCTCACACCTCAGGCATGTATTTTGTACAAGGACAAAACTTGAGTAAAGCTTCAAGTGTTCACTATCAAGTTCTCCAATAAAATCATGACATGTTTTCTTTTACAACCAAAAGAACTACATATGATGTTTTTATATGAGAATTTGATTGATAGCACCAACTTAAAGAACTTTTAATAAGTAAATTTTTTCCTTTATATTTGAGTATAGAGCACAAGTTGCTTAGCAAACAAGAGGTACCTCCCCAATGATTGGACTATCAGAGAAGGCTTTTACACCATTTTGGAATCTGGGGGCAATGCTCTTCACATACTCAACAATATTTCTTTCCCTGCAAAAGATCAAGAATAATAATAATAATAATAATAATCAGCAGCCTGAACAGTAATCAATATAATTGGATATAATGTGCTAAAGTTGTAGTCATTTATTCAAATATAATACTGTAAATCACTAATTTCACTGCATATATTTGAAATTGACTATGGCTATGGTTATGAACCAAGCTACATAGGAACACACTTGTAGATCTTTAGTGCTTCAGTTGCAACAGCGCACGATACTGGGTGTCCGGAGTAAGTAAAGCCATGAGAAAAAGAACCTAAAATAAGAAAAATCAGGTCAGCAACAAGTATCTTCACATGAAGATGTGGTCATAGATGTATCACCATACCGAGTTTGTTGCTTTGTGAGTGTATGACATCTGACACTTCTGGGCTCACAAGAACTGCACCAATTGGCAAGTATCCAGAAGAAAGTGCCTGGAAGTCAAATACAAAAATGAAAAACATCATGCTTCTTAAATCATGAGAAAGATAAATCTGTGTTTGGGTAATGTTTCAAGTTTACCTTAGCTAATGACACCAGGTCTGGTTTAATGTTGTACTTGTCAGATCCAAACATATACCCAAGCCTTCCAAAGGCACAGATGACCTTCAAAAGAGAAATATGAAAGAAGCAAGTTCAGCAGTCAAATTTCATCATAACACCATTTTATGAAGCATGGACAAATATAGTATCGTACCTCATCCGCAATGAAAAGAATGTCGTACTTCTTTACGACAGCTTGAATCTGCACAAGTAATAACAGGCTTTGAGAGACATGTTTCTTGCCTGTAATATGATTTTGTGGTATGTAAAGGAAGGCGATCTCAAGGGAAAGTGAGGAAACAATTATAATTATTAATTCAATGCATGAATAATTGTTATTCAAACTGGAATTTTGGGAAGTTCAAGACTATACAACAATTGGATCTACTGACTTTGATATATAACCCTTGAACTAATATAGAGTTTTGAACAAACTATTCAAGAAATTGAATAAAATCTAAAAGCCATATTCAAGATGTGAAATAATGAAATGGTCTAAACAGAAAATCATGCAAAGTTTTCTGTAGTAACGGCCAGTTTGAGATTATAAGACCTATATCAATCGCATCTATTGACTTAAATATCTAACTTATACAGAGCTAACAAAGATGTGAGCTTGATATTCTATTTTAACCTTTGAACTCATATCAAAGGTCAAACACGCTTTGCTATTCAAGCAAATGAACAACATACAGGCAAACAAAGTTTATGCTCATGAGGTTGTGAAAATGAAGGTCTAACCAGAATTTCATGAACATTTTCTGTAGTCGTCTCCTTCCAGCAGGAGATATAAAAAAGTCCTTATACATAATTTATCTATTGTGATATCCCATGGAACAGCATACTGAAATGCCACCAGCCACAATAGCTCTATATATGGAAAACATGTAGAGGCAGTTGCTTTGTCATCCATCTTGAAAATAAGGAAATTATAATTCTTTAAAGCATGATAAAGCTGATGACACACCTTGTCAAAGTAAGTTGCAGGTGGAGGTAATACACCTCCTGCACCCATAACAGGTTCAGCAATAAATGCTGCAATCTGTATAAAAAATCCATATTTAGTCACTATGGTACAATCAATAATACAATAAAAAACAGTTTCTAGATATTTTGAAGCATTACCGTCTCTGGTCCCTCTTTCAAAATTAGTTCCTCCAAATTTTTAGCTAATCTGGTTGAGAACTCTTCCTCTGTCTCACCTGGGATAGGCATCAGCATGCATAATATCATTGAGCCACATTATACATATGAATACAACAAGTTTGAGAACGTGACCTACTAAAAGAAACTACCTGGAAGATGATACCGCCAGTAATGAGGGCAGTCAGTGTGCAACACGAATGGAGCAGGCAAATCAAATTTTTGATGCAAAGCTGGAAGGCTGAAATATGATTTTTCAGTTAACTTATAAAATTCTTTTTTTATCCTCATTTTCATGAATAAATAAAATACTTGGTACGAAAGCACTGAGTTCATCCTACCCGGAGAGACTGGCAGATATCAATGTTGAACCATGATACCTATCAGAAACGTTAAGAAATATAAGCTATTATGCATACTATTAAGACACAATAAAGCATCATTAGTTGAAATATCAAACATACGATTTTGCCCGAGCTATAAATTTCTTCTTATTTGGTCTTCCAAGTGCATTGTTATAATACCATACCAATTTCACCTACAAGGAAAAATTATGTAAACCTGAGAAAAGGTTACTGCATTTACTGTTAATCTTAACCATGTTGATTCCACTTAAAATATCTAATTCTAATTTCCTACATAATTAATTTGACTTCATTCAGAACTTAGATAACTAAACTTATTTAAATGAATTAAATTTGAATTGAGAGAACATATTTAGCTTTGGCTTCTGATATCCAGTTATCCAATTACTCATAGGTTTTAGGTCCGCAGAGTTTTATGATATTGGGGTTGAGATACTATATGGTATATATGATTATTAAAGTAAAACTTAGTTAATGAAACAAATTAAAAAAGAATGGTGAAAATATATTCATGCACAATATGGCGAGTGATGAGCTTGTCAAGAGGTCATATGTTTTGCCACCATGCTTCATTATCTGTTTTAATTTCTAAAAATGTTAATCTTCCAAGTTGAGAATTGTCCTATTGCCATTATCGCATCTGTCCAGATATTAACTTTCAGCACATGGGAAAAACTATAGGCATAATTTAAATTGTCCACCTTAAAATTATATAAAGAAATGATATGTTATAAATTAAAATAAAATGGCTATATTTCTACATAGAACCTAACATACCTGAGTATCATTGGCTTCTGATCCACTGTTAACAAAAAAAGCTTTTGCCATTTTTCTGGCTGTGAAAAGTTCTAGAAGGTCCCTGGCAAGATCCTGTAAGATTAAAAAAATAGAAAATGAATAATTCAATATCAGGAGAGAACTTTAGAGAGGGGAAATTAATAATTATTCTTCAATGAATGGAACCTAAATTTAACATAGGTATCAACTGGATAAGGATAAGCTTAAAATAACATAACAAGCTTTGCATGATGCCACATCATATGAATTAAGGAGCTAGAAGTTTCAAAGCATTAATAAATATATATATTTTGTTTTTCAAGAAAAGGAAAGAACAAATGAAAGAAATAAATAATGTAGAAGTTAACATGCAATTAATAAGTGCAAAATTATGTCTGGGTCAACTAAAGTTGAACATATAAGTACCAAAGATGGTTTTGTAGTTCGATTCCAAAATGAGTGGTAAAAAGGCAACTTTTTCAATTGTTCGGTTGCTGCATCAACAAGACGTGGTTCATTCCCTCCTGCAAATTATGATCGATATTATAGTGAACCGTTATTATATATACAAAAATACACATTGGTATGTGTGGATGCAAGTAGATCAATAATAAATTGACAATTGTAAGGGCAGTTTCTTTTCACTTCAACATTAACTCAAAAGCCAACCCGCATCTTTTAGATTCTAGGTGACTTCACTGGAATATTTTTATTATGGCTTGTAGGTCGTGCTTTTCGATGCTATTACACTTGTCAATAATAGTTTCAAATTTAATTATTTTTTTAACATTTGTAGCCAGATACTGGATTAAGAATAAAAGAAGCAGATAGATATAGAATGCATTTATATTTGATGGGTAGAGAACAGAACATAATCAAAAGTTTCCAGAAACATACAAAAAAGAAATATAAAGCATATAACAAAAGATAAATGTTTGTGTCATCTAAAAGGCATAACGGAACAATGAGATATCATTGCTTAAGCAAAGAAGAAGATAGATAGAGAAGAATTCATAAATACCTAAAGCAGTGCACCATAAACCAGCGAGTGAGTCAAGATATTTTTTCCCATGCATGTCATATACATAACTTCCCTGATTCCATCGGTTGGGTGAATTATGAAAATGAGAACAAAGTCATCTTTTGAAATGTAAATGAAGCATATATCCATCGTAACAATAAATTAAGCCTGTTACATAATCAATAAATTTTTAGGCAGGAAGAGAGGAAGTTCACCTCTGATCTTTCTATAACCAGAGGGTTCAAATCAGTACTCTGCCATCCAGCAGTGAAAGGAGCAAGCATATCATGACCCTTGAACCTATAACAGCCAAAGTAATTTAGCAGAAGCATGCATGGTAGCCATGTCCAAAAGGGCAATATTTGATAAAATTTCAAGATATTTAAGAATTACAGAAGCTAAAAAAGTAGTCTTTAACCAAATAACTGTTTATTCATTAAACCATACACTTCTTTTGAATAGAAAAAAAAGTTGTATTAGAAAGAGGAGAAGGTATAAAGAGTAATAGTTGAGGATAATCAAGCATCAAATCAGAAACAAAATACACAAAAATCTCTAAGCATATGAGAAATATAACTTTTTTGATCCATGAGCCCAGCACCAAAGTGCAGCCATATATAGACAATTCTGTCTCATCTTATCAGAACTTAATAGAAGCCATAATCCTTGACATCTTTCTGTAGAAAACATTAGAAACTAAACAACTCTGCTCAAATGATGCTTTCCAAGATTTTGAACTTCACTGGAAAAGAGAAAAATGGAAGAGTAACAATATTCAGAACCATATTGATTTATTGCAAGGGCAAGCGGCAACAAACATGCTGTTAGTTCACAGCCACTAAACCAAGTTATAGACATGCAAAATAAAGCATGACCAATAGACAAAAGCACACATGAGAGAGAGCTAACTGCATACCCTTCGCGGTTTTCATCCCTTGGCAAAGATGCTTCAGTACCATAGGATCTAGACCATGAGGAAACCTGAAAAATTTCCTCAAAATTTTTGGAAGCAGCAGCATATCTTGAAGCAAACTGTACATGAAATATGAAAATATGCATCAATAGACAAGTAATTAAACAGCAAATACAGGATCACTGGGGCCATGTGTAACACACCGTCAGATAAATGACTCAGACAAGACTTTAGTATTTAAGATAACTATTTTAAAGAATATAACAATAAAACCATACATCTGATGCTCTAAACCCAGGAAAAGATGTTCTGCATCAGCACTTGAATTCATATATACTCTTATCACAATAATTTCAAACTTTCAACATACAGATAATTTGAACCAATGTAATTGTAATTTGCTGATTTCAGGGAGCAAAGAGAAAGTAGGAAATAGTTTCTCAATATGTTTTCCACAGAAAGTGGCAGAAGCAAATTTTTTGTGCCGAGGAAATCAAGTCCCTATAAATGTATGACCAACTGCCACCTAGAGCTTGAATCATCAAAAAGGAGAAATAATTCTTGGCTTGTCAGTTGCTCTTTTATCTCCGCTATATGTCAATTCTCTCGCACGGGGGTATGATGTTGGTTATGAATGATGAATGCTGTATATGGATAATTCACAAGGAATCAAACGTAGCAATAGAAAAGGTTGCTATACGTGGAATTTTTAAATAATATTCCAATGCTTCAAACGAAGAATGCACTGAATCTTAAAATAAACGACATGTACCTATGAAATCGCACCCAAGTATCAGCAGAAGAATGATTTAATAGCAAAGTCTGGATGAAGTTAGAATTTCACATCTATAATTTATTCACAAATATAAAAAATAAATAATCCAAACTTGTATCCGTGATAGAAGCCAAAATCACGGACATATGGAATTAATGAACATGGGTTAAAAATTAAGCAGAAATCTGGAAAAACATGAGCCTGATTCACTTTTTTCTTTTACCGAAGGTAAAATAAAGCTTAATTTTGCCATACAATCAGTTAAGTTTGTATTTTTCAAAATCTTTCCAGCAGGGAGAACAGAATGTTTTGTTTACCACAATCCATAAAACAGAAACATAATATCCAATCAGTCATAAATGAAATTAATATACAAATTATAAATATAGCCATGCAAAGGCTGGCTACTTTTACGCAATTTCATGAATTCTCATAAACTTTAATTCTGTTCAACAACTTTCAATCTTTGCGCTGTCATTAATACAAAAAGGAGACAAAAGTAATCAGCCTCGGTTAATTGCTTAATCCACTTGCACGTGGAACTTTAAAAATTCAACATCGAAAGTTGCTCGAGCGCATAAGTCAACTAGTAAAAGCTCTCTAGCTGCACAAAAGTATCTCACTTTTCGGCCCCCTGTTTCTTGATCCACCATCTATTGTAAAGATAGAAACTCAGGCTATAAATACACGTTAATTTGAAAAATGCAATCGTAATATCACGAAACATATAAAAGAAACAAAACATAGATGAAAATCCTATTTATTAGGAAAAGAAAAACTGCTCGAAGAATAGGTATTCCACAAAACAAGAGCAAAATCAATGACAGGAACATAAAACATGCTTCCATATTTTCCCTTCAGTCATAGCTGATCCAGAAAGCACCATATTCGGAGCCACGAAAAGAGGGGGAAAAAACAAATACATTCGTACGAAAATCCACGAAGAACCTCGAAATAGCTCTGTAAATCAAAATGAGAAACGAGAATCAGTCACCTGGGTTCTGAGAGAGGATCGAAAGAGGCGATACATGATGGTTTATCTCGAGAGCTTGCAACGATGGGGAGAGAATCCGGAACCGAAAAACTGGAAGAGTGACTCAGGAATGAGAAAGCATCGGCCTTTAGTACGGAAAACGACAAGCGAAAGGCGGGTCCGACCAATGAACCTGTCCTGGTTCAATACCATTGGTAATTAAGTTGAATTTTCCAAATTGCGATAACGTTAACACGACAGATAGATAATAAGTTGATGGTGATATTATGTGGCTCGACGTCATGAGGTAAATGAGGAGACGACTAATTAAGAAAGTAAGAATTCATAAATTATTATAAAAGTTTAAGGGCTGCATGATTCGATTCGATTTGGGATCTCTAGGTGTTCCAGCGGATCCATCATCATCGTTTTACGAAACCAAATGAATTCGTCAGGGTTTGACAAAAAGAACAATGGAATCGTGACTGCATCCATTTACACCACGTGCGTTCTCGTGATTGCATCCTAAATGACATTTATTATTCGACCATTGTTATTTTTTTATGGCGAGGGAGAGTTTCCCATGCGGTTTTCTTCTTCTTGTTTTTTTTCTATTTTTGGGCAAGTTTGATATTTTTACTAGATTATTAGGTGTAAAAATAAAAGTATGTGCATAAATAGTGGGAATACCAACTAGTACGATTTACAAAGCTATAAATCTACACTAGAGGAAATTTTATTTTTTTTAAATAATTATCACGTTACATATTTATATCTCAAATATAAGATTATTAATTAAGTTGTGAAGATATTATATTTTAATTCGTAACTTTAAAACTCAAATTTATATACACAAGTATATTTTATTATAACACAAAACTTAGGCTAAATTATTTATCACCATTAGATTAAATTTTTTAATAATATTTATTATTAGTTATTAAAAAAATAAAAAAATATATTTAAATTATAAAATTTTAAAAAAATATCAAAAAATGTAAAATAAACATATTGATTAAAAATACTAATATTTATTTTTTAAATTTAAGAGAAAAGATAAAATTTTCCTGTCCTTCAGCAATCCAATTCAATGTCTTCCTCTAAAGATTCGGAAGGTTCAATATCCTGCCATGGACTCACTCGTTCTCTAATTCGCCATTGTGCTCCCTCCATTGTAATCACAGAGAAGCTTATTTGCAGCTACTGTGAGGAGCTTCTAAAAACTGGGGAAGTAGGCAAAAAACTCAGCTGTGGCTATATCTTCCCCCTGCTTGCATCTTGAGATGGCTGGTAAGAAATCGTTCATGCCCAACTTGGGGCTGAATTTGACAGCCACTGCTCCTCAAGATAGGTCCGATGATCCGAACGTTGCAGAGGCTAGCCCTAAAGTTGTTGAGAGTTGTTATTAATTCAGAGGAAGCTGATGAAGAGCCTTGAGGACGGATTTCGTTTTTATTCAGGAGGCTGGTCAATACTGAAATTCCCCATAGAAAGAAGTTGGTTTTAATATCCGTTGAAATATCTTTGACCATTCCTATTATTTATAATTTTTATAATAATTTTAACTAACTTTTATAATATCGATTAGTACTTATGAATGTGATTGATATCTTTTATAATAACTTTAACTAACTTTTGTAATATCAATTAGTACTTGTGTAATGAGATTGATAGTTTTTATAATATTTTTTACTACTGTAGTGAGAAATTTACTATTCTTTTTAACAATTTAGTTGCAAGTAATCATTTGGATCAATTACTACCCTGTAATGAGATTTACAACTTTTGTAATAATTTTAATTACCGTAGTGAAGATATTTATTACTCTTTTTAACAATTCAGTTGCAAGTAATTTTTTAGGTCAATCACAACTCGTGTAATGAGATTGATAACTTTTGTAATGATTTTGATCACTTTTGTTAAAGCATTTACTACTCTCTTTGATAACTTAATTATAAGTAATTATTTGGATCAATTAATATTGGGATTGACAACTTAAATAATGAGTTGTTAATGACATTACTTACAACAAAATTGATAACTCTTCCACCAGTTTAACAACTTTAGTAATGCTATTTACAAGTGTTTTCTATCACTTCAAGAATTCATCTAAGAGCTATTATTCAAGTCTCTGCAATGATATTTACGACACTACGCTTCAACTATTTTCATAACTTTGATAATGTATTAACAACTCATTCTTTTGCACTATTTAAACTGTTTAATTTAGTACACTTACACGACATTGACAACACCTCTAGCCATTTTAATAACTTTGATAATACCATTAATAACTATTTTCCATCACTTTAAGAATTCAATCAAGGATCATTATTTAAGTTTCACTATATTTGCAATGATATTGATAACACTTTCAGCTATTTTTATAACTTTAGTAATGGTATTGATAACTCATTCTTTTATATTATTTAAGTATTGTTTATTATACTTATAATGATATTGATAACACTTCTAGCTATTTTAATAACTTCGATAGTAACATTGACAACTGCTTTTTATTATTTTAGGAATTCAATCAGAGAGTGATAATCTAAGTCATTTAGCAGCACTTGTAACCATTTTCACAACTTTGAAAATGTCATTAAGAACTAGTTATTTTGCAATTTCATACATATATGCATTATACTACACCAGAAGCCAAAAACAAGACCAAGTAAGCAAAATCACCAAACTAGCTTGTAGCATTTGTCAAAGGGAAAACATAAAGATGGACTCTCACTGATATTGCATTTAATTTGTCATTGGGAAAACATAAAGATGGACTCTCACTGATATTGCATTTGTCAAAGGGACACAGGAAAGTGTTGCAGTGACGGTAGATAATAAGGATAAAAAGGAACAAATCTTCATATGACACTAAAGGAAAGGAGAAAAGAAAAATCAAAGCATTGGCTTGGCATTGAAATACTAGACAAAGGGCTAACGATGAATGTAGATAGTGAGAAAGAGCCCTACATGATTCCAATTTGGGTCCAACATTAATGCAATCCTCTCCCTGTTCATAGGTGCAGAATCATTCAACAATAGCAATGAAGGAAGAGAGTGTTAGGTTGCTTGAAATTAAAAGAAAAGAAGGAAACAAAAGAGAGTTGCTAGTCGTATCAGAGGGTCTCACTCCACGTCAATAGTGAAAAAGGAGAAGAGATGAAGCTTGATTGATTTTGCCGACCGATCACCACACCAAGAATGAGATGGAAAAGGAAGAAAGGAAAAGAACTGCGAGGTTGATGAATGCAACATGCACAAGAATGAGATTGTGCGATTCAAGATATTTTTTTACCCCACCTTTGGAACCACTCAAGATTGATGGATGAGGAGGATACATTGAAAATGACAAAACATTTGTTTCAAAGTATCCCCTCCCACCGTCCGCGACTGGAAAGTTTTCGAGTCGGCCATTTTTGATGATGGGAGGGAGTTGGGTTGAGAAAGGGGAGGAAGAAGACTCTGAATGGCAGCGGGGTGAGTGGAGAAAAGGAGGAAGAAAGAGCAAGGATAAAAGGAAAAACTCTAATTTCCTCTTTTTTTCTAAATTTTTAAGGATAGATTGATGCTTACAAGTCATTCTATATATTTAGATACTCATTTTAAAATTTTGTAACTCAAAAAGTATTTTTTAATCTTTTTCCCTTGTTAAAATGTATATATATTTATAAATTAACCCATCAATATTTATAAATTTTTATATGAGTTTTTATGATGTAAATTAGTATTTATAAATTTTTATATAGATATTTGTTATTTTGTAATAGTTTGTTGGCAAGAAATATATGTGTATTTATAAATTTATCTATAAAATATGAAAAATTATAACTTTTCCCCTAAAAATACTCATTTATAAAAAATGTGGGTGGGAGAGGGAATATGTGGGAAAAAAAAGATGAAAGAGAATAAATTGAAAAAAAAATAAGAGAGATATATAATTAATCAAGAATAAAAATAAAAAAAAATTATTTAGACATTATATCTATAAAGTGGCTCTTATAAAAAACAACAAATCTATTAAAAAAATTGTATCTTATAAAAAGTACAATTAGTAAACTCATATTTACTCTTAAATATCTTTAACATATATTTTATTTAAGTCGTCGTCGGCCTTGTAGTAATATTTTCGCAAATGGCTTAAAGATCGTCCATTGCAATAGTGGAATATTTTTGGGATCAATTTTATGGTTAAAAGTTGATAATTTTTAAAATTTTAAATTAATCTCTATTGTTAAGATTTAATATTAGGCATTTGCTTTCCATTCTATATATATATTCTACCTTCTGTACTAATTATAAAAATCAATTATTTTTTTTAATAAATCTATAAAATTAAATAAATCAATTAATTATAACTAATATAAGAGTTAATTAATTAATTTGGATAAATTAAAAAGTATATAATATAAATTTATTTTAAAGGGTTATATTTATATTTAATTTTTTTAATAATTCTTATAATTAAGATATATAATATATTGAAGAAGGGAATTCCTAATTCGCTTCTCTTTAATTTTCTTTTTGACATCACATGTGGCATCCTTGTTTGGATCCAACTTTTCTAATATACCTTTAATCCAATTAGTATACCCCTCATAGCGCCTTCATTATAAATTACTCATCAGATTTTTAATATAAAAATTAATTAACTAATTTAAATAAATTATAAAAATAAATAAATAAATTAATTATAATAAAATTTAATTTTTATTTTTAATCTATTCAAATTAATTAACTAATTTTTTATTAATTATAATTAAATAATTAATTTAATTTATTTAAATTAATTAATTAGTTTTTATATTATATCATTTTGTCTTTTTATAAAAAAGAAACAATTAGGAGACACCTCATAGCGCCGAAGTTATAAATTATATTAGATGGAATTGGATTGTAAGACTTCTCTCTCAAAAAAGGAAATCATCATTCTTTTTCTTCTGCAGAAAATAAATTTTTGAGCAAAAATTTATATTTGATTCTTTAACTTTATACAAAATTTTAATTTAATCTGTTACTTTTATAAAGTATCCTTTTAGTTCTTTAGTCATAACACTGCTTATCTCAAATGATATAGTTATAACAAATATCTCATAACACTAAAAAAAACAAAGCAAAAAATTCTCATAACACTAACCAAGGAACCACAATATTATTTTTTTTCAATATATAGAATGATCATTTTGGAATAAGTTACAATAATATTTTGCTTTGTTAATAATTGTTGCTACTTTTTTTTTTAGTTGCCCACCCGATTCACCGGAGCTTTGCCCTAACTATATCTGGATTCGACCCGCGTCGCGCACCTGGCTATGGTGAGTGAGTCTCCCAACAAGAATTTTCTGCATACACCAAGGCTCGAACTTGAGATCTCACTTAAGCGATACTGAGCCGCTTACCACTCAGACTAACCCCCGTTAGTAATTGTTGCTACTAATTATTATACAAAATTAAAAAACAGAGCATCACCCTGTTCTCTTGCTGAACTTCAAATTGTTCCTGTTCTACTTTGTGCTATACGAAACAATGTTAAATGGCAAAGTAGCGAGGTACTTGAGCATTCTTTAGCAGTATATGTTTTCATTCTTTTTTCAGATATAAGAAAGCAGAATGATATACTCGTACAGCAGTTTTAATAATGTTCACAGCAAATAATGTCAATGATGTGAGATCTCTTGTTTAATCTGCATCACAATATATTTTTTTTATAAATAACTAATTTAATTAATTTTTTTAATATTTATAAATTAGTTATCTAGTTCATATATTTAAAATTGGAGAGAGTACAATCTATTTTCTATCTGTTCATCATTGACTACTTGAGCTCCCTTTAGCTCCATATGATTTCATTACATCTGATAAAATTTAAGATTTACGGGGCTAAAATAAAATTTTATGTGAAATTAAAGTACTAAAGATGCATTTTTACCCCTTTTTTTAACATAAGAAAGCAGAATGATATACAACATTTTTAATAATGTTCACAATAAAGAATGTCAATGATGTGAGTGAGATCTCTTCCTCAGTCTGCACCACAATCCATTTTTTGTGTGGATGGTTGCCCCAGTAACTAGTTCCACAGATTCAGGAGTCCCCTTCAATTCCACATCAAAATTTTGCAGCAACATTGCCAGAGCTATAGTAGACTCCATGAGAGCAAATTGGTCCCCAACACATTTTCTAGGTCCTCCACCAAAAGGCAAGAAAGCAAAATCTGATATAATCTGATCAAGTGCACATATTTTGCCCAGTTACAATTCCAGAATAAATTATATTTTTAGTGCATCTAACACCTTAAAGTATTTTTCTACTAACACTTAGTATCCTAAGTTTATGGTACTCTTTGCTAAAAAAATACTTTAAGGGTAAAATTGCACCAAAAATTACATACTGGATGCTACTGTAAAAATATTTTAAAGTATTAAATACACCAAAAATTAGTTTAAGATACTGAGTGTTATTGACCAAATACTTTAGGATACTTGATGCAACTCAACCCATTTTTTAATGATGAAGAACAACATTAACTCAAATGGGACCAAACTGAAACTTCATAATACAAAAAACGTGTATTTATTCAAGCCTTCAATAAAGCTAGGGATTAGAAGAAACCTCGTTTGGATACAAGGCTCCGGGACTTCGGGATGGATCAAAGCCAGCCCATCCTTCAATTTCTTCATTCTTTCTTTCCACCAAAAATCTCTCTGGTTCAAATTCATGAGGAGAGTCCCAAAAGTATGGAGATCTATGGAGGTTATATACCTGCATTAGGGAATCTTTGAGCATCTACATCATCATCAATAAGGGAAATGAACATATTGCAAAACCAAGGTATATGGGTGTCTCTGCACCCACGTGTACAGATTTCTTAAATGTAAATTCAAAAGTTATAATCTCTCACACGAGAAGTCCTAAATCCCTAATTTAATAATTACAATATGGGCTTTCATCAGTTCATGGTGTTGATGAATTAAAGTAAATACGATTCTAATATACAGAACAGACTAATGCATGTTCCTGTAAAGCATGAGAGGACACTAAGCCAAAAAAATACTTGCATTTCAGACATAAAAAAAAAAAATCTGTACTTACAGATATGAAGAGATCGGTCCCAGCAGGAATCGCATAACCATCTTTCTCTCCTTTGTATCCTCCTGTAAAGTGACATAAAATCCTCACAGATTATTGAAAAATAATTAAGAAAAGAAGAAAGGAAAAAAATATCTAGTGTAAGACGAACGTAGAAAATGATTTTGGTCTAAAGGCAGCTGTGGAGCAAACTGTTTACATGACACTGGCTCTCTCTCCCTGGATTAGAACTCTTTATACATCCAGAGACTTTATAAGCAGAATGAAGGTGCTTTGAAGCTGTATCATACAGCATGAGTGCGGTGGCTTTGGCAGGAGTTTAAGGTCCGCATCTTTAAGATATGCTTTCATGGGATAGGCTTGCTTCAGACATTCAAGTGGATATTAAGGGGGAAAGCATGTCATAAGAATTATCTTCTATATGAGCTGTGGCTATATGCTACTTCACTGGAGTTGTCTCCAGAGCTTTGGCTCAGTAAATTACAGTCATCCCAATTATTATTATTATTATTTGATATTTAAGCTTTGACTTTGAAAGTTCGGTTATTTTCCTTTTTTATTCGTTTCTAGCTCCACAACAGGAACGTCCCATTTTCATGGAGGATTCAACCAAAAGCAATACCTGGTAACACATCTGACTTGAGTGAACGTCTAATCAGCAAAGGAGGTTGGGGATACAAACGAAGAGCCTCTATGACAATAAGTCTTATGTATCTGAAAGCATACAACATATGTTAACAAACTGTACCGAAAGCACAAAAGCATGACTTGCTCAATGCTGATGCTTCCATGTTCAGACATAACAAAGCAAGCTTGGTGGGCTTGCATCGAATTTGCCTTGTTTTTCAACCATGCCCAAAAGGTAAATACTATTCGAATAACAAAAAAAAAAAACCCAAAAGATAAGAAAACATAGTCCAGATACAGAAATTGTGACAAATACAAACCCCTAAAAGATAAGAAAACATAAATTGCCAATTAAGAATCCGACCAAACTGTAATTTGTTTAAGACATTTGAAAGCCATAGAAAGAGAAAGAAAGTCAATTATGATTGAAAACAAGAACCTACCATATCCCATCCTGCAGGTTAGTATTATTACCAATTCTTCCAACACTTGAAACCCTTATCGAAATCCCCCATATTAATAAATCGTAAATCCACATCATGAATGAATAACTTCAATTAAGCACTATTATTCTTTATCTAGCATGCGGATATGCTTTTTTTCTTTTTCTTAGGAAATATAATTGTTAGTAATGCTTCATAATTTTGAATTTTTTGTTGACAAAATAATGGATATCAAACCTTTAACAGTTAATAAAAAAGGTGATTGGACTTTGGAACCTACTGCAGGTTTTTAAGCGATTCAAGAGTTGGTCTCCCGTTGCCCAGCACAGAATCCACCTCTGCTTGAGCCTTCTTCATTTTAGTCGTATTCTGAAATTGTCAGGCTAATATGGATCAAGATATACCGGAGAGAGTATGTTCTGATGAAAAGAAGCCATGAAACAGCTAAATTTGTCCATCATAAACAATACGCAACGTCTAACATCTGCCTGAGCTAAACATACTTGAGCTAGCAGGAAACATGCCCATGTCAGAACTGCAGCTGTGGTCTCATGACCAGCGATAAGCATTGTCATCAAGTCATCCCTCAGCTGTCAAACAGAACAGAAGGAAAGATAAGCAGACATTTTGATTCACAGGAATACCAGTTTCTTCATGAGGTTATAGCATCTGTATAAATAAAAGTTGACTTTAAATGTTATATACAGCCATTGAGTCTTTCAATGATAACAACCTTATCAACCGTTCTTGGTAGAGTATAATAGTTTTGGAAGAGAAATACCTGCCGATCATCAACATCCGCTCCCCGCATATCAACTAGGAAACGCAAAAGACTTGCATCCTGTTGTAAGCTTCTTTCTTAGTAACAGTTAAATGAAATTGAGATACATACAGAACTCCTAATTTGCATTGAATTAATGTAGATAGTTTAACATTTTCAAATAGGCATAGCACTCGACAAAGATATACAGGGACCTTCAAATTTAAGTAGTCCCTTTGTTGCAGTTTCTCGACATCTGTTTCCTGCCAGAGAAAATACAGATAATCAGGAAATAGACAGATCAAAAGAAAAGAAGTTCAACAGCAACAATTTGGTGATGGGTCCAAGATTCAATGATAAAAGATTTGCAGAGTAGCGTGATAAGACTCTCCTATCAACGCAGCACACATGCACACCATAAAAATGGCTAATAGCAGAGATGCTGGTATTGGAAAGCAAAAGACCATAATGAAAGCAGGTGAGTGTCAACTCAACACTATAGATCTCAAATACACACACAACAATGATGTATTGAAACTGAAAAGTACTTTCTCACCTGTCTGCTCTCTTTTGCATTTTTGATAAGCCCATCAAGGCAGCTATTAATAATCTTCAGATCATTCTGAAACTTTCTCTGCCTTGGAACTATCCACTTAGCCAATGGAATTTTCCAATATGGAATGTAGAAAGTGGACCTATGCTCAGCTTCAAAAAGAGTGCCATAGACTGCCTATAACATATTTTAAAGCAGATGGTCCAATAACTCATCAGATCAATGGCTTTAAAAAATAAAAATGTTTTGATTGATATAAAAATATCAAATATAAAAGTATAGCATTTAAAAGAATTCTCAACATGGTCTACAATTTTGAAATACAGACAATAATTCAATGGACAAAAACCAGTAACAGATTAAATGTTGAAGCTCAGAAGTAAAATATACAATGGTATCATTCCAAGGATAGTCCTACGGTCCTACATGTTACCCTTTGAGGGAAGTGGCCCACCCTAGCATAAGATATTCGTATTATATATGTATATATACTGTTATTTTTTAATAAAAAAACTTAGTCTGCCCCTCTTTAATATATCCATTTGCACCTTTTGATTCTTTTTAAAAATCTCATTAGCATTCTTTTAAAGATATAATTTTCCCATATACTGAATATGAGAAAACTATATCTTTCAAACGAAAGGTAGAAAAGTAGCGTGCATGCCTTTGATTACAACCAAAGAAAATTGATGATATATTTTAAATGCATAATCGTTTAGACCAACCTTTATGACAGGAGACTCTTTAGTGACAGAACCAAAGTCATAGTTGAAAACGCCAATCCCGATAATATCAAGAGCTAAACTAGAAAACTCTGCTTCAAGATCCAATTCAATTGACTTCTGTTCATTATTGCCTTCTGCTTCTTCAAGAAGTTTATTGAACTTTGATATTGTTCTTTCTGAGCATGTTGTGAATACTTTGATCATAGCTTCCAGATATGAAGCATGAAAACCAGGAGCAATGACTACAAATTTAATAAAATAAACAAAAAGGATCTCAGGGAGGTAAGTCACGAAATGGTTGACAATATTATCAGTGGAAAAATAAGCTATAAGAAGACACAGATGTCAAGCATTAATCAGATTGAAAAAGGTCATTATTGTTAAACAAATTGAAAACCGAAGTCCATTGGAATACAAAAGACAACAGAGCTAAGCAGAATTTACTGATTTAGTAATTATATTTGACAACTTATTTAGCGAGTAGGTCACATGGTCGGACTCTTTTGGGTCTGGCATGGAAGTATAGCAGGCTAACAAAAACAGCTGAACCCCCAATTGATCTTCCTTGATATGCATTAAAATAAGCCTTCATCATTCCATCCTTAATTCACCCTGTAAAATATCACTTTCCTCATACTAAATTCCTATTCTCTCACTATCCTACTTCAATTAATTTGAGATACCTTAACTTTCAATCAAAAGATGAAACGCGGAATCAAAGAGAAAACAGAAGAAGAATAAATGACAAAGATATAACAAATGTTGTATGAGCACCTCTTCTCCTTTGCTTCCAAGTATCAAGATCTGCAGGTATGAGTCCTTTGCCCATTATTGGTTCCAAGATATCAGCAAGTACTCCCTATTTTATTTCGCAAACCAAAAATGGAAATAAAAGTAAATAATTTTCAAATGATTTTTTTTTTAAATTAACAACATAATAACTAATCAAATGGAATAGGAACTTTGATCTTCCTGAAAACCATCCTGTCACAGGTTTGCACCCTTTTTGGCAGCTTTTTGTTTATACTCTTTTCCCCTTAAAAAAATCCATTTTGGTGAAAACTTGATAATGTCTCATCCTGCTTTTACATGGCATCCTCCAGCTTCCTGGTTTAGGATGTATAAACTTAGATTGAAAACCCATGATTTAATTTGGCAAGCATAACGCCATTAATTTTGCAGGTTCCCACAAGAAGAGGACTGATGGTGAAAATATCAGAACATACTTATCGGAAGAGGAAGTTTGAAGGTTGACCAAATGATGAACAGGGGGTTTTAAAATGTTCACGTGTACTTTATGTCAGAAAGGTTCTCAGCTACAATGTAGTTCACATAGCAAATTCATCAAGATTTATTGTCCACACAAATCCCAGATGTAGTGTTCTCACAGAAATGAAGGTTAATGAGCTTAGCAGCCTTTTCATTAAGCATAATTGAAGAGAAAATATATTTGGCAAGCTGTCAAGCTCAAATTATTATACAAAAAACAAGGGGTTTACTTAATTAATGGGAACCTAAATTCAGTATCAATCAGAAATAAAATCCGATAAAAATGTTTTGTACTTCAACATTTTATCCTTTTCAGGTTTTGCATGAATACATAGCAATGGAGAAGAAATCCACTCAAAAGTCATGCCTCAGTCAGAATATTCAATAGTACAAACAACCCTCAAAGCATACCAACTAAGGAGGCAACCAAACATGGGAACTGTTCAAGCCTGATCACAACTTATGGATAAATTTTTTTTTAAAAAAAGGAGTATGCTACAAGTAAGATGGTACCTTGTCATAACAAAATGCGTTTTCTCGCAGAATATGTCTTGCAACTATGGGATCTGACACAACAACAAATGCTTTAGGCCCGAACGCAAGTTTATAAACAGCCCCGTGCTGCCATGTTCAACAATATCATCAGAGGATAGACAAAAGTAGAACTGAGCAGATTCAAATAAAAGTAAAATCAAATGCAATTTTTGGGGGTGTGGGGTTGGGAAGAGCAGAGATATATAAAGAACAATATAAATTTAAACAGTAAAAGATCTTTTACAAGTATTTACTAGCACAATACTTCACAAGTTGGAACCACAAATTGTTTTGCCGACTGCAATATCCCAGAACAACCACAACACTGAAGTACGCTTCAATCTAAGAGGACTTGAACGTGATTAGCTGGTAGCAGAAGGGGAATCACTAGAGCCAAGGCTAGAAACCCTAATAGTCAAACACTATATAATGGTTGGATAGTTTCTGCTGGCTTGTCACTGAATTTCAGCTCCTTAAAGTTTCCAATACCAAAACTGAAAGGCCAAAAAAGGGCAAAGAAAAGGGGCAAGATAAAGTGGAAAAAAGATATTTGAGTTAAGAAATTAATATCTGACACAAGTCATATGTTTACTAAAAGGGTAAGTAGAAAGTACCTCCAAGAACCAATCATATAGTGAGAAAAAGAGAGGCCGACCAAACAGATCTGAGACTGCACCTTCAGCCGTAGGCATGGACCCAATGCTTCCCCCACTCAAAACTTGGGTAAGTAGGTTGCTTGCATTATCTAGAAGATTTCTATTTGACTTCCTCTCATCAGCATCAATCGACTGACATCTAAATTATTATAATACACATGTTCAGCAAATACATGGCTCAAATGTAGGCCAATTATATGAGCACTGAATAGAGAAATCTTTCAACAAAAAACAGAAAAACCTGATTGAAGGGAGATGTAAACATTAGGAAGAATTTCGCCCTGAAATTATTTATATAATTTTGAACACAATAGTTGCAATTTATAGGAGAATGTAGACCACAGAACGTTCATCTAATCAGCCTCAAAAGGAGAAAAATATGAACATAAATGAAAATAAAATCTCTTAAAGTAAGAAACTTCTGGTGATTGTGTTGTTGGCTTGTTGGTTTACAGTGTTTTTCCTATCTCATTTTCCTCACATCTCAGCATAGGCATATAATTGTTGCTCATGCCTTGGTTCATTTTCTTTAACCCACTTCTTTTCCTGGAAACAGCGTAAAAGCCTAGGCTTTTAAAACTTTCCACTTCAGTTTAAAATTCGGCAACCAGACACAAAGCCCATGAGCCCAATATTAAACATTTAAGGAAAAAAATAGAGAAATGCGATAGGCTTTCCAACAAATGCATGTAAATATGCGGGTTAAAATTTAAAACTGGAAAAAGAAAAGGAGAAAATAAACAGAGTTCTTTCACATAAAATTAAAATAATCTCATTGCTACTAGTTTGAAGTATCGAAGAAATCTGCAGATATCATACAACGCATGCAAGCTTATATTTTTCATCACGTCCTAGCTACCAAACAAATAGACATGACAAAGTACGATTTTTTATAGAGAAGCACATCCCAGAAGAATACTCTTTGAACTTAGAATTGCGGATATTAGTATAAACTGGAAAATGAAAAAAGTAAGAACTGAATGATAAAAACCCAAAATTATTCCTTCAGTGAAAATTGTCACCAGATAAGGTCGAAGAGAGCTTCGAGATAGCAGAAGCCATGGGTGATGGCCAAACGTAGAAAATTGAAATTATCCCATAATAAGTAACAAAAATATCATGGGATAATCATTTGAAATTTCCCAATTTAGTTTCCATTTTTCCAGTAAACAGAGTAAAAGCAAAGGCTTTTGAAACAAACCAAAAAATCAGCCACCAGGACCAGGCCAACTAGCAGTTCACAAATCAAAAAAAAAAAAAAAAAATTAAATAAGGGATCACAAAATTAAGAAACGAAAAACCAGATTAGCTTTCACGCAAGTACTTGAAAATATGTAGATAATTATTTTTTGGAAAAAAAAAGCATGTAAAGTGATCTCTTTCAGTCCATAAGAAAAAGAAGAAGAAAAAACAGAGATCTCTTTCAGAGAAAATTAAAAGAACGTCATCGTTAGCTTGAAGCACCTAAGAAAGCATCAGATATCCCCTAATGCAGACTATCTTATATATTCCATCAATTCCTGGCAACCAAGCGAAGCAAGCATGGCATAAAGACTTAGTTTTAGAAAGTTACCTCACAGAAGAGTACCCTTTGGGCTTAGAATTGCGAAAATCAGTATAAACTGGAAAATGAATGACAGAAGAACTAAACGACGAAAACCCGAAATTACTCCTCCGGTGGAAATTGCAATCAGATAAGGTTGAGGAGAGGCATGAGATAGCAGCAGAAGCCATAAAGATGGCCAAACGAAGAAGGAAGCTGAAAGCGGAGAGAATGTGTATCGTATAGAAGGAGTGAGATAAGTTATAATAAAAATGTCAGCAAAGTTGTTCATCTTTTAATCGGTGGAAGTGGGAAATACACAGATGGAAAACCACGATCGAATTAGGAATTTGATATTTGTCGTTCTTGCTCTGTAACGCGCGAAGTGGAAGATATATGGTTTGGGCATGACACCATGATCATTAATATCTTAGCCAGCTACCTGTGTCAATATTCATTCTTAGGATAACTTTTCTAATTGCATAATAAAGATTTCAACGGTCGACCTTTAAATTAACATTTCATATCATATATTTTTTCCCCTTAATTAACCCACATATAAATTTAATTTTGCTAAGAAAATACTACATTCGCCAATTAAAACTGCCGTAAGATTATAAAAAATTTAACATAACTCCGATTCCATTGAATCACAATTAGTTCGATTTTTTTTTCATAAGGCATAAATTTACATAATTAAAAAATTATATATACTGTTATTTATAATTACTAGTTAATTTTTTTAATTTTAAAATAATGAAAAATTATATTTTATCTCCAGGTGATTTGTAAAGTCAATATAATTGTATTTGCTAAAATTAAAAAAAATTATAAATATCCCCAATTGATTGATGAGAGAAAGAGATTAAGAATAATTAAATTTAATAGGAGCGATGCTGAAAAATAATTGCAATTTAGGAAAAAATTTAAAAATTAAGCTTTCTTTCACCATCTTTTTTAACATATATAAGATAAATCAGCTATGCTTTATATTAAAGATGGGGGAGTAGTATTTTTTTATGCAAAAAATTTATGTGAGTAAAATCTTCCTCACCATGATAAAAACATCCTCCAGATTCAAAAATTATTTACAAAAATACTTACAAATTACTTAAAAATAAATCCTCTTATTACTATGATTTAAACTTATAACCTTATAAATTATGAGTAAACTCTACAGTCAATCTTTGCTGATGATGATTGACTTCTTTGGCAGTCAATTAAATTCACAAAGAAATTATGTATTGTGGCTGTAGACGTGGACATTTGGTAAGACTAATCATAGAACAAAATTTTGCAAATTACATCTCAGCTCTCGTGGCTCAGTTGGTAAAAGAACCCGTTTAGTAAACGGGAGGTCTTGAATTCGACTCTCCAATTCCAGTTGAAATGAAATACCCTTCTTGAAAAAGAACTTGATATAGCTATATGTTTAATTGAACCATGTAGTAAATATAATTTTTTTTGCGCATAAATAATAAATCAGTGACTATACTAATATTATACATTTTTCAAATTCAAAGACTAGAGAAAGTATTATGTATAATAAATCTGTTGTTCATTCATCTCTGCTTGAAACAATGGACTTGAGGTCAGTATTCGTTGTGCAAAATTTCGAATATCTTCTCTGGTGGATTGTACTGATATTCGAACCAGCTCTTTCACTCCACCTTTGGAAATGAACTCCTTCGCATTGTCCTCTGTTTCAATTCAAAACAATGTTTCTAATGGCTTCCAAAATAATATTGGAATACTGTAGTAACAAGAAATGAAATGCAAACTTAAACCACTAATTCTTATAGAAACATATTCCAAACAAGCCCAGATGCTGACCACTAAATCCAATGTAATGTTGAGAGATATAGAACTAAGTACCAATAAGTTACTAAATAATAACAATAACAAGAAGTTTTATCAAACTAAGTGGAGTTGGCTACATGACTGTACAGCACCATTAATTCCACTTATGTTTGGTAACTAGTCTCAAACCCAGATAAAGGAGGGCAGTATTAGACCCTTGATAGCCAATGTAACTCTATCAAATCTCTTATGAACATGGATCAACGAAGCACTAATAAGTTACTCATGGGGAAAAAGTCTTGAATAATGACGGGCTAGACCAAAGAAGAACATCAAACACAGAAAATATATCCTTTTCCACATAAACAAATGATAAAATACACTTGAATTTTGCAGGGGAAATCACATGTTTTCTTTGGGCAAGTTCCGGGAAACAATTACCGCCATGAAATGATTTTTCCATACAACTCAATAAAAATGAATGAATCCTCTACCATTGCTTGCTACATGAAACTTTTTAAGTCCCAAGTTCATTCTTTGAAATTCCAATTATTTGTTCGATTAATTTAGTTTCTTAAAATTCCATACTAAGTAATGTCCTATAGAGAAAGGAGCTCACCATTTTGTGCCAAATGACATAGCGCGAGCTCGATGTGTCGCCGGATTGAAGCTGAAGCAGTATTAGAGTTGGCAATCAACCATGAAAGAGCATCATGTTCCATTAATAATGAGCAGTCTTTTGTTGGTCCTACACAAGGTAATTAGTTGTCTTCGATGTTACTACAGAAACAAAAGAAGGAATAGTTTTGGTCCATAAAACTAAGATCAGTCATAAACCTTGAACTCTTCCTCTGAATTCACATTTTGCAAAGTTAGCCAATCCTCTAGCAACCTGTGCAATAACATCAATATTCCCAAATCTGACCATTTCCAGGAGTGCTTTGATACCTCCATCTTCATTCAGCAGCATATGTAACCTCTCTGTCATTCACAGACTCTACATCAGAACTAAAACATATACCCATTTTTGAGAGAGAGAGAGATTTAGTAGTTATCTACTTTGAGAGGATAAGATGAGTTTACATTGGCATCTAGGACAACATTTATAAATTTATGTACTCCCCCAGTTGTAAATGTAAGAACCAAATAACTAATTAGTAAAGATAAAAAAATTAGTTAAGTTAGTTATTTATAAAAAAATACATATTGGTTTATCTAAAGTACCCTTTTAATTATTTGCATTAGAAACTACTCCCTTAATAGAAAACCCTTTTAATATGTGCAATTAACGGGGAGAGTTAAAAAAAACAATTATAAATTTGAGGGACAAAATGGATAGAAACTTTACATTTAAGACCAAAGCAAATCCTACTACTAAATTGTACATTTAAAATTGGAGGGAGTATATAAAATCTCGGGTAAAAATTTCACATGGGGAATATCAGAGACAACTTATTCATACCATTTCCACATAAATTAGCAAGTGCCCCGGCAACCATCCTTAGTATCTGTGGATCGACCACTCTTGAAGCTATCTTCGCTAGTAGCCTAGCACCTCCTTTGCTCACTATTAAACCTTGACTAAGCTCTAAATTCAAATAGATGTATATAAATAAGTCAACATCACTAAATAATGGTAATCAATTATAGATGTCTTTGGTTAAATCAATGTAGTTCTTTTGATGAAACTTTTCCGTTTTTGTTTTAGATAAATTTGATGGAACTTTGCTAATGTTGTGAGAATTACAATCTTCTCCAAAACTGTAATTTTTCATTGGTTCCATTTTTGTAGGAAAATGAAGATTCTTTGGAAACTTTTTCTCCAGAAAATTTTCCACAGCAAAATTTTCTTCTTGTTTCCTTAGAAAAGTTCTAATGGAACTTTTTTGGGTGAAGGCCCATTTTCAGTGGAAAATACTATAGTTGGTTTGAAGAAGTTAAAACAAAATTTAGAAATGGTGACATTTCCAGAAAAATTCTTCATTGAAAATTGGAAAAACAAAGTCCATCTGCAAAATTTTCTTGTCTTACAAAACAAACACAATAATAAAAAGAATCTTAAGTAATTTTTGTGAAGTATCACATTCAGAAAATGACATTCGCTAGCCAGAAAGAGAAGTACTAAGAAGAGCATAAGATATGCTGGTGGGAGAGAAAGGGGAGAGAGAGAGAGAAGATAACACTGTCCTTCGTTCTTCAATTTTATCATGATAAAAAATCAAAAATCAGCTTGGTGGTCTTGTCAAATGCAAGCTTGATAATAGATATCCGGTTTCTCAAAACGTATTTTTTTTTAATATATGAAACTATGAAAGAGTAGAACCAAAAAGCTGTAAAAGGAAGAAAATGAGATATATATAGCAATCAAACAAGCATAGTTGACCACATACAAGACACCAAAAAAATTTCAAAATTACCATTCATAGCCAAGTTGGCAATAGCCCCAGAAGCCACTCTAAGAATTGTTGAATTTTGCGACAATTGCATTAATGTAAGCAATGCATCCAATCCTCCTTCTTCAACAATCTTTTCCTGATTAATATCTGGAAAAAAGGGGAACATTCTATCATTTTAGATATAGATGATTACAATCAACAAATTGATTTTGTCATCTAAAAAGTAAAATAGTAAGATAGATGCCAAAACTTTAACTTAATTGGAAATTACGCTAGAATGATGAATGAGAATTCAAACAATATGCATTTTATCAGCATAGACTATAAAGTACTTTCAATGGCTCGCTTGTCCTTTACTGTGTCATTAAGATTAAAATGACTCATTTTGATTAACTTGAGCATTAACAAACTATCCCCCTTTGCTTCTCTGATCATAACCTTCCCTAGTAAGTAAGCTTTGCATCAATAATGTAAAACCTAATACTTCTGTTCTTTCCTAATTATTGTCATATAGCCAACTTGCTTCAGATCCCTGCTTCATTTGGCTCATTCATTGAGCATTTATTTCACCCAAGCTATCCCATTGTTTTGTATGATCTCATATTCCTTTTTTTTTTTTGGTATAATATTCAGTTGTAAGTAATAGAGCCCAATAACGTTATGCAATCCATTTAGCCAACTTCAATTAATGAGATGAGGCGCTTGTTCTTGCTGTTCGCAAATGCCATTTAAACCATGAAACTTACGAAACTTTGTTTCAGAGATTTCATTCATTAAATTCCGTTTAAAACATGAAACTTGCAGGGATTAAGAAGTTCTTGAACTATGATGTTTTTTCCGCGTGAATCACTCCCCTTTAAGTCAGTATAGAACCTCCCTTCAGACAGAATGAATTCTTCACTTATATCTATGTTGAGATTTTAAAATTTTAATGCAACTTCATTATATAATTCTAATGGTTTCTCATTACATAATCTAGATATTCTTTTCTGGAATAACCCAAGGTAACAATTAAACTTATAAAGAAAACTAACACTAGAGATTTGAAAAGCATATGCAGCAAGTGCAACAATGACAAATCAAGAGATAAAGGGGGAAATGGCATCATTTCTTGTCCAGTACCTTCAGCAGCAAGATTGGCTATCACCTTTAGAGCTTGGATTTGTATATCCAAGTCTTCAGACTTCAATAACTCTAATATTCTTTGAAATCCCACTGAATTTTTTTCACCAAGTAGCAAGCAAATCAATAAGACAACAATATATGCATAGGTTATTTGTCAAAAATCAAATGGATTAATTCTAAAAATTTCTTGCCTTCCTTGCATATCTTGGCAATGGCAACCTTCTGACTATAGACTGTCTCCTTTGATGGTTTAACCTCGTTTGGCATCATAGGGGATCCATACTCCAAAGATTCATTAAATGTATTTTCCTTCAAAACGGATTTCTAATTCAAAGAAATAAGGTATTAAAAATAAGATTTTCAAGATCGACAGTAAGATAAATGCAAAGATCAAAATAAATATTACCTTGATATCATTCTCAGTTTCGGACACATTCTTCTTAAGTTTAAATAGCTCATTTTCAACATCTTTTCTCTGCTTCTCTTCAGTCAGGAGTCTTTGCCGCATAACATGAAGTTCTTCATTCAGTGTAACCTTCAGGAATTGATTACTGGTAATTTATAATTTTCATTAAAGGATAAATAGTCATAAAGCTCATTAAATGGTTTGCATTAGTCACTGGTCTTAATCCAAATCAATTCAACACATTCAAGGAAAGGAGAATTCAAGAAGACCCATCCATTTTCACTTACCTCCCTCTCTAATCGATCTTGATATTTTGATTCTAATAAATGGAGTTCATTTGCAGTAGTTTCATGTAAATGGGTCATTCCTTGTAATCTCCCCAGAAGTTCATCAATCTCTTCCAGCCTCTGGTTCTTGAAACAAACAAAAGTACTAACAAATCACTTAAAAGTTATGAATTTAAGGTTAATAAAATCATATAAAAGAAATGTAGCAACAAGGTTAACACCATTCTGGCTCAAAGTATCCAATACTATTTAAGGGAAAAAGTACAAATACAATGTAGATATAAGATATTGAGTATTGACCATCCCCAACTTGTTATTCAAGGTTTGTAGCTTCACTCTTGTTGCCTTTGTCATCAAATCAGCCACCTAAAACTGAATTGATGTATCACGAATTTCAAATACCCCCAAATCAAGCTTCTCTATAATAAACTATCCATCTAACTCAACATGTTTGGTTCTATCATGATAAATCAGGTTCTTGACAATTATGGTTGCCATAGTGTCATAAAGAAGCCTTGTAGGAATCTCTACTGAATACCATGTTGTTGACTCTCAACACAAGCTATGATGAATGATATCGTAATATCACTATGTCTAGTCCTAGAAGAAAGCTATATTGCCAGTGGGATAAACTCCGTGGATGAAATAAGAGGCACACTCGTCAACAATATCAATTGTCTTTCCCGAATCTAAGTCTTGAAAAGTAACCATTAGAGGAAAAGTGAGCAATGTGATCCTAATCTTTCTAAATGTCAATTTCCAAATCCCAATAACACTAAACAATAAGTACTCCTAAACTACACAACAACAAGACTTATCTCATTAGGTAGAGTTGGCTACATGGATTGTACAATGTCACTATGCTCTATCAATAGCAAAACTTCAACTGAGTAGGATAAAATTTAGAAAATACAAAATTCAACTGAATAATAAATCGAAACAAAAATTAATACAAACATTAATACCACAATAAAACATTGATAAAAAACACAAACTAATACAAGAAGGTTAGAAGCAAAGGCACAAGAACTCCAGAATGCATATGATAATTATAACAATTTTTATTTATACAATAGTGCTTCTCATCTAAGTTTTAACATGCACATGCACTTAACAAGAAATGTAATGAATCTGATTCAATTTCAATACGTTAGGAAATTGTTTCAAAAAGAATCCCCAGTACAACTTACAACAATCTGTAAATACTGAACAATATCCATTAGATCAGATCCACTGAAGAGCACAGGCAATGTCCTCAACAACTCAATGATTAAACCTAATGAAAACTCCTTAATTTGTATAGCTAATTAAAAAGTGGGACAAATGCATTTGTGCTTCCTTAACTGACACACAAGTGGAGAGAAAATTAACATCATTCTTTGTCATAACAAATGGTAAGGTACCAAAAGAAAAGCAGATTGCTAAACTAATAAGTTGCACAAATATTGACTAAATTCACCTGTGCTGAGTCTTGTTGATCACTTAGGAGTCCCTTTGCCAAGTCTAATTGTTCTTGGGCATGTTCAAATTGGCAACGCTCATCTTCTATCTGTTTAACTAGCTCCAGTACTTGCTTCTCATGCATTTTAGTGGTTTCAGCCAGGGCCTTTTGATATGCGGCGTTCTCTATTTCTTTTTGCTTCTCACAAAGGAATAAAAAGAAATTTAAGGGGAAAAAAGTATTAGAATTATGTTCTCATTATGTTCTGAAATATGGGAGATTTGCAAACAAAATTTGAGCATGGAAATGACTTGCAGGAAAACGCAATATTGAAACTAATTCCAAAAAGTCATATAAACCATGTAGGAACCTAAATATATACACTGGCTCATAATACATACTTTAACCCAAAAAATTTACAGGCTGTAAGGTACAAATTTTTTAATCATTCATATAGATATGCATAGCAACATTATCAGCTATTTCTGAAATTAGTTTATTGATAACAAACCTTAATTGAATTTTGATGATCATTTAGAAGCTTTTGTGTCATATCTAGTTCTTTTGCAGCGTGTTCAGCACAAGAATGCTTGTCTTCAATCTGCTCAATCAACTCTGCAATTTTCCTCTCATACATCTGAGTGGTTTCTGCCAGTACTTTTTGAATCGCAGAATTTTCAAGGAGTTGTTGCTACTTATGGTCAAATAAACATCATCAATACCCATTGACATGGAAGTAAGAGTTCCACCCAAAAACATATATTGGCTAATGAGAAAAGAAGAGAGAGAGAGAGAATCATAAATCATGCTTGATCTTATGAAGACAATTTGATGCAGACACCTCTTAATTAGCCATTTAATTTGCCTTGTCAATTAGGGTTTTTAATTTGCAAGTAGAGTTTAACAGGGGTTTGAATAAAGGTTCTTATGGGCCCATTATCCATGCGAATTTAAGATGCCTAATGCCCTAGATTATTAAGATTCTTGCTAAGGTTATCCATAAATAGTCCTCTAGTAAATTATAATTGCTACATGTCTCTCACGGATGAACAGAACATTACAGTAAGGATAAAATTATTGCTTCAGATTAGAACTGTTAAAGCATCCACATCATGTATGTAATGCAATGAAATTGTAAAATGTTATTATCATTGGGAATTGAAATGGCAAAGATCAAGAGTGAATTAGGAAAGGAACAAAAGCTTAATCTCACAGATGATATACCTCATTTTTCTTTTCCAAATTTGCAGCCACTCCATGCATTGAACCATTTTGATCTTTCTGAGTTTTAAGTTCACTTAAAATGTCCTTTAACTCCCCTTTCAAATGCATGTTCTCCTTTTGTAGAAACTGCCAGCATTCGGAAGTTACAAAAGGACAAAAATTAATATGAAAATTGGAAATTTAAAACACAGCAGGAAACATGGAAAAACCATGGCGGCTTTGAAAGCCTGACATGGGCTCAATCCTTAAAGGCATTTTAGACTACAAGAGGAAGAAACAACTACCTCAGAACTTGTAAGCAGACTTTTCTTCGTTTCAATTAAAGCATCTTGGCACTCTTTGAGCTGCTTGTCCAACATATATTTCTCGTTTTCCCTCAGCTTCTGTTGCCTTTCAACTTCTGCAGTAAGAAGGTCCACTTGATTTTCAAGCTTACGGCATAAAGCTTCATAATCAACTTCTTCTCTGAGCTTTACCTTGTTCACAATCTTCATTGCCTGCGATTATGCAAGTAACCTTGTCAAAGGAAATTCATCTACCTTGAGAACCGTTAGCTCTTCATTGTAGCTGATATAATGAAGTATCAACATTTCCCATCTCCATATTGATCACGTATAAATACATTCTAGTTGAAAAGTGTTAATAAACGATGATAAGGCATGGTTAATGATGCCAGCCTCATTGCAACTTTTACTATACTGGTATTATATCTTTATTCAGAATTACATTCATGTAATCAAAACAGGACATACTGTAGATAATATCACAGCAGATTTCGTGGCAGATTCCGTGGCTAGAATATATGCTAAGTTATAGGAATTTATGTAGATAGAATAAACTGATTTATTGTATTTATTAGCTATGATTTGTATTCCATATTCTCCGGCCATCCAATTATGAGGCCAGATTCTTCCTTGCTGTATATATGTACAAGTGATAGACTGAATGAAACACAGAAGAAGAAAATATTCTCTCTGAATTTCTCTGCTGTCTCCAGAATCATGTCGCTCAATACATACATCAACCACTTAATTGAAAAGAGATTTCTAAACCAAATGATGTAATAACGTGTAAAACAAGTAAATTGAAAAAATTAGCGAAGAATTACAAAAATTCAAAATCCAGTTTGCCATGAAAATTCTGTACTTGGGTGCTTAGGTTCATACATCCTCAAAATTCAATTACATTCCGCTCAGGGACTCCCAGAATGTTCTAGAAAGAATTACAGAACGAGACATGAAAGCCCATTAATGAAGCTCTTGATTGTTGTGTATACTTTAAGTAAGAATAATCTATTGCAACATATTAGTTGAAAGCATATTTTCTAGGGCCTAAACTCTGTTGGAAGTCATACCAAAATCATGCTCAGAAAGTATGAATTTATCGCCACCTTGCTTAGCCTAAAGTGCTTTTTCTTTTTTCTTTTATTGGCCCCAAAATCTTGAAGTAAAATTTATTATAACTTCTCCATACAAATTTAAAAACAAGAAATTTCCATTAAATGATAATATAATAATCATTCGCTTGAGTTAAATTTCTGAAATTGTTTGGATTAGAAAAAATTCTGTTAGTACATTCTGATTTGAATCAACCTAACCAAATTTGAATCACCATCGAAACAGTTTGAGAGATCTAGGACAAAAGATTGCGGAAAGCATAAAAATGCATTCACTTTTAAAATCCAATGAAAACAATAAAATCCACAACATGAAATAGTAATAAAGATATGCAAGAGAAAGAAATGGGTCTCTTCAATTGTGAGGATGGGGGAAGTGCAGAGGCAGCAAGGTTAAAATGCAAATTATATAATAGCTAGAAACCATAAATATATTATCACTAACTCACTCGTTGTCCAAACATTACTGTGCTAGAAGTCTCCGAATGGTACTTCGCAGAAGGCCCAATTGTTATAATAAGAGAAGTCCTTGAAGACCCTATTTCCAAGAGTAAAAATTGTTAGAAGAAAAACTTTATGAACAATAAACTGAAGGGAGGAAGCACAATTACTTAAAGAACAATAGAAGTTATGCAGATGGCCTTGAAATGAACCGTAAATTCAAGTTATAAGTTGGGACTCCCGTGTGGTACCTGTGGGCTTTTCTTCAGCTAATACATTTATATTTATACATTTTTCAAGCAAAGGGAAGCCAAAGAATATTACAAGCAAAAAAGTTTGAGAGCAATATGCAATAGCTTTGGCTTCAGTGAAACAAAAGGAGAATTCCCAGTTTATAATGTTCACTCATATAATGGGCCTGTTTGGTTCTCCTTTAAACCATGGTTTTAAAAGCCCTTTGGGCAAAACCTTGGTTTGGAGAGATTTTAAAACAAACAGCCATATTTGTCCATAAGTGCTTTTGGGCAAAACCATGTTTTAAAACCATGGTTTTGAATAAGCTATTAAAACTAGCTTTTTCAACAGTAAAAGAGCTTATGGACTATCCAATTACTATCTTACCCCTACTTTTTCTTACACCATTTCTCCTCTCTCCTACTTTTTCTTACACCCTCTCTCATTTCTCCTACTTTTTCTTACACCCTCTCTCCTTTCTCCTTTCTCCTTTCTCCTCTCTACCCTCTCTCCTCTCTCTTCTCTTTTCTCTACCTCTCTCCTCTCTCTTACTTTAAATCAAATCATACCCTTTTTAGTAATTTACCAATATAAAAAGTCATTCTAAAAAAATTATCCAAACACTTATTTATTCAAAACCACTTTTTTTCCATAAACTCTTCTCTAAAAGCCCTTTTCCATAAGCTATCCATAAGCCCTTTTTTTTCATAAGTCCTTTTTTAAAATCCTATCCAAACAGGCCCAATAAAATATAAATACAAAATACAGGCTTATTTTCCCAAAAGTGTAAACGATTTGTCTTAGGTTTTACTCAAAAAATTCCAAGGCCACTCAGTTAAAAAAGAAATTTTATTTAGTTATAGGTGAGTCCACAAAAGGAAGAGACGCTTTATGTCATTGATATAAGTATTATATAAACGCATCGTCACATTCACAAAAATAGAGAACACAAGCATGCACACCCACACACAAAGGACAGCTATTTCTGTCAATAGCAGTGGGGGATAAAATTCCCCACACTCTATATTAGACCCAAAAACTCTCTCTCCCTTTAAATCCCACAATAAACTACATGCACTATGTGATTAAGTCATACAAAAATCTTGAGATACTGAATGTTGTCATCATCATTATGAAAAAATTACAAATTCATGTGTTGAGGATGCTAAATTCCATATAAATTGATGTTTGTTAGTGCAAACTATAAACACTATCAGCATGGATGTTTCACGCTACAACATTCAGAAGCTTTAAAGATATGGGCCAAAAAAAGGAAAATAAAAAATTATGAATATGACCTCCAAATGAATCGCGAAGTAGCCTTGTAAGCTTGGACTCTCTTGTTGGTATATGTGGGCTTTTTTCGGCCAATGCATTTATGCATTTTCCAAGTGAAGTAAGAGAAAGATTAATGAATTTAGCCTCTTCAAGCATGTGCCCTTCACTTCCTGCAACAAGAGGAAATGTGTCTGAGTAGATATTTCATACAAACCATTTTGATTAGGAACTGCAAATAATAGTGATTTTATAGTTTTATCTGGAAGTAAATTTTGTCAAATATACTAAAATTAAAAACCAAGATAGCATATTGTCCAAATTGATAAGCAAAACCATATTGCATGGCCCTTAAAAGAATCAGAGAAAAAATTATAATGGCCCTTAAAAGAATCAGAGAAAAAATTATAATACAAGCACATCACAGCAATAAGTCTTAAACAGGAGTATTCAGTCATGAATAATAATAAGGGTCTCAACAACAAAGTCGTGTGTTAGGGTATTTGACACGATAAAATTTTCATGAGTGCAAATATACATATAAACATCATAAAATGGGGGCAAAAATACCAATTACGGCTAAACTTCCGACCCTTTTTCTTTCTGTGGGTCCCACCTAACATGTTTTCCATTGCCCACGTCAGCTCCCTCTCACCCTCCCTCTCTCTCTCTTCTCTCACCGACTCTTTCCCCCTCTCTGTTATCATCTCACTGTCGCCGGCAACGCCGAAGGGCATAGTGGTAACAGTGCCGGCAGGTTCTCTCTGCCTTAGTGGCCGCTATTTTCCTCTTCTTCCTCTTGTCAACTCTCTTCTTGCTCTTGTCCTTCAGCTGCCGACACCTCTATTTCCGGTGGCAAAGGTTTTCGTAATAATATCTTCGGCCGTCGTGTCTGGTAGCAGCAATCTTTCGCCCATGGCTTCGTGTTTATAGTATTCAGAGAACGTACTGAAATCCCTGCAATTACCCACTTCTTTGCTTCTGATTCTAATCCTGGTTCTATCTGTGACTTTTTGGAAAATCCCATATTAAAATCTTTAAATATACCCGAGAAAAGGAGACAGCTTGCATTCATTGATGGAACAAACCAAAACAGAGGAAAGCGAAGAGAAGGGTCTTTGCCTGATTGTGGAGAGAAAAGCGAGGGCAGATTTGAAACCAAGGAACCTGAGAAAGAAAGAGTTCTTTTTTTTTTTTTTTTGTGAGCTTTAGAAATTTGGGAGGAAGAAAGAGAGAGACAATATATAGAAGAAGAGGAGGGAACCCGTGAGGAAGGAAACATGATCTCACTTTTGTTACCACCAAGCACTCAGATCCATCGTCCCTCATATTTCTTCTAGAAGATAACATAGGCGACCACCAAGTTTTTCATCGAGACCAGTGGGTTGACATCAACAGAGAGAGGTGAGGGAAGAAAGAGAGAGATTATCGAGGAGAGAGAGAAATTGTTTATATGAGGTGGGAGTGGGTCCCACAAACAGACGTTTGGAGTATTTAACAGATATGGTATTTTTCTCCTCTTCATAAATTTTATGTATATTTTTGCACTAATGTAAACTTAATGGTGACATGCACAAAACACAACTTTATTGTGAAAATTGCACATTGGCTGTAATAATAATTAGACTAACCAGATTTGTCTATCCTTTCAGATCCTGCAAGATCCACAATTAGCAACTTGCTCTTCTGAATCATGGGTTTATTTTTGTCAACTAAAATATAATTTCTGATGCTTTTATCTTGACAAGTAGTGTCCTCTACCTTTCTCCCAAGGATAGATCTGCGAATTTGAACCTTCAAATACAAAGGGATATTAAGAATTCAGTGTTTTAAATTCCCTATAGAAGAAACGGAATCAAAATTAGTTGTACTATTGAACAAATATCATGAATTATACAAGAGAAGGAAACAGGTAGATAACTCTATACACACCATAAGAATCACATGACTCCGAGAGGATTCTGTATTCAGCTTTGTGTTAGCTACATGACGATTTACCTCACCTAGTTCAAGTAATTGCATGAAACTACCAAGATCTTGAACTTTAACCACTTCAACACCAGGTAATGACACTTCACCACTCTTTGGGTCTTCATGTATAGAAATGTTACTTTTCTCTGGAGCAAGCAAATCATGTATGGATTCCATATACAACTGGAGGAAGAATATCATAAAACAAACATAACTATCTAATTTGTCAAAATAGGAATTTGATAATACTAACGGTAATACTAAAGAGTTGTCAAGAACTCATAGAAATTAGCAAAAAGGTTGTATGGCCATGCATCTGCAGAAAGTAAAGAACTAGCTGCTATTCACAATCACTGAACAGAAGCAACCACACAGCTCCACAATTACGAAAAAGGCCAAGCTTTCTGGTCACGTTTGAATACCTGCAAATAGGAAACTTCAACACTATCAGATGCAGATGTGTTGGCAATTATGTCTTCCACAGCTCTAACCATAATGCCGCGCTCTGAAGCATCGTCTTTACCCAATGTTCCAACTGTGTAAGTTTTACCAGTACCTGTTTGACCATAAGCCATAATTGTCCCATTATATCCACTCAATACACTCTGCAAGAACACATCAACGTTTCTACTGTAGTTAAGAATGAAGAATGATGAATCCATACTACAGTAACCACACAACCATTAAAGAATGTAGATTTCAACCAATTTACAAATTGGCCCATTTTTGTAGCATTCCAAATATGCAACTTCGAGCAGCATTCATATGTGAAAGTTTCAGTAACCAAGAGTCAAACTTGTGGCATAATCTTCAGTGAAGTCAAAACATTAATAATCATACCTCAACTACAGGTTTGGCAACAACCTCATAAACTCGCTTTTGAGAGGCAGTTTCTGTGAAAACTTCATCAAACCTATAAGATTCAAAGCTCCAGTTGTTTTTTCTCAACTTTAACCGCTTCAGCTGCATGGACCCAAATCAAAATATTTTAACAAAGTAATAAAGTATCCAAATAAAAGACCAAGTACTTTGAACTATATAATAATTTTTTGTGAATGTTATTTGTGTGTAAACTACATGCATAGCAATCATAGAAGGTGATGCAAGAATTTCTGTTTGAAAATGGTTGAGCGATAGGGCTGGCCTGATTTTGATGTTAGTGGTAATTATTATTACCTCTGGCTGCAATTCAATATAGTCAGCAAAGTCAGCATCTGAAAGAATTTCATCAGTATTTTGTGGCCGAACTCGCACGGCAACTCTAACCCTTTGAGAATCTAAGTAGGGAAAAACAAAAAGATCGAACTCAGTAAATATGTATTTACCCCACAAATGGACCATATTTGTTAACCATAACACCAGTTTCTTAAGTTTGAAGGATCTCACTTGACTAACTTGTAAAAAGATGATAATATACAGTGGAGACATGCAATACCGAAAAGATTCTGCAAACGTGAATAATATAAAAAGCAACAATTGGATATCATCAGACAATTTCAAAACAAAAGGTATGTTGAAAAGCATTAAAAGCATCAGCTAGCTTCCTTCACAGAAATAATTAATGATTGAATTGATTTCTAAAATTGAATACAATGACTTGTTAGCATATTAAAACCAAAAGGAAGACAATATTCATGGACTTCACTTGGCAACTAAGGTGATCAATAACATGGTTGCAAAGCCTCAATGACCAAGACATATGGAACTCTCTGCTGCTTCCACTCTTCATATTTTAATGAAGTCTCAGCACAAGGAGGGCCCATGTTTTATGAACTCCTTCATACTAGAGGGCTTTTGAGTGCAGAGCAGAGGTCAGCTAGAGATAGTAAGAAACTACTAATTGGCCTTCACTTTAGCTTAACCTTCTGATTAAAGTGGCCATTGACCTTAACTCCATAAAACACTTGACAGAATATAGACTAAGGGGTGAAGGTTGATCTAGTCATTCTGATTTTCGAAGAACAAACTGCAAAGACAATGGATTGCTGAGAGGAAAAAAAGAAGCTTAATACATTGGGAATGAGCTTAGCAAGAAGCCATAATAAAATTAGTGACAAAATTCACGGAGAAAATTATCCATGATTCACTGAAGCAACATAATTACTCACCAGAAGAAGTTTGGGCAGAACAGGCCGTATAAAAGTATTAAATATGACAACACAGAAATAATAAAGGCGCTTAAATCTTTCATTGCTGCTAGGGGAAAGCAAATAGAACTTGTGATTAATATGGTAAGGGCCATAAAGATAACACCAAAAGAAAATACTTATCGCCATTGTAACCCAATGATGATAATCAGATTCAACGCATATAACCGTACTATACAATAAAGATCACATTACAAACAATAAGTTCAAAATATCGGCCAAAACAAAATTCCATTGTCTCTGACCAACCCAGCGCGGGATTGAAGATACATACCATTATCGAACGGACCCAAAAAACAAAAGAAGATGCTTGGAAACAAAAACCAAAACTTTCACAAAGAAGGCTTTCAAACAGTATCCTTCCAATGAACTCGGTATCACCTTGTTCATCCTCATCCGAATGAGTAGTATGACTGCTTGGAGCGAGAATCCGCCTGGGAGAAGCAGAAGGGGTCCTAGATCGAGCAGGCTGGGGTGGGATTTGCCCATGAACACCAGCTGAATTCAAATTTGAAGTGGCATAAGAAGAAGTAGAAGAAGAAGAAAATCCATGAGTGAGTAGTGGGGACTTGTCTATGGTGGGTTCTCGACGATCTGAAAGCAGAGCTAGTGGAAGCCATATTCTTTGAGCTAAGGTTGAAGAAGAAACATAGCGTGATTGGGATTTGGTTAGAGAAGAAAAAGAATGAAAATGGAGAGAAGAAAAGGTCAGGAGGAAGAAAGAGAAGAGGCCGGCACGTTGGAGAAGGGAAGAAGAGTGAAAATGGGAGAAATGTGCTTCCCGCGTCATTTCATTTATTCGCTGCCGTCTCAACACCAAAATTTTGACAAGTGAGGCGGCACAGTAAACGTAGTTTGTCGCTGTCCAAGACTAGCTTTCACCAGCCTAGTAGCCCATGTGTTGCTATTTGCTAAGTGACAAAACAGAACAGTTTTCTGTTGTTATCTGTTCTGGAATAATAACAATAATGGAAGGGGGGAATGACGATAAGAGGCCTGAACTTGTGAAAAATAGCAACAATGAAAGATGAAAATAAAGGCCGATTAACTTTTAAAAATAAGTTACGAAAAAAATAGATTTTAAAAAAAATAAATTTTAGAGAGAATAGATTTAAAAAAATAAGTATTGTTGTTTCTAAGAGAAAAGTGATGTGAAAAATACTCCCTTGTTATTCATTGATATGCTAAATAGGTATTTATAGATATAATGGGTAATTCTAGACATTAATGATATATCCTAGACATTAATAATACAATATCATATCGTATCCTCTGTACTGACTACGAAATATTACATATCATATAATATAACTACAATATCTCTACACTCCCCCTCAAGTTGGAGCATAGATGTCAATCATACCCAACTTATTACAAAGATATTCAATCCGAACCCCATTAAGAGCTTTGGTGAGGAGGTCGCCTAGTTGATCACTGGATCGGATATGTCCTGTAGAGATGAAATTTTCCTTGAACTTGTCTCGAATAAAGTGACGGTCGATCTCAATATGTTTCGTGCGTTCATGGAATACCGAATTAGAAGCTATGTGTAGAGCCGCTTTATTATCACACCACAATTTTGCTGGTAATGGGGTTTGAAGGCCAACCTCTGTCATCAACTGATATATCCAGACTATCTCGCATACAGACTGTGTCATAACTCTATATTCCGCTTCTACACTCGACCGTGACACTACGTTTTGTTTCTTGCTTCTCCAAGATACCAAGTTCCCTCCGACAAAGACGCAGTAACCGGTAGTAGACCGTCTTGTGGCCTTTGATCCACCATGATCAGCATCACAAAAGCACTCAATATCTTTATGGCCATGACTCTTGTACAATATCCCACTACCTGGAGATCCTTTCAAATAATGTAACACATGTTCTAAGGCTTCCCATTGTCGAACAGTTGGAGAGACCATAAATTGGCTAAGAACACTTACTGGATAAGTGATATCAGGGCGGGTAACTGTAAGATAATTCAATTTTCTAATTAATCTTCTGTACCTCTCTGGGTTCTCAAACGGCTTGCTCTTAGCAGCTTCAATGGGATTTTCATATTATATACTACCATCAGCATCAAGCAGCGGATTATAAACCATAGGAAAGCTAGTTGGGGCAGCTCCAAGTTTACCAGTTTCTTTTAGCATATCAAGAACATATTTTCTCTGAGTCAATAAGATGCCCTTCCTGCTTCTCATAACTTCAATTCCCAAGAAATATTTTAATGAACCCAAATCCTTCGTCTGAAAATGGGAGTTAAGGAATGACTTAAGTGATAATATTCCTGTGGTATCACTCCCTGTAATCACAATGTCATCGACATACACAACTAGTAGAATCATGCCAGCACTTGTTCGCTGATAGAACACCGAATGGTCACACTTACTCTGACACAAGCCAAAGTCCTTCACAACAGTGCTAAATCTGTCAAACCATGCCCGAGGGCTTTGCTTTAAGCCGTATAAAGATCTCTTAAGCCGATATACTTTACCATGCTCCCCCTGAGAACCAAAATCAGGTGGTTGCTCCATATACACTTCTTCTAGAAGATCACCATGTAAGAAGGTATTTTTGATATCCAGCTGAGAGAGATCCCAACCATAAGTAGCAGCCAGAGAAATGAAGAGACGAACCGAGGAGAGCTTGGCCACAGGAGAAAAAGTCTCAGAGTAGTCAACACCATACTTCTGAGCATAACCTTTAGCAACAAGACGAGCTTTAAGGCGTTCAAGGGAGCCATCAGCCTTAGTTTTAGGGGTCAACACCCATTTACATCCAATGGTTTTCTTTCCCACCGGTAAATCAACTAAGGACCACGTACCAGCGCAATCAAGGGCCGTCATCTCTTCTTCCATAGCAGTACGCTAACCCGGGTAGGACAAGGCCTCAGGTAGGGAATGGGGTACGGAAATAGTGTCTAAAGACGTAACAAAGGCACGAGAAGCAGAGGAGAGGTGGTTATATGAAACAAAAGACGAAATAGGATATGTGCAAGTGCGTTTACCTTTGCGGAGGGCAATAGGCAGATCAAGGGAGGGATCTGGATCAGGAATAGGAGGTATCTCAGAAGGAGGAACCGGGCCAGACTCAGGATGAGTAATGCGTTCTGCAGGATCTGATGAGGAAGTAGACAATGGTAGGGCAGAATCTGGCGTAAGAGCAATAGTAGTTTCCTTCAAACGTCTGGTGTAGACCTGAGACAAAGGTGGTTGACCAGGTGCCAGTACGGGAGCTGGGGCCGGTGATGATGAAGGAAGGACAGAGTATACCAGAAGATTATCCTCTTCCGCAGGTGGATTAGGAGTAGCTGAATTGGTAGAGGCAAAATAAGCAAGAGATTCCTGAAAAGTAACATCAGCAGAAACCAGATAACGATTATTATTAAGAGACGGAGAGAAACACCTATAACCTTTCTGCACACGGGAATAGCCAAGGAAGACACACTTGAGAGACTTGGGATCTAATTTAGAGATACTTAGACGCACATCTCGAACAAAACACACACATCCAAAAATCTTAGGGTCAATCGGAAACAAAGGTTTAGAAGGAAAGAGAGTAGTATAGGGAATGTGACCATCAAGAACAGAGGACGGCATACGATTGATGAGAAAGCAAGCAGTGGAGACCGCGTCGACCCAAAAAAGTTTTAGAACCTGCATTTAAAACATAAGGGCACGGGCTACTTCTAGGCTTGAGAGATTAAATTTATCATAGGCTTGAGAGATTGAATTTTTTTAAAATTAATTATAATTAAATTTAATCTCTTAAAATAAAAATTTACATTACATATTTCTTAATCTATTTTAATTAACTATTATATTAATTATAATTAATTAATTAATTTATTTTTTTAATATATTTAAAAAATATTAATTGACTGTTAGTATCTATATATTCATGTGGAAGTTAATTAAGGAAGCTAACCTCTACTTGTTCTTGTTATTTTCTCCTTGTGTGGATTTCAGTTTCTATCAAAAGAAATTCAAAATAAGCACAAGGCAGTAGAACAGAAAATAAAAGAATAAAAAAAATATAGGATTTTTTATTCTTCATGTCTCGATTACCTTTTGGTTTTCAAAAATCAAAAAATTACACGACCACTAAGCCGTTAAAACTTAATAATATACAGCAAATGCTAATAACTTTGTAATTTAACGGTATAAAAGATGAAAATAAGAAGGTAACATGGTTGCTGACCACTACTTAGCTGAATTCTCTCATAGGGTACATTGAAATTTTTGTATCGTTGAGGTGGAAATTAATGAAAAAATAAATTCTGTTGTCATTGTGACTTAATGGATTTCAGTTTTTATTTAAAAAATATTTTAAAATCAAGCACAAACAAAAGCAAAGAAAGCACAAGAAAACAAAAGATCTTCACATCCTAGATTACCTTTTAGTACTACTGAGCATAAATAAAAAACTCTCAAATCAATTGCGGATTATAAATTTAATTCTACTTCTAATCTTATAATTTTAATTTCTACCTTTTTAATTCTAAAGAGAAAATAAGTAATATAGAATAAAATAATATATAAGATAAATTGTTAAACTCTAAAATATATGAAATGATTAGAATATCTAAGTGAATAATAACTTTTACATAACATATGACAATAACAAATAACAAATAATTTATGCGTGTGCATTGACAAATTTAAATAGAGACATGCATTATAATGACAAGAATAACTAAAGGAATAATAAATAAAAATGTAAATTAATTAATTATAACTAAATACTTATAATTTTATAATTTTAATATCTACCTTTTTAATTCTAAAGAGAGAAAAAATAATATAGAACATAATTAATTATATAAGATAAATTGTTAAACTCTAAAATATATGAAATGATTAGAATAACTAAAGGAATAATAACTTTCAAATAAAAAATGACAACAACAACTTAACTAATGATAATAAGAAAAGTTTTAGCTTGTTGTATTTTATTTATTACTTTGATTTGATAAAGCAAGTAATATTCTCAATCTTTGGAGTTTAATAAGATAAAATTCTCTTAGGAGTATGACAATTAAGAATTTCATAAGAGGATTAATATTACTCTATCATTTAAATATAAAAATTATTTAATTAATTTAGATAAATTAAATAAATCAGTTAATTATAATTAATATAAAAATTAATTAACTAATTTAGATAAATTAAGAAGTATATAATATAAATTTATATTTAAAATTTTATTATAATTAATTAATTTATTTAATTTTTTTAATTTACGCAAATTAATCAGTTAAAAATCAAACCACAATAGAACTCATATTATCAAATTCAGTATTCATTTTCTTATACTTCAGCACAGAAAATCTTTTTTTTTTTTTAAAAAAACATCATTTTATATTAATAACCTCCTTATTGATAAATGGAATCCTCATTCTCCAAACTCCAATGTCCACAAAATAAGCAACGTGTCGTTGTTGACTTTGTTTCAACCTACAAAATCAAACATGGAAGCGACTCAACAAAAAACTCGCGAGGGCAATACAAGTTTTATCTTAAAACGTGTTTCTTTTTCTAAACAAACATTTTCTCATATTAAAGTAAAAATACGCATATTTAATTTCTAATAATATTTTTAATAGAATTATATTTAATATTAAAATATGTGTGCCTAACAAAAAATTTGAAGATAGGTGAAACCCGTTTGGCCCAAAAAAGAAAAGTGGGCTATGCTTAAATACTTTTGTGAAAAAGATATAAAAAAAATCCATCTCAATTCTACTTATCTCAATTTAGAACTAACACGAGAGTTAATATAAATAATAAAAAATATATTTATATTTTATAAAGATATAAGTTTGATTCTCTTTATCATTGTGAGAATTTCTTTAGTAGGTGATATTGTAAGTCTTTTATAAGTACTCTATGAGTTTTAGGGTCGTACTCTAACTTTAGTAGAGGACCGGTACTAAATCTATTTAAATTTTTGTATAAAAAAAAACTAATCGCTCCAAAGCTTTTAGGATTAGTTTAGAATTAAATTTTATAGTAAAATTATCTAAATTTTGCAAGATTATGAAAGTAAGGAATTTTTGGCTCCTTCTCATCTTATTTGTTGAAAGCTCAGGGATGAGAAGAGCCAAATGGATTATGGCATGAGTTGGATAGCATTGCCATCAAAGATAGGAAACGGCTAATTTTAAAAAATAAAAAGAAATTGATTAATGATAAGATATGAGAATGGGATTGAACAGGAAAATGAAAATATATATATAGTTGAAATGTATATATAGTTTATCTTAATGATAATTAATTAATAGCCAGTTATAAAACTAACGATATTATAAACATGAGAAGAGTAAAAGAAAATCTTAGAAAGCAGTAATGGGGGAGATTTCTATTCATTTCACTTGGATTTATATATGTGTAAAATACTTTGAGATGGTCAAATATAATTAATAATTAAATACTAACACAATTTATTATAAATACAATCTATTTATACTGTATTGTCTTCCAACATGATCCTTGCATCACATCAGTATTAAAATTTAAACTCATAAATTTATAAATCATGAGTTACCTCATTATTAATTATACCAAATTTTGTTGGCTTCACATATTATTTTTTTAACACTATTTACTATATCATTTTAGGTATTTTTCTAAAAATCGAACTCAAGACCTAAAAGAATATAGTGCGGTTTTACACATCTAAACCTTCCTCATATATTATATTTTACTACTATTATTATTATACTCCTCCGGTTCTTAATATATGACCTAATTAGAGAGTTAATCTTAATACTAAATATAAAACACAATTTATATATTTATCAATTTTTTTTTAAATTACTCATATTGATACTCCATCAACAATAATCAAATAAAAGAAATGAAAAAGTTAAGGAAGATGACTAGTATGTTTTAGAAAAAATATGTCATATTAATTAACTTTTTAAATCTAATCAGATTAGTTAAATATATCATATATTAAAAATTAGAGAAGAATATACTTATGGAAGGGTAAAAAGGTAATTTCACCATCCATATTGGGAGGCGTGAAACGGATTAGCACGTCATCCATTAATTGATCACAACGACAACAACTATACCTTATCCACACAAACACTATAAATATAACACATCCTCCATGGCTTATAGATTCATGTAGATATTGGAATATGGCTTCAGGTTTGTCAAGAGTTTCTCAAACAATGAACACTATGATCTCCAAGTAAGAATTCTGCTTCTTGTTGCCAAACATAGCCTTATGTTTTATGTTTACATTTGTGTGTGTATTTGTTTGTATGTATAATTAATTATATGTGAGAATTATGTCTTATTACTTTCTCACTTTACTTATCTATATGATAATGATCTTTTGATGAAGTTAAGGGACTTAGAAGCGCTTGGGATCACTTCTAAAATTATAGTTTTAGTCTAAATTAAAGTTTTAAAAGCATAATAACTAAATATTTATCTAAAGTTTAGTAATTTAAACTCTGAAAGTATATGTTTGATATAAGTTATTGTGAATAACTTTTAACTTTATAATTATAATTTTTTTAAAATCGAATCCAAACAAGCTCTTAGTGGGTATTTTGGAGAGCTTTTTAAAATCACCTTTTGGTTAATAATCTTGTAGTTTAGTGGCGTGTAAACTCATCTATAAGTAAGAGATTGTGTGTTCGATCTTGTTTATAATCTCAGATCGTTAGTGTCTGCCCCTCTAATTAAAAAAAAAATTATTTTTTGGCATGAACGAATATTTCAATCACATTTTAGCCGAATTTAAAATAAAATTCAAAATAGATATTAACCTGAAATTAGAAAACCTAATTTTTTTTTACAACAAAATTTAGATAATTTAGGTCACAGGTACTCACAAATACCAATACATACTTCAAGACTTAAAGAGAGTTTGCAGATGTATTTACAAATTGTCTACAAATAAAATTTTCATATTGACAGTAGGATTTGAACTCACGATTTTATAGGTTATGAATCAACTTTTTATCAACTGGATCAATATTTATTAACAAAAAATCTAAACTTTGATTTTGGTATATAAATTGGGGAGAAGAACCTCTAACAATTTATTTCATTAAAAAAGTTTTGTTTTCCATAATCGCCCACCGCTTCCCACACAATCTCCCTCTCACCACCTTCTTGTGTCAAATGAAATTAGAAACATTCTTTTAATTTAAATTAGAATAATTTGCCTTCATCCTATTCTTGAAAATATTTAATTTAAAATATGATAATAGAGAACTCATTAAAGTTAAAAGAAAATGCAGAATACTATTAAAAACATAGGTATAGTGCCAAATTATTACATATATCCATATATATAATTGATTTGTATTGAGTTAATATAATTTATTTTGTTCCGAATTTCAAGCAGGCCAGTGGTACGAAAAACCTTTCACACAAAAAGCTCTCCAACTGGGATAATCCTTGAGACCAAAAAGATAGAGATGGAAGAGCCAATGAAGAACAAGGGAAATGACGATAATGACCTTACCTGGGTCCCACATGAGAGGACAGGGATTTATTACCCTAAGGGACAAGAAAAAATTATGGAAAATGTTCCCCATCATGCTGGAAGAGACGTGGCAGTAAATTGGTTCTCAATCAAACATTAAAAATAAAAATAAATATGAAGATCTGAAAATGAAATATTGGTTTGTAATAATTCAGATATGAAAGTTGTAATTACATCTACTTCTTTCATTCTACTTGGAAATAAATATGATTTGGTGCCTCATTCATCATAGCTTATTTCATAATCAATGTTTTTCGAATAATTATTTTATTTTACAGTAATTTTGATTTTACTCTAAATATTTATAACCATCATTCCTATTATAAGCAACTCTTTAATTTATATAATCCAATCCTTGAAAAATTGTTATGCCAACAATTGACTGCTTAAAAAGATGTTAAATCTTGTCAAATTTTAGTTTATATCAATTGGTTCTACCATATATTTATAATATCATTTTTATTAATATATTTATAATATCCTTTTTATTATCTTTATATAGCTAAAATTGAAATGGAAGCAAATTTTAAACAAAAGGCAATCTTGAATAAAAATTTGGGTTATATCTAGTGGGGTCAAGGATGAAATTTAAGCACTCAAAAGTAAAAAAAAAAAAAGGTTACCATTATTTTTTTTATTTATATATGTCATCACTCATGAATTCATGATCTCTAAAATTAGATGATATTTCAAATTTTGCAAAAAAATGTTTATAATTATATAATGACGAAAAACACCCTTGAACATTTATTTGATAAAGTCATAACTCTACAAAAAATAATATGATAAAAGGAACCAAGAAATGTGCCCTAAATCACGTGGATTGAGATAAATAATAACCTACTAAGGATTGTACATATCCAATACAAGAGTTAGCAACACATTACCTTGTACAAAACAGTTTTGTGTGGACAATGTTAGGAATAAATAAAAGACAATGATATCTAGAGAGAGAGAAAATTAACTACAACAGTAAGCTAAATTCCATTAAGAGGATTCAGGCTTAGTGGTGTGCTTGAGGGCAGAGGAGCAGAATCCACTAATCAAGAAGCCACTCGGAACTGTCTAGAATTCAATGTTGTCCCCCACGCAAGTTATACAAGTTCAGGAAGCTTGAGCTGCCCCCCAATAGAACCTTCTGATTCCAAAACCTTCCACTTCACAACACTTGAGATTTGAAGATCTGTCCGGTTCAGCGGAATCTCGAACATCTGAAGCTACTTTAAGCCTGACCCGGATGGAAAATTGTGATCGAAACCCCCGGGGATGAACACGGGAAGCTGATTTGAGTGTGAATCCCTTTTGTATCTAGGATCCCGGGGTAGGTTACCTGCTGTGTTATCTTGGGATTCTGTCGAGTCAGTTGATCTTTCGTTTCTTGATCTATCCCTAACGGGGACACTCAAGCGAGGGCCACCGAAAAAGATAGAGTCTCCTGTGTACATCAGATTTTGCGGTTGCTGCACTGAAGACCTGAGAATAGAGGATGATGATGATGAGTCTTGTGGAGGATTCACTGATCTTCTCCCATAATTGGCCGTTTCGGCATTTAAATGTGGCAATTCAGTTCGCAGTGAAGACCTATTATTTCGAGCTTCAGAGGCCAATAAAGGAACTGATACATATCGGCCGGCTTCTTGATCCCAGACAACAGAAGTTCGCTTTACATCTCTCAAAAGAGACGGGCCAGAAGCTGAAAGCAATAATGGATCATTACTTACCGGCCTCTGCGTCAATCTTCCATCAAATCCCAAAGATGGATTAGATGCTATTGGGTTGTTGACATTCGAGAAACTGGCTCTTGAAGTAGGATTAACTGTCAAGCCAGGAATTGAGGCACCTGCACTAAAACCGCCCAAAGCACGACTGTGGGGAAGTGGGCTAAGCGTAACCGCTTCATGAACATGGCTGGGACTGCTGAAGCTACTCATACTTTGCGTTCCAGTCTCATACTCATCACGACTGCCCTGACTAGGAGCAATAGAATTTCTTACTGGAGATGATCTCTGCTCATTCTTGATTTCTTTGTTAGCGCCATTCTCTGTGCTCAAACTACTCCTGATGCTCATGTTGCCACTAGAGCTAAATTCTGAATCCGGTAAGCGGCGATTATCAACTGGCCGCAAAACTGAAGAAGATGCCCTGGCTTTGGCAGCCGCTTTCATGGCTTCTTGTGAATCCAGCTTTGCAAGCCTCCAAGCACTGAGACGAACAGCCCTTTTCGGCATTTTTTGCCCTCTTTCTGCAATCCCAGCTGCATCTGGATCAACAGTTGATGGTAACATTCCGGGCTCCAAGTGAGGCACAACCTCATCCTAAAATCCATGTCAAGGGAACCCCATAAATCAAATGAAAAAACAAAAACAACATTTCCGTCATGTCAAGAACCATCAGAAATGAGTAAAATATAACTTACACTCAGAAACACAAGAAAGAGTCATTAAATTCATGTTCTCAAAAATTCAAAACATCAGTAGCATTTAGATACTAGGAAAAATTCTCTGGATGAGTTGTATTTTGACACAAGGATCACATACCATTAAGTTTATTAGTTTACAAACTTCCTGAAAGTCAGTATTTCTAGTCAAAGTTTGTTAGATATTCAATACTCCTAGTCCTAGTAGGACAATTCAGAGAAAGATGTATTCAAAGACACAGGAAAAATTCATTAATACATAAGTTTAAAATTCCAATGACATGACATATCAAAAGCTCTTCTGAAGGCACCGGTTTGCAGTTTAAAAAAAGAAGGATAACTTTAGATTCCTCTAATATTTCCTTGTTGTAAGTCCGCAATATCAAAATAAAAGCCAAAAAAACTTCTCTAGGAAGTAAATACAGAGTTTCTTCGGCTTAGCAACAGATAAAAAAGAAAAAATAAATATAAGTACCTGATAATCCACAAATACTCTAGGAGGGGTGCACCATGCCCCTTTATACTGCAAACCAAAAGAACTTCCTCCACTCAATCCAGTTGTGGCAGAACCCGTCGGAGAGTAAAGTACATTTGCCATTTCCTCATCCACAGATGCCCCTCCAGGGGCTTCACTCATGGCTCTCATTGCTACTACATACTCATAGGTTGTGATACCCTGATCCAATATGAAATCAAAAGGCACATATCAGCATACTTCTTTTATCAACTGAAATCACGAATAAACAATAAAACTGATTTAATAATTATTGTAAAATTTCAGGCGGAGTGATTTTTAAAATTTTAGTCACCAAAAAAATGATATCACATTAACATCCCTGAATTTTATTTCTTTCTTTGAATTGTGTATTAGTCTCTTTGTATTCTTTTCCGCCCCCCATATCAAATAAAAATAATTTTTCCAAAAGAAATGCTAGTCATAAAAGTAGATAAGGAAACAAAAGCAAAACAACCAAAATAACTTTTTAAAACTAATGCCAAAGCTATATAGTTCGGCACTAAACTGCTAGAGTAACTTGAGGAATGAACCAGAAGTGTAGAATTTATAGGATTGAGTTAGGGAGTTTTAAATTGGAGAAATTATCCGGCTAAGCAAACAGATCTGTAAAGGAGTTTCATCCAAATAACTAAAAGTAAATTAGATTAAAAAGGAAGAAGAAGACAAGAGAAGATAACCAAGTAAATTAGATTTTAAAAAAAAAATTCAGGAGGAGGAGGAAGAAGAAAAGAGAAGACAACCCAGATCATGCCGAGTGTTCTTATGTGTTGTCACTGATAAGAATAAGTGATGTGCAACATGCTTGGGCAGCTAGGTTCCTACGATATAAATTCTAGCCAAAAACTCAGGTAACGAATAATCCAACAGTAAAGGTCCAATTCAAATAACTGGCCACATTAACATAAACCGAAGGAACTAACCACATGTTCAAAACTTGTTGTTCAGAATAACTATTACCAGTTAAAGCTATGAAATATAACAATCACCTCTAAGTCATACATATAAAACAAATCATTGAGCATATCGGGTTCTTTAAACTTATTCATTCTTAAAAGTATTAATTCGATTTTAATTAGCCAAAAAAAAAACCTTAGACATTCAAAATTTAATTTTCTTCTAGACTTATTTTATTGGATAGAAGCAATGATACACTTATGGAGAGACCACACTATTGCTCTACCAAAAACCGGTAAAATAATTTTATCCTAATTAAAACAGAACCCGCAAACCAACTTATTCTAATTGAAGATAACTCTCAAGCTAATTCTAAACGCATTGAAAAATTATCCAAGGAATAACTAAAAAATAAATAATCCTTAATAAAATTGATGATAATTTCCAACAAGATCAACAGCCTTCAGATCTCTAGCATAGAATCCCCTTAAGTAAATTAAAATAGAAGAGCAGTAGTTCACCCTGAACCAAATATGGGGGACAAATAAAAGAAAAAAAGAAGAAAAACTCAGATCCTCAGCTACTGAGTCACTTACCTTCCTGATTAGTATCATGTGGAAAAAGAATAGCTCACCCAGAGGCACACAAGCCAAGACAGAGACTGCAGTACATACAGCCTACACATAATGAATTTGGCATAAGAACAAAATTTCCAAGACCTCAACTGTATAAAATGTGAAGCCAGGATTGCTATACAACATAATGTTTAAAGTAATACCACAACTGTTTATAACTAAAACAACAACAAAAAAAGTAATACCACAACTGTTGCAAATGGGGGGCGAGAGAATCCATTTCCAAGTCTGTCAATAATTTCGGCTTCCATGCCTCTCTTGTTAACAAAGAAGCGGACTAAAACAGCAATACCCACTCCAGCTTCAATAAAAAGCTGAGACAGAGGGTAAAAAGATTTTATTTTTTTTTAAGAAAAAAATGCATTATACAGGTCAAAGCAAATAACTTTCAGCGATTTAACAATTTGTGCAGATAAATAAAATACATACCCACATGAGACTAAAGGCCATGAGAGAAATGAAAGTAACATAATTTTTGTGACCCACACAATTGTTAAGCCACTGCAGTAATGTAACATAATCAAGAAAATCAGAGTTAAAAAGAAAGTACAAAATTATGACAATATAAAAAACAACTCAATAATTCCCCATATTGGGTACCCTTGCTCAGCACTCAATAACATACCCTACAATGGTGATCAAAGCCATCAACACATTTATCACAACTTCTACAGTGTTTACTGAACTTCCGCACCTGCAACATTGAAGCGTTTAATATATATATATATATATATATATATATACATGCAACTTCAAATAAACAAAAATTCAAACTGATAAAAGGAATACTTGTTGAAAAACACAAATATTGAAGCTGTAGATCCAGCTTGAGGGGGAGTATTGAGATGCACTAGTTTAGAATTAATTATTAATTAATATTATATTTTGTTAGTTATTTAAATAATTATCTAAAAATTTAGTTTGGATATTATTTAGGATTAGATTTGAATATTAAATTATCATATCTTAGAAGAATAAATCTAAGATATTAGGATTATGATAGATTTTAGGTTTAACCTATTAACTTATATTTTTGCCTATATAAAGGCTTATTTGTATTCTCATTCATTCAATGACTAATAATATTTTGAGGTTATTTCCTTCTACTTTCAATCCTTTAAATCTCCACATAGTATCAAAGCAGGAATATTAAATCTTAGTTAAGGTCTTGATGATGAAGAAGAAGAAGAAGAAGAAAAATGTTAAGCCTGAAGAGAAGGCACGCCTTCAAGTGGGTTACGATAGAAGAGGGTAACTTGGGTCTCTTCCCACAAAATCTCATAGGTTATGAGATTAGTTCATCTACCTCAAAGGTTAGATTAGTGTGTAAACCTAAATGGATTACTATTATTGTATGAGCAAGTTACTCTATTATGGAAGAGGATAATTTGAGTCTCTTCTCACAAAATCTTATAGGTTATGGGATTAGTTAATTTCCGTCAACCCAAGTGGGTTACCATGATTGTATGAGCATGTTGCTCTTGAATAATATATATGATTCTTCATCAAGTTCCTCTCTTGCAAATGTTTTTGTCATGCATCCAACAATGATGTTCTTTATCAAATTCGCAACTTTGTCTTAAGATCCAGATTCAAGATTCAATCAACTTCAATTCAGTGGTCACTACTAAAGTTTTGGTTCTTCTATAATGATGTTGCTCACATCTAAGCTGCCTCCCAGCTTGAGGGGGAGTGTTGATAAACACAAATATTCAAGCTATAGATCCAGCTTGAGGGAGAGTATTGAGATGCACTGGTTTATAATTAATTAATATTATAGTTTGTTAGTTATTTAGTTATCTAAAAATTTAGTTTGGATATTATTTAGGATTAGATTTGAATATTAAATTATCATATCTTAGAAAAATAAATTTAAGATATTAGGATTATGATAGATTCTAGGTTTAGCTTATTAACTTGTATTTTTGCCTATATAAAAACTTATTTATATTCTCATTCATTCAAGGATTAATAATATTTTGAGGTTTTTTCCATCTACTTTCAATTCTTCAAATCTCTACAATATTAGAACAGGGGAGGGAGTTACAAAATTCAACACTACTTCAAATGCCTCCATTTGCAGCTATATGCAACTTTAGATGCTTTATGCTTATAAAAATTGCAATAAGAAAATGCACGAATGTATTGTGCCAAGAAATTTTAGAAATAGATGATGAAATCAAATGTTTTCAAATAGAGGACTGCATATTGCAGACATATACACCAAAGTAAACTACTGCCGCAATAAAATATTCATATGTTTTATTTGTGAAAATTAGATATTGCAAAACTTCAATGCTGACAACATAGTCTACTTCATTCTCACTATTCAAAAGCTCAGGGCCATTTTCAATCAAAAGCTTAAGGTGTGAAATAAAAGCTTAGGAATGACTTTACTGTAATTGCTAATGAGCCTATGCTCTAAGTATGAATAATGCACACACCAATCATAACTTAAACTGTTAAGTGAAGCTCATACATAGTTTTGTTGTAATATTTAAAAATAATAAAAGGTGAATTGTGAATGCAAAGTTATCCATACACCTATTAGGAGATAAAGTTCTAGTTTGCCTGGAAACCCGCTATGGGTCACTAATATACTTCCAATTAAGTAAAGTGAAGGCTTTTCTTTGGATCCCCACACTTAACAAAATTATTGCAAATAAATCTTTTTATGGAGACTTGGTAGTATGGGATACTAAATCCCACACTAAGTAGAACGGACTGCTCAATGGGTAATTTAAGTGGGCTGAATCTCTCACTTCAACAGCTAGCTTTTGGAGTAGGGTTCCCCATCCCATTTAGGCCCAAACAAACAAGTCACCCTTATAAGACTTGGATTTCCAAATCAACTCAAAAGTGTTATATTTGATAAAGCCAACTCCACAAACCTGAATAAAAATATAATTTAATAGTTATCAACAAAACTAATAAAACCTGTTGAGAAACACAAGTATTCAAACTATAGATCTAACTTGAGAGAAAGTGTTGAAATGCGCTAATTTAGAATCAATTATTAATAAATTAATATTATATTTTGTTAGTTATTTAATTAATTATCTAAAATTAAATTTAAATATTATTTAGGATCAGATTTGAATATTAAATTATTATATTTTAGAAGAATAAATCTGAGATATTAAGATTATGATAGATTCTAGATTTAACTTATTAGCTTATATTTTTACCTATATAAAGGCCTATTTGTATTCTTATTCATTCAAAGAATTAATAATATTTTGAGTCTTTATTTTTCCTCTATTTTCAATTCTTAAAATCTCCACATAGTATCAAAGCAGGAATATTAAATCTTGGTTAAGGTCTCGATGAAGAAGAAGAAGAAGAAAAATGTCAAGTTTAAAGAAAAGGCACACCTTCAAGTGAGGATTAGTTACATATGATGGAAGAGGGTAACTTGGGTCTCTTCCCAAAAAATCTCATAGGCTATGGGATTAGTTCATCTCCCTCAAGTGAGGTTAGATTGGTATGTAAATCTAAGTGGGTTACCATGATTGTATGAGCATATTGCTCTTGAATAATATATATGATTCTTCGTCAAGTTCCTCTCTTGCAAATGTTATTGTCAAGCATCCAACAATGATGTTCTTCGTCAAGTTCGTAACTTTGTCTTAAGATCCAGATTCAAGATCCAATCAACTTCAGTTCAGTGGTCACTATTGGTTTAAGGATTCAAAGTTCTAGTTCTTCTATAATGATACTGCTCATATCCAAGCTACCTCCTAACTTGAGGGGGAGTATTGAGAAACACAAGTATTCAAGCTATAGATCCAACTTGAGGGAGAGTGTTGAGATGAGCTAGTTTATAATTAATTATTAATTAATTAATATTATATTTTGTTAGTTATTTAATTAATTATCTAAAATTAAGTTTGAATATTATTTAGGATCAAATTTGAATATTAAATAATCATATTTTAGAAGAAATAATCTGAGATATTAAGATTATGATAGATTCTAGGTTTAGCTTATTAGCTTATATTTTTTCCTATATAAAGGCCTATTTATATTCTCATTCATTCAAAGGATTAATAATATTTTGAGTCTTTATTTTTCCTCTACTTTCGATCCTTTAAATCTCCACAAAACCAAGCTGCAGCCAGGAAACCATGTAACATTAAGGCACTCTTCTTTAAGAAAACCTCAAATTCCTCTGGCAAATCAGTCCAAGGACTCTGGAACAACTCAAAAGAAAAGGCTAGAAATTCTTGAAATTAATAGATGAAGACCATCAGTAAGCCACCTAGATAAAAAACAATAATAAATTACAGGAAAATGCATACTTTATGGTGATTGCAAACCTCAACATGGCAAGCTTGTATAAAGAATATGAAAGAGGACCACATAACAGCATTGTCACAGTAATCATTGTAGCTATTGACCAAAATATGATTAAGGGGCAATATTATCTAAACTTCTTGCTTAGACTATCTGTCTATTATCAAGAGATCACGATAGTATCCCAGAATTCAATTCCAAATATGATAAATGGACTTCACAATATAAGTTGTTGTGAAAAATACAAAACATTAGGATATAAAAACCAATTAAACTAACTAGGACCAGCAAGAACTTAAAGTGAAATATTACAATGCTACACATATCAAAGAGTCAAGATGCAATACCTCAGCATTGCACAAAGTGCAGAACAGAGCATCTTCACCACCACCTTGCTGCTCAGCTGCTGCTTCTTGTTTCCGGCAATCTTCATGCACAAATAATATACAGAAAATTCCACCAATTATATTACATGAACTTCTCTTATTGTGACCCCCTGAGGTATCTTCTCTGTCAAGATATTCCATAGAGCTTTTCTTGCTCATATTAGTCATAGACCTTTTAGATGATGATGGAGATGAATGCTCGCCTGCAGCAATTTCATCATTTTCTGAAGGTTGGTGCTTCATTGCTAAATGATGGCCTGGATTGAACTTATGTTCCACACTTGGATCAAATTTAGACATAATGCCAGGATCTGCGGGGTTAATTGCAGTACATCTGATATAAAGAATAAAAACAAGGAGTGCCTGCAATGTCAATAACAACAATGAGGCAGTGATGTAACCGCTCATTTTTATAGGTAAATCAAAAATTAGCAACAAACCAGGCTTTTATTAATGAAGAAGGTGCCACATGTAACCATCAGTAGCATAGCACTCTCTCCTTCTTGAATATAAGATTAATTTTTTAAACATCCATTAAAACTAAATTACAACGAATCTCCCATATGTAACTCAATAGAGAAGGAGGCTGTCATTTTGGCCCTTCCTATTTATAAAGTCTATGCAGCTATTAAGCTTTCCATTCACCGAATCTCAGTCCAAACTACAAATTTCAAAATAGTGCAGAGAAATTTTATCCATATTGATTTTTAGTATCTACACCGGTAGCCAATGGATTATAGTAATTGGACGTCTACTTTCAGATCTTACGCATGTTATGTATTTTTGGGGTCGTGGAAGTATTGTACAATTTGCAAACACCTAATCTTCACAAATGAAGTAATCTATTAAACCATAATCATCAATATCCGCCCAATAAGGTTAAATTTTCCGCTGTAGCCCAAAATATTCCCTAAACAGCCCTTCCTCTTATGCTTCAAAAAGCCATATGCCAGGATTGCTCTCCACATTTGTTAAAATTATATTACTCAATACAACTAAAAACATATCTGACAAGTCGATATAATTAAAGTTTGGTATTAAGAAATAAAGTTAATTCACATACCACTGGAGAGTAAACACCAATGAAGATGTACTCCAACAGATGACCTCCAACGAATGGGGCAAAGAAAGCATAGAAAGCAACCACCAAGAAGCAGAATACAGTGATAGCCACAACCTATTCATGAACAGCCAACAATTTAAGAAAATAAGTTGATATGCCTGCAAGTGATGAATTACAGGTAATTCTGAGAAAAAGAAGTCAATTTAATCAAAATGCTAAACCACAAATATACCAATCAGAACACTAAGGACAGTGAGTTTGACATATGCTACTGGGAAAATGATAATTTTCTTCATCTTAATTAACTAGCACATTATTTCCTTTGCTTTTTTTTTTTGGTATAAAAAAAGAAACTTTATTAATAAGAAGAGAAAGCTATACAAAAGAATGTAACCAAGACTCCTTAACTCAAAAGTGCTTTCCAGATCCCATTGAAAATCCAAGAGGGCCACCCCACTCCACTCCTTAAAAAAAAAAAAACATAAGCTGAGAGTCAATCCTCTCCCAGAGAAGTTGTGAGGGAACTAACATTAAAAATTTTGCTGTTGCATTCTAACCAAAGTCATCAGGATCCTGCAAAAGCTAGTTGTGCAAAAGAAGTTTATGCACCTTTCTTCACCCTAAACCCAAAACCAAAACTTAAAGAAAATCCATCTGCCTAAGAAAAGCTTGGGAAGATAATCAGACTCTCTTCAGTTAAGTCATACGTAGGATCTTAGATCTCAGAGAATAAAGGAGGGGAAATAACTTGTCATTCAAGAGGCAAGTTACATACGAGGAGTAAGATGGTAGAAACAATTATTTTCTTTACAGCTTATTGTGAAGAGAGCTTAAGAGGAAGAAGTGCACTATCGCCCAAATACAAATCTTCTAAAGTAAAGGATCTATATATTTGGTGAAGATTTCTTCATTGGAAAAGAGAGGAGATTCTAAGAGGGAGTAAAAAAAGCAAGTAAACTTAAGAAAAATTCACAGATCCTCTACTTCCCTGCTACACATTGGATCAACTTTCACAAAGAAGAGAATGATTTTAATTAAACAACCTTAAAACCCCAGGCCTTCCTCTCGAAGAAAAACACCCAGGGAAGAAGAAATAAACGTGCGAATCACATACAATGCAGAAAACCAATATCCTGTAGGCAATTTTGGGAACACCTTGAGACAAACATTTTAGAAAATTTTTATACATTCCAAAAATTAAATGCCTCAAAAAATCTTAAAAAATAAAAACAAGAGTCGAATGGCAAAAAGTTTCAAAAAATACAAACAATACTTGGAAAAGCATAATTAAAACTGCAAACTTGTAAGAAAATTCCTCTACAAGTCTACATTACTCTCAGCGTTCACAAAATTGACCTTTCTCAGTCATCAGTTACAGAATTAGTAACTTAACCATAGTGCATGGACAAGGACGAAATACCTATATAAAAGTGTAACACTGCAGAATACCAAATTACAAGAATTAACCTATACAGACAAATGAAATGAAAACCATAACACTAAATCACTGATTCTAACAACCCTAGTAAAAGATCGCTCAAGAAAACAAATTTCAGGGCAAAAATAGAAAATGAGAAAAAAAAGAAAAACCCACTGAGTAGAAAACATGAGGACTAGCATTTACCTGAAATGTATGAGCTGGCAGTTGCCAGCCATGTTTTCTGACCATATCTACTCAATTCAGAGCGAAAATCGAGCTTCTACACTGAGGTTTAGGAAAGACTAAGGAAGAACTCACGACCGGCGAGAGAAAGCGGAAGACCCTGCGACAAACCGGCAAGGCGGAATTCCCTCTTCAAAAAGCAAAAAGCCAAAGGCGGAAAAATAAAGTGAAAATTGTAATAATTATTATTTTTTAATATTTTCTATATAACTAATTAAAAGTAACTTTTAAAAGTATTTTTAACTTGAAACTTATGTTTAAATAATTTTTTTATTTTTTTAATATGATTATTTAGTTGAGTCAAATTTAAATATTATTAAATTTAATTAGATTTAATTTTATAAATTTATTTGTCAGTATTTTTTTATTTTGATATATTAAATTAGATTTAAATATTGTTAAACTTAGTTTCATTTTATCTTTAATTAAATTTCTATAGTATCTTTTTGTTAGGTTTTTATAATTTTGTTCAATTATAGTTATTAATCTATATACTCTTAATTAAGACTTACGTAAATATCAACTAAGCAATAAGTAAATTTTCACAAAATATAAAATTACAAAAATTTAAGAAAACAAAATGATGGAATAAAATTTATTAAGACTCATAGTCATCCTCATTATATATATAATATGTAATCTAATTTATTTAAATTTTAATTAGTCATATAGTAAAATTGATCTAAGTGTAATATGAGGGAAAGTCACATCACCTTACTACTAATGCAGTTTCCTTTATAAATTAACATAATGAATATGGGAAGTAATACTTATAATTAAAAAAACTATAAGAATCTAATAAAAATAAAAATTATTAAAACTTAAATAAGAATGGGGTGAAATAAGAAAGAGTTTAGCTTTTTTTTTTTTTTTTGAGATAAATAATTATAGCTTTTGTAAAGGGATTGTGATAGGAGAAAATGGCGTTTAAGAACTCTTAGGTCAAATTTGTGTCATTAGAGAGCTTTTAATTTAATTATACTCAAGACATGGTACGAGGACCTAAAAAGCTTGAATATGATAAAGCAAAAACATCTTTAACACAGTTAAGGATGGATGTAAAGACTGAATAATAAATGTCGAAATCAAAATGCTAACCAATAATAATTTTTTCTAGAATTGTCACTTAGTTTTTTCTGTTGCCTTTATTCATACTTTTGAATAAATAATTTTAAGATTGTTTTTACCAAAAAAAAATAATATTAAGATTGTTTTGGCCAGAAAAAAGAATAATATTAAAATTGTGGGTTTGGTACTTTCAACATAATACCAATTACTTTGAACGTTAAATCAGAGTAATTGGGTTCTTTAATGGAGTTTTCAAGAATAGCCAATTATATTCTCATCCGTCAATGCTTATTTGGGAAAATTGGTCAAAATACTAATTGAAAATTTAACTGGCAAGAATAATCTAAATTAAAGTACTAATATTCTATATATATATATAATTACTAAGGGATCAATGTTCTATATGTTAAAAATTTATCAAATCTTTCTCACTAATTAAAATTTTAAATGGGGATTAATCAACAAGTTGTTGGTTGAGATAGTAAACGATTTTACCTTATAATGAGGATAACACAAGTTTAAATATAAAAAAAAACGTTTGTTAGAAGAGATAAAAACTCTTTATATTCTAAATGAACTTTGAAAAGGGTTATACCCTTACCTAAAAAAATCAAATGGGACTTTTTCCCAATTTTCCCTACATATTTTTATAATGTCAAAACCATAATTTTAAATAGGCAAAAATTAAGGTCTACAACTAAAATTTGTGACTATAAATCAAATTAAGGTCTACAACTATGTAAGGACCCCCGATCCGACAAGGTTATTACGTACACTGAATTGTTGGAATTTTTTCACCTGATACTTAGATAAGAGATTACTAAAGTTTGAGATATGATTTACCCAGACTTGAACATTGAGAATCATTATGTTCCATGAGAAACTCTTTAGTGTAGACTTTTTGGCTAAAGAAGCTCACCATTTGGATGATGACCTGTTGATTATGGAGGACCCTCATCCTCGTTGCATTGCTCGCTTGAGAGCGAATGCTATCCAATGCCTTGTTTGGATTATGTTTTCCATTCTGTAAGCTTTAAGTTTTAACTTACTTCTATGAATTCAAAAGAAAAATATACATTTCTTTGATTTGTTGAGATACTAGCGATACATTTGATAGCATAGAAGATTTTTTTTTATAGAAATGTAAATAAAAATAAAATTAAGATAGAAATAAGCTTTAAAAATTTATTTAATAAGTTAAAAATAAATATAAAATTGATATATATTTTTTTATAATTTAAGATAAAATAGTCCAAAATATTTTTTTATAATTTAAAAAGAGTTAAAATTGTCCAAAAATTTTATAAATTAGAGTAAAATAATTTAAAATATTTTACTTTTATTTCTCCTATCTCATTTTTTAATTTTTTTTTATAAAACTAAAATAGTCTAAAATATTAAAAATAAAAATAATTTTTATTATATTAAATAAGAGAAATTATACTTCTGTTTCCACCTACATTCTACTAAACATGGCAAGAGGATCAACAGCTCATAGACTCGGCAATATAGGCCTATGTTCATCATGCTCCCCTTCCCTTTTTTTCTTTCCTTCCCATCCGTTGTCAATCATCATATCTCTTCCCCTTTACTCACTGTTTCGTCTTTTTTTTTTTTTAATCCTTTAGCACTAACTTTCTTTTTTATCATTCTTACGGAGAGAGCTTGGGATGGAGTCTTTAGGGATATAATTCTTCGTAGCGATTCTAGGGAGACAATCCACTTGATTAAATCTAATGTCCCCATGAAGATTGGGACTTGCTTATGGAGATTCAGCGCATGCTTTTCTGAGACTGGTCCGTAGAAATTCAAATTATTGATCGAGATCAGATTAGTATGGCTAATTTATTTGCTAAAAGAGCACTTGGTGGAGCTCATGGGTTGCAATTGCTGGGGCCTAATGCATTATCTGAGTATTTGAATTTGACTGTAGGAGTCTAGGTTCATAATTTTCTTTCCGGTGTATCAAAAAAAAAAAAACCTTTTTCTTCCCATCCTTCTTGCTTCAATGGTTGTGTCCCCTTCCTATGTCCTTGTTCCTTTGGTCCGCGTCCTCTCCTTTTCCTCTTGTTCTGGTCTTCTGTTTCTAAGGTGGAGGTTTGTGTGTAGGAAACCCAATCTGGGACTCCTAGCTCATCTCAACCAGCTATTACTTTTATTTGATAGTCTGTTTTCCTTTTCTGTTTTTATGTATGGTTTTTTGTCTTCTTGTGTTTTATGCTCCATCTCAAAGGACATGATTTGCTTGATCCTCTTCTGGTTCTCGCTTGAGTGATAATGGGTTCAAGCTGTTAAAGAGTGCTACAACCTCCCTATTATCGGGCACTTCTTCGACCCTTCTGGTTTTACAGATGGTTGGTGTTTTCAAATCCTTTGGGAGATTCGTTGATCTTGGTATATCACCTCCTTGCTCTGTTGCGATTGCTCTCTGGCACGTGATGAAGTTAGATCTTCGTCAATCTCTGTGTTTAGAGCTTTCCTTTGCACGTTTGGAGTTGTTCGAACTATCTGTAGTCTTCACCCTTCCTATAGGGACTTGGCCAACTTTACCACTTTTTTTTATTTTCCTGCCCCTATTTTTTTAATTATGGTGTTCTTATTTTCGTGTTCATGTGAAGTGTGTTTTGTTCTGTTTCCCGACCCTCCTCATTTAGCATGTGATGTATGAGTTGGGTTTGAATTTAGTAATCGTTTTATCTTTTAATAAAACTTGATCTTTTATAAAAGAAAAAGTAACAATTTGTTATAAATAAATAAATAAAGAGTAGAGAAGGCGAGTGAAGAAACAAGGGCGTATATCTTATTTTATTAAGAGGTGTATAAAATATATTATATATTATATATTATATCTATTTATAGGCACAATAATATAATCATAATTTAGGATTTCCTAATAATAGGAGATATAGGGAGATATAAATATACACACAAATATTATATTCATGACACTCAGGATATCCATTATATATGGATGTGCCTCATTAAAAAGAATTCAATTAAAAAAATTTTACGAGGACAAAAATCTAGTAAAAAAAAGAGTATATCATTTATTAATACACTATTAACTGTTGCTTCATTACAAATTTTGTTAAGAAAATTTAATGAGACAAAACTATATATAAGAAAAAAAAGAGTATAGCATGTATCAAAACCTTACAAAGTCCAATGTCATGAATAAGCTTTTCAAACACTACGGAAAAGAGAGGACTTAGCTCCATTCCAATGTCTTCATGTTAGTGAAAAATTATATCTTGTTTAGAACAAACAATACATCAAGCCTTGTACCATTAGCAAAACATATAAGTACTATAGTACTTGACCAAATATTTCTTCATAATCTTGTCGAGGTCTAAAAAGATTTTTATAACCATCTAAAGAGCATACCACTTTTGGAATACATAATGGATATAATTTATCTATATAAAAATTCTTTAAGATTGCTCTAAGACCTTTCTTTAAGCAATTCAAATTTTTGTAAACTTTTGGAACAAATAAATATAGTACTGATAATGAGCTCATTTCTAGATCTTTTCATATATGGGCAATTTGGAATAATTTTATATTCTTCTTTTAACTAATATTTACTAAGTCAGTTATGTCATACATGCGCCCTGATTGCTTTAATCCAATAGAGATGTATATAGATTGTATGCTTTTGGAAACATACATTCTTTAAGGATTTTTATATATTTTGATCTAAATCTATTAATGTGGATCAACCGTATTGTTCTGAATCCACTCAAGGATTTTATAAAGATATCTTTTTTTCAAAAACTTCATATGCTCCTAGTGCTTTAGATCTTTCTGGGACTAGCACATAATTTCATAATATAGCGAACCATATAAGTTATAATAATATTCTATAGACACATCAAAATTTTCATATATTGTCAAATTGATAGGACATGAATGTTTAATCCACTACAAGATAATGTCTAAAACGCCCATTTATATGATATTGGCATCATACTTTGAATGCTTGGGCTACAACATCATGATAATGTCTAAAATGTCATGAGCTTTCATATTATGTCTTTTCTTTTGTGTTGGACAACCATCTTTCCGTGTTTATTTCATAACATATTTATATACAAGATCCTTGTTTGATCATATGATATTATCATCAAGGTTGTTGTCGATAATCTTCTCGGGACATTTTTCTTTTATGGCATAACTAATTGAGATCAATTATTTGCTCCTTTTTTTTCTTTTCTCTTAGAACATATCATTTTTTTATGCTTCAGGCATGTCTCTTCTTTCATTTGTAATTATTAGAGTATTTATTAGATGTAATATGAGATATAGGAATCTCATTTAGATTAGTAATTGCATATGGCAATATTTTATAAAAGTAATATATAGTATGAACTTTTGGTTCATACTGATATATTTGAGGGTCTATGATAATGCATTATATATATTCTTTTTTTTAACTACCTATTTTCTCCTATTATGTTGAAAAAACTTTGTCAAATGACAATCAATCATGTAGTATAATTCTCATAAATTTATTTATTTCCTTTAAAAATATTATCTTGTTTCATTTAGAAATAAACAATAAAAAAAAGGTTTTTACCTAGCATTTATCCCAATTTTTTTTTAATATCCATGTGGAATAGATATTACATACACATTTAAAAATTCTAAGATGAAAAATACCTAGCTCCTGACAGAAAGCCTTTTATAATGGGAGATTACTTTGTTTGCTTGATGCATTCAAGTGTGAGAATTTTGTTCTCATAAATTTTGATCTAGCTACTTGAGGAGGCTCTGATAAATAACTTTGCTAAATAATCATGATAAATATATGTTTTTAATCGGCATATAATCATTATCAACTTAAGGAATAATCAATAGCAATTTCAACGGAAATCATGTTAGTAGTATAATATGGAACTTATGCACTCAATATAATTATTTGAATAAGTTTGCAAATTTCATGTTGCAAATTGAAGATAAACAACCATATGGCCATTTTTGAAATGCATCTCTTATTATAAAGTATTGATATGATCCATATGGTGTTTACATGGGCCCATATGCATATTTGATATATTGTAGATCTATAATAATCATATCTCAATTTATAGCTAGTGATGATCTCATATTTAATTCCTTTTAAGAACGAGTACATAGAAATTCTTGGATTACATGTATCATCTATAAAGAATCTTTTTGATTCTTTAGTGAATGTCCGCACATTTTTTATAATATTTTATATCATTATAATTCAGGATAATCTAATTGATCTTGCCAAATAATATATGTATAAATTTTAAGTTTTATCGTTCGAATTATAAACCATGATATAACTCTTTTAGAGCCTTTTCTTTTTTATCTTTAACCCAATGGGAGGAATTCACGTCCTATTATGACCACCGATGGTCAAACTTATATCTTTTTGGTTGAGTAAGACTTAAGTAAGTGTTTGGTGTCAATTGAACCAAACCACTACTTCGCGGAGCCTTTTCTTTCATCTTTAACTTAATTGGAGGAATTCACACCCCCTTATAACCATTGAGGGTCAAACTATAATCTCCTTACTTGAGTATTGTGGTTGTTGGCAATTTAATAATATAAAATCATGATAACAACGTATATTAAATTGATTATCATAAATATATAAGTATAACTTTTAGCTATCTAATTAGGAAATTTAGAGTATTATAACTTTTGGCTATAAGATAAAAGTCCAAGATTTATGTATTCTTGCCATAATTTAAAAATCAAAACTTTACTTTTTAGCCAGTGGATAACAATCCAAGCTTATGGCCATAATAAAAATCATAGTTTCACTTTTTTGCTATAGTATAAAAATTAAAGTTTTACTTTTGTGCTGAATAAAAATCCAAGCTTTATACTTCAGCTATAATATAAAATTTAAAGTTTTATTTATGGCCTTTTTGGATAAAAATCTAAACTTTATAACTTTTAACTACATAAAAATCAAAACTTTACTTATGACTTTTGGATAAAAATCTAAACTTTATAACTTTTAACCTATAATATAAACATCAAAGATTTACTTATAGCTTTTGGACAAAAATTTAAACTTTATAGCTTTCAGCTATATAAAAATCAAAACTTTACTTATGACATTTGAATAAAAATCCAAACTTTATAGCTTTTAGCTATAATATAAAAATCAAGCTTTACTATGGCCTTTGGATAAAAATTCAAGCTTTATAACTTTTAGCTATAATATAAAAATCAAGCTTTACTTATAATATTTGGATAAAAATTCAAACTTTATAGCTTTTAGCTATAATATAAAAATCAAGTTTTACTTATAGCCTTTAGATAAAAATTCAAATTTTAAAGCTTTCATCTATAATATAAAAATTAAGGTTTTACTTGTGACATTTGGATAAAAATCTAAACTTTATAGCTTTCAGCTATAAATAAAAATTAAAGCTTTATTTATGGGCCACTAAATTAAAAATTCAAACTTTATGACTTTTAGTCGTAATATAAATATTAAAGTTTCATTTTTTGGCCACTAGATTAAAAATTCAAGCTATATTAACTTCATACCATAAGATGGAAAATTGAAAGCTCTATGGCTTTAGGTCATAAAAAAGAATAATTACAATATATAAAAGTATAGACAATAAATTATGAAACATAAATAAAATATATAGTAATTAGACCATCAAAATACTATACTTTGGTCAAAGTATTCATATTAATAACGTATTATAAAATAGTAGACTTAGTAAAATGGATTGGGCTAGCAAAAAAAAAAAAGCGAGTTGGGTTGTGAAATTAGATGATCGTTTTAATATGGGTCTTTTTGACTTGCACCCTCCAACTCACACTAGCGGTGGGCTAACCCGCTAGGTTAGTTGGTCAGCCTCTATTTTTTATTATTTTATTTATTTTCTTCTTCTCACTTTCAAAAATGCAAAATCCAATTTTTTTAATCATGCTGAAACCTAACCCCTTCCTCCTTTTATGGTCTCTGTTGTCTCCTAAAAAAGTAGCAATTTTTATGTTAAAAAAATAAATTTTAAAAAAACATTGGTAGGTTAGTTAAATGTCAACCAACTTAGACACGAATATTTTTAAATTAACCCGCCTCTGACTCAACCTTAACTTACATTACCACCCGTTTAAAATATCATAACACAATTATCATATTCATAACACCATTGATTTTTTTTATATATAAAAAGGGACGGAGGGAGTATATATTAGGTCCCTATATTTTATCCCTATGTCGGATTTTATGCTTTTTCTGTCTTCTTGCTATTTTCATTTTCCCTCGTAATATTTTAGGGCAACCTTTCTTCTAACTTTTCTTTTACCGTTATTGTTTGGTGGTACTTATTAGTATTTCCTATCAATGGAAGTATTATATTTTCAGGCATAAAAAAATCTGTTATCGCAGAGTTGCCCCGGTTATGTGTGCTATTTAAAGCTAAAATAAAAAAGATTCCGGACATAGATATGTGAAATAATCCGGAGAATCGGAATCGGAGATGGTAAAGCTTACAAGTTGGCGGGTAGCTAATCTGTCACTAACATTTTAAAATACAGAGAATACAGCAAAATCTGATGCATTTTCACTTTTTAATTATTACTTCCTAAAGTTCCATTCGGCTTTAAGCGTGCGCGTCAATTCAGTTTTATCCTTTTTTTTCTTCTTTTTTCCCCAAAATATTCTTTTTGGGATGCTCATGCACTCGTGCATTTGAAGTCATCACCGTTTAGCTCTCGGTTTTGGATCACTCCGTCTGCCGTTTCTTGCCCTTTTGTATTTTCTTGGAATTCAATGGAAAAAGCAAATACAGATGCAGTTTCTGGAGTTCGAAGTGATGGAGATTCCTTGTCAGATCCTGCTCATTATTATCGTCTACAGGTGATTTCACAAATCTGAATGAAAGAAACTTTTTTTTTCCGGTGCCTGGGTTTTCTCTATATCAAATGGGTTCAAAACGAATTTGAGTTTCCTGTTTCCGCTTGTTGTATCAAGTTATATCACTGGGCACAGCAAAATTCATTCTGATAAACGAGAAAGAAAAAGAATCAGGAGTGTTTCGCCTTCTGCTGTCAGCTCCAGTGATTTATAGGTTCTCAAAGCTGGATTGTTTATGATCACGTTTCCTTTTAATTTCTCCCATGTTACTGTTTTTCTGGGTTTGCTTCACTCAGTAGTCAAGAAGGCTGATTACACTGTTCATAAAATGGGTGGCTTACAGTTCTAAACGATGTTGCTTGTTACGTTAATTTCAATTAGCAGTCACACGTCCTTGAAGTATTTTTAATTTGAGGTACTACATAGCAAAACAATGAGGCCTGGCTATTAGTGGAAATGGATTGAAGTTTAATTGCTAATTTATGTCGTAGTTTACCTATTTATTAGATTACATCAAGTAAAGGATAATTTTCAAGTTTCGGCTTGCTTGATGACCCTAAATGCTAGTACTATCTTCTATAGTGAAAGCAAAAGATAAACTGAAATTGGACCTTTGACAAATTTGTTAAGCTCTTTGTTTGACGAACTTGTTTCGGCAATGTTCCAGACATTCACAGGAAATGAAAAAGCTGATAATTCCTCCTTGCTTCAGCAGTCCAGACGACCAAGCCTCACCTCTTTGCATATGCCAGTAAGGTCAATAGATAGTGCGTTATCATCTTCTGCAAAGACAGATGTTCTATCACTGTCAAGTCCAGGTTCTGCTCGAGGAGGACTGCCTCCAAGACCAAATTCAGCTAGAGTCAGGTCTTCCATGAGAAGTTTACTTCCTCAGAGGAGTTTAAAGGCAAAAAACTACTCTCCAGAATGTGAAAGGGAAGTTCTCATTGTTTCTGATATTCCCTCATCAGATGGAACTTTGGATAAGCCTTCAACTTCAAGGTCCCTTTCTTTTAATAAGTTTTTGTTCCCTTCATCAACAAAAACATCAAATTCATCACCAGCTATACCAATTGCAATTACAGTTGCAGAGACCACCACGCTTGGAAGTCATCTAGGAAGTGATCCTGACTTGAGTGTAAGTTTCATATGCTGATTCTTGTCCTCCATAATTTGAAGATCTAAAAAAATAAATTTTATACTGTACTCAGTAAAAGATTTTAATTTTGTTGTATCTGAAGTGGTATATGTATATTTATATTTTGCTGCATTGGTGAATAATATTTTTTTTTTTATATATATATACATAGAAAATGGAAGTCAAGCATCACATGACTCGATCATTTTCAGTTCCAGTTAATGTCAAATCCTCTAGTTTAAAGCGAACAGGTTCTAGTGGTTTGATCCGAGTAATTTCAGCAAGATCACATCCTGCAGCTGTTAATGACCATTCAATTGATAAAGCTTCAGTACCAGAGATTGGTAATTCTTTGTATTACATAAAACTTATATTACTTTTCAACCAACTCTTGTTTCTTGACCAAGAATATGTCTAATATGAACTTATGAAACATCTGTGTGTTCAGCAGCATTCATGACCTCACGGATAGATGAATGAAAATATGTAGATTTACAAGAGAATATAATGAAAATTTTCTCTCTTACCTCTGTATGCTATCATTTAAATCCAATTCCATCTTCTCTAGACAATTTTAAGTAAAGCAATGATGATCATAAACACAGTAAGTATATTGATTTTAAGTTGTATATATTTTGTTTGGGAGTGTCAATTAATAATTTTAGAGCTCCCATCAAGGATATTTTTATTTTGAATCAGGATTACTTGGGATATAAGTAGAATGCAATTATTGTATTAGGTTGTTGAGCTGTCTCATCCAGGCTCCATACTTCTAGAAAAACAGTTGCAACCTAAGGAACTTGGGAAATAATTATGGGAACTGTGATACTAGAAGATCTAAAGCGTCTTGGTACTTTCTGAAGTTTTCTGTTATAGGGCCTGTTTGGATAGGATTTTAAAAAAGGGCTTATGAAAAAAAAAGGGTTTATGGACAGCTTATGGAAAAGGGCTTTTAGAGAAGAGTTTATGGAAAAAAAGTGGTTTTGAATAAATAAGTGTTTGGAAAGTTATTTTTAGAATGACTTTTTATATTGGTAAATTACTAAAAAGGGTATGATTTGATTAAAAGTAAGAGAGAGGAGAGAGGTAGAGAAAAGATAAGAGAGAGGAGAGAGGGTAGAAAAGAGAGAGAAAAGAAGAGAGAGGAGAGAGGAGAGAGGGTGTAAGAAAAAGTAGGGGTAAGATAGTAATTGGATAGTCCATAAGCTCTTTTATTGTTCAAAAAGCTAGTTTTAATAGTTTATTCAAAACTATAGTTTTAAACCATGGTTTTGCCCAAAAGCACTTATGGACAAATATGGCTGTTTGTTTTAAAATTTTCCCAAACCAAGGTTTTGCCCAAAAGGGCTTTTAAAACCAGGGTTTGGGACAGGCCCATAATTAAAGAGCAGAGCGGTCAACATGTGTTGGATGAGGAAAAAGCTCATTTCTTGAAGTATACTTGCTTCATAAATAACAAGTAATGGATTTTTATGTCTTGCTTTTTCTTCCTCACTTATGCTATGATCAGAACCGAAGAAGATTATTTCTTTATCCTCTTTTGAAATACAACCATTACCTCCATAGATTTACATGCCAAAGGCCCAATATTCAAGTACCGAACATTATCTTACTCTGATGGACTAACTTCTTTACCCACTTTACTTGAGCCATATAACATGTTGCTTTTGGGTAACAACCTAGCATTAGGACAATTTCATCTTAAATCAATTTCTATGAGATATTCAACTAAGTTTTATGTTGGTGTTTGAGAGCCTAACACAATGCTATTCCTTTATCCAAGTTTGGGATCGGCTTTGAAACATAGATGGAGTTAGAAAATGAAAATATGATATTTTAAAATAGTTTTTTTAAATTGCCTTTATTTTATTTCTTCTCATTTTTTAATCTGCTGAAACAACTTTATCATTTTTTTCATGGGGATTTGTTTCTGTCAACTATTTAAACAGGGTTTGAGATTGAAGAAGCTTTTTGCTGATTGCGTGAATACATGATATCTTTCCAAAGAGGTCACTTATTTTAACTGTGTATTATTGAACAAGTTTTGATCTTGTCATGCATTTTGATAATAAAATGAATGAAGCACACTAATTAAATTGGTGAGAAATCTTTCTTATAAGATACTCTTATGCTTTTTCTATGCATCCTAGACCAATTGATTGGTAATATTACCATCCCTTAGTCCTCGGTTTTCTAGTTAATTTTGTGCTTAAATTCCTTCTCTTCCTGCCTTTTCCACCTTCTGACTTTTCCTGCCATTGAAGATGCTACTGAGGACATTCCTGAAGAAGAAGCAGTTTGTAGGATTTGTTTAATGGAGCTGGGGGGAGGGGGAGATACCCTTAAGATGGAGTGCAGTTGTAGAGGTGACCTTGCGCTTGCTCACCAAGAGTGTGCAGTGAAGTGGTTTAGTATAAAAGGAAACAAGACATGTGATGTTTGCAAGCAGGAGGTCCGAAATCTTCCAGTTACTCTCTTGAAAATCCAAAGTCCTCATCCTACTGATGGACGGCCATCAAATACCCCACAGGAGACAGAACTTTCTTTTCACAGGCAAGTTCAACAGTTTCAATGTGCTAGCTCTTCTTGTGTTCAAATTCCTTTCAAACTGACACAACAGACAAACAAGTTCTTTTATCCTTGTAATTGATCTTTTAACATTTTCCCCATTTGTTGAATCTTTTTCTTTATTTTGTCCGTGCTTTTTACTGGTTCTAATTAATTATAATGCATTCTACTCATTCGTGCATGACAGGATCTGGCAGGATGTTCCCGTACTTGTCTTGGTCAGCATGCTAGCTTACTTTTGCTTTTTAGAGCAACTTCTGGTATGCCTTTTTATTCTATTTATTCTGAAGTTTATGGTAACTTTTTCTAGTACCAAATTATGAGTTGATCCTTTTTGAAGAATAATTTATCCTTTTGATGATGTATCCAATGGTTATAACGTCATGTACTTCGTAGAAAGATCATTGGACTGTTGAGTGTTGTAACAGTCACTAATGTAGGAGTCATAACCTCATCTGCTAAGAGAAGATTCTGATCTTACTGAATAAGCAGCATGTATCTTTGTAGTATTGTTAAAGACGACTGCATGTCCCTGAAAGTAGTAGTTTGTTGGCTGAATCACAATTCTTGTCAAATGCGACTTGTAATATCCTATAACTTGACTCAGTCCTAACTTTTAACTCTAATGGTATCTGATCTTCTAAATAACAACAACAAGAAGCCTTATTCCACTAGGTCTGATATTTGAAATAACGTGACAGAAAATGGTTCATTTTTATGGTATGCAAAAAGGAATGACAACTATGTAGGGACTAACATCAAAACGGTTTATAACAATGAGGCATAAATTGGCGCAATTTGAAATTTTGAATGATGTGTACCAAAATGAAACTTGGAGCTCTCTGCTCCAGTCGTTTAGATACAATTTGTTTTATCTATGTATTAGGAACGATTTCAGCTTGCAAGATCAGAAGTTATATCACTGAATTTCACTACTTGCTGATACGTCTTTGGCGTAGAACATTTTTAAAGTGTTTTACCTAATGCATAATCATATGCTTGCTATCATGGCCAGTTATATCATAATCATCAGTACGCAGAGTTTGTTATATAGATAACTAAATCAGTGGGGCAATTGAATATTGAATGATCTAGCTTGCATATCAGAGGATGAAATTCAGTTACAACTCTAATTCTCCAAACACTATGAAAAACTGTTTTTGATGTTTTTTTAAGATTTCCTCCACCTACCGATTAAATCTGACTTCCCCTAAGCAACAATCACGGAAACACCACATATTGCTCCATGGATCTTGAATATTCCCAAGCAAGAAACCAAGAGAAGTGAACAAGAGACTTTGTTGGCTACTCAAGTCAATGTCTAGAGACAATACTAGTGACTCTGCATGTTGGCTATTGAAGTCAATGTCTACACTTAACCATAGCAACGATTGAACCTGCCAAAATGAGCCCTCACAAGCATCTGGTTAGCATTTTGTCTGTAGGAGCATACCATGTCGGAGTCACCACTCCATAGACCTCATGAATCATGACTCCCAACCTCATGAGCTAAATTTAAAACACCCCCACAGGGGGCAATGTACACTGTTTACCTATCTCTCCTCCACATTTTGGTCATTTTATTTTTGTTTTTATTTCTTTAATCCATTCGATTCTCATCTTTCCAATAACCAAATGACCCCTTAATGTTGTTCATTAGGCAAGAGATTGAGAATTCTGTCTTCTTTTTAATTTTTTTCTTTTCCTTTAGTTTTATTTTGACTTCTAAATGTTTTTTATTAAATTCAATTATGTCTAACAGATTGAGTTCCAATTTAACAGGTTTCAGATATGGGTCCTCGTGCCCTGGCCATCTCACTACCTTTTGCCTGCACGTTTGGCCTTGTTGCATCTTTGCTTGCTTCAACCATGGGTATATTTGTTACCTTCTCTCTACCTAAGCATATTAAGTAGTTTTATACCTGGCTTATACTTATTACATGAAGAAATTGTGAACGGTTCTCTATTTCCCCCCTTCTATTGGGTTAGTTGAAATTTTAGCCACAAGGCATCGAAATGAACACAGGATGCTAACAAGTGACAACATATAAAATTCATAAAGGTAAGTAAAAATAAACTATGCATATTCCATGTTTTACTTGAAAATAAAATCAAGAATAAAACGGCTTACATGCAATGGTGGTGATTTGATGTATACAAGACTCTGTATAATGGGAAGACTACCTACCACCACTAGACCTATGAGAAAAACTTTGAGATTATCAATATTTGAGTAAATATAAGAAATGAACAGCTTTGAATTCCTAATAAGCCTAAAGCTTTAACTTTTTTCTGTTTTGCCTTTTGGTAAGGGTAAGTCAGAGACTTTCAACGCTCAAATATACTTAAATAGCTCTGGTTCATAGAAGAAAAGAAGCTCCAGCAGCTTCAATAGCGGTATACAGCATAAAGAAGAAGAAACAGAAAAACACAGCTAGCTTTCAAGAGGCTAGCACACTACTACACCATACTCCCTATCCCCACCGCCACCCCCCGGCTCCCTAACAATGCTCTTCTCTGCATAACCAAAACACTGCGCAAATGCTGTCTTCCTTCATGCCATCTGTCTAAGCAGTTACAACATAGCTACCCCCAATCTGCCTTCAATGGGCTCATTGTCAACACTCTTCCAGCTTCTTGGTGAAACTTGGAGCCTTTGCATTCCTTTAATCCTAGTATTATTTGTTTTGTTTTGTTTTTCTTTTGAGTGAACCTAGTAATTGGTTTGTAGGAGCATTAAAAACATAAAACATATCTTTAATGAATTAGATGCTCTTGTGATTTGAAATTACTAGTCCAGGATAGAAATTGTGACTTTGGAGCTTTCCATCTGCACCTGCTGTTTTTGAGATTCAAGGTAGTCACAGTGAGATTGAATGGAGATTGTTTACTGTATGAGGTTCATATACAAAAGCTGAAAATTTGTTGGCATGCAAAAATTATAAGGAAAATGCAATTCCAAGATTAGGTTGAGTGATGTGGCTGAAATTTACATTAGAGGGAAATTTCTGAATATGAAGGAAATAAGCAATCCCCCAGAGAAAGGAATTAGTTATAATTGGATGATAGAATCTACTTTGACGAATAACTTCCCGGGTTCTTGTGGTGGAAGCATTTTGCAGTTCCATTAGTTTCTGATGAAAATTTGCTTTCCTCGTTCTGGTTGTTGATAACTCAGACTAAAAATCTACAAATTGGATGGGATACATGTATTTTGCAAAAAGGATCAAATGGTAAAATCAATCCAATTGATGCATTTCTGTTTTTAGTGACACATCCATATCCGTTATTTTTATGTTTGATACTATTGAAAGCTGCACCAATTTTGGCTGCAAAAGATTATATGATAATGCTGAGATAATAATGTCTCTCATTAATATTAATATTTGTTAGCTGATTATGATTAACCCTGCAAATTTAAAATATCACTATTTTATTGGCATTAGTGAGCAGGGAGTACATGTGGGCTTATGCTTGCTTCCAGTTTGCAATTGTCATCCTGCTGGCTCATGTATTTTACACTATAGTAAGATGGCCTAGTTTCTTTCATGACAGTGTTGTGATCATCATGTTTGATAAAATCCCATTCCGATGAAAATTGTCTGAGATTGATCACCGTATATAAATCTTATCGGTGCCTTTTTGTACATGTAGCGTAAAGTAAATGGGGTTCTCTCAGTTATGCTTTCTTCACTTGCTGGATTTGGGATTGCAATGGTCGTAAATTATCTGCTCAAGGAATTTTTAAATTGGAGATTTAGAAGGCAATTACAATCTATTAATCAGCCCCCAACAGAGCAGGAACAAGGACAGCATAATAGGTGGCAAAGACAGCAGCAAGAGCAACATCAATAACAGTACCTCCGGTAAATAGTTGAGACAACTGATACTAGCAGTCTTGCACATAGTCTTCCACCATTGTGATGAATTTTGCTTCTTATCACTCAATTAGAGTTGCTGTTTTTGTTTTGGCTACATTCTGATGTGCTGTTAACCCATGAATTTTCTATGGTACCATAAAGGACAATACTTGGATCAAGTTCTTTATAACTATTATATCAAGTTCTCCAATCATACATAGCCATGTGTCTTATTTTTTTCATATGGGTTTAGGGTTAAATGATGATGTGTTAAAAATAGGACACACATAGCAAAGTGTGACTGAAAAACTTGACATAATAGTTGCAAGAAACTTGATCTAAGTTTTATCCATTAACTTAGTCAAAGAATTTAGTAACATGCATATTTTCTTTGTAATCTTGTTAAATTCCAATTAAATTGTTGGCTCTCAAAGGTGAGTTTTAGTCTCATACACACACACACATGGAATTTAAGATAAGAAGATTATTGATCGAGATGAATTATTTTTTCAAGTGTTTAATGGTGACACTTTTCCTAAATGGATTCCGCTATATTGAGTTTTTACTTAACTGAAGTTTAGCTGTGTAGTATTATGACCTAATGTCAATTTTATAGTAATCATTAATGTAATTAACTTGCTCTTGATGATGGCCAAAAAGAAATCTTTACTTAATGAATTAAATAAACATGTTTAATTGATTAAAAAATAGCAAAATGCTCATAGTCATAAAAGTGTTCTTCTCCTAATTGTTATTGTGTGAGTCCACTTACACTGATTTGAGAAGTTAATTCGAAAAGTATTGAGCTTAATAATAATAATATTATATATATATATATATATATATGAAATAAAGTAGAACCACCCGTAAATTGAAGCTGCTTAAGGTTTTTGAGCTAGACCTCTCCTCCTTATAACTCATTTGTTGTCTACCCCATTGCCCAACAGTTATTAGCCACTCTTTTAAATAAAAATTCTCTCATATTAACTTGATAAAGCTCCACCTCATGTCGACATGTCCCACTAGCGTTGTAAGCGTCGATCTTTCTTTAAGATTGATTAAAAAATTGTACCTGACTTTCATGTGAAATAAATATTAACCATAATGGCTAAAAATTCCTCTTTTATAAAAATGATAATGTAAATAAGAGAATACAATTTATGTGTTTCAATCACTAGAGAAAGAAACGAGTAATATTCTAAAAGAATTAAATCAAGAAAAGAAGAAATTGTACACATCCAGAAATAGGTATGCTTTGATCCCTCTTTCTCTTCAAATCAAACAGGAAAAGACCTTCTAGAGAGTTGATATGATAAACTCCAGACCATCTTTTCTTTCCCTTCTCTTCAAATTTAAGCACTTGGAGGCTTGTACAACTTTTCCACCATCTTTCTGTATTCTGTAGAACACAACAGATACCATTTTAGGTTATTTTGCAGGAAATAAAAATTATTACCAGTTATATAGCACAAAGGAGAAAATAATCAGACTTTATTATTTACCTTCTTGATTGCTCCAAAGCTGTGCTGCTTGTGGATTTAGTGGTGAACTGTTGTTTGGCTCTGAATTTCAAAAAATTAAACAAACAAATGAATATGAGCAAATATGATATGGAAATTCAGCACCATTTTATTCAAAATCCATTTGGGTTGGTTAAATTACCTCCAAGCAGACTTTGGATTGATAGAAGAATGGTTCTCACATCATAAGCAGATGACCATTTATCCTATTAATCAAAGATGACAGGAAGAAAAAAGTTATTGTTATGTAATGGCTAAAATAATCTCTTCAAAGTGTCATAATGACAATTGGGCCATTACCTGAAGAATGTCCAGGCATATATTGCCATGCAGATCAACATTAGGATGGAAGCAAGTTGTCTCAAACTTGACTTTAGGAGGTTTAAATGGGTAATCATTTGGGAAGGAAAGTGATAGCTTGTACTCTGTTCCTTCAAACACTGTATCTTTGCTTCCGGTAATGGTTCCTTTCCAGAAGAATATGTTGTCCTCCTCAGGGAAAGCAGAGATCCCAGATTCTCCACTCATCTATAATACCAGTCCCACAAAACAAGAATTAATAGTGTAATTTCCAAATCATTAACAAAATTTTATATTTGTCTGTTAACTGGCTTTAATCCCAATTCCCAAATATTAAGCCGTGCATGAATCCTTACTGAAAAGTAATAAATTTGCTTTCTGAGGTCTGAAGCTAAATACGCTCAAGAGTCTATGGAATAAATTAACTATTAACAAACTTCATGAATAAAAAAAAGCCCTTAAGAGAGAAATCTCACCATCAAAGCCATCAATTCAGACTGCAACCTGTTTGATGTAATGAAGAACCACAAACAGAAAAGGGGGAATCAGAAACAAAAACGAAGTCGAACATAAACTGCTCCAAAATCTTCTAAATTCAACATAAGTATATGCGTGTGCAAAGTCTAATCAAGCAAAATTCCGAGAATACTCAAGGTTACTATGAAAAAAAAAAGTGAAAAAAAGAGAGAGCCAAAAAGAAACCTTCTGGGGACAGATTGAGAATCAACGCTCTTTGCCGCATGAAGAGGCTGCTTAGAGGGAGTGGTGATGTTGCCTTGAGCAGTTTCAGTTTGACCGTTGACAGTAGCCATAATGATGATTACGATCCTCAATTGAAACCCTGATTCGATAGAATCGAAGAAGAACAAAGAGCAGATCACAGAGAATACAGAGATAGAGCTTATTACGCAGGGGGGAGAGATAGAGAACCAGATAGAGAGAGAATAGTGTTTGTGTGTGTTTCTCTATCTTCGTCCTTGCGAAAGCAATTGAGAGAGAAGAGAAAGCCAAAATCTGATGAAAGGGATCGTATGGTGCTAGAAGAAAGGTAGATTTAAAACGTTGTGCCTCCCCTTAAACCGACGTCGTTGGACGGGGGCATTTGTTTCCTTTTTAGGGCATAAAGCATTAGAGCAAGGTGTGAATATCGAGATTCAAATAATTTGAACGTTGAGCTCACCTTAATATTTTTTTTGGTTAAATTTTTTTGAACGTTGAGGCACTGAGATTCCTATTCTTGTGTGTCCCACCTGCAACGGCTAGTAGGACGCACTGCAAACGCTCCTTTCCTTTGTGTTTTGTCCAGAAAACGCTACTTTTCATTTTTAAGTGAGTTTTTTCCCCTTAAATATTTATTACAAATTTCAATGTTTGTTTTTGCCCAACAAATTTCAATGTTAATTGATGATTAATAAGAACAGTTAGCTTCTAGCCTTCTAGAACTGAAGACGTCCTAGTTCAAATCCGCATGGGGAAGAAAAAAAAAAGTGTGATAAAAAAATCAAAAACAAATAAATATGCATCAATTAACACTCATACTGTTAAAGATATTTATTTAAAAAGTTGACTTTATAAAATAAGCTGATGATTTATATATTGACTGGATATATATTTAAAAAAGAAGAAGAAAAAACATTAAATACAAAACGCACCCAGCAAAGGTCGAATGCAAAGATACTGGTACAAGAGAAGTAAAAACAAAAAATAGAACTAGAAATAAAGTCTTCTATTTTTTTTATTGATGTAATAGAGGTTAATTTTATTTTTATTTTTAATATTTTGGATAATTTTAATTTTATCAAAAAAAAGTTTAGAAATGAGATGATGAAAATTGAAGTGAAATATTTTGAACTATTTTACTTATAAAATTTCTAAACAACTTTAATTCTTTTTAAATTATAAAAAAATATTTTAGACCATTTTAATTCAAATTATAAAAAAAGATATACATTAATTTTATATTTATTTTTATCCTATTAAATAAACTTTTAAAATTAATTTTTAATTTATTTTTATTTTAAACGTGAAGCCAAACACACATTTAGTATATCTCTTTTCTTCCAGAATCACTTTTTCCCCAAAATCTATTCTTTCAAAATCTATTCTCCAGAATCTATTCTCCAAAAGCTAATCCAAACACACCCTAAAATTACAATTATAATTTTATAACTACTTTGGAAAAAGTATAAAAGATAAAGGTATATCTGGTAGCTAGAGTTAATTTTGGAGTGGTGTATTTGATATCTAGAACTAATTTTAGAGATATAATTAATACTCTAAAAATATTTTAAAAGTACAATTAACACACTAAAATATTTAAATTGACGCAATTGTGCCCTTTCACTAATAGAAACACAAAATTTTGGGTCTATTTGGATAGGATTTTAAAAAATGGCTTATGAAAAAAAAAGTTTATAGAAAAGGGTTTATGGAAAAAAAATAGTTTTTGAATAAATAAGTGTTTAGATAGTTATTTTTAGAATAACTTTTTATATTGGTAAATTACCAAAAAGGGTATAATCTGATTAAAAGTAAGAGAGATGAGAGAGGGTAGAAAAGAGAGAGAAAAGAGAAGAGAGGAGAGAGAAGAGAGGAGAGAGGAGAGAGGAGAGAGGAGGGAGGGTGTAAGAAAAAGTAGGGGTAAGATAGTAATTGGATAGTCCATAAACTCTTTTACTGTTCGAAAAGCTAGTTTTAATAGCTTATTTGCCTAAAAGCACTTATGGACAAATATAACTGTTTGTTTTAAAATTTTCTCAAATTAAGGTTTTACTCAAAAGGACTTTTAAAACCATGGTTTGGGGTAAACCCAAACAGGCCATTTATCTGATTCATGTCACATAAATTTTTTATTTCTACATATCATTATTTAAAAGCCCATATATGTAATATTGATTAAAAAATTACACCAAATAAACCATGAGATTTCTAAATATTTATATATGAATTCTCTGTGATGTTAATTTTAGGATTTATTTATTTTTTAAATAATATTAAACATGTGGCCCTTTCTTTAAATAATGATATGTCAAAATAAAAGGCTTACGAAGCATATATCATATGAGAATTTGTGTTTTTGTTAATAAATGAGTAAAATTATATTAATTTAAATATTTTAAAGTATTAATTATATTTTTTAAATTATTTTAGAGTATTAGTTATACCTTTACCAAAATATAAATTTGGTCTCTAACTTTTAAGACCTGTTTTTATGTTTTTACTTTTGAGTCTTTCTATAGATTTTTTTTAGATGAATACATGAATAAGTTGGAATATGATACAAAATACTCTTTCAATAAACTTTTATATCTATTTAATTTATTTTATATATTTCTCATAAATTTAATTATTAAGATAAAAAAATATATTTTACAAAATTTTCTCATTCTTTTCATTTTTTAGGAAATAAAATCTATTCGCATTCTTTTTATTTTATTGGAAATATAAAATAAAGGGAAAATAGAAGGAGACGATAGTGAAGGGGTGAGGTCACAAATCGTAATTCTCTCCAAAAATTCAGAAGAAAATAGGAGAATGTGACTGATATCTATGAAATAAGGCGTTGAAAGATAGTTTGGATTCACTTCTAGAAAATAGCTTATAAAAAAATTAAAATGCTTTTAAATAAGCTATTCTTATAGAAAAAAGTAATTATGAGTAAATGAGTGTTTAGATAGTTATTACTAGAATAACTTTTGTAATTGGTAAATTATCAGAAATGGTATGAGATAAAAAAATAATTTCAAAGGTTGCGACTACTGTTCACTCGTCACAGAAGAAGCCGTCATCCCTCCTCAACCACTGTCGTCGTCCCTCTTCCACCGTTATACTGTGAGATCTAGAAGAAGACGAAGACCAGATGCGAGCTTCTGGAATGTCATCGAAGCAGATCTGGACGAAAGTGAAGAAGAAGACTAGAAGAAGTCGGTGGTAGCTCTACGACGGCGATATGTAATGATAGCTTTGCGACGACAATGAAAAAGTCGACGAGAGAGGGCTAGAGTGGAAAGATAAGAGAGGAGAGAAAGTGTTAGAAAAAAAGAGTAAGATGATCTTTTGATATATATAAGCTATTTTTTTTCTATCCAAAAACTATTCCTAAGAGTTTATCTAAAATTATAATTTAGCCTAGAAATACTTATAAACAAAAAAGGCTGTTTGTTTAAAATTTTTACAAAACTAAAGTTAGGCTAAAAACATTTTTAAAACATTAATTTTATTTAAAACTAAACACACACTTAGGGCTGGGAATTTGGGCTGGACCCGCGGGCTCAACCCGCCAACCCGCCAAAATATGGTGGGTTGGGTTGGCTAATGTCCAGCCCATTTGGATGCGGGTCTTTTTGACCCGCACCCGCTCAACCCGTAACTACGGCGGGCTAACCCCGGGTTGGTGGGTTAGCCCGTTTTTTTTTAATTTCCCTAATCCCCAGTCCCCACGAGGCCACGACGCACGACCCACTCCCTTCCTTTTTCGATTTTCCTTCCCCACTCCACTCCCCAACCCTACTTTTCATTCATCACTCACTCAGTCACTCTGTCTCTACCGCAGTACCGCTCGCTGTCGCTGCCCTGCGCCTCCCTCTCCCTCCTCAGCCCTTCGGAAGCCGACAGCCCTCAGCCTTCAGCCCTTCTTCCATAACCCTCAGCGCCTCCTCTCTTCAGCCCTCAGCTGTTGCCGTCGCCTCCTCGCCTCAGCCCTCAGCTCTCGCGGTCGCCTCCTCTCCTCAGCGGCTCAGCACTCACTACTCAACGCTCTACTCTCGCTGACGATTCCTCTCCTCAGCATCTACTCAACTCTGCAGCTCTACTTCAAGTTCAAGGTATGATAATGTTGGAGCAAATGAAATCTAGATTCTGAACAGTACAACCTAGCCGCCTCTTCTAAATCTATTCGGTGTCTATCTCTTTGACAACATTACAATATGGATTTACTGGTAGCTCTATCCTTCTCAAATATAATGATCAGTTGCTAAAAGTATGGGAAGCGCTTGTGTCTAAAGTTTGCAGCATCTACCGATATACATGCGTCTTGAAATATCGATGTCTAGTATCTACAGCTTTGATTCTTTAAAAATGGTATTTATTTATTGTGCTCGATGGTATTTTTATATATATATATATATATATATATATATATATATTAAATGCACTATTGATTTTGAAATTTCGTTTAAGAGCTTGACTCTTGAGAGATGAATTTTCATCTAGGAGCTTTGAATCTCAAATTTTAGTGCTTATACTGGTATGCATTACATTGCCTTGCCGTGCTAGTCTAGGAACCAGTATGACTAAAGAGTCTTTTCATTTTGAATGCACCTGAGTTGGATTTGAGTTCATTAAATTTGTAAAGTTCAATGTATCTTGAACTGCAGCATATACCTCCTAATCTGTGTATCTGCCTTTGTAATCTTGCTTTAGCTTCCCTTGGAAAGAGTTCAGTCATGTTATGTCTGTCTATATAAATATGAACACGTGAGTAATTGCAGTTTATTTGACAATTGGGATTAAGATTTTGTGAAAAGGATAAAGGAAATAGAAGTACTGCATCTCCCTTCCTTTATACTATGAATACCTAATAGGAAATTGAATTACGTATGTATTGAAATATCGATGTCTATTACCTTTTCCTTAATTTGATGCTTGATATAAAATTACACATGTTATTTAGAATCCAATATATTATTGCCCTCTTCTGTTAAAAATAATGCTTAACATAATTCATAAAAATGTATGAAAACTAACATGTTGGGTAGTGGTTGCTAACTTGTTCTATCACTATGGTCTTTTTTAGATGTGTGATAATACTGTTCATAAGGAGCTTCAAATGCAAGCTCAAACTCAAACTGATGTTACTGATGGAGCAAATGAGAAAAAAATATCATCATGACAAACCTTCTGTGGATGATAAAGTTACAAAGAAGGCTAAAAAAAGCACATCTGATGTTTGGAGATATTTTACTAGAATTGGAAAACAAGATGGGAAAGAAAAAGCTACATGTAATAGTTGTGGAAAAGCTTTTGCAGTGGGGGGTAAGCAATATGGCACTTCAACCCTTTGGCTTCATGTGGAATCATGTCGGTTAATCCCAAAATTTCGGGACATTGGTACTATGATGTTAGACCAAGCTGAGAAGGTGAGAAGTAGACACTTTGACAGTACTAGATTTCGAGAAATTATGGCTAAGACTATTGTTTTACATGATTTTCCCTATTCTTATGTTGAATATGAAGGGGTTAGGGAAATGTGTGAATTTTTTAATCCAAATTGTAAGTTTATATCTAGGAAGACTGCTGTGATAGATGTTTGGAATCTCTATCTTAAACAAAAAGAGATTATGAAAAATTCCATAGCAAATAGTCCTGGTAGGATATGTTTAACGACTGATTATTGGACTGCAATAACTGGTGAGGGATATATTTGCATGATTGGTCATTTTGTTGATGACAAATGGATTCTCAATAGCAAAATACTTGCTTTCACACACTTGCAACCTCCGCACTCTGGATCGGTTTTGGCTAATAAGTTGAATAAAATTGTGGAGGACTGGGGGATTGAAAAGAAAGTATTTTCTATTACTGTGGATAATGCTGCAGCAAATGATAATATGCAAAATATTTTGAAAGACATGCTGAATTTGAATGAACCCTTGATATGCAATGGTGAGTTTTTTCATGTGAGATGTTGTGCTCACATCTTGAATTTGATAGTTCAAGAGGGGTTGAAAGTCATAAGTGTTGCTGTGCAAAAGATCAGGGAAAGTATTAGATATGTAAGGGCATCAGAGGCAAGGGCCATAAATTTCAAGAAATATGTTGACCAAGTTGGTATTAAGACTTCCATGGGTTTACGGCACGATGTGGCAACTAGATGGAATTCAACACACGCCATGCTTGAAAGTGCAATTATATATCAACGGGCCTTTGCAAAATTAGCTATCCATGATGACAACTTTCCTCATGCATTGACAAATGAAGAATGGTCAAGAGCAAAGGAGATCTGCAGCTTCTTGGCTCCATTTGCAGCAATAACAGAGTTGATGTCTGGGTCCTCCTATCCAACTTCTAACATGTACTTCCTTCAGATATCAAAGATTGAGTTATTGCTAAAAGAATATGTGCATGCTGATGATCTTTTGCTTCGAGAAATGGCTCACCGGATGCTTGCTAAGTTTGACAAATATTGGAGTGATTATAGTGTCATCCTTGCAATTGCAATTATTCTTTATCCACGGATGAAGTTTGATATCATACGGTTTTCTTATTTACAACTTGATCCCATACATCATAATGAAAAGATTGAATATATTAGGAGCAAGTTATATTGTGTTTTTGATGAGTATAAAAAGAAAAGTTTGAATGTGGGATCATCATCAACTTCAATCCACTCTAGTTCTTCTGGTGCTAGTGGTACTGGTTCTGCTAGTTCTACTAATATCACTGAAGACGTGCCACTAGTTCGACCTCCTCTTCATCCAAGTACTAGAGCTAGAAAGTATAGTTATTTAAACACCACAACTTTTGGGGTAAATTTGCAACTCTTCTTTTACTACATGTTTTAAAATACTTGTTACATCTCTCATTTTCAATGTATATACTTGTTTGTGAATGTTTATTGTTATGATGCTTATTCTTATTATTACAAATGTAGTGAGATAAAGTGGACCCATGCTAAAAGAAGAATCAGTAATGGTGCTGATCTGTTTTCTCTTATTTCCCCTTGTTTTTAGCGCGCTTTTAAAGTTGCTGAGGGTCAGGGTCTTGCTTTAACATTTTGTTCTGCATTCTGTTCTAAGACATTCTGTTATTGAACGGTCCTGCATTCTGTCCTCACATAAGATATTTTACTAATACTTTCTTTATTTATATGATGTAGTATTATCTTCAATGCAAGAGCAAAGACACTCAATCATTGGAAAAGTCTGAACTGGACTTTTATTTGGAAGAAGCAACCCTTGATCCTAACTTGTTCATAGAGATGAATGTCTTAGAGTATTGGAAGAATAATTCTCCTCGTTTTCCATGTCTTTCAAAGATGGCAGCTGACATCCTTAGTATTCCAATCACTACAGTGGCCAGTGAATCAGCTTTTAATATTGGTTCACGAGTTCCCACAAAGTATAGAAGTTGTCTTCTTTCAGATAATGTTGAAGTCCTTATTTGTACACGTAATTGGATGCTTGGTTTCCCATTTGATGCTACTGGAAGTGGTACTAGTAGTGATGGTATTGGTAATATTATTACTAACGTTGTCTGATTGTCTGGTTGTCTAATTGGATGTTTGGTTTCCCAACTTTTAGTTCTAACGATATCTGATTATCTCATTGAGTCATTTCTTTATATTATTATATATATTTATTTTGTTTTATTACTTGTGACAGATTTATCTGTGGACGATGACAAAACTGAAGAAATAAATATTTTGACGGCTTCAGATCATGGTTCAAATCCAATTAATATTGAGAGTTGAAATTTCAATTGTAATGTATTTCATATTTGTTACCTTGTACCTGAATGATTGAAGGATGGATGACAGTGTGATTCAAATTAGGTTGCTGTACGGTTTAGATGTTGTTTTTCTTTGCCCTTTCAAGATGTGCTTTGTTAGCTGTTGCCTGTTGGGTCTTTGTTAGCTGTTGATGGATAACTCAGATTTTGTTAGGTCTTTATTTCATACTTATTTAATGACCTGGTTCTTTTTGCTTGTTCTTTACCCATATGCCATATCTGCCTTTGATCTACGTGCAGCAGGTTTTGAGTTGTATGTAATATTCATATGCTGCAGAAATTCAGAAGGCTTTATTTTCAGGTAACAAAATCTGGCGGGTTGGCCCGCCAACCCGCCAAGGCGGTCTCGGGTTGACTTTTTCCCAACCCGCCTCCACTTTAACTCGCTGTGGGCCAATCCGTTTTCGACGGGTTGGCCCGTATTGCCACCCCTACACACACTAAATGTAATTTGCAGAGAGCAGAGGTTAAAGTTATTTAATCATTGAACGATTTCTTCACTATTTTATAGTCGTTCTCTGTGAATGAGTTTTAGTGAAGTATGTTGATAAATATTTTCCACCTTATAGCATATCGGTAATTTCTTTTACTGTTTACAGTATCCTGGTAAAAATGTCTAATAGTAAAAGTAGAGACGAACCACGTGCATATACAAGATAGATCGGCTTATTTTACCATTCTAGATACACTGAGATGTAATAATGACATATTCACCTTACTCATCTTTCCCATCTCCTTCAGTGGGTGAAGTATTTTTTATTTTTTTTGAAAAAAAAAAAGTCAAAGTTGCATACTAGATTTGCAATTATACAAATGTAGCGAGAATGAGAAAACATTATACAAAAAGAAATTATTTCCTATTAGGTCCTATTTATTGCAAATTTGCAATCCTTGTATCACAATTATATCTTCTCAAACATGATTGAGCTTATCATTACAAAGATTATGAAATCTACAAAACTAAATGTGTGGACTAAAACATGGTTTCCATTTTTAATATCTGAAGGAGATATCACGATTAAAAGTCGAGAAACTTCTTCTCTTTCAAGCTTTCCATGGCCTCCCTAAGAGATATGTCTAATGGAATAAACTCAATTCCTAAGGTTTTTGTCTTTTCTTGGGAAACTTGATACCTCGGCGTTAAAGGCTCGTCCATGACAAACCTAAACAAGTTCATTGAACAGCCAAGAAAACAAATTAGAAAAAATCAGGAACAAAAACTTGAACCAAAATATATACAGAAGCGTATGTTGATCTATATACAAGCCATTTGGTTCATAAAAAATGACTGAATGATTAGAATCAAAAGCCAATCTCATCAATCCTCAGCAAATTTAAATATATCATCTCTCATTCATCCTCTAAAAATTAATAAGTGTTGATATATCTACAACTACTAGATTCTCCTCTAGTCCAAAGCGAAGGGTATGGTCAGCAAACATGATGCAGAACATATCTGTGAAACATAACTAGATTTTACAATAGAGTTTTTCAGGTTCATGCTCATCAACAGAAGATGGAAAAAAATAGAAACTGAGGGAAACCCTTCTTAAGAAAGCTAAGGGAAAGGAATCAACAAAGTACCGATTGAAGTCAATGACTAAAGATATTAACACCAGTGTTGTGACTAGTGATGTTATGAATCTCGTATCAAGGAATCTTACATGTAAAGTGTGATCTATGAGTTCAAATTACTCCCCCATCCAACAGGCTAGTTTTTCGGGATGGGTTCTTCCTTTATATTTGTGTTCATAACATTTGACTTGGTGGATATTCCATTACATGATAAAGGCATAATTGATAAATACACTTAGATATGAATAGTGGAAACAGTTAATGGAGATGTGAAGTCAAAAGTTATATAGGCTTATGGAACAATGGAAACAGTTAACTTACTTTTCTGGAAGTAATGTTGGGCACAGTTCATGTGAAATCTTTACAATGTCTGAGAAGTGTGCCACAGTCTCAACCAAACAATATCTTCCACTAGCTGAAGAAATCTCAAATGCTTGAGTATGAGCACTTGCAACGTCTTTCACATTGATCCATCCTACAGTTAAATTCGGAGATGTTTGTGCACCTGCAACATTAAAGTATAGTTTTGAACCAGCATCTCATGCCTTCGTACGTTTAGTAGGATGAAATAGGTTTTTATAGAAGTGGAAGTAGAATTAGGTTAGAAATAGGCTTTAAAAGTTTGCTTGGTAGGATAGATATGAATATGGAATTGATGTATATTTTTTTTTATAACTTAGGGTAAAATAGTCTAAAATATTTTTTTTATAACTTGAGAAGGGTTAAAGTTGTCTAGGAATTTTATAACTGGGGTAAAATAGTCTAAAAATTTTCACTTCCACACCTCCACTCTCACTCTACCAAACAAACCACAATGTGCTAAGCAGAAAATGAGAATTCAAGGAGTAGTCTCCTTTACATTATTTTCTAGAATGAAATTGTTAGAATAATATTAGCTTATATTTCTTCTTTATTTTGTTGGAGTATACAAGTGGGTTGGTTGATCCTGAAACTACATAACCTTGATGGAGTTATTAGCATATTTAACACCAGCCACCCTTTATTAAAACCTTGTAAAGCATTATAATAGGAAAATTTGACAGAAGCAGACCCCAAAAGTTACCTCATTAGGTTTGAGAACCGTAAATTCCTATAAACAATTCATCAGAATAGGGAGAGAATAAGAGAGAGAATCGGAGAGAAAGAGAGTGAACAGAGATAGACAGAGGTAAAGAGCAGAAGAAAGATTGACAACTCGATTCTTATTCCACAATTCCAGATGATCTGAAAACAATAGCCCCTACCTCTTATAGAGCCGTGGGCTCACTAACATTCCTAATTGCCTATAATGCCTTTAAAAACTACCAAACTAACTTCCTCTTATTATATTTACACATCATCTTTCCTCTAATTGCCCTTTCCATTCATTATGTGTGAAGAAGCCAATGCCCAGCTCTAATACCATTGATAGGTATAACACATTTGACGACTCAGGTCCTACACCTTGTAATGTATTATAACACACTCAAATCTCTTGTTTTTTTCCTTTTATTTTCTTTTATAACACATTCAATCCTCAGTTTTAATCCCAAAGTACAATTATTGTAAGTCAACATCAACATTTTGACCCAAATTTCCCTTTCAATTATCAAAAGCCAGACAAAGTATTTCATTTGAAGAAGATCAAGTAATCAAGATACTGACAAATTACATACCAGGATTACCATACAGCATGAATTTTGTGCACATGAAAAATTACCAGTAAATAGCTTTAAAACTGTAGCAGAAGAGTCATTAAGTGATGGTTGCAAGAGTGATCCGAGTACGTATCCCGGGTGGACAGCAACCATGTCAATGTTATTTTCTTTCACGAATTTCCAGGCAGCATCTTCAGCCAATGTCTTGGAAAGCGCATACCAGAGCTGAAATAGCAAAGGAAATTGAAGAGAATGGTGAAATAATAAGATATTTGCATACATTTGAAATTGGAACAATACATTAGTGTAATCAGCTGTAATTGTCCAGGGCATACAAGGTTAACACTACGGAGATTTTTACAGACATTTTATCATATAAAACTGCTGAAGCATTTTTGAAAAGTTTAAGGTGCAATGTCTGCATCACAGTAATACAATGATTTGACTTCCGTCATAAATGCAACAATGTTTAGCCTTTATGCAGAATGGAGTTCCAAGGAAACATTGGAAACTTGAAATCCCAACTCAACAGCAGTCATTACAATCACAGAAGCCATGTTTATTAATGTAAACCTTTGTTTCAGTGTTAGTTAAGAAATATGGCGCATACCTTGACCTCCCTGCAAAATTCAGGCTTTGAAAACCATGTCTCATCAACTACAACTTCATGAGTTCTAGGTTGTCCATTGCATGCCACTGCAGCCATGGAAGACGTTAAAACAACTCGTTTCAGAGATGGCAATTTTGCACATGACTTTAGAAGATTAAGAGTTCCCTTCACAGCTGGGTCAATAAGTTCAGCCTGAAATGAGGAGAGCAGAGCCATTTATTTTTATGACAGCACGCAACAAAATCGTAACTTAAATGGTTGACAAACTTGTGATTTATTTGAACTCAATTCTCATGGAAAGCCTCTATATTCAAGGCAAGCTCAAATCATAATTTGTCATGGTATTCTATTCTTTACATTGTAATTTGCTAAATCTCCCAAATTTTCCCAGTTGTGAATAGGACACTAAAAAATTGCAAGATTTAAGTCTCACTTTCTAAGAGAATCAAAGCCAACTAATATGATAACATCAACTAGGTACTGCCATTCGCTGAGGGGCAGGGCAAACAAAGGGCCTACATGATGCGTCTCTCACTGTACTCTTTGACCGTCTAAACCACAAAAAGATGACAACATTGTTAAAATGATTGTTCAAACAGATTAAAACGTTTAAAAAAGAGTGCTTTGTTGCAGGTGAACTATGTATTAATTTTAGAATGATATGAACCTGTGGATCATTGACTTGTAAAATGCAGGGAGAGGCAGTGTGAAATACACCCTCACAACCCTCAACAGCAAGGTCAAAGCAACCTTCTTCCAAAAGATCTGCTTTAAACAGCTTCAGTCGCTCCTTTGCTCCTTCAAGCTTAAGCAGATGATCTACCTTCTTCGGATCATCTGCAGATTTATTACTCAAAAACTTACAGAATAGCATATAAGAAACAAAAAAAGAAAAGAAAAAAGAACTGATTCATCCTAATGAAATAGGAACATGGGAATCTAACGCACATATGCACAGATTCATCTCCATACTCCAGTGTTGGGGGTCATGCATATGGATTTTCACACATTATAATCAAAATAAGGTTTATTTTTGAAAGCCACAAGGAAAAGATCAGAACTTTACCATCAACAATCACGACATTCACCACATAAGGCATATTAAGGAGCACTTACTAGGATCCCTAACAGTGGCGTTGACAGTGTAACCACGAAGAAGAAGAAGCTTGACGAGCCACGAAGCAATATAGCCAGAAGCACCTGTGACGCAAACCACCTTTCCGTTTCCAGCGTTGCTGCTCATTCTCTTTACTTCTTCTTCTCCTTCTTTGATTTTCCCCCTTTCCTATATGCTTTGTACTAGGTCGTTTGACATTACTAGATTCTTTGAGTGATCTTGGCTTCACTGTTTGTCATTATGCTCTTGCTTGTAGCTACACTCATCTTCATTTTAGTGTTTTCAGGATGTATTCCACATTTGAATCCCTAAATTATCATAAAATTTGCCGGCCGAACCATGACTTAGCAAAGTCATGATAATGCACACACACATAAATATATATATATATATATATATATATATATATATAAGATTTTCTCTCTTTATGTCGCTTTTGGCGAGTAAACAAATTGCACATGTTTTGTGTTATACGAACTGAACAATCCAAACTTGTCTCAGTTCAAGACAAGACATGATTACGCTGCAATTGTACAGTTTGAGCTCAACGACAAAGGAGATGCAGTTTCTCTGAACACGAAAGATGGCAAGCATTTTTTTCATTTCTTAACACACACAACTAAAATCTATTGACCGGTTCATGGAAATTACTCAAACCGGATTATAAGGATGAGAGTATACGGGATTCCACAGCTAAACCAGACAGTTATATATTTACTATACTAATATATATTATAAAAGTAGAAGAAGAAAACACCATATGAACCCCCAGCTGAATCTAATGGAGGATTGGGAATGGGAAGGCCAACAAAAAATGTAATTAGTGCAATTATCCTCCTCTAATCTGATTTTTTCCACAATTAACTTCTTTACTGTCAAAATATTATAATTATAAAAAAAATTTAGGTAGTTTAAATAGAAAAATACTGTTAGAGTTATATGCAATCAAACAATACCTTACAAATTACAAAAAAAAATTATTTCATTGTTATAAGACTAGCAATGTTATAATATGGTAGTAAATTTTGGACTCTAAAGGTAAACAAGAGCATAAAATTAGGGGTAGTTAAGATAAAAATGCTAAAATGAATGCGTGGGTACATAAAAAAATATAAACTTCATAATAAACATATATGAGGAAGAGTTACATTGTCATCTATTAAGAAAAAAATGATAAAAACATAGTCTAAAGTAGTTTAGACATGTGCAATAGTCATCGTTAATGAGAAGAGTGAATGAAATAATATAGAGTTTTATTAAAAAGGGGTAAAAAGAAAAACTGAAGAGAATGCTATGTGATATTATTGAGCAAAACCTTTTAGTTAACAATTTATCTAAATTTAATTTTGAAGAACACAATGATAATATGTTATCTATTTAGTCAATCTCCTTTATTAGGATAAAACTTATTGTTTTTTATAGAGTTTGATAATAAAACAATTTTTTATTATCAATGATGTGATAATTTCCATATAGTAATTGTTATTGAATGGATAAATTGGTCTAAAAAAATATGTTATCTATCTCTTTCCTTCCAAACCCTTCGATTTTAAAAATAAATGTCATGTCGGGCCTTTTTTTTTATTTGGTCTTCTTCTTTTTTAATGCTTAGATCATATTATTAGATATTTAATTTTAAAATTTATGATCAATATAGTTATATCTTATCTCACTCTTTTTTTTTTTTATTTCAAGACGATGTCCAATTATTATATAAAACATGAGCATCTTAACTTCAAATATCTCTATGTAATTATCAATATTCATATTATGATGAAAAGCTTCAGATATAAATAACCTCATTAGATAAAGAAAGCAAGCAAAACATAAAAGTCTTTTGACCAAAATCATGTATAACCATCTATCTATGAAATTTGCATTTTATTTCAAAAAATCACTTCCCCTACCTTGTCTGATCTTTTTTTTTTTTTTTTATAAACCTTGTCTGATCTTTTATTTAAATAGGTCAAAATCTAACCCGGATCAATCTAGGTGACCCATTCCGAACCTAGAGGAACCCGGCCAACCCAATAGGATGCACGGGTTGGTCATGTTAGCTTTTATACTTGATTTTTTTTTTGTTTTTGCTTTTCTACCCTCAAAACCGTGTCGTTTCATGCAATAAAAAAATAAAATACAAAAAGGAACATAAAATATAATTCATATTAAATATTCAAACCTTAACCTTAACACTATTAAATATAAATGATTGGTCTGATTTTCAATACCTTAATACCTTGTGTATTACAATTCTATATTAGCCTTGTTTGACATATTACAAAGCATATGCAGTTTATAAAACCAAAGGCACAAACTTTAGAAAAGGCTATGATTATGAATGTTAAATAGGAGAAATCATGATTTACAGGTTGAGAAACTTCTTCTCTTTCAAGCTTTCTATAGTCTCCTTAACAGACACGTCCAATGGACTACACTCAATTCCCAAGGTCATTGCCTTTTCTTTGGAAACCTGAAACTGTGGTTCCAAGGGCTCGTCTTCAACAAGCCTAGTAAGTTAATCGAGAACCAATAAATAAAATTAGCAAAAAATCAGAAACAAAAAATTAAACTAAAATCAATAAGTCTTACTTTCGCATTTATCATTTTCCAGAGTATTTATGTTATTTTTTCTAAAATATATTACTAGATATTAAAAAAAAAAAGTGAATATGCAAAACATGGTTAATCAAATATGATCCAAGGATTATAATTAAAAGCCATTATTATCAATTCCAAGGACCAGGACTAGGAGATCATTATCAAACAAAAACAAGCCTTATCCTCCTAGATAGAATTGGCTATATGAATTGCACGTCGGTATAATGCTCTATCAACCACCAAACAGAAAGGTGCAATGAGCATAAAAAATAGAGAACTTATCTGTTGAATGAAAATTTTGTATTAATATCCAAAGTGCATAATATTTCAGATCATGCGCATTTTCAGTTTAGTGCATGAAAAAAGATGAAAGTAATGGAAACTGACATAAACCTTTGTTTTTAGCCATGGCAGCTAGCAGTTCATGAATTGTCTCATATTCAGAAGGAGTGAAAGGAATTTGCTAGACAAACGCAAGGGCTCAACAAATGGAGGCCTGAATTCATACGTTATATTGCATTCAAGAGAAACTATGGAAATGATTGACTTACTTTTCGGGAAGTAATGTTGGGAATAGTTCATGAGTGATCTTCACAATGTCTGAAAAGTGAGCTAAGCTCTCGACCAGAATATATCTTCCACTAGCCGAAGAAATCTCAAACGCTTGAATATGAGCATTTGCAACATCTTTCACATGGACCCATCCTACGCAAGATTTTGAAAGCATTTGTGCACCTGCATCTAACAAACAATGATAAAGTGACCACAAAATCGAAGAACAAATAATGTTTAGACTCTCAACTCATTTCTCTGGTAGATGAAACTATAGTTCTGAATCAGTAACTCATGTCTTCCATGTACTAAGTGGGAAAAAGGGAATTTGAACTAGTAATATCCTTTACATCATTTTCCCAATAATGAAATTTTAGAATAGTACTCCTCTAGTCCTTAATATAGGACCAAATTGAGGAGTTGATTTTGGTCCTAAATATAAGACCTATTTTCTATATTTATCAATAGTTTCCCAAATTATCCCTATTGATACTCTTTCAACCATAATCAAGTAAGAGATGGAGGGAGGGAGCTAAGGTAGGTGATTAGGGTGTTTTAAAAGAAGCATGTCATATTAATTAATTTAACTAACTTCCTTAATCTAAATAAATTAGTTAAATAAATCTTATATTAAGGATCGGAAAAGTATTAAATTTATAGTAAGAGTGGAAAAGTTCCATATTTGTTCTTTCTTCTCAAGCTAGACAATCTTCACGCAGTTATGAATATATGTAACACAAGCCTCCCTCTATCAAGATTTTCCAATCCATTCTCTCTCTTTTCCCTTCACCGGGGACATGTTCTTATGATTCTATGATGCACTTGTTTGTTTAGAATAGAATGTCAAAATCTTCATTTTCTCGCTTTGCACCTGTACTTAGCCCTAGCAGTGTCAAGTCACCAAGGATAAGATTATAACAGAGCATTATTGCTTTGTCTCAATTACAGAAGTTAGCTAAGCCTTGTGGTTTCAATTTACATAAGTCAACCTTATTTTTTGTTTTTTTTAATCCTCATGAGAACCTCAAAAGTCAACGGTCTACCATTTATCCCAAAGTATCTGTCACCAATTCTCCTTTCAATTGACCAGAGTCAGAAAGCATTTGAATTGAAAAAGATCACATAACTAGAATGCAGACAAATCAAATAACAGGATTTCTGCACAGCATGAACCTTGTGAGTATCTAAAATTTACCATTTAATAGATTTAAAATTATCTCGGATGTTTGGTTTAATGATGGTTGCAAGATTGGCCCTAGCACTACTCCCGGATTGATAACAACCATGTAGATATTGTTTTCTCTTACAAATTTTCAGGCAGCATCTTCAGCCATAGTCTTGAGAGTTCATATGAGGACCAGAGCTGAAAAAGCAGAACATAAAACAACGAGGAACTTGAAGTTCATTATAAAGTACTGAGATGAATCAGACCAAATAAAGCAAACTGCTGAAGCAGTTCAGCATGTTTAATGTGCAATCACTGCATCCCAATTACAACTTACAAGTGAATGACCTCATGATTATAATGAACTGATTTAAGTCATAACTGCATTAACATACTGATATAGATTTTGTAATATGGGATGTTAAGTCTTATATTGAGTAGTATGGGATGCTCAATAGAGTATTTAAGTGGATTGATTGGTTTTCCCACTTCAATAACTAGTTTTTGGGGTAAAGTTCTCCTTCCCACTTAGGTACCTATCAATTGGTATCAGAGTCAGGTTGTTGGAGATTTTGAAAGGGGCTACTCATAGAGGGTTTTGATAGGTAGGAGGTCAAGTAGTGTCCTGGAGTGAAACTATCGGGATGTTGGCTTTCAATAGGGGCCAATTAAACCCATCACATACAATCTCCATGTTGTGATGAGTTACAAGGAAATTTTGTAAACTTACATTTCTAACCCAATGGTAGCATTCACTACAATCGCATAGGTCATTTGTGTTAATTACAAGCTTCATTTAAGTCAGAGTTTAATGATATACATACCTCAGATTCTTTGCAAAATTCTTCCTTCGAAAACCATGTCTCATCAACAACAACATCAGGAGTCATAGGCTTTCCACTACGTAAAACTGCAGCCATAGAAGATGTTAGAATAACTCGTTTCAGAGATGGTGATTTCGCACATGATTTAAGAATTTTAAGAGTCCCCTTGACTGCTGGGTCAATAAGTTCAATCCGAAATGAGGAAAGCAACAATTAGTAGCTAGTAAACAAGGCTGGTTTTCTTCTTAAGACAAAAAAAAATAGTAATTCAAATGGTTGTCAAAGAATTCATGAAGAGCCTTAGCATTCAACACAAACATTTAATCACAAACTCATAAGAGTTATAAAAAAAAAATACCACGTAAAATAATCATAACAAAAATAACCAGCGAATGCTAACAAAAATCATCAGTCAATACTAGTTTTTCTCCTTGACAAATGGATTTCAGAAAAGATGTTAAGTATGTTGCCTCAAATTTGTCACTTTCTTTGTATGTTAATCATGCATTTGAGAGTTCAAATTGTACTTTGTCATTATAATATCCCAAACAAGAAGATTAAAATTAGTATAACAGGTAGAAGCCTATGCTGCAGCAAGTTCAGTGATTCTGAAATACTTTGATCCAACTAAGCAAAAGGTGAAAGGCACTTGTTGCAGTGATGTTTCTCTTCAATCTTTTGGTCTGTTAACATCACATGTCATGATTAAATGGTGCCTGTGCCATGCTTATCTATCTTTAAACCGTGTAATTTGTTGAAATCTCCCAGAATTTGCCCCAAGAGGAAGAGGACTAATTTGAGCGCTTTTCTTTTAAATACTCCGTTCGTTCCTTAATACTACCTCTAGTTTTAATTATAAGAGTTAGACCAAGGGTTCATTTTAATCCTAAATATAAGACCCCAATCTACATTATCTCTTAAATTTATAATCTTTTCCCCCAAGTATCCTATATGATTACACATATATTAAAAAGTCTTCATCAAAAGGTAGTTCCAATGCATATGATAGTAGAGGGTACTTTAAGGAAATCAATACATATCACAAATAACTAATTTAACTAACTTCTTAATCTATCTAAATTAATTAAATAGATCTTATATTAAGAAATAGGTAGAGTATAAGAGCTAGTTGACTTTTATTGTGTACATTAAGGAAGCTAAATACAACAACAATAAAGCCTTATCCCATTAAATGAGGTCGGCTACATGGATCATACGACGCCATTGTGCTCTATCAAAAAATGAATCTTTGGTTAAATTATTGACCAGGAGATCCCGCTCAATGACCTCGTTGAGCGTTCTCTTTAGCCTTCCTCTATTCTTTTTAACCGGGCTCCATACTATTTGATCCACCCTCCTTACTGGCGCATCCCTTGGCCTTCTTTGTACGTGTCCAAACCACCTAAGACGGTTCTCTACCATTTTCTCCTCAATAGATGACACTCCAACTCTTCCTCGTATTTGTTCATTACGAATCTTATCTTTTCTTGTATGCCCACACATCCATCTCAACATCCTCATCTCAGCTACCCCAACTTTATGCTCTTGCTGTCCTTTTAAAGCCCAACATTCACTTCCATAAAGTATTGCTGGTCTTATAGCAGTGCGATAAAACTTTCCTTTTAATTTATCTGGTACTTTCCGATCACATATAACCCCAGTAAACTTTCTCCATTTAAACCACCCAACTTGAATTCTATGAATAACATCCTCCAAAATTTCACCATCCTTCTGTAAAATTGATCCCAAATATTTGAACTTATCTATTTGAATAACTTAATTATGACTAAATCTAACACTTGGAGACAAATTCATATTATATACTCTTTAATATATCTAAATTAATAAACTAACTCTAATTAACTAATTTATTTAATTTTCTTAATCTATTCAAAAAAATCATATAACTCTTATATTTGAAAATGAAGCTAGTAATTGTAAAAGAGATTGTTGAAAATCATTGAAGCATTGAAAAGATAGTTCTTCCTACACCCAGAACACATTCTATTATGAATCATCTATCAATTATAGAATGGAATGAACCTGTGGATCTTTGACATTGAAAACACAAGGAGAAGCAGTATGAAAGACACCCTCACAGCCCTCAACAGCAGAGTCAAAGGAACCTTCTTCCAACAGATTTGCTTTAAAAAGCTGTAATCTTTCCTTTGCTCCTTCAAGTTTAAGCAAGTGGTCTACCTTCTTGCCTTCTTGGGGTCATCTGCAGGGTGTTACTGAACACAACAAATGGATCACTCAAAAATGTTAAAAAAAGGAACCCTAATCAAAATGAAACAAAGTTCTGATCAAATAAATGAAAGCACTTACTAGGATCACGAACAGTGGCGTTGACAGTGTAACCACGAAGAAGAAGAAGCTTGACGAGCCATGAAGCAATGTAGCCAGAAGCACCAGTGACGCACACTAGCTTCCCTGTGTTTCTGCTCATTTTCTTCCTTCTTCAGTATTTTTCTTCTCAACGATTCGTTTTCTGTTTTCGTTATAAGTCAAAAAGTGAGCCATGTTCCCATTATCTCTTCGGCTATCACTTTCACTGTCATATTTTTTGTTGCTATGTTCTTGGCTTTATGGTTGTTGCCATGTTATTTGCCTTTTCAGTTGCTGTACGGCTATATAGGATTTTTTTTTTTTAAAGTTTTAAATAATTAGATTACCCAATAATTTGAAAGGTTGGTTAAACCAATTTTAAAAAAATAAATATTTAAGAAATATAATTTTTTTTTTCTAAAACGATTTTATTTATGGAGAGGGTGAGTGGGGGAGAGTGAATGGAATGAAAAAATGGAAAAAAAAAAAATGCTTTACATGATAAGATAAGATAAATGGTAAATCTGAATCGAAGTTTTTTTAAGAAAAAGACTATACTCATCCTAATTTTGAACTTTATATTTCAAAGTACATCCAAGTTATTATACCCAAGTTATTATATCTTATTGGCTTTTTAAACCGGGGAGTACGTCTGAGTTATTATACCTTATTGGCCTATTATCTTTAATATTTACTCTTCTTCTTTTTTTTTGTAGGTAAATAATATTTACTCTTCTAATTTGAATTCAAGAGTTAATCTTATTTTTTATATTTATCTATTTTTTTAAATTATTTTTATTCATATTTTTTAACAATAATTAAATAAGGGAAATATAAGAGAATTAAAAAAAACAACTATAATATTTTTTAAATATAATATATTAACTAATTTAATTAATTTTTTTAATTTAGTTTAATTAGTTTTATAATTCTTTTAATTTTCCTTTTGCCAAACAATTTTAATATCAAAGCCTTCCAAAGAGCTTGAGAGGGTGTGCGACTGTGATATATCTAAGGGAGAGAACGCAACCATTTTCAACTCTTTCTTTCCAAAATCTTCATTCATCAATTAACAGCCACAAGCTAAAATAAAGAGGTTCAACACCAGAAATTCAATGGCCTAAAGAGGTAACAGTAGACAATAAATTACAGAGAGAATGGGAGAAGTTTTTTTTTATTATAAAAAAATTTAAATAAATTTGACACCGATCATCCCCTATTAAAGTTAGGATATAGTCCTAAAATTTAAAGAGCGCTTATAGAAGATTAACGATATCGCCTATCAAATAAGTCTTTACAATGACAATAAAAAAAAACTCATATTTTTATAAAATATGAATCTGTTCTTTATAATTTCTTAGTCTATGTATACTGGCAAAGAAGCGGAGAAGGGAAGAAAATCGCCAGAGAGAGAAGAGCCACTACGAAATTCACCAAGGCCTGCAAGTCACCTTCTTCCTCCATCTAAATACCCCAATGGCTTGTTCCCTTTCAGTCCACCCCTCACAGGCCCAATTAACACATCATGAGGCCCAATAATATCTTGCTAACAAATCCAGCCCATCCTATATTTTATCCCATTGATTAGTTTTTTTGATACAATTAGCCCATTCATTTTGTTTGGCTTTTTTTTCGGAAGGCTTTGTTTGGTTCAACAAGAACCAAAAAGAAAGGAGGGTAGAGGAGGTTAATTTAGGACAGAGTAAAGGAAGATAAGAGAGATAAACAAGAGAAGAGAGGGGATATTTCTTATTTAGTTTAAGAGAGGAGGGGAGGATAAATTATAATAAATTGATAAATATACGCTATACACAATGCCCCTTCTTATTGGTCATTTTCTTTCCATATATAATCATCTGAGCATTTCTTCTTTAGAATACTACATACTTCTGACTTTATACACAATTCAAATGGTGAAAGACGTTTGAGAATGCAATCCCAGTTTGATTCAGGCAAATATTACTTGTTTTTTCATTCTCCATGAGATGTATGGGTGTTTCCAAGAGGAGAGAAGGAACATATAACAGGGAATCACCATCCTTGTACTCTTCCAAATTAAAGCTTTTAACATATAGTTAATGCCTTTCTCTCTTGATGTTTGAGATCCACTATGAAGCATGCATCCAGCTTTGCTTATGTGACAAAGCTTCCTCGTTCCCGCGACGCCCCACAAAATCTTTTTTCTTTTTCCTTGAAACCAAACAAGCTAGCTAAAGAACATGATCAAGGGTTGAACCAGAACTACAACTTTCCAATAATTCAGAGGGAGAAGGGAAGAAGAAAGTCAAAACGCAATATTCAAGAGGACGATCAAAACCCATTCATACAATTTCATGCCCATCTAAGTATACAATCATAACCCAATTCGTAAAACCAACAAAAAAAAGAAAGTGCAATGACTAGCAATTAATAACTACACTTGCATAGATTAGAGGCAAATCAGAAAAAAGGAAAAATAACTAGTTAAAATAGAGCCATCGCTCGCGCCAATGGCGACTCTGCATCCACCTTTTGCCATCACGCGATGACTGAAAAAGTACAGTACCTTGACCAGACCTGCCATCTCTATCCTAAACTCGATCTCCATGGTGGATCTAACCCTTACTTCATTGAGGAGGAGGAGGGGCAGACAAAGGAAAAGACTGAACGAAGAAAGTGGCGGCCATGTGTATGGTACTTCCGGCATCGATTTGTCCGACGGGGATGAACATGAAGCCGACTTGGTTGCCAGAGTAGAGAAGCTGAAGAAAGCTATCGTAGTGAGTGAAGAGGTCTATGTTGGGGTTTCTGATGGAGGTGGAGAAGGTGAAACTACCAGGGTCGTTAGAGACGAAGAAGGATGGAAGCTGGACGGCGCTGATGGAGATCTTGGATCTCGAGGCTTGAAGACTGGTGCGTGTTGATTGTTGAAGGAGAAGACGACGAAGCATAGACGGGTGAAGATGCCGGAGGTAGCACTGAAATATTCAAAAATTGTCATGGCAATTTTGTCACTAAAGAACAAATTTTCTCATCCCTCAAAAAAAAAATTCTGATTTTGGAGGAGTGAGATAGGAAGAGAGCAGAAAAGAGAGAAGCAGAAAAAGGAAAAAAAAAAATTCTCGTCCCTTCTATTTATCGGTAATCGAACTTAACACCCGTATTCCTCCCTCTACCGTATAAAAACTTCTAACCAAATAATACCTTAACTTTACTGTTTAACGAAGGAAGGTAAAGCTATAAAAGCAATTTATTTTTCTTTTGCTAAATTTTGTTAGTACCGGTGAGAAGCTATAGGAAGGCAACTGATCCCAAGTACTTTTTTTTTACGTCCTTAACATAAAAATTAATAATTTTTTAAGTAAATTAAAAAAACTAAATAAATTAATTAATTATAATTAAAATTATTTTTTTAAGATAAATTTATTTATATATTTTTTAATCTATCTATAAAAATTAAATAATTATTATATTAAGAATTTAAGAAGTACTATGTAGTAAATAATTATTATTTAAAAATACAACTACATACAGTTATCTGTGTATTTAAATAAAATTTGACTTTGAAAAATGTCGTCACAAAATATAATTTTTTTATTTTAAATTAAATTACAATTATTTAATATCCCTAAATCCCTAAAATATCCTAATTTTTTCCAAATTTACTTATATATTTGGTTTTATAAATTCAAGTTGGAAAATCCCAGATGGATTTCAACACCTCAAACTAGATGAGATCAAATATATATATATATATAAAAGAAAAGGGTTATTAACACGAAATAGAAACTGAAAGTAAGTGTTATGTTGTTGACAAAAATTTAAATTTCAGAGAGATATTACATATTAGAGCTAATTAAAAGTTTACAAAGTTCTTTTCTTTCAAGTTTTCTACAGTCTCAAAACAGTCTCTTTGAGGCTTACATTCAATGGAATGAACTCAATTCCTAACGTCCTTGCCTTTTCCTTGAAAATCTGATACTTTGGCATTGAGAGATCATTGTCTGCAAACCTGACAAGTTTTATGAAGCAGTCAAAATAAGAAAGTAAGAAAATAATGATAATCAACAAAAATCACTGTGTCCAGATATTGGTAATATAAATTATTTGTGTACAAGCACATAACTAGAAACTACATGAACAATTGGGATAATTTGAAGGAATCAACAAAATACTAAATCAAGGCTTAAGTACAACTATTTATATCATAAATCTATAAAATCTCATGCAAACCATGCTTATCATAAGCCATGAACAATGTTGACTTTAACTTTATAAGGAGATTTTCTTTTTCCTGATTTAAACATTCTGAAACTAATTTTTTAATATATCATTTAAATAAATTTTTGTTAAACTAATTTTATTTTTATAAAAACATATTCAAATATAAATTATATTACTAACTTTTACCCTAATTTTAGTATGCAAAAACCAGCTGAGATTAAAGTCATTCTTGCCAGTATTAATCCAAGCAAGCCCTTGGTTTGTCAAACCATGCATCTAAAAATGCCAAGGGAAGGAAATTTTAGGTTTTTTGACCTAAGTCATGATGAATTTCAGAGCCCACTTAATGCCTGGGCATGTTCTTTTTTGTCTTTGAAAGCCATTGGCGTGAAGCAATGAGCATCTTTAGCTCTTGAAGCTGTATAGATTGTCTTGCACAAAATTCAGAAGATATGATGCACAATTTATGAATAGTATTATGTTTAGAGGAATTGAATTTATCCTAAGTGTGAGGGGTCAACAAATGAAGATTTGAATTTATAAGTTATATGTATCCCTAGGCTGTGGTCTCTACTAGAGCGCACCCTCAGTTAGTTCACATGAATCAAAAAATTATATTTAACTCATTAAATTTATCTTAGATTAATAATTTTTTCTACATTTACTCTTAATAATGAGGTTTCGAAGGAGAGATAAAAATACAAAGAGCCATATTTAAATATTAACTATAGGGATAAAATTGACAAATAAATATTATCCAATTGACTTATATTAAGGATAAAAAAATATTTTTAGAAAACTTCTTATAATAAAGACTAGAGAGAGTAATTAACTTATATTTTTGAAAGTTGTAACGTTGGGCACAGATCATGCAAAATCTTTACAACATCAGAGTAGTTTGCAACTGTCTCAACCAAACAATATCTTCCTTTAGCTGTGGGAATCTCAAATGCTTGGATATGGGCATTTGCAACATCTTTCACATTGATCCATCCACCATTAATATTTGGTAACATTTGTGAACCGTAGTAAAAAAAGCATAGGAAGAGTGTTTGTCAAGGAATGAGACAGCCATTCTTGTCCAGGTGGCAAAACAAGAAAATAGTTTAACACATTCAAATCAACCATCATTCTTCAAAATTACCATTTATTAGCTTTACAATTAAAGCACAAGTTGTGTTAAGAGATGGTTGCAGGAGTGGTCCTATCACAGTTGCTGGATTTATGACAACCATGTCAATGTTGTTTTCCTTTACAAATTTCCGGGCGGCATCTTTAACAAAGTCTTGGAAAGTGCATGCCAAAACTAAAAGGGACAAAAGTGAATCAACAGGAAACTTAAGACTGAAAAATACAATGCATTACAAAAACACCATATTTGCATACTTTGGAAGTTGCAACAAATACATCACCACAATTACTCAGCAGCAGTTGTCTAGTGAATGCAACTATACAAGGTTAGAGTACTTAGTCGTTATCAAACTACTCTTATCCTAATTATAGGGTTTCTGGGATAATTTTACCCTCAAAATTTTTACCCATGAGCGCTAGTTGCCTGGAAGTTTCTTTTGGAACAATGTCGCCTCGTAAGTTTACAAAATATAGTAATATCGCTCTAACTGTTACCCAAAGTTAAGTTTGACCGTTAATTAATGAATATGATCATGCGACATATTACGTGATATATGTATCATTTTTTATTTTAGATTAAGATGCAAATTTATCTCAAAAATTTTCACTTATAAGCGTTAGGTATTAGGTATCCAGAATTTTTTTTTGTCCTAATTATAAGTTATCTCATATTTTTTAGGGCATTAATTATTTTTTCTTCTATGCATTACATGCCATTAATTAACAAGGCAACGTGAGAGTGGAAATTAATATATTATAATTTAGTATAGTTAATAAAGTTAATATTAAAAATTAATTGAATTTGATGACATCAACTTCAATCATTTAACTAACTTTTAGCTATTTCTTCGTTATATGCGTGAGGTAGTTAAAAATAACTTATATTCAATAATTTCAATGGGCAATCTCTATCAGTCAGGATTAGACAAATGTTTGATCTCAAGATTTCAAGGAGTGGCTTTTGTCATGATTGAAACAACCAAACAATATGTAGTCTCTATGAAGAAATAATTTACAAGAAAACTGGAGACTTGAAATCCCGTCTCTGCAGGATTCACAATAATCGTATATAGAGCACATACCGTCATTTCAATGTTAGATTAATACAATATAAAGAACATGCCTTAGATTCCTTACAGAATTCTGGGGTTGAAACCATGTCTCATCAACTACAACCTCCGAAGTTCTTGGATTTCCATTATATATAATCGATGCGATGGATGATGTTAGAACAACTCGTTTCACTGATGGCGATTTTGCACACGATTTAAGAACATTAAGCGTTGCATTCACAGCTGGATCAATAAGTTCAGTCTAAAAGCAAAAGTCAAAACTTGAGAATAAGGGAACCATATATTTTTAAATAATAAAATACTCCTCCAATACATATAAGATCTAATTTAGTAGTTGATATTTATCCTAAATATAAGATCTATTTTATATATTTATTATTTTTTTTAAAATTAGCTCTATTGATATTCCCTGAACAATAATTAAGTACGAGAGATAAGGAATTAAGAAAGATGATTAGTATATTTTTAAAAAAATATGATTAACTAACTTCTTTAATTTAATCAAATTAATTAATTATGTCTTATATTAAATATCGAAAGTAATAATTTAAATGGTTGTCAAACTTGTCATTTATGTAAACATAAGGGACTCAGACTTGAATATAAATTTTGCCAGTGTTTATTCATACTATTAAAGTGCTAACAAAAGTGTTAAGCACTTACTTCAATTAGTAAGGGGTTGTATTAGTTTAATTAAAGAGGATTGGAGTTTGAACTCTGGGAATCCAATAATATTAAATACTTAGTGGTAGAGTTTTGCCGCTGTTGTAATCTTACTCGGTTCAATCCAAATTAGTCTGGGCCATGATAAATCTTTCGAGTTAAAGTGAGGTAGGCCATGATATCGGATGCTTCATGTAAAAAAAATGCTAACAAAAATTCCCAAAGAGCCTACGACACATTATAAAATGAGAAAATACATAGTAGCGGGACTATAAAATGATCATGACTGAATTTGACCTGTTCACAACCAAAAATTGCATATGAGATTTTGTGGTTTGTTTGGTTGGAGAGGAATGCCCATGCCTTGACAGGTTGTTTCATCTTTAAATATGTTGTTGGATAGAATTGATTTAAATGTCATGGCTTCATTTTGGAGGTCTACACATGGATTTTATAAAGAAATTATTATTTTGGCCCCTAAAAGAGATTGGGCAGCTCTCCAAAGAAACTTCAAAACAATTTTATTAATATTACAACAAGAACAAAAAGAAATCTTATCTTACTAGATAAAGTTAGATCTATGGATTACACAATACCATTATACTTATCAATAACCATATCTTTATATAGATTATCAACTAAAAGGTTATGTTTAATAATTTTATTGAATATTTTTCTCAGTCTTCTTCGGTCTCCTTTCAGAAGACTCCATATTATTCAATCTAACTTTCTCACCAACGCCTCTATTAGTCTTTTTTGTATACGTCTGAATCACCTCATACTCAACCGTCTTCTCTTTAATAGGAGCCACACCTTACTCTACTTCTAATATGATTATTGTTCACATCTTATCATTTTTTTTATGATCATCCAGTTGATATTAATACTAATACTTAGGCCCATTCCTGATGATATGCAACTAGATTCTGCTATTATTTATTTGATGAGGGCAAAGAAAGGGAAAAGGCTTCTGGAAACCATCAATATGATAGTAACATTATCTTCACATGAGATTGGAAGATGAAAACAAGTTTAGAAGGATAGAAACCTGTGGGTTATTCACATTAGAAAGAACAGGAGATGCAGTATGAAAGACACCCTCACAGCTTTCAATAGCAGGATCAAAGGAACCTTCTTCCAAGAGATCTGCTTTAAACAAGTGTAATATGTCCTTTTGAACCATCAAGTTTAAGCAAGTGGTCTACCTCTCTTGAATCATCTGCATGGAGATACAAATCATCATCACTATTGACTACACACCAAAAAGCTACTGAATAGCCAATAGGAAACATCAAAATTTGAATTGATGTTTCTTGTACTAAGAGTAACTTGGAAAGCACAATAAAATGGGATCATTAGATATAAGTTTTTGCATTGTATTCTCACATACCTATTTTATTACTCCCTCTAATTATAAATATTCTAAATATAGAATTCAATTGAGAAAAAATTTACTTTAATCTTAAATATAAGATTTCTATCTCCATTGTCTCCTATATTTAGTATTTTTGTTCTTAAACTATCCATACTCATCATTGCACAACTAAATTTTAAATTTCAATATAAATGATCAAAATGAATGATAGTTTAGGAAAATTAAACACGTTCTTACACGATGATGAAAAGGAAAAATCATTTTAAAGGTATCCTATTTTTCCTCAATATTTAATTTAGTACTTGTATATTTTTCTCTTTTTTCTAAATCATTTAATTTTACTCTTTTTGCACCACTAGCCCTTATAACTTTGGTATGTTAGTACCCTTAGCCTTGCACTGGAGCTAATGGTGTGAATAGAGCAACATTAAATAATTTATTATAGATAGAAAAATGTATATATACCAAATTAAAACTTAAAAAAAATTATAGTTACCTACAAAATAGTTTTATCTAACAAAAAATAACCAATTTTACTAATTTTTTAATATGAATGAATCAGTTAACAAGCTCTTAAATTTAGGAATCTTATATCCGTTCAGTTTCTAATAACTAGAACGCAAAATCTGGAAATGGGTACACACAAATGTTAATGAAACACAGCTTGGGAAGTTTCAATGCTGATCAAGTGCTCATCGCATGATGCTAGATAGTTCAAATGCAAACTATTTAAAAAAAAAACTGATAATTAAATTACTTTCCTAGTACCTAATTAAAAAATTGATCTTGGTCCTAAATATACTATCTATTTTTTATATTTATTAATTTTTTTAAATTACCCCTATTAATACTCTCTTAAACAATAATAAAAAAAGAGATGGAGAGAGTTAAAGAAGATGATTAAGGTATTTTATCTTTAAACTATTTTTTTTAAAATAATACTAAAAAAACATAAATCTGGAAAGTCTATATCTCTCCGGAACTTTATCGTCCGGATTTAGTGCAGGGAAACTCAATCCCACTGCTTAGAGTAATGGAGATAAATGTGAGGGATGATGTTAGAGAGAGAAACTCACCTAGGTCGCGGACCGTGCCATTGACAGTGTAACCACGAAGAAGAAGAAACTTAACGAGCCACGAAGCACCAGGGACGCACATTACTCTTCCATTGCTGCTCATTCTCTCTCTCTTCTTCTTCTTCTTCTTCTTCTTGTGTGTTACTGTACTAAACGTGAAAATATAACCGTTTCACGTTGACCTTATGTCCGTGAAACAAAACAACATTTTTCAAAAGTTATATTAATATTAAAAGAAAAAGTCGAAAGTTTGGGGGGCAATGGCCTCCCCTGCAGGCTCATCCCTTTGCCACTATCTTATCGATTTGGGAGCAAGGTATGGAAACCCGGACCAGCGGGGTGACCCATAAACTGATATCAACGTGTTTCTTCATTGGTCTTTGGTCCTGTCGGCCAACTTTTGACACAACTTACTGGTTAATTTACTCTTGACAGTAGTTTGGGTTGAATTATAATGTTTTTTCCCCTTTGCTACTAGGGATGCTTAACGCCTCTTTGCGAGCTAGCGAGCCCCGTACTCTTAACACTACAATTAAGCGAATGTATCCATGGACGAGACAAACAATTATTTGTTAACTTGAGAAGTCATTTCTGAGTGTTTTTTTTAAATACTCAATAATTGAAAATATTGACTCCATAGTTAAAAATTTAAAATATAATCAGTTAATAGAGTTATTAATTAATTAGTTTAAATTTTTTTAAAAACCAATTTAAAATTATTAATTGTGATTTATAGACTATATTTAAAAGTATCAAATTAATTTATTGATGATTGATTGAACTGGAATCCTTTATATTCTCCATCTCACGGTCTCGAATTTTCCCTTGCAAGTTTTTTTATGTTTTATTGAACGATGGTATCAATAGAGTTAAGTCTAAAGGATAGGGTCATGCTCTCACAATGGTGAATCAATGTGTTAATCTCCATTGGGAAATGTCATATTTAGTGGCATAACAATATCTCGAATATGATTACCTTTCATAGAATGATACCTATGCTTAAAAAAAATACAAAAGAAAAAAATTAAACATGGTAAGATAATTTTATAATGCATAATGTAGATCAAAGTGATCAAATTGAACCTAATCCCATTTAGCATATTACAAGAGAGAGATGGTTATTATTTATTAACACGAAACACAAGCTTAAAGCATGCGTTATGGTTACAAGAATTTAATATTAAGAGAGAAATAGTACATATTAAGAGCTAAATGTTGATTAAGTTCTTCTCTTTCAAGCTTTCTACAGTCTCTCTAAGGCCCACTGCTAGTGGAATAAACTCAATTCCCAACGTCTTTGCCTTTTCTTTGGAAACCTGATACTTTGGCACTGAGGGCTTACTGTCCACACACCTGGAGAGATTTATTGTGAAGACAAAAATTAAAATAAGCAAAACTCAGAACAAAAATTTTAAACAAATGAATATATACATATGTACAAAGAAGCCATTTGGGTTGACAAATATGATTATGGGTTATAATCAAAATCCATTATCATCAAGTTCAAGGACGATCACTATAAGCTAGGAGAAAAGCAATGCAGTTTTCTTTCCAGATGGGAGATGTTATGGTTATTTTGCAAATGCTCAACCCAAATAAAAGGATTACGAAATGTCTCTGAATATATATATTGTCAAATAGCTTCAAGTTCCAAATACATTAATAAGGAAAATTAGGTAAATACAAGCACACTAGTGTAAGACAAGAACAGTCACACAGAAAATCTCAGAAGGAAAGAAGAACCATAGATAGGATGAAGACATAACAGCAGCCATAGAGAGAAGAGGAAGAATCTTCACAAGAAGGGGAAGTGAAGCAAAAGCATATCAGAAGGAAGGGAAGACAACACATAATCCTTCACACCCTTCATGTTGCATCTACTCTTACAATATAACACTACTTTGCTCTTACCTTCTAATGCCTTGGGCCTCTTTAATTTCTTAGTCCATTCCTTCCCAAACCGTATTTTCTCTTAGCCCAACATAATAAAGTCTTGTACCATCACGAGACTGCTTGAGACTGTGATATGGATGGTTTGGTTGACCATAGAAGAGAAGCTTCTTGTAGAGGCCTAATTCATGACAAAAATGTCAATGGATGAAGGGTTTTATGAAGAAGTTGGGATATTTTCCAAGCACGGTAATGGAATTAATGGATATATTCGGAAGGTCTCAGATTATGATGGAATCAAAGATATATAAGAGTGATGGTTTGCAGTGACTCCATTGAATCCTTGAACCTTATTGCCAGAGAGAATACTCTACAAACTATCCACTTAGCACATACGCTAATGAGATTACAGACAAACCCATGATATGATTTTCAAGTTCATAGTGGTTCATGGATCACCCCCAAATTGTGAGACTGTGTTGTATTTAGACTTGGATGCTGATGAACCTTGTCCTTTAGGACTTTTGATTTCTCGTTTTTTATGACTCATCATCAAAACACTTCTATTCCAAAAAAATAAGCTAAGCACACAACTCATTAATTCATAGTTGAACGAAGACAGAGCAGGCCATTAATTGTTAGACAATGCATCAATCTCACGATGCCAAGGGAAGAAAATTTCAGCATTTTCGGCTTAATCATGATGAATTTCAAAGCCCAATTAAGGCATGGGCACGTTCTTGGTCATCCCTGAAAGCCATTTGCTTGAATCAATGAATGCTTTTAGCTCTTCAAGCAATAGAGATGGTCTCATACACAATTCAGAAGAAACCAGATGTTAGCATACCAATATTAAACAGGGAGCAATCCCTGAAGATTCTTGCATACAGGGGAGGTGAATCTACTGTTTACACACCGAGCAAGTTTTTTTTTTTTTTTGAATTAGAGGGTGGGAACTAACAGCCTAAGGTTACAAATAAATCAAACTTACAACCTCCTACTCATAGGGGAGTTCTCATGCCACTAGGCAATAAGGCCATTGGCACTGCACAAGTGTGTTGGTTCAGCAAAAGATCTAATTATATGCATCCATGAAATAACAGAAATAATTAACTTACTCTTCTGGAAGTTGTAATGTTGGGTACAATTCATGCAAAATCTTTGAAATGTCAGAGTAGTCTGCCGCTGACTCAACCAAACAATATCTTCCATTTGCTGTGGGAATCTCAAATGCTTGGATATGGGCATTTGCAACATCTTTCACATTGATCCATCCACCAGTGATCCTTGGTAATGTTTGTTCACCTACATCAAACAAGCATGTGAAGAATGTCAATAAGGAGTTACCCAACAATTCTTATCCCGGAACCAAAGCAAAATATATAGTCAACCCATTCAAATCAACCAACATTCTTTAAAACAAGAATAAATTAAACCAACTTTCATTCAGATAATTAGATTGTAATTTTTTTAAAGGCTCATTAGATTGAAAATGGTAAGAGAAGAAATGTGAAAACAAGAGTAAAGCAAAAAAATTGAAGAAACAAGTTGTGGTTGGGCTGACTAATATATGTCTTATAAATATAGATAGTTAGTATAATATTTTCTGGTTACAGGAGAGATTCTCGGGTAGATTGATTATGTATCATAGTCTTTTACTCCCTCCAGTCCTTATAATAACTGCAAATGTGGATCTTATATTAAGGACCGGAGGTAGTATTTGTTTTCGTTGAATCTTCTCCTTATTTCTTGAGATCCTTGATTCCCTCTTGTTATATATATCTCATTGTAATCCCTAATGTGAAATAATAAGATAGACTGCCTCTGTTCTACACAACTGCTTTCAGACTTCAACTTATTTCTGATAAAGACGAAAGCGTAGTCATCAACAGCCACCTCAGCTCATGTCTTCCATGCACTAAGAGAGAAATGTGAATTCAAAGAAGTATCCTTTACATCTTTAATATATTTTTTTTAAGAATGCAAAAACTACAATCACATTTACTTATCTTCTTCTCAAGTTACAGCCCACATTCGGTCATGAATATATATATATATATATATACTCGCTCCATTCCTAATTATAAGACTTAGATGGAGAGTTGGGTTTGTTCCTAAATATAAAACCTCAATCTACTTTGTCTACAAAAATTATAATTTTACCCCCAATGTATGCCTATTTGATTGCAGATATTAATGGGGTATCTATCAAGGATAGTTTAAATACACATGATTAGAGGAGGTATTTTAGGGAAACTAACACACAATCATTACAATTAACTAATTTATCTAATTTTCTTAATCTATCCAAATTAGTCAAGTAGATCTTAGGAACAGAGGTAGTATAATACAAGCCTCCCTTGTTAAGGCTGTCCAACACATTCTCTCTTTGAGCACTTTTGTTTTGAGTCTCTGATCTAGCATAATGTTATGCATTATGATCCAACATACATACATACAAGTCAGCTTAAAGTCTCTAATTAGAATCACTGTAACCTTTATTTTCCTATCCCAAACAACATAATTCAGAAGCCCACCTCAACATTTTCACTCCTTTTCCCCTTTCAACTAATTGGAACTAGAAAAAGCAATTCGCTTGAAAAGAAATGAAGTAAATAGGATTAGGACAAATCAAACAGCATGATTCTTTTGATTACATGAAAATTACCTTTTATCAGCTTCAAAATTGCAGCAGAACTTTCGTTAAGGGATGGTTGCAGGAGTGGTCCTATCACAAATGATGGGTTGATAACAACCGTGTCAATGTTTGTTTCTTTTGCAAATTTCCAGGCAGCATCTTCAGCCAAAGTCTTTGACAGTGCATACCAAAGCTGAAAAAACAGAATATTAGCAACAAGAAGCTTGCGGGGATTGTAAAATATTATGCATGTGTTGAGAACCAGATTTTTTATCTTGGGAACTAGGTTGTTAAGCTTGGGAAATGATGAAAAACTAACTTATGCTTCTATTATAGGGAATCAAATACATATTCTCTCTGAGATAGGAAGAGGAAACGCAAAATTATCCCTTAAAACATTCTGTGGAATTTGAAGGATTGAAGAATGAGGGAAATAAGGGGCATCAGAATATTATTAATTCTTGAATGAATGAGAATACAAATAGGCATTTATATAGGTAAAATAATAATATTATATTACTAATAATAATCAAAACCTAATATTAATTAATATTTTAAACTTGCTGCTTTCAACACATTCCAAATAAACCTAGAAAGACATACAGAAAACACACCACATGCTAATGAAAGTAAATTCTCACTCCCCAGCATTCAAGAGGTCAAGACCTCCTTCCTGCACCATAGCACCACCTTAAACTGACGTCCCAGTGGCTGCACTCCTTGACACTTCACTCGGCCTCCTATCAATCAAAACCCTCCATGGGTAGCCTCCTCGAAATTGTCAACAAACTTACTCAAATACCAATTGATTGATACTTAAGTGGGATGGGGAACCTTACCCCAAAAGCTAGATGTTGTGGTGAGAAAACCAACCCACTTAAATACTCCATTGAGTACCCTATACTACTTAATGTGGGCCTTAACACCCCATACTACTAAATCTTCATCATATACCTTTCCCCATCTTCCACTTGCAGGCTTTGTGTGGCCCTCTTAAGTGTATATTTGGCCCAATACAGCATTGGGCATAACGGCATGACAAACACCATATTCACACACAATGGAATTTGCAACAAATACATCAGCACAGTTGCTCAACAGCAACTGTCTAGTGCATACAAGGTTGAAAGTATTGAACTGTAATCATTCAATTTTTTTTTAAGAGAAAAAGAAAACTGTTCAAATACTCTTCCGGCTCTTAATATAGGACATAATTAGGGAGTTGATCTTGGTCCTAAATATAAGACCTATTTTCTATATTCATCAATTTTTTTCCAAATTACTCCTATTGATACTCCCTCAACAATAATCAAGTAAGAGAGGGAGGGAGGGAATTAAGGAAGATGATTAGAGTGTTCTAGAAAAAACATGTCATGTTAACTAACTTAACTAACTTCATTAATCTAATCAAATTAGTTAAATATATCCTACATAAGGACTGGAGGAGTAGTTTAGCAACTCTAAGGGGCAATCTCCGTGTCACATATGAGTGTTTGATCTCAAGATTACAAGGACTTTATTCATAATTGAACAATCAAACAATATATATATTCTTGATGCAGAACAAATTAACAAGCGAAAGTTGGAAAATGAAATCACAATTCTATGCAGTATTCACAATAATCACATAGGCACCTGCATTATTACACTCTTCATTTCAATGTCAGCTTAATTACATATAGCACATACCTCAGATTCCTTACAAAAACTTGAGTCTGAAAACCATGTCTCATCAACTACAGCTTCAGGATTTCTAGGCTTTCCATTAAATGCAACTGCAGCCATGGATGATGTTAAAACAACTCGTTTCACAGATGGTGATTTTGCACATGACTTAAGAATGTTCAGAGTTCCCTTGACTGCTGGATCAATAAGTTCAATCTAAAAATTAGGAAAGCAAAAGTCAGAAGTAAAAAAATAAGGCAACCATATTTTTAAAAAGAACGAAGTAGCAATTTATATGGTTATCGAAGTTGTCATTTATGTAAACTCAACTAAAAGTTGAATATAATTATGTCAGAGTTTATACATATCGTTAAATATAATATTTCTTCTAATAGTTTGAAGTGTCCAAAATAGAATACTTCACTGAAGGCGAAGTTGCAGTTAAACTTAAAGTCATATATCAATAATTTAAGAATGATAGGAACCTGTGGGTCTTTGATATTAGAAACAACAGGAGATGCAGTATGAAAGACTCCCTCACACCCCTCAACAGCTGCGTCAAAGGAACATTCTTCCAGGAGATTTGCTTTAAACAGATGCAATCTCGCCTTTGCACCATCAAGATCAAGCAAGTGGTCTATTTTTCTTGAGTCATCTGCAGGGAGTTGCAAAACCATCACTGGTTGGTAAAGTCTGATAACATCCATTCAGCTAAAGGCAGGCTAGACACTGAAGGATGAGGGGGCCAAAATTAAAAAGCACGTATAGATGAAAATGTATAACACTTGTATACTTGATGGAGATTTGTTAATATGAGACTAAGTCACAGAAACATTGACATTTAAGTGGTCGAACAACTAACTTTTGGGTTAGGGTTCCGATTTTAAGATATCAATAATACTAAGAAATTTTTTTTAAAACTTTGGGCTGTGGCCTACCAGTCCCCACCCTTCCAGCAAAATTTCACTTCTAATGACTAGAAAGCAAACGCTTAAAAATGGAACTAAAACAAGCGTTCAGTTAGACATAATCTGAAGCACAAATTTGGTAAAGTGAGTGATGATAATGTTAGAGAGCACTCACTTAGGTCACGAACAGTTCCATTGACGGTGTAACCGCGAAGAAGGAGGAGCTTAACAAGCCACGAAGCAATATAGCCAGAGGCACCAGTGACGCACACCAGTTTTCCGTTTCCTGTGTTGCTCATTATTTTTCTTTCTTCAATTTTGGTAAGCCACCGTTTCATTTTTATTCTTCAGATGGATCGAGTGTGCTCCACCGTTTATCCCCATCGTTATCATTATCTAGCAACAAAACGAGGGGGTTTCCCTGTCCGTGGTTAAATTGGTGCACGAGGGAGACATAGGATTATTTTATTTTAGACATTGTTTAATTTTTAAAAAATATTATTTTATTATAATTTTAATCTTAATATATTTGAGAGAATATTTTAATTTTTATATATTTAATTTTATGTCTAAAAGTAATAGATAACTCATCTTACTTTATATTAATATCGTTTAGGAGAAAAAAAAATTATTATAAATAAGTTTAACCTTTTCTAAAAAATTATTGGATTAAAAAAAGATGAGTGGGCTTCCCAACTAAATTTTATATTGATATTATTAAATGTAATATTTACTTAAACAAGTAATTGAATAAGGAATCATATAATTAAAGTTGTACGATCAAATTATGTCACTTAATATTATTTTATTAAATAAATAAATCAGATAAAAGCATAAATTATGGATAAATTTTAATATTGTGCATTTGTGCGTATATGCGCAGAAGTTTTTTTAACAAATAAAATTAAGTGACTGATACTAAGATATAAAATTAAATTTAATAATACAATTTAATCTCATTTCATCAAATAACAAAATACATTTCTTGATATATAAAATTAAAGTCAATATATATATATAAGAATTAGCCAATAATTACTTTGGTTAAATTAACTCAATTTCCCGTAGGTTGAGACTCGGAAATTTCAGTTTTGTGCTAAAAAAATTATATAAAAAAGCAATCCCCAAACGAGTTTTAATGATATTTCAATTTAATAAAGTAACGCCAAATATAAAAAAAAATAAATAAAAATGATGTAATTAAAGGTCTAATGCAATTTTTAGCCTTGGGATTAGTGATCACTTTTTCCTTGGGCACCAAGATTAGTTATCACTTTATATTTACAATCAAAGAATGTGAGAAGTGATTTTAATTTTTTTTTTATATATTTGAGAAGAACATAAATTTAAATTTTAAGAAATATAATTATTAAAAAAATTAATTTTAAATATAAAATAGTATGAGGACACACTTCATAAAATGAAAAGCCATGCATGCTTTAAATTATTACAATAGAGATTAAGTTTATGAAACCAAAGACAACAAAGTTAACTAAAAACATGATTAATAAGGTGATCAATATTTGTTCAATATAGATAATTCAACTTAAATAGACGATAACAATTTAGAATTCAACAAGTTTCTTTTCTTTGAAGCTTTCCACCATCTCTTTGAGGCTCACTTCAAGTGGAATGAACTCAATTCCCAACGTCTTTGCCTTTTCTTTTGAAATTTGATACATCGGCATCAATGGTTTATCATCTGCACACCTGATAAGTTTATTGACAAATTAAGGAATAAAATTAGCAATTAGTTCACCATTAGAAAAAAAAAACTTGAACTTCATATATATATATATATTTACATAGGTGAGTGATCAAATTAAATATGAATCTAATTTACAAAATAAGGAAAATATATGTTGAACCATGAAAAATTGAAATATACTACATTAGGTGCATGTTTGGTTTGCCATCTAAAAAATGCTAATTTGGGCAAAAAATTAACCAAACAGTTATAAATATTCATAAGTATTTCTGAATTAAACCATAGTCTTAGTGGGTCTAAAACTATAGTTTCAGATAAACTTATGGAACTAGTTTCTAAGGAAAGAAAATCACTTTTGGACTGTGTAATGATCATTTTGTCCGTGTCTTTTTTCTCTATCATTTTACCCCATCACTTTTCTAATAATTTACCTATAAAAAAAGTCATTCTGACAACTATCGAAATAATTATTTATTCAGAATCACTTTTAAATCATTTTTCTCCATAACATCTTCTCTAAAAGCTAAACTAAACGTGGTGTAGATCATTAGTAGAGAAAATTATTAAACCATGAAAACTACACATAAGGTAATATTTAACATTCAAATGACAAATCAGATCCACCTTATAAAAACATTAAGGAAAAATGTCAGGAGTCTCGTGTTAGAAAATCTCACACATAAAGTATGATTTATAAATATAAGGGACTCTCCCATCCAACAATCTAATTTTTTGAAATTGAGCTCTCTTTTTAGACTTGTGCTTGTAATAAAGAATACATGCTACACCAATCAAAAGGGCAATTCAATTTACTGACAAATTTTCAGATCAAATCATTGATAAAACACAACTTCAAAGATTTTTGAAATCAAAACAAACTTTACAAACAAAATTGGTTCATTTATTTTAAAACAAAAATCAAGTACAAATTTTCTCAATAGTTTGTACTCTGGTGGGCATTCTTCAATCTAGTATCAGAAATGTTTCTCCAATAGTAGTTCAAACTTTTGAGATTTTCAAACAAAAATTCAACATTAGTGAAAGCCCTTTTCCAGTTGAGCTTCACTATTTTTTAAACTTATCTGTAGCCTGGATATTTTCTTGGAATTATAGGTTCTCAAACATCGAAGGATTGAAATCCTACCATTATTACAGAGGCTTCCATCCATAAAATGGTGGTCAAAATTTGCAGTAGAAAGATGGTTCAAACAAAATCCTTAACACCTTTGCATGACTAAACAAAGTAAGTTCCTAAATCAGCGGTCAAGAGTCCAAACCATCCTCGCCTCAATAAATGATAAGGAAAGCCTTATCAACCAATTGGGGTCCATATTGCAACTCCTCCAACAATAGGAGCAAACGACTTCAACAAGCCAAGAAGAATCTACTTCAGCATCAGACAAATAGAACGATGATGAAGAAGATTTTATAATTGACTTATCTGAAGACAAAAATCATCTGAAGACTTAGTTTGATCGAGTATTCACTCCTAAGTTTTCAATGTAAATTATAAAATGGTACTGTTATAAATTCATTATAGCAGTACTATTCAAAATTCACTGTAATGTCGGTAGTACTGTGCAAATAATGTCATAACCAGAACTGTACAAATAGTACCAATTCCCAGGTCAAAATACTGTTCAAACATTAACTTTGCGTGTATATTTAAATGAGACTTGTCTCACTTCCAAGGCAAGTTCAGTTAGGACTAAACCCTTACATTTAGAGAGAAATACTCTGAGTCTGAGTTGAGAGAGTATCATCCTCTTCCTTCTCCTCCTCTGTAAGTGTTATATGTTTAAATAAAATCTTTTTCAGTTTTCAGTTTTATTTTCTTTCACTCATATCCTTGCTCCTTAGATGAGTTAAGGTTGGACAGTTCTATCGCCTTTTAATTCATTTTAGAGCATCCCCCTCTGCATGCATTTTTATTATTAGTCATGTTTTAATTAGTCTGTCCAGTTCTCTGCTTTACTCCTCTTTTTTTCCCTTCTCCTTCGGTTCTTTCAGGGTCCCTCCCCCAGGTTGGTATCAAAGCCAAAAGGTGAAGTAGAGATGTGGTATACAAGAAAATTTTTACAAAGGCTAGGCCAATCCAAATGAGTCTAGACTCCTTGAAACTTGTAAAAAAGAAGTTCATGATCTTTTAAAAAAAATTAATTCGTAAATCTAGAAGGCCATGGTCTTGTGCTGCTTTTTATGTAAATAAAAATACAGAAATTGAATGTGGAGCTCCTAGGCATGTAATTAATTACAAACCTTTAAATGAAACATTGCAATGGATCAGATATCTGATCCCAAACAAATCTAATTTACTGAAATATTTTTATTCTGCAAAAATCTTTTCCAAATTTGACATGAAGCCTGGATTTTGGCATATTCTAATTTCTAAAAACGACAGGTATAAAATTACTTTTACTGTGCCTTTTGGTCAGTATGAGTGGAATGTTATGACTTTTAGTTTAAAAAATGCTCCTTCTGAATTCCAGAGGATAATGAATGAGATCTTCAATAATTATAGTCAATTTATTATTATTTATATCGATGATGTATTTATTTAGTCATTCGATAGATTAGCATTTTAAATATGTCAATCCTTTTATTAAGATTGCAGAAACAAATGGTTTGGTGGTCTCTAAACCTAAAATTAGTTTATTCTAAACTAAAATTAGGTTTTTAAGTCATTAGATATATTAAAGATCTATTAATTGAAAGGGCAATTCAATTTGCTGACAAATTTTTCGATTAAATCATTGATAAAATACAACTTCAAATATTTTTTGGATGTTTAAACTATATTGCAGATTTTATTTCTCATCTTAGCAACTTCATCAAACCGCTTCACCAGTGTCGTAAAGAAAGTCTGCCTCTGTACACTGATATTCATTCAAACATTATTAGGCAAATTAAATCTCAGGTTAAGGACCTTCTTTGCCTTAGCCTTCCTGATCCAACTACCTTTAAAATTGTTGAAACAAATGCTAGTGACATAATTACGATGGCATTCTCAAACAACGTCTTGACAGAAAAGAAAAAATCATTTCTTTTACGTCTAAACACTAGAATAGTACCCAAAAGAACTATTCCACAATTAAAAAGAAATTTTGGCAATTGTTTTATACATTTCCAAATTTCAATCCGATTTATTAAATCAAAAGGTTTTTACTTCGTATTGATTATAAATCAGCCAAAAATGTTTTACAAAAATATGTTAAAAACCTTGCATCAAAATAGATTTTTGCCTGATGGTAAGCCATTTTAAGTGTTTTTAATTTTGACATTGATTTTACTAAAGGCACTTCAAACTCCTTTCCAGACTTCCTTACCTGTGAGTTTTTATAGGGTCGATAGATATCTGAGAATAAACAAATGCCGAGAAAAAATAAAGATCTGGTGACAAACAGGGTGAAAAATAAAAGAGCATTTTTCAAGATACTCAAAGTCCACAAACAATCTCTAGCAATGAGCTAGAGGCCATCATCCAAGTGGCGATGAAACAAGTTGGGAACCAATCAGGGTCCCATAAATCTCAAACAGAGTCTTCAACTCCATCAGGACCTTCGATCCAAAAACTTCAAACTAAATCGAAGTCATCCACCCCGTTTGGATCATCAATCCAACAAATCCAAACAAGGCTTTCTTCTACCAAAAAGACTCTTGCATCTTATGTGCAAAGTTATGCTCAAAAAAAGTTTCCAGAAACTACCTTTGCCCAAAAATTGACCCTCCCTCTAATTCCTCAAAAGGTAACCACAAAAAACTAATATAATTTGCTAAATCAACCCTCTCATATTTTGTAAATCAATCCATCTCAAAATCAAATGACTACTCTTCCTCTTCAAGGGCATTAGTCACTCAACCTCAAACTCAAACAAACATAGACACGCCTTATTTTCTAAAAGAAAATCAGGTCATAAACATTGTCCAGATAGAACTAGAATTCTATCACAAAAATCTAAACCAAGTTGCTTTAAATGTCTTTCCCAGAGGATTTCATTTCAACCCCAAACAATATCAAACAACAAGAGAGTATTATGAATTAATATTGATTCATTCTGAGTCAGCGGCAATTGACTGAAAAGTTGACAAAAAGGATGAGGCTTTAATAACTCATTATGCCCTTCAAATACTTCAAGTCCTTACGCCATCCTAGTGGGAACAAGATTTAAACAGAATAAAAAAATTGGAATACAATTTGAACCCTCAGGATATAGTTATTGGTACTATTTTGATGCATGGTACCATGCCTTTTAGGATCAAAACAAACTTTTCAAACATACTTAGTTCATTTATTTCAAAACAAAAACTAAATACGAATTTCCTCAATGGTTTGTACACTAGTGGGCATTCTTCGGTCTTCTCGGGGTCCCTCCCCTAGGTAGGTTCAGTTATGACCAAACCCTTACATTTAGAAAGAGATACTTCGAGTTTGAGTTGAGAGAGCCTCCTCCTTTTCCTTTTCCTCTTGTATTCCCCTCTTCTATAAGTGTTATATGTTTAAATAAATTTTTTTTTCAATTTTTAGTTTTACTTTCTTTCACTCATATCCTTGCCTCCTTTGATCAGCTAAGGATGGCCGATTTTACCGCCTTTTAGTTCATTTCAGAGCATCCCCTTTGTATACATTTTTATTATTAATCATGTTTTAACTAGTCTATCTAGTTCTCTACTTCACTTCTTCTCTTTTCTCCCTTCTCTTTCAGTCCTCTTGGGGTCCCTCCCCTAGATGGCATTCTCAAACAGCATCTTGACAGAAAAGAAAAATCATTTATTTTATGTCTAAATGCTAGAATAGTACCCAACAGAACTATTCCACAATTAAAAAGGAAATTTTCGCAATTATTTTATGCATTTTCAAATTTTAATCCAATATATTAAATCAAAGGTTTTTACTTCACACCTATTGTAAATTAGCTAAAAATGTTTTACAAAAAAATATTAAAAACCTTGCATCAAAATAGGCTTTACCGATGGCAAGCAATTTTAAGTACTTTTTTATTTGGCATTGATTTTATCAAAGGCACTTCAAACTCTATTCCAGACTTCCTTACCCATGATTTTTTTATAAGGTCGGTAGATATCTGAGAATAAACAAATGTTGAGAAAAAATAAAGATCCTGGTGACAAACAAGATGAAAAATAAAAGGGCATTTTTCAAGATGCTCAAAGTCCACAAATAGTCTCTAGCAATGAGCTGGAGGCCATCATCCAAGCGGTGATGAAACAAGTTGGAATCAATCAAGGTCCCAAAAATCTCAAACGGAGTCTTCAACTCCATCAAGACCTTCGGTCCAAAAATTTTAAACTAAATCGGAGTCATCCACTTTGTCTGGATTATCAATCTAGCAAATCCAAACAAGGGCTTCTTCTACCAAAAAGACTCTTGATCTTATGTGCAAAGTTATGCTTAGAAAAAGTTTTCGGAAACTAATTTTGCCTAGAAATTGGCCCTTTCTCCAATTTCTCAAAAGGTAGTCACAAAAAATCAATATGATTTGCTAAATCAACCCTATCAGATTTTGTAAATCAATCCATCTAAAAAACAAATGACTAATGCTTCCTCTTGAAAGGCATTAGTCACTATATATATATATATAGAAAACAAATAATTGGACCTACTTTTCAGGAAGTTTCAACGTTGGATATAAGTCATGTAAAATCTCCACAACATCTGAGTAGTGTGCAACTCTCTCAGCTAAAATATATCTTCCACTAGCTGAAGGAATTTCAAATGCTTGAATATGGGCATTTGCAACATCTTTCACATTGACCCATCCAAAAGTAACATTTGGAAATGTCTTTGCACCTACATCAAGCGAGTCACGATGAGAGAAGAATAACAATAATAACAACAATGAACATTATCCTATCAAATAATGTTAGCCGTATAAATTGCATAACGACAACATCTAACAATCATTAATTAACATGATGATTAGGTGAAAAGTAAGAGTTATATAGAAATATTTATACATTTGGAGAAACAATTATACTCCTTCTATTCTTAATATAAGATTCAATTGAAAAATTGATATTTGTCCTATATATAAGACATCTTTTTTATATTTATCAATTTTTTTTAAATTACCCTTATTGACACTCCCTCAATAATAATCAAGTAAAAAAAGGAGTTAAGGAGTTAAGGAAGATAATTAGGGTGTTTTAGAGAAAATATCTCATATTAACTAACTTAACTAACTTCTTTAATCTAATCAAATTAATTAAATATGTCCTATATTAAGGACATGAGGAGTAGTACTAAAATTATGGCTGTGTAGTGTGATCCCACATGTGATCACTTTTTTCTATATTTCAATACTTCAATGCACCGTAATACGCACACATTTGTGTGAATATAAGGAATTTGGATTAAAAATTAGAGTTAAGTTGAATTGCTTACACACATGCATTTATATATTTAGAGAGTAAGCAAATATATAGTTTACTAAGGTAGTAAGACTAACCAATAATTAATGAGAGTAAAAATAAAAAAATGATATTAAAATTTTCAAATAAGTTATCAGTGTCTCCCATAAATAATAATAGGTCATCACTAATTTTTTTTCTTATATATAAAACCTGACGGAATACTAAATTAAAATTACCGTTTAACAGAATTAAAACTAAATTAGCAGTTGCATTAAGGGTTGGTTGCAAGAGAGGGCCTATCACTGCAGCAGGATTGATAGTAACCAAGTCAATGTTGTTTTCTTCTGCAAATTTCCAAGCGGCTTCTTCAGCCAAAGTTTTTGAAAGTACATAGCCTGACCATTCCTGAAAACAACCAAATTCTAAATAAGGAAATTTGGATGGTTCAATAAAAATTAGGGGAGAATTTCCTATTGAAAAATATTTTAGTAATTGAGAGAGAGCTAAATTATAGTATTTGTACTCTTTTTTTTTTTTGGAATGCAGAATACATATGTACAAAATTTATAAAATATAAATTTTTTTATGTATAAAAATTTATTAGTCCTTCCAACTAATAAAAATTTTAGTGGGGACTTTCCTCAATTTTCTCTAGAAATGAATTATCCATATATAATCCTATGTATAAAAGAATTTTTTTTAGGGATGGTTTGTTCCCGTTTTAAAAATTAATACTCCATACTCCATATAATCCCAATAAGATTTTTTTTAAATATAAGTTACATTTTATACATATTTAATTCTCTTTGACCAAATTTAATCCACTCTTTTATTTACATAATTCATGTATTTGTATTTTATGAAAACGTGAGAGGAAGTACATAGCACATCACAAATGCAGGTACCTACTAAAAGTCTTTGAGATTAGGTGAAATAGGATAAGTAGGACCCATTTCTTCAAGTGGCAAAAGTGGCTTTCACTTTCCTTACTTTACTTGGGGATCGGAGTGACTTTCATGGATTTCAGTTTTTGTAGTACCTACCTCATTTTGCTTACAAATATCGGCATCTGAAAACCATGTTTCGTCAACTATAACTTGAGGAGTTCTAGGTTTTGCATTATAGAAAACAGCAGCTACAGAAGATGTTAGAACAACTCGTTTCACAGATGATGTTTTCGCGCATGATTTAAGAACATTCAGAGTTCCCTTCATTGCTGGATCAATAAATTCAACCTATATATAACCAACAAAAGCTAGTAATTCATTAGTTGTCAAGCTCGTGATTTATGCAAACTTGTTGAAAGATTGCAAACTCAGATTCATAAACTCAAGTTGTGAACATATAAGAATTTATAATGAACATGTTGAAAGTAACTGTATAAATTTGGAGAGAGTACGAACATGAGGGTCGACTTTGACACCAAGGGAAACAGGAGATGCAGTGTGAAGGACACCGTCACAGCCTTCAACAGCAGAATCAAATGAACCTTCTTCTAACAGATTTGCTTCCATAAGATGCAATCTTTCCTTTGCTCCTTCCAGTTTCAGCAAATGTTCCGTCTTGTTTGAATCATCTGCATAGAGAAATTTTGTTGTAGAATCTAATGATGGGAAGAAATAAGAAAAATATGTAGTAAGCGCCCCAAATTTGAGGTTCAACTGAGAGTGCGCAGTTGACACCCCAACTCCTTTTATGTGTGGATTGGAACTGAGTTTGAAGTATATAGGGTTATGGAAACTCTTCACCAAAAGTTAACTGATTCAGAAACGAAGTGAAACACAAAAACTAGCTAGTGAGTCCTTATAGAACTAGAGAGAGAACTCACTTAGGTCACGAACAGTGCCTTTTACAGTGTAACCACGAAGAAGAAGAAGCTTAACGAGCCATGAAGCAATAAAGCCAGAAGCACCAGTTACGCACACCACCTTCCCATTACCTGCTCTGTTGCTTTCCATTACTCTCTCTTTTCTCTCTCTGAAACTGTTAGAGCAATGTTTAGGGGATATATGAGTGAAATAATTTTGGGGAGCAAGAAAGATTTATATACTAGAAAATATTTCTTGGACCTGATGCAGGGTAATAAATGGAAGAACATTAATGAATTAATGGCAATAAATGGAGGGAATCTCTATTGATTGATATACTAATAAATTTGTCAAAATTTGTTTTTGGAACATTTATTACAATAAGTGCTTCAATCTAAAAAATTCAATGCATTAATTTATTACATTCATGCATTTAGGTAGTTGAAGATAATGACGCATAAAAGCGAAGTTGATGAGTTTGGGATCCACCTATAGGATCGTTGTGATATTACACATCCAAGTCTAGATGCACTCTATTTACAAAGTAAACGGATATCGCATTCAAAAAGATCACCTCAAAATACAAGAACGGCTAGAAATTATCCGGTTAATGAAATCATTACAAAATACATAAAATTATTAAAAATTATTTTTAAATCTCTATAAATATTATCTCATATTCTCATTTATTCACTACCTAATTTCTTTTCTTCTTTTTCCTCTCATTCATCTCTTTCATTCAAATTATGTCCTCTTTTATATTCTTCCTCTTTTTTTAACATGATAAGATGTTATTTATTTTTAAATCTTAATTTATTTTATTTATTTTTATTTATAGTTTATTAACATACTTATATTTTTTTCTTTCAGATTTTCTTTATTTATTTCAACCAATCCAACTATTTTTTCAACTTAAAAATTGAGGTTCAGTACTATAAATTATCTCATCTTTAATTCTTGTATCTCTAACTCAATTACCTTATCAAATTAAATTAAATTCATATAATATAATCATAATTTAATTACTTATTATTTCTAGCAATAAATTTTAATATATAACATGTAATATATTACTAATTACACATATCAATATAATCCTATGATATAAACTATTTAATAGTTTCTTAATTAATAATATCATATTCTATAATAATAAAATAAATAAATTTTTATTTTTCACCTAGAATAAACTTTAGCCAAATTTAAATTTTGGCACCACATTTCTAGTGGTGTCTAACCACTAGAAATTTTGGTATCATCTTAAAAATTTTATTTCTCGTAAACAAAGATATCTTGTAAGAAATTTCTAGCGGTGTATAGGACTGCTATAAATATTTTTTAAATTTTAATTTTCACTTAAATATTTTTTAGTAGTTGTAAACTGCTATTATATTATTAAAAAAATATTCATAATAATATTATTTTAAGACGATTATAAATAAATAAATTTTATTTTAAAATATTTTTTATAGCAATTTTGTCAAAATTATCGTTAAAAGTGGTAAGGAATAGGCTAAATGAATAAGAATAAATGAAATTTGGGAAGGGAAGAGAGAGAATTCTGAACCATTTAATTTTATAATTATTATTATTTAGTAACTTGAGGTACTTATGGCGTTAGCAATAGTAAAAAGTAAAAGAATATTATAATAATAAAAAAATAAGAGATATCAATTAAAATAATGCATTCAAATAGCCCCAAAATCTCCCTTTTACCCCTAAACACTATTATTATTTTATTATTGTATTGTCCTCAAACCCAACCAACTAAATATGGGGGACCATTTGTATGGTGGGGTGTAGGGAGGGGTGCCATGTGAGAGAGGGAGGGGTTGTTATGATGACTTGATAAGCTTAAGAACTGTGCTACTGAACTCAGGGACGAGGGTACGTGATTGGTGAAAGAGACAAGACACTTGGATGAGTGAGTAGTAAGCTTTTAACCACAATTTTTTAACTGAACTCAGGGACGAGGGTACGTGATTGGTGAAAGAGACAAGACACTTGGATGAGTGAGTAGTAAGCTTTTAACCACAATTTTTTAAAAAAATTGTGGTTAAAAGTATAAAAAATTATAGTTAAATTTTATAAAATTATTATTAAAAGTGTCTTTTAAGAATTTTTATCACCGTTATTATTAAAAATTATCGTTAAAAATATCTTAAAAATTTAATTTAATTACAGTTTTACTTTTTTTATAGTTATTTGAGGTTTTGTTTTTTTACCTCACCATAACGGACTTACACGAATATCATTTTCTAGAGTTTTCTTTCTATTTTTAGTGTTTATCTCTATCGTTCTTAGTCATCTCTATAGTCATCCTCAATTATGAAAGTAATAAGTCACTGTTTAATTTTATCATTTGCTCATTTTTTTTGTTTTTCCTATTATTTATTCTTTATAAACTATAATACATCATATATACTATTATCATTATATTAAAGACTTATAAATTTTCTTTTCTATTCGACATCTTTCTCTTCACTCCTTCAACCTCGCACTTGTTTGAATATCTTCACCATCGTGTCAAAAGGAGCTTGAAACAACCTTTTCGTCCGATGTCGCCTTGGGGTTACTTCAAAAATTTAAACCAAGGATTGCGTATAGTGCAACCTCGGGTCGTTCTCTCTGAGGAGCCAAAAATAAAGTTAAATTCCTAAATAACTAAATGCAATGCAACTTAAGCTAAAAAATGAAATTTGTTTAGATTGACTAACAACTAAATGCAATGAATTGAAAATAAAGTTTAATGAAATATTTTTGGTATTTTTAATTTAAAGAAAATGTTAATGAATGATAACAAGTGAATGGAATGAAAGAGAAAGAGATTAATAACAATGAAATCAATACTCCAATTTAATAACGCAGGCAATCATAGCTTCAACAGATATGGGAGTTCTAAACAATAAATTAAGAATTATAATTAAACTTTTAATCCAACAACCGAGCCACCTCGAATTGTCACAAAATATTTTCCAAAATCCTAGTTTATTAACTGCCACCAGAATAATAAACTATGATTAAAGAAGTTAAAATCCAATGCTTAATTATAACTCAATAATTCATAGAAATAGGATTAAAGCCAGCAAGAGATATAATGATCCAATAATTCAAGCCACCTTGAATTATCACAAAATATTCACAATAATTTCAATACCATGTCTGACCCAGATCAAAGTAAATAAAATTAAAGTTAATTAAAGAACAATATCAATTGCCAAACAAAATCCAATTATAATAATTTTCAAAAACATAAATAAATCATTATAAACATTACCAATAATTATAAAATAATCCTAAGACCTAAGAGTCATAAAATAATTAATGGGTAAAAATTAAAATAACTTAAACTCCCTTTTAAGATCTCAAGCTCATGCCCTTGTCATTGATTAGGAGGATTAGGACGCTTAACCACGCATAGTCACACAGATCAACTTCAAGTTTTCATGGCCACCCATGTTCACCGTAGCTGGACTTGTTGCTCTGTCGCTGCGGTCTGTTCTTCGCTGTGTTGTCTCTCCGTCACTGTTGCTGCTGTTTCTGTTCTGGTGCGTCGGTGATGTCGCGGCTTGATCAAAAGGAATGGAGGGAAGGGTTTACTGAGATGATGGGAGGTTGGTGAATAGCGGGGAGGAGATGAATGAAGATGGTTGGCAGCGTATGAGTGAATGGAGGAGTTAGCTACGTGATGTTAACAAAATCAAGTAGAGAAGAATGTCTTCATATTGTATTAACTATTGAGCAACATGCTCATTACAATTATGGTAACCCACTTGGGTTTACCCACTAATCTACCCTCACTTGAGGGAGATAAACTAACCCCACTTGGGGACTTTGAGGAGAGACCCAAGTTACCCTCTCCTTCACTATGGTGAAGATTACATAATCTCACACTCCTTTAACCTATAAGCTAGGACCCTTTATATAGAATTAGAGTCATCTAGTAACCAAGTGATTAACACTAATCACCTAATTAATTCAACCTTCTAACACCCCCGCTCAAGTTGACACCCCTTAACTTTAGGTGTTCAACTTGCCAACACAACACACAAGGGAGTAAGGTGAATTAAACCAAACTATTTTCATTTTACAAAATACAATATGAAAATTTCTTCAAAACTCTCTTCAATCAATACTGAAGCAATTGTCTCTCATAACCATATTCCAGAAAGTTATTACGCTCTGTGGAAATCAGATAATTATCAGCACAATCCATGCTGCTGCTGCTGCTAAAAGCAAAATCAACCCTTGGAGGTACAAGTGAATCACAACACGTAGAGCACACAAGGAGGTTATATTAAGTCAATGGTGGATTTAATTGAGGAAGAGCTTCAGACTTTTCCTCAACCTAAGGAGGTAATGGTATTTTTTTTAGTGCCCATGGGGTACCTGTCAGTTATGTTGAAGATGCTGGGGATCCGTATCGAGATCAAATGGAGGAATGCATTTTCTTGATCATGCAGGAGTTGAAAGCTAGAGGAATCAATAATGAGCACACTCTTGCTTATCAGAGTCGAGTGGGTCCTGTACAGTGGCTGAAACCGTACACAGATGAAGTTCTTGTTGAACTTGGCCAGAAAGGTGTAAGGAGTCTGTTGGCCGTTCCTGTAAGTTTTGTGAGTGAGCACATTGAGACCCTTGAAGAAATTGATATGGAGTACAAGCATTTGGCTCTTGAATCTGGGATCAAGAATTAGGGACGTGTTCCTGCTCTTGGTACCAATTCTTCCTTCATTATGGATCTGGCTGATGCAGTAATAGAAGCTCTCCCTTCAGCCACAGCCATGTATTCGCCAACTAGCTCATCTGAAGTCATTGAACAAGATGATCCTGCTGACTTTGATGACGCTGAGGGCGGATAGTTGAAACTTTTATTTTGTTGACAGATGATGGGTATACCGCATACGTGTTTTCCTCAATTCCTTTGATCCCCAAAAGAATATTGATTTTTCAAACTATATTCATCAGGTCAAGTAGCTTTTCCTGTCTTTCCACCTTCTGTACTGCCCAGTCTAAAATTCAGGATTCCGCTGTGTCCTTGTCCCTTGGCCAGTTTTTTTTTTAGTTCTTGAATTTTGTGCTTAAGAAGTTCCACTTCTTCGGCAATTTCTTCATTTCTTTGACTCACAGCCTCCATCCCTTGCTTGCGTAGCTCCTCCTTTCTTGCTTCAGATCTTGCACTTCTTTGTACCTCAAAGATCAATAGAACTCCTGCAACCAAGAAGACGAAGAGTTCTCCAATAAGGTCTACAGCAGCTTGAACTGCTTTTTCCTCATTCAAAGGCCGAATCTCAACATCTGTTGCATGGCCATAACCGAGCGGGACAAATAATTGAATAAAAGACTTTTCTTGTTTTTGGTCCACGCTTCGCTTCCTCTATCTTCTTCATCAAGAAATGCTGCCTCCTTCCCGGTCAAATCAGCAATGACCCCTGCTATATTCATTCTCCAGCCGGCTTGATATTTCGCCCAAGTTATACAAGATGGATTCTATCAAAGCTGTGATGAAGAATGGAGTGCTCAAGATCAAGAATCCATCCAAGAACATGGCGCCATTAATTTAAACTTGCACAAAGAATCCATTCAAGAACCTTTCAATATTGGAAGATTTCAAGAACCAAAGGTGTGACGTTGCCGGCTTTGATACCATGTTAACAAAATCAAGTAGAGAAGAATGTCTTCATATTGTATTAACTATTGAGCAACATGCTCATTACAATTATGGTAACCCACTTGGGTTTACCCACTAATCTACCCTTACTTGAGGGAGATAAACTAACCCCACTTGGGGACTTTGAGGAGAGACCCAAGTTACCCTCTCCTTCACTATGGTAAAGATTATATAATCTCACACTCCTTTAACCTATAAGCTAGGACCCTTTATATAGAATTAGAGTCATCTAGTAACCAAGTGATTAACACTAATCACCTAATTAATTCAACCTTCTAACACGTGAAAGGGTCTGTGTTTGATGGAGACGGAGCCGCGAGTCTGGTGTACGTGGACGGCTGAGGTGCTGTTGCGGTTTGGAAGATGGAGGAGTTGGTGGATGGAAGGTGCAGAAGGTGTGTATGGAAGGAAGGCGCTGAAGGTGCTCTCAGCGTCTCTGCGTGTGTGTTCTCCGCGGCCTCTCCTTTTTCAATTCTTTCTTTTCAATTCCGCGGTGTGCTAAATGGTTGTGTGCATGCATGGTTAAAAAGCTAACCTAATGGGCTAAACCGCAAGGTTTGGCCCATTGGGTCTTTTCACGTAATTTCTGAATTTAAGGCCCATTGTTGTCATTTGTAAATTCTGATTTCTCCTAAATTCCTGAAATATAAAATTATAATAATGTAATACATTTTATCACAAAAATAATTATTTAGGAGAAATAATAAAAATATGATAATTATGCCCCTATTAAACACTAATTCATTATAAAGTTCAATAATTCAATTGATGCACAAATAATATAATTAAGGCTCAAAATAATGACAAAAACCCACTAAAATGATATGAATAAATATATAAAAATATGGGTTTGTCAGAGCTTAAAGAGCTTCAATAGCAAAAACTTTCTAGATCTTCAATTTTTTTGCTAGATCTATAACTTCTTCTCTAAATTTAGTCCAATACTTTTAGTAAGGCTAACTTTGGTGGATAATAGTAGGTAGTGACAGATAAACCTTGTTGGAATGAGCTCGAAGAGCTTCAATGGAAGAAGCTTTTAGATCTTCAGTTTCTTCCCCAGATCTTTAACTTCTTCTCTCCAGATCTAGTCTGATGCTTTTGATAAGTGTGGTCAAGGTGGCTAATTGTGGGTGTAGGCCGATGAAAGTTTAAAAAAAAAGCTAGCTTTCTATGGCGGCTTTAGTCAGAATCTCCGTAGAAATAAAGCAATTAATGTTATTAACTGTTTCACCTTTCATGGCGGATTTTGCATAAAACCACCATGAAATGTTACTTTTAATGGTAGTTACAAAGCCGCTGTTAAAAGATAGACTTATAATGACGATAGAATTCACGTTGCTCCTAAAATTACCATTAAAAGCCTTTTTTATAGTAGTGTTAACGTAATCTCATTGGCCTTTTCCTGCCACATTTTTTTCTATCATTTCCTTGCCCTGCTAGAAAAGTTCTAGCATTTTAACCACGATACATAGCACTTCTACCTAACCATTAGAAACTATTCTCTATTGCCTAAATTTTTAATGATTTACCCTATCTTTAGAAATTGTTATTTTAGCAGTTATACCGGTTAGAAATACCATACAATAACTACTATAAAGTACTGTTTTTTTGTAGTGTTGTTCATATATTTTTTATAAACAATTAATTTAAATAATTCATGTATTGGGAGGTCGCGGGTTTGAAGAAAAAAACATAGAGATGGGGAGGAAAGCTAAAAAGATGCTTTACTCCCTTTCATCACTTAAAGGTATTTCTTTGTCATTAATTTCCTCAATGAGTCCTTTGAGTGTCAATATTTTCCCAGTATTCTCATCTTGTATCTTTATCCTTTTTTTGTCTAGAGCATTTGGTTAATATTTTAGACCTACCTCGCTTTAATTTAAAAAATTTATTAAGGTATAGATTAATAAGGGTTGAGCCAGGTTAGACCACAAATAGTAGCAAAACACTACCACTAAATATTTAATACTACTGTAGTTTTAGAACTCAAACTAGAGACCATTGATTAAGTTGATACATTTCTTCGCCAATTGAAATAAGTGCCTAGTGGTTTGTGTCTTTATACTTTAATTGCAACTTGCTCCATGTCTATTTTCCATCCGGCTTCATCCTTTGTATTATATTGATTCACTTGACTCTAATTAAACAACATTAAGTGAAAAAGAATAATACTCTTTCAATTTTAAATATAGAAATTAGTTATAAAGTTAATTTTTATTCTTAATGTAAGACCTCAATCCATTAAATTTTTATATTTATTATTTTTTAAAATTAATTTTATTAACTTAGAAGTTGCTCAACCAAAATTATGAAATATTTCCTTCCAATTCTTGATATCCATCATGACTTCACAACAATCAAGGTCTACATGTTACAATAGAGATTGACATTATGAAACCAAAGACAACAACTTCAAAACATGGCTATGTTGATTCATATTTATCCAAGAAGGTATATATTTTAATTTACAATACATTACAATTAAAAGTTGACAAAGTTCTTTTCTCTAAAGCTTTCCACGATATCTCTAAGGCCCACTTCAAATGGAATATATTCAATTCCCAACGTCTTTGCCTTATCTTTGGAAACTTGGTAGGTTGGCATGAAGGGTTTATCATCTGCACATCTGAGTTTTATTGAGGAATCAAGAAATCAAATTCACAAATAAAATAAACAAAAGCTTGAACTTGATAAATACGTGGGCAATGAAAATTCCTTCAAAATTGATACAATACAATACATAGAGACAATAATTAAATCACAAAAAATGACACATGATTTAATTTTTTTTAACATTTAAGGAAAGAGCTAGATAATGTCACAAAAAGTTTAGGGGGAAAGAAAAACAAAGAAAACTTTTAATATATGAATTCCATTAATTAAAATGATAAGAAGACAATTGAACTTACTTATTTGGAAGTTGCAATGTCGGATACATATCATGCAAAATCTTCACGATTTCTGAGTAGTGTTTCACTGATTCGGCCAAACAATATCTTCCACTAGCTGAAGGAATTTCAAATGCCTGAATATGAGCATTTACAGTATCTTTTACATGATACCATACTAAAGAAAAATTTGGAAATGTTTTTGCTCCTGCATCAAACAAGTAACAAAAGAGTCACTAATGTATAGGTTGTGAGATATTTGTTGTTATTATTATTATTATAACTATTTAAATATTAATTAGAATAATTAATAAATATTTTTAAGTGTTGTCAATCTAAGATGAGTTATTGACTTGGTTATTAAGGTTAATTTTCTGATGGTAAAAATTAACACAACACACAACTACAGTTTTATCGTGCGATAGTTTCTGAGTCTCAGAGAGATAACTTTTCTCTACTCACTCCCTGAGGGTTCCCCACTGGTAACGGTAGTAAACAAGTTGCCACCATTATACCTAATCACTAGCTGGAAGAAACCGTTCTCTTTTATCTAACAATATTCTTTGATTAACAGGTCTCTGAATTAAGTTCCAGTTCTTTCTCAGATAATTAAGCTAATGGCGAGAGGTATTTATAAATCTTCCGTTGTATCTCATATAAGTTTTATACTTATATATGTTATAATATGGATTGATTAAATTATGTATAAGATATTTTTATTCCAACATATAGCATCAAACCTTGTATGAGATCCCCTTGCCTTATTTGTTAATTTATAATCCTCATGAGTAACAATCTCAGATAGATTATAGGATACAGAGACACACACATATACATATCATAATTTGTTGATCTTTTTATTGTAACCCATTTGTTTTTTTGTAAATGGCGAGAGAGAGATCGCCAGAAATAAAGTCACTGCTATTGAACTCCCTGAGAGAGAGAGAGAGAGAGAGAGTCATCGCAAACTGGAGGTCACCATGATGGTTAGATCACCGCGAAGGCTCACCAGAAAATGGAGGAGGAGCCACTGTGGGGGTGCCGCCGTTCAGATAGTTGGAAAACGAGCCGAAGACTCGCTGGAAATCGCTTGCCAAAGCTCGCCGGCGTCGACCTCTGCATAGACGAGAGCGCGGCCGCAAGTTCCCCTGGAAGTCAGGTTAACCTAACCCGACTCAGCGAGGATGAAGCCCCAAAACGATGCGTTTTGGCCTGAGCTGAAACACATCGTTTCATTGGAGCGTCTGGGCCTTCCGTACAATTTTTTTTAAAAAAAAATCATTTTTGGGCCACCGATACTTTTGGGCCTAAATAAAAAAATTCATTAAAAAAAAAAAGAAACAGTTTTGGGTCGCACGCGTTTTGGGCCATCAGAAAAGATTTTCTTTTCTTTTCTTTTCTTCTGCTTATGTGCTGGGCCACCTGTCTTAGGCTGAAAAGAAATTTTTTTGGCCTAATGTTTTGGGCTGAATAATTTTTTTTTTCTGTTTTACTTCTGAAAAATGCTTTGGGCTTGAATATTTTTTGTTTTGTTTCTGAAAAATATTTTTAAGCTCTGTTTTAGACTTTTGAGTTAAGGCCATTTGTTTTACTTCTAGAAAATTATTTTGGGCCATTTAATTTAATTTTTTAAAATATATTTGTTCAAAATAAATTAAATTCCTTTTAATTTTAATATGTCTTTTTAATACTATTACATGCACTACAAATGTTTAAATAAAAAAAATTAATTTCTTCATTATTTTATTATTTGAAAAAGATGTTTACAAAATTTAATTTTGATTTATTATTTAGTTGCCTATTTTGTACATGTATATTTTGGCAATTAAATTAACTATTTAACTTTGTACAAATCTTTTGAGCTGAAATTAATTTATTAAAGATTTTTTAGGTGCATGAAATAGTGGAAGACTTTTAATTAAATTATTTAATCACATTTGTTAATTAAATTAATTTATTAAATGCTACATTATGTTGTGCATATTTGGATATTAAATGCACATTAATGATATTTGTGATTAGCATGCAATTTTCTGAGGAGTAGTCACAACATCCTTATTTATTTAATTTTGTTGCATGCATTAATTAATTACATATGGATTTGAAATATCAATTGTAATTAAATATATAGTTATGATTTATCTTTACCCACAGGTAGATATCTCATAATTGTACATTTAATTATGGTGGGATAGAATGGCCTTGTTATTTTCTAAGTAACCCACAGGTATTAGAAAAATACAAATACATTTTAGTTTCATCATTTGACATAAATACATGATATGCTAATGCCTTTTCCCATAGGTAGACATTAGTGATACGTATTTATACTGTTTACATGCTACATTTGTACTACACATGCATACATGGCACAGTAAATTATGATTGCTTCAAATTCTAACTCGTGAGCGTATCTGTACATTTGTCTATTTTTATTTTACAGATCCAATTACTACCCCTAGGATTATGACTAATGTAAGCAACAAATAATCTTAGATGGCAGCACTAACTATGCTGATTGGAGAGATGATATTTTGCTACAACTTGAGTTTTTAGACTTGGATTAGGTCTTGAGGTATGAAAAATCTCTAAAGCCTAGATGATGCCTTCGATGATAGAGAGGCAAATAAAAGATATAATATGTGGGAGCGAAGCAACCACTTATCTCTTTTGCTTATACAACAAAGGATCACCAAAAGCATTAAGGGAGCAGTCCCTAAGGGCGAGACAGCCAAAGGATACCTGGAAGCTTTAGATAAGCAATTCAAGCTGACAAACAAGCAGATAGGTGGTGCCATCATGTCTGAACTATGTGCTATGAGGCTTACATGTATTGGCGGTGTGAGACAACATATAATGAAGATGAAAGGTATGCTTTCATCGTGTGTCACTTTTGAATCTAATTTTTCTAGCATTAATGATGACACTTAGTGGATTGACATTGGTTCAATGATCCACATTTCAACTACCATGCAGGGCCTTCTAACAAGCAAGCCTCTACATCCCAATGAGAAAACTATCCTTTTAGGCAGTGGGAGAGGAGATCATGTGAAAGCTGTTGAAACTTTTCGCATAATCTTTTCGAATAATCATGTTTTGAAACTTTATGATATTTTTTATGTTCCCTCTTACAAGAGGAATTTGATTTTTATGTCAAAACTAATTCTATTTGATTATCATTTAGTTCTTTCTAAAAAACTTATGACTTTATCAAATAATTCTGTTTTAATTAAGAACTTAGTTATGATTAAAGGTTTATTTAAAATGGTTTCTGATTCACCTCAATCTTTTTCTATTTCGTGTGGTACTAAAAGAAGTGTCATCGATAAGAATTCTTATAGCCTGTAGCATAGGAGATTGGGACATATTTCCGTTGATATAATTAAAAGGTTAAATAAAGATGAAATTCTTCCATCTTTAGACTATTTAGAATTTAATTCTTGTGTGGACTGCATAAGGGGAAAGCAGACTAATAAGTCACATAAAGGGGGCTAAGAGAAGTTCTGAATTTCTAAACATTATACACACAGATATCTGTTGCCCTAATTTGATTGTGCATAGTCAAAAGTACTTTATCACCTTTATTGACGATTACTCACGATACATGTATGTCTACATGCTTTATAATAAAAGTGAGGCATTAGATGCTTTTAAGAAATATAAAGCAGAAGTAGAAAAACATATTGAAAAATCAATCAAGATATTGAGATCAGACAGCGGTGGTGAGTATTACGTAAGATACACTAGTAAAGGGCAAGCACTAAGTTCATTTGTTGTTTTTCTTTGAGAGCAAGGCATAGTAGGCCAATATACCATACTTGACTCACCTGACATGAATGGTGTAGCAGAAAGAAGAAATATGACCTTTCTAGATATGGTTAGGAGCATGATAAGTAGCTCCAAACTTCTAACTTCCCTGTAGAAGGAAGCACTCAAGACAGCCACATACATATTAAATAGGGTTCCAACAAAGGCAGTGTCTAAGACACCCTTTAAAATCTAGAAAGGTTAAAAACCTAGTTTAAATTATTTCAAGGTATGGGGCGGTTCTGCTGAAGTAGATTGTACAATCCACAGGAGAAGAAGCTAAACTCCAAGACCATTAGAGCTTACTTTATAGGCTATGAAAAAAGGTTAAAGGGTTATAAATTTTATTGTCCTCCACCTTTTCAAAAGTCTGTAGAGTCCAGGAATACCAAATTTCTTGAGAATAATATGATTGCTGGGAGTGATTGTCCACTAGATAATCACATAAAGCAAACCATTGACATCATTCATGAGAGAATGTCAATAGTTAATGATCATCCCACTATTAGGATTAACATTGAACATGATGTAGATCATGTGGCTAAAGTTGACAATGTTGAACAAGATGGATATATACAAGATCAAGCTATCACACAAGTGGAATCACCATAAAATGTGATAGAGGATGTCCCTATTCAGCAACTTGAATCAACCCAAGAGGTTGAATTAAGGGGGTCAACTAGAGAAAGAAGATCGGTATTACCTGATGACTATGTAGTGTATTCTACTGAAGTTTAATGTGATATAAATATTGAGAATGATCCTTTAATGTTCGCTCAGGCCATGAAGAGTGCGAACTCTAAACTGTGGCATGATTCTATGATTAATAAAATTAATTTCATGACAAACAACTATATTTGAGAACTTGTAGAGTTGCCTAGTGGGTCGAAAGCTATTGACTATAAATGTGTTTACAAAACCAAAAGAGACTCACAAGAAAATATTGATAGATATAAGGCTAGGTTGGTTGCTAAGGGCTTCACTCAAGTGGAGGGAATCGATTACAGTGAAACATTTTCACCTGTATCTAAAAAAGATTTATTTCGCATCATCATGATATTGGTTGCGCATTTTGATATAGAGTTGTACCAAATAGATGTGAAAATTGCATTCCTTAATGGTGAACTGGAGGAAGAAGTCTATATGAAACAACCTGAGGGATTCGTTATAGAAGACAAGACCTGGCATCGCTTTTGCTGTGGATATATTGGGAAGATACAAAAGTAATCATAGGGAAGCACATTGGACAACTGTAAAGAAAGTGTTCAGATACTTATAAGATACTAAACACTACATCTAGAATAACAGACAATCTGGACGTAATTGGATACTCAAATTTAAAACTTGGAGGATGTGTAGACACAAATAAATCGACATCTGGTTACATCTTCCTATTGGCAGAAGGAGCTATATAGTGGAGAAACTCAAAGCAAACTCAAACAGCTAATTCTACTGGCGATACTGAGTACATTGCGTGTTTTGAAGCAAATTCACAAGTTATTTGAATAAGAAATTTCATTACTGGGCTCAAGATTATGGATTCAATCTCTAAGCCAATCAGAATGTACTATGATAGCGTAGCTGCGGTGGCCATAGCGAACAAGAAAAGGAATAAAAGTCAAAGCAAATTTGTCGAACATAAATTCCTATGCTTAAGAGAAAGAGTTCAGGATGATCAAGTTTCTGTTAAACGTATCAGTACATTAGATATGTTGGCTGATCCTTTGACGAAATGATTGAAGATGAACATCTTATTCACACATGTACCTCATATAGGCTTCATCCTTCTTTTGATTAGTGGAGGTATAAGCAATGAAATCAGATTTATGGTTTATCATTTTTAATTTATGATTGTATACATTTGTGATACTGAAATTGATAAATTAAGACAGGAACCGAATGAACATTGAGTTCATGCATAATGTGATACACATTAAGTGATAATGCTACCTATAATACATGGAAAATAATACTCGATAGAAGATGACTTATCGCTATGATTCTTGTAGTGTGATATCAGTTTACCTTAACAGGGCAATAATATTAAGTATACGGGTTAAGTGGGAGAATATAAGATATTTATTATTATAACTATTCAGATATTAATTAGGATAATTAATAAATATTTTTTAGTATGGCCCGTAGTCATTTAGGCCCAATTCAAGGTGGGTTATTGACTCAGTTATTAAGGTTAATTTTCTAATAGTGAAAATTAATACAACACACAACTACAATTTTATCATGCGATAGTTTCTAAGTCATAGAGCGATAACTTTTCTCTGCTCACTACCTGAGGGTTTCCCACTGGTGACGGCAGTAAACAAGTTGGCATCACTGTGCCTAATCATCAACTGGAAAAACATGTTCTCTTTTATCTAACAATATTCTCTGATCGATAAGTCTCTAAATTAAGATCCAATTTTTTCTCAGATCAGTTAATCTAATGACGAGAGACAGTTATAAGTTTTCCACTGCATCTCATATAAGTTTTATACTTATATATGTTATAATTTGGATTGATTAAATTATATATGAGATATTTTTATTCTAACATAGGTAGGACTTTCTATGTTGATTTGGGATGACTTTTCATGTCAGTTTGTGGAAGATAGTATATATATGTGTAGCTAATAACTAAAGGGAAATCATGACATTGACATTTGCTAAATAAATGGACAATAACTTTGTTATGATCATAAGTCCTAAGAGAAATTTTAATCCCAAAAGATTAGCCTATAAAAGAATGGGGGTACCAACTTCCCCACCAGCTTCAAATTACGGTACTTCACTCAGTCTCCATTCGGTCAAACCCTTTATAGGTAGCCCTTTCTGAGGTCATTAGATGTTTTCACCCAAAAATTAGCCTATTGAGAGAGAGAACCGCCTAAACTTATAAACTATATATTTACTTATGAGGCTCCTAATGTGGGACTCGTGACCCCAGCAGTCTCCCTCAAGTTTTAGTTGTGTACGTTCAACATTTGGAAGTGTGTAGCAATTAGCAAAGGTAAACAAATTAAAATTACCATTTAGTAGAATTAGAATTGTAGCTGAAGATGTGTTAAGCGTTGGTTGCAAAAGAGATCCTATCACTGTTGCCGGATTGATGGTAACCATGTCAATGTTGTTTCTTTTTACAAATTTCCAAGCAGCTTCTTCAGCCAACACCTTGGAAACTACATAACCGGACCATTGCTGAAAGAATAAGAATATAAATGAACATGAAAAACTCCAACGTTAATAAATGACAGTTAGTCTCAAAATATCCATTTAATCATAGTTAGCCCCACAAAATTTTGCTAAAAAAAGTTGTAATTATCAATTTAAACAATTATAAATATAGGAATCTCATATGCAATTCAAGCATTTAAGTTTCATAAACCATTTCCAATGATTTAAAACTAACATTATCATATTTGAAACTATTCGGATTAGTATTTGCAGCTTATTATTTAGAAAAAGTCTTTAGAACATAACCGTAACTAAATTGAAGCTTCTAGACCTAAGTGTCATTATCCCTGCTATGCATCCCAAACAAAAGTACACATCACTTGGCATATGTTGCATAAAAAGAGGATATAAGGATCCATCTTTGGCCTCGTATGTATGTTTAGCCTTGACTATAGAGAAAAATAGTTTTGTATTATTTAGGGATTAATGCAGAATATGATTTTGAGTGGGCATTGAAGTCTTTGCATCCCAACTATAACTTACAAGTTAATTACAAGCTTAAGTTTAATGTAGTTAAACTCAACAAAGTAGTATACGTACCTCAAATTCATTACAAAATTCTAGATTTGAAAAGCATGTCTCATCAACTACAACTTCAGGAGTTCTAGGCTTTCCATTATATATAACCGTGGCCATGGAGGAAGTTAGAACAACTCGTTTTAAAGATGGGGATTTTGCACATGATTTAAGAACATTGAGAGTTCCCTTAACTGCCGGGTCAATGAGTTCAGTCTGAAATCAAGCCAGCAACTAGTTAGTTGTCAAACTCGTGACCTTCGTAAACTTGTAGGAAGATATATTCAGATCACAAACTCAACTTATAAGCTAATAAAAGCTTACACAACTAAATAGCTAATCATCCGCCCTAAATATATAACTTAATTAGAGAGTTAATATTAATCCTAAATATAAGACATATTTCTTATTTTTATCAACTTTTTCTTAAATTACTTCTATTGATTTCCCTCAACAATAACCAGAGAGGAATTGAGGAAGTTAAGCAGATAGTTAGGATGTTTTAAAAAAATATACTATATTAACTAATTTAATTAACTTCCTTAATCTAATCAAATTAGTTAAATATGTCATATATTAAGTACCAAATGAGTATTAAAAATAACACATGCCAAGTCATAAGCGACTGCACCTACTACTTAACAACCAAATTACTAAATATTCCTCTGGTATTTAATATAAGAGATATTAATTAACTAATTTAGATATATTAAGAAAGCTAAATAAATTACTTAATTATAATAAATTAAAATCTCAATCCACTTTAAGGACGGAAGGAGTTTACGTTGGTCCTAAATTAAAACCTAAGTTCACTTTGTTTCTTAAATTTATAATTTTTCTCCTAAATTCTCTCTATTGATTGTACCACTAGTCATAAGTCGCTTTTATATAGAAGAAATTTTTGGTCCAAAATATAAGTAATTTAATTTAAAAGATTATTAATGACTGTTTTTTAATTTTTATCCCTATTACAAAATAATAAATATTTTGTTCCTATTAATGACTGTATTATTTAATAGGGAAAAAACTGAAAATTTTTATAAATTTAATATTTATTTAATGAGTTAACTGTGATTTCTTAATTTCTATGAATTAGTTCAAAGTGATTTGTAATAAGGACCAGAGTTATACATATTAAAGAGATTTTTTATTAGAGTAACTACTTTAATAAAACTAACACATATTTTATATAAATAATTAACTTAACTAATTTATATTTGATTACGATAGTTGAAATTACAGAAATATATCAAAGATTTCAACCCTGAACTACTCTAAAAAAGGATTTATAGCGCTTTAATTTGTTGTTGGATGAATTGTTCATGATTATTTAGAATGATATATATATGAACCTGAGGGTCTTTGACATCGACAGAAACAGGAGACGCAGTATGAAAGACGCCCTCACAGCCTTCAACAGCAGAGTCAAAGGAACCTTCTTCTAACAGATTTGCTTTCATCAGTTGCAATCTCTCCTTTGCTCCTTCCATTTCAAGCAAGTGTTGTAACTTTTTTGAATCATCTGTACGCGGAGAGTTATAAACCATTACAAAATTGGTCACAGAATAATACTAGCGATGACAAATAGAGATGCTAAAAATTAATACTCCTCTTATACTTAAAACCTATTTAATTAATTTGATTAGATTAAGAGTTAAATACTTTGATATATTTCTGAATCAATTAGAGGGAGTTAAGAAAGATAATTATGATATTTTAAAAAAAAAATATCATATTAACTAAATTAACTAACTAAGAGTAGTGCTCTTAGTTAGCTCTTAGTTATCAGGAAAGAGGCCAAACACCTGCAAATTTAGCCCTTAGATCAATCTTACTATCACTGTGATGCCAAGTCACTCAGGTCAAAGTCTTCTTCTTCTTCTTCCTTAGACTGTTTCTTATCGCACCTTGTCCTGGTTTATTACCAGGTTTTGCTGCAAGACCAGCTTCCTTACACAGAACCCTTGATTTTGAAAAAGTTAATATATCTTTGGGCACAGTCTCCTTAATTGTTCTCAGCGTTTAAAAGGGGAATAAAACATTTAGATCAATCTTAGGGCTAATATATTTAGAGCAGTAGAGAGATCTGTGATTATTTTTGCAGGATAGCGTTTTAGAGCAAAAATAAAATATTGAGGTGGAAAACTCACTTGGGTCACGAACAGTGCCTTTTACAGTGTAACCACGAAGAAGAAGAAGCTTAACGAGCCATGAAGCAATAAAGCCAGAAGCACCAGTTACGCACACCACCTTCCCATTTCCTGTGTTGCCTTCCATTACTATTGTCTTCTCTCTTCTTTCCTCAAAGGGAAGAGGTGAACGGGTTTCTTTTGCAATGCTCAGTTCTGATGTATTATTATATACTATATAGGGATCAGATTCAGTAAGACAGAGAGTAAGACAGAGCTGTATATGCTAGTTGGCGATGAACTATTATTATTTTGTATTAATTATATCTGCGTCTCTGTCGGTCTGTCTCTTTCTACACACCGAACTTCAAGTTTTTGAAAGGGTTTGGTTTGTATTTGTATGATGATTTAATATACTTTTGGGTCTCGAGTTCGAGCCTTTGCGTACGCAGAAAATTTCCGTTGGGAGACTCACCCACCATAGCCAGGTGCGCGACGCGGGTCGGATCCGGATGTAGTCGGGGCAAAGCTCCGGTGAACCGGTGGGCAACAAAAAAAAAATATATTTTTGGGAAAACTAATTGGGAATCCTTGTAGTTTCAACCAATTTTAAATCAGGTCTATGTTTTTATTCTATCCTTATTGTTTGCAAGTTTTTTTATTACAGTCCTTATGTGTGTTATCTGTCAAGATGCCGTTAATTTTAAATAGACAGGGCTGATATGTCACTGTTTTTTTTTTTACAAAAATAAGGTGGTATATAGTTTAGAGATTAATCTACAAGAGGCTGACGTGGCATCTGTTTGTTATCTATCAAGATTCCATTATCTGTTTGTTATTTGGGCTCACCCCATTTGGGCCCGCTTCATTTGGATCCATTACAGAGTTGTTAATTGTCCGTAATGTAACTGAGCAATTGCCATTAAGTAATTTTATGTCACGACATTTATCATACAACGTTTGTCGTTTAACGTTTACAATACCGCCGACATTGCAAGCTGTGGAATGGCTTTAACCAATTTATTTGGGGTGGATGTGTGTATCATGTTTTTAACAAAATTATAATTGTTTTAGTTAATTTACGATTGAATTATTATATGTAAGACAAGTAAAATTTTAATGTACTCTGTGTTGTGTTCTAAGATTTAGCAAGACAACATGATCGTGAGTTTAAATGTTGCCGGCAATATAACAATTTTATTAATAGATAATTTGTACATATATCTATAAACGCTATTTGAGTATGGAGATATATCCTGATCTTGATTAGTCCCCAAAATTCAATTTACCTAAACTTTTAGTATATATATATATATATATAAAAAGATTTAGCAAGACAAGTAGAAAACTCATACCTACCAACAAAGGTTAATGTGTTGGTAAGAGTTTACTATTCTGCACTTTAATTTAATATTGTCAAGGTTTAATTGTAGAGTTAATATTGATCTTACATGTAATATCTATTTTTTATATTTATTAATTTTTTTTAAATTACTCCAACTAGTATTCCCTCAATAATAGTCAAGTAAGAGAGATTGAAAATTAAGAAAGATTATTAGAATATACTACTTCGGTCTTTAATATAAATATATTTAACCAATTTGATTATATTAAAGAAGTTAGTTAAGTTATATAATATGCGTTATTTTTTCTAAAATATCCTAATTATTTACCTTAACTTCATCCCGCTCTCTTATTTGATTATTGTTGATGGAGTGTTAAGAGAGGTAATTTGGGGAAGCTGATAAATATAAGAAAGATGTTTTATATTTAGGATTAAAATCAACTTCTTAATTAGGTCTTATATTAAAAATTAGAGGTGTATTAAAAAATATATCATGTTAACTAACTTAACTAAATTTTTTAATTTAATTAAATTAGTTATATGATCATTTAAAATATGAGCAAAATATTATGACTGTTAAATATAATTTAATACTATTACTTTTATAGTGGAGTCCGCTATTATTGTAAAAGTGCAAAAATACTCTTAATTCAAAAAGTATAAAATATAAAAATACAAAAATATCTATAAATTTTTACTTAATATGCGCCAAACATTATATACTTTTAGGAAGTATAAAAATATATATGAAAGTATAAATAAATTAATTCTTTTTAATTTTAAAAATATAAAAACTCTATTATAGTTAATATATATATTTTATCCTTTAAATTTATATCAAATTTTAGTTTAACCTTTTAAATTTATAAAATATATTTCTAATCCTTAATAATACAAAACCAATTTAATAAGTCCTTAACGTTTTCCATAGGATAAGACAAGAAATATAAAACATTATTTTCAGACAAGAAATATGGGTAGCCTCTGTGTACTTGATTCATTGGCTGATAGATCATAGAAAATGACTAATTAAATAGGTAATTCATTTACAAGTAAAGAGACGTATTTGCCAAGAACTATCAGTTGAAAGTGAGAGTGATATTTTAATCCGTAACGTCCACATGACCACATCCATTAACCCAATTAAAGTCATCCAAACTCTTTCTATATTATTAAAGGAAAACAACAAGGGATTTATTTCCACTTATAGTATCAATCAATAATGTCTTCTCAAACAACAAACATGTAACGTCATTAATTATATTTATTTCACAAATTTATTGTAATCAATATTTATTTCACAAAATATAAATATATAAATAAGCCAATTTAAAAGTCAACCAATTTCTTTTCTTTGAAACTTTCCACCGTCTCCTTTAGACTTACTTCAAATGGAATGAACTCAATTCCTAAAGTCTTCACCTTTTCTTTGGAAATTTGATATGTTGGCGTCAAGGGTTGGTCATCAACACACCTAAGAGGTTTGATAAATTAAAGTCAGAAAAGATAATAGAAATTAATTATCAACATAAAACAAAAAACTTAATTTGGATAAATAATATGGTTAATTATATTCCCAAGGGAGAGGGGATCAAACAAGATATAATACGGTTAGCTTTTATTAGGAATTTTTAGAAGTCTGCAATATTTTCATTTTTGTAAAAATAAAACAATTTAGCTAATTTTAACTATATGTCTTGGCAAGCATGATTTGATTAAAATATTTAATAAAAAGCACTGGAGGGAGTAATATATGGTTAGTATAGATAGTTATTAAAGAAAAAAAGTGGCATATGATTAATTTAATCTTGAACAAAATTTAGGGGATCGGAAAATAAGAAATCAAGATATATAAGAAAAAAAATTGAAGAAGTGAGCTTATAAAATTTTAATAAAAATGATATGTAAGATAAAAATGTAAGAAAAATTAATTAAAACCTTCTAATTTTACTTCTCTAATTTTTTTAAACCCAACTCAAAAAAAAAAGAAAAAAAGTTAAACAATATCGTCCTTGTCTAAAGCATAAAACTGAACTTACTTGTCTGGAAGTTGCAACGTTGGGTACAAGTCATGTAAAATCATTACGATTTCAGAGTAGTGTTTTACTGACTCTGCTAAACAATATCTTCCATTAGCTGAAGAAATTTCAAATGCTTGAATATGGACATTTGCAACATCTCTCACATGGACCCACCCACATGTGGCATTTGGAAATGTGTCTGCACCTGCATCAAGTAAGGAGCAACACCACAAATATATATATATTCTTGTATCTAGGGTCTCAAACAAGAGTACATTTGACACATATATAACAATAGCAATAAATCTTATCCTATTAAATATAAGTTCGACTTATAGATCGTATTATACCTATATTTTATAGACAGTCCCAAACTCAGATAAAAAAATAGGATTGTATTAGGTTCTCGATAACTAACATAAAACTATATCAAATCCTGTATGGACAAGAATCATCTATATATATATCCATTTAGATCTCATTATTACCGGTACAATAAAAACATTTTTTTTAATTAGAAAACAAATGCTTATGTAGATCTAGATAAATTAAAGATGAAGATAGAAAATATGGAGTGAAGAAAAATAAAAGAGCCTCCCATTCACTATATTGATTATGTAAATAATGCATGGTGGTGCAAAACTAGATAAAAAAAGTCAGTTTGTGGTTTTAGTATCGATTTTTGTCACTTCATTTTGCTTCTTTTATTAATCTTCCTTTTTCCCCCAAGCTTTTTTTGTTATGCTTTCTTCCGATCCGAATTATTTTGTTTTGGGCTAGCTTCTATATAATTAGATGTATGTTAATCTCTAGACACTTATGTTGGGAGGGATATTCACTAATCTCGAAATTAAATACCTAATAATAAAATTCAATTAATAATATAAAAAAATCTCTTATACTATTTAATTATTCGAATATTAAAAGTTATTATTATCTCATTCTTCTTTCCTTAATTTGTGTCTTTTTCTCTCCCATTTCCCATTCATCATAGTGTATTGGTAAAGAAATGCTGATGGGGACATTTGCCCCATTGCTTTTTGAGAGGTTAAATAAAAACTTGATATGTGTTGTGTCACTTAAAAATAGCCAACCACTCTCTCACAAAGCACTCATTTATCATATTTAATTGTGAATACGTTGAACATAATGATAATGAGATTGAAAAAAGTGTGGCAAAGTTAATTAATAGATAAATTAAAATTACCATTTAAGAGAATTAGAATTGCAGCAGTAGATGTATTAAGTGTTGGTTGCAAGAGAGGTCCTATCACCATTGCTGGATTGATAGTAACCATGTCAATATTATTTTCTTTTGTGAATTTCCAAGCAGCTTCTTCTGCTAAGGTCTTTGAAAGCAAATATCCGGACCATTCCTGTAAAAAAAAAATTATAAAATAATAAGAAATTTCAAGGGCACTACTAAAAAAAATTGTACATAGAAAATGCATTAAATATTAGAAACTAGATGCGCCATTAAATCAATATGGGTAAGATGCTTATACTCAATATATTAAATTAATTTGTTATTCATCCGATATTTTAAAAGATTTTTTAACAGCATCATATATCCTAAAGTATTTTTTATGCAATTTTAACTTTATAGTATTTTTTTAGCAGCGATGAGCACTCTAAACTTATGATATTAAGTGCTACTAAAAAAATACTTTAAGCTGATGATAAAAAATAAAAGAAAAAAATACCTTAAGATGCTAGATGCACGAAAGATTACTAAGAAATAGTTTAGGATATTTAGTGCTACTAAAAAATACTAGATGAATTATAAATTAGTTTATGATAATGAATGTTATTGAAAAAATATTTTAGGGTGTTAGATGAATCATAAATTAATTTAAAATACTTAGTGTTACTTAACAAAAAAATACTTATAGAAGGGTTTCTTTAGTACATTATGCATAAATGAGTTATTCTATTTGTGCAGATATGATGATAGAGATGCACTTTTGAATCCTTGTTTGTCCATTAATCTTGGATATAACTTTTAACCCTTAAATCAATAAATAGTTATTAGGTCAAAGATCCGTGGTTAAATCAATTATGTAGTGTGGTAAGACTTACCTGGCTATGTTGCTTACAGATATCTGGATGAGAAAACCATGTTTCATCAACTATAACGTCCGAAGTTACAGGATTTCCATTACATATGACTGCAGCCATGGAAGATGTCAAAACGACTCGTTTCACTGATGGTGATTTTGCACATGATTTAAGAACATTCAGAGTTCCTTTAACTGCTGGCTCAATCAGCTCAGTCTGAAATATTCAAACAGAGCATGTCTTAATTAGGATTTTTAATTGCCAAACTCCCAAAAATATGTTATATGTTACTCCATCCGTTTCTTTTTATAACAAATAATTTATTGGTATGATATGTTCTTTTTTATAAGAAATATTTAAGAGATATTTTTTATACTATTTAATTATTCATATATCAATATATTTAATTCCCAATTATCCACCACACATTCTCTCTCCCCACATAAAAGAGATATTTTTAAAAAAATAGTTATATATTTTATATATTTTTTGTCTTCAACTACTTTTAACTAACTTATTATTCTATATGATAATCGTAATTGTCCCGTATAAAAAGCAAAAGCAACGGAGGGAGTATATTGTTAAAGATGGTTAAGCAAGATTAAAACGAACCTGAGGGTCTTTGACACAGGAAAGATAAACAGGAGATGCAGTGTGAAAGACACCATCACATCCCTCGACAGCAGAATCAAAAGAACCTTCTTCCAACAGATTTGCTTTAATCAAACTCAATCTCTCCTTTGCTCCTTCCAGTTTCAGCAAGTGCTCTACCTTGCTTGAATCATCTGCACCAAGTCGACAAATTAGAAATGGTACGAGCACAAACTTAAAGAGAGATGGCTTGGCCCGCCCTACAAGACTAGCTAGCTTACTTGATGAGAGAAACCATTAAACTTAAACTGCGCTTCCCTTGTGAGAATTTTTAATATGATGAGACTCATAACAGAGTGCATGAGGATGAAGAAGGCGAGAGAAGATAAATACAAAGAAGAGGAAAAACTCACTTGGATCACGAACAGTGCCTCGGACAGAGTAACCACGAAGAAGAAGGAGCTTGACAAGCCATGAAGCTATGTAGCCAGAAGCACCTGTAACACATACCACCTTGCCTTTCCCTGGATGGTTGCTTGAGTAGCTTTCCATATTATCTTGCTTGCTTTGGATTAAGGTGGTGGGCGATGAAGAAGAAGGAATTGAAGCTGTTTAATTATAATTATTTATATGAGCTTGCTTTTCAACAATGTTACCGTTAGTCTTCATCCCCCACCATATAATCAGTTTTGTCGTTTTGCAGTTGCCCACTTTGATGATGACCATTCCATTTTTGTACGTGTAATAACGGTCTCCATTCATTCCATTAACGTCATCAATTACGTCGTTCTAGATGGCAGAGGAAATCACACGGCTCCCACCATCTGGGGTGTTTACGGAACTTTCAAATATAAGGAAGCTTCATGTCAAATTTTCAAAACACTAATTATGGACTTTATTTCCTTATATAACAAGGCAAGTTTATTGATCAAAATCGTTTCTATATTTTTTATTGTTCTGAAAACAAAAAAAAAATAAAAAAATTATTTGGATAATAGTTCTAAAAAATTTTATTTAAAAAAACATAAAAACGTGTTAGGAACAATTATTTTTAAAATTAAATTTGACAATTAAAAAAATGTGAGAACTAGAGTAGAGAGTGCAATGACGACAGATGAAGAATCCAAGGATTGAAAGATAATATAGACAAATAAAAAATAATTGTTCTTACTATCAACTTAAATAATAATTGGTGGCAGTTCTTAGTAGCGGTAGTTGTTAGTGACAAAAGTACTCGCCAATGACAGAGATAATTGGTGATAGTGTCAATCTTCAATGATCATCATTGATAGCATAAATCGTGGATTGTCACAGCAATCGTTGGGTATCATCACTAATGGCAACCGTGGTGGGTAGTGGTAGCGATTATTAGTGGACGTCGAGGTTGGCAGTAGCGAACATCGTTGGTGGTGGGGTGGTCATCCTCGATGGTCACCAACAGTGACATTTATCCATATATTGACAGTGGAGATCGACGGTAATGGCAATTGTCAGCACGGTGATAGCAAGCATTGATGGAGGTTGGCAGTGGAGGGGATAGCTGGCGGTCGACAGTGGCTAATAGTGGTTGCAGCGACATGTAGAGGTAAGAAGTTGCTTTTTAATAGTGGGATATTTTTCAAAAAAAAATGTAAAAACCAAGAAAAAGAGAAAAGAATTCTATACAACATTTAAAACTTGTTCTTAGTTTTCTATTTTTCAAACAAAATTCTATTTTAAAATTTGGAAAACAATTCAGTAAAAATGAGTTGCCGATTTTTTTTTTTTTAAAAAAACAGAAAAGTGTTTTTAAAAATAGAAACAATGGTAAATTAGCACTTAATATCTTGATATTATTTCTCATATGCGGCCAGCATTTTAATCTTATATGTGACATAATTTTATCCATAATCTTTTTAATTTATTGTAATTTTATCCATAATCTTATTTCTCAAGTACTAACAATTATACTAAATTTAAAAAATTATAGGTAAAATTATTCCACAAATAAGATTAAAATAATAGCCGCATATGAAAAATAAGATCAAAATATTGGGTACTATTTTACCCTAAAAATAAATAAGCCTATAGTTTATTAATTAAGATCAATTTTTTTTTCTTCTTCCAAGTTCTAACTTTTGACTTTTCATTGTTATAATTTATTAATTAAGTAAAAACGATTTGTTAGGACATATAATTTCTTTTGATTTTTAATTAATTTTGTACCTATTTTTTCTCTAATAAATCTTTTACCTTTACTTTGTTAGCAAAATTAGATTTTATATAGAGACTAAAATTATTAATAAAGTAGAGTTATAGAAGTAAACGAACTAAATAGTGAAATTAAAGAATGTAATAAAGAGGAAAAAAATGTATAGTACCAATTTAAAATTTGTACCAATTGTTTTTGAGTTAGATTATATACAATAATTCCAAAAAGTTTGGTTCCCTCCCCTGTAAATCCAACATACCAAACAGGGGTCTAAAAATTTATAAAAACTCAATGGTAATAGAATACTGAGATTCTGAGCTGAATAATGAAAAACAATCAGGCATTCAGACTTTCCTTTTCGAGAAACCTAAAAGTTGGGAGTGGGGTTGGGGGGGGGGGGTTGCGTGGTTGTTTTTGTCCCGTGGTGGGGTTGGGGGGAGGATGCCGAACAGATGGGACTAAGAACCTACTTCCTAAGCCTACGATAATAGGGTGCCCTTGACTGACTTTTTATTATTTTAATTGAATAAAATTTCAGCTCTTATCTCCATTGTTCGCTCTTCTGATACTTTGGCCGACGAACTTGTTCATCTTCTTTGCTGCTAATTGATCCTCCTTAAGGATCCTCGTTGTTTGATTAAATTAAATGTTGCCATAAATTATGGCTTTCTATTGCATATTGTTTAGGTTGAAGGACTTGCTCTATCTCGGATGATTATATCCAATATAAGCAAACACATAGACATACTAGAGTTGTTTCAAAATAACTCCAACATATAATATCGGCTGGAAAAAAGTATTTCAACACCAGTTAAAAATGGCATTCAACATCGCACATACAGTCGGTGTAGAAACAGACCGTGTAAAAAGTGAGACCTTCTACACCGGAATAAGCTGCCGTTAACAAATCTATAGTAAATTATGGGATACAAGATAATTAGAGTTTAATTAAGATATACAAGCTATCCATTAAGGATATTATTTGTCAATTAGATTTAAGATTTAGTAGTTTATTTATCTTTTTAATATTTTGTATTATCTCAATAAAATAAGATATATAAGTTATCCTAATTTTATTTATTATCTTTATCTTTAAGAGGACCCATCAGTGGCATTCAAACTTAAATATTTAATTGAATTCATATTTTCTCAGCTTCTTCATTTTCTCTCTTCTCTCTCCTCCCCTTCCCCTTCCCCTTCCCTGTTTCCCATCCCATAGATGATAGATTCCCTTCATCGGATTTTATTTATTTTTATCAACTTTAAAAATTTATAACTATCTCTAAATTATGACTACACTATAATTCAAAAGGTAAACTAACACCTAATATCTGATTTTATTTTTCATATGTGCTAGTATCCTAATTTTATTTGTAGTACAATTTTATCTATAATTTTTTTAATTTAATATAATTTTACCCATAATCTTTTTAATATATACCATAAATAAGATTAGGATATTGACCGTATATAAAAAATAAAATTAAAATATTAAATACTATTTTACTCTAATTCAAATTGTGAACTAACGAAGAAAAAAAAAAGGACTGTAAGCGAAGAGAAATTATGCTCGATTTAATTGTGCCAGAAAATTCCGTAACCTCAGCACAAAAGAGAAATTGTGCTGTTAGTCTTAAAATTGCTTTCTCAATTTGCGTCTTACTTCGAATCGTTAAACAAAAAAAAAAAGTATTGGTATTAGATTTTTTCAAAATGTTTTTAAACTAACCACACAATAATAGCAAATCAAAATGGGGTTAGGCATTTGGAGAATTATTTCCTCCCTCAATTAACATTCAATATACTTTTAATTTATAACCATCACATAGACAAACTACTAAGTTCTTCTCAAAATAGGTCATATCCAATACAAGCATTGTGTCCCTCTCGATGTCTTCTCAAGCACCCGTTTATTTTATTACAAAAGGAGACAAGAGTTATTAACTCAACACGTACTAACTTAAAGCATGCTTCAGCTAACTGACAGATAATCAACCTTCAAATAGGGATTACTACGTTAAAAGTTGACAAATTTCTTCTCCTTCAAGCTTTCCACAGTCTCCTTGATACTCACTTCCAATGGAATAAATTCAATCCCCAATGTTTTTGCCTTTTCTTTGGAAACCTGGTATGTCGGCGCGAATGGCTTATCATCGGCACACCTATCAAGTATGATGAGAAAGCAAGAAATGAGATTAGCAAAAATCAGAAATAAATACACGAACCAAGTGAATGTGTATGAAGTGAGAACCACAGGCCAATTTGGTTTATACAATATGGTTTTGAAGGAATATGATCAAAATCTGTTGAGATCAAATGAGAGGAACACAATATCAGGAAATTTAAGGGATTCTCCTATTGCTCCAATTTCATTTGATGAAACACCAATTCAAACATACAATTCATTTCAAGTTCCAAACTTACAGAATGATCAAAATACTGGAAACATACATGAACCCTTTATTAGTAAGGCTAAATTAACACCAAGCTCTAAGACGATAAGGATATTCCATTACATGCAACATTCACAACAGACTAAATGCAGATTTTTGGGTCATGATAGATTCTAGATTTCCGGTATTCCATTTAACATTAGGCTTTTATCAAAATCCGAAAAATGACAGGACAAAAAAACTTCCTTTCTAGGTCACGTTGTACCATAAAAACCTTCAGTACCAAAAGAAGTAGAAAGCTTCTCCTTCTTTCTTTCTTTCTTTCTTTTTTAAATGGTAAGTGGAACCATGTTAATTATTCCAATACCAATATGTCCTATGCTTCACGCCTTAATTTCTGCATAAAAAGGTTATATAACGTCCAGAATTCAAGGGCTTCTCAGATCTAGTAACAATTTTATCACAATTGATAATCTATATATTCTACAAAGCTCCAGACCCCTCACGTGTTTAGCTTAAATTCTCCCAACAACTTTCTCATGCTTAGCCTAATTAAATCACTTTTTTCTAATCTTAAAGAAGCTGACCTTATTTAGGTTAATGTAAAAAAGATCTACCGCTTTCACTGCAGAACATGGTAGATTAGACAGCCATTATTTAACATGATAATATACCACAACAGAGTAGAAACAATCATTGAAAAAGATAATTAACTTTAAGCATCAATATCTTAGAAAGGAGACAAATTCGCAAAAAGATTAGAGAAAGATATATAATTAAGCATCAATATCTTAGAAAGGAGACAAATTCGCAAAAAGGTTAGAGAAAGATATATAACTAAACTATATATTATATGCAGTCTTAAAATTGTAGAAATAATTGAACTTACTTTTCAGGAAGTGGCAAAGTCGGGTACAGCTCACGTAAAATCTTCACCACCTCTGAGTAGTGTGCCACTCTCTCAACCAAACAATATCTTCCGTTAGCAGAAGGAATTTCAAATGCTTGAATATGGGCATTTGCAACATCTTTCACATTGATCCATCCAAAAGACATATTTGGAAATGCCTGGGCACCTGCACAAATCAAGGATGGAAAAAGTCCCTAAAAGGTGGAATGCAAACATTCTCGTCTGGGGGCCAAATATAGAGTATATATAACACATAAGTCATCAAATATTTCTCAAAGTAAAAACACAAATTAAATCACAAACAAGTCAGACTAATGGTCCTCACTAAAGAAATTTTGACAAAAAATACATTTAGACCATAACTTTGTTCATCTGAAAGATAAAACCATTGTTCTCAACCAGCAATACAAGTCCTTATGTCTCAAATGTGCTAAGCTTTACATTTTGTATAGGATAGAATTGTGTCATTAATTTTCATGCCAATTCCAATCCATGGCTTCCATTTTCCTTTAAATGCAGAATTTAAGTCACTAAGGACATAACTTTATAAAAGTTTAAATCTACAAAAGGAATACAAAAATATTCCGAACTACCCTAATGGTAAGCATTATAACTCCAATGTGCGTTAAAACAAGTTTAAGCTGCTGATTAATATATTACAACGTTCATTTTCTTACACTTTTTGACTTAGAAAAAGCGTATGATCGAGTACCAAGGGAGGTGCTTTGGAAAGCTTTGGAAAAGAAAGGTGTGCGCATGGCATATATCAAGGCAATAAAAGATATGTATGAGGGGGTAACAACTACTGTAAGAACGTCTGGGGGCGAAACAAAGGATTTTCCCATAAGGATTGGTCTTCATCAGGGATCATCCTTGAGTCCTTATTTATTTAATCTAGTAGTGGATGTTCTAACCAAGCCTATTCAAGAAGAAATCCTTAAGTGCATGCTTTTTGCAGACGATATAGTTCTTGTGGCAGAGTCAAGAGAAGAGATTAATTTTAAACTTGAGTTATGGAGAAGTACTTTAGAGTCGAAGGGTTTTCGTCTGAGTAGAAGTAAGACTGAATATATGCATTGTAATTTTGATAAGAGGCAAGTTAGAAATAACTTGGAGGTCAAATTGGGAGATCAAGTTATTCCACAAATAGATAAGTTCAAATATTTGGGATCAATTATACAGAAGGATGGTGAAATTTTGGAGGATGTTAATCATAGAATTCAAGTTGGGTGGTTTAAATGGAGAAAGGCTACTGCGGTTATATATGATCGGAAAGTACCAGATAAATTAAAAGGAAAGTTTTATCGCACTGCTATAAGACCAGCAATGCTTTATAGAAGTGAATGTTGGGCTTTAAAAGGACAGCAAGAGCATAAAGTTGGGGTAGCTGAGATGAGGATGTTGAGATGGATGTGTGGACATACAAGAAAAGATAAGATTCGTAATGAACAAATTCGGGGAAGAGTTGGAGTGGCATCTATTGAGGAGAAAATGGTAGAGAACCGTCTTAGGTGGTTTAGACATGTACAAAGAAGGCCAAGGGATGCGCCAGTGAGGAGGGTGGATCAAATCGTATGGAGCCCGGTTAAAAGGAATAGAGGAAGGCCAAAGAAAACGCTCAACGAGGTCATTGAGCGGGATCTCCTGGTCAATAACTTAACCAAGGATTCAGTTTTTGATAGAGCACAATGGCGTCGTATGATCCATGTAGCCGACCCCATTTAATGGGATAAGGCTTTGTTGTTGTTGTTGTTGTTCATTTTCTTACACTTTGTTCTACATTTGCTATCCTGTGACACTGATCCCTGTTCTTTTTTCCATTTACTAAAGCCATAAAAAGCAGTTGAATAGGAGTTGATCAAGTAACTCAGATGCTTCATTAATAGATAAGGAAAGTACCATTTATTATATTCAGAATTGCAGCAGCACTTGTGTTAAGCGTTGGTTGCAAGAGAGGTCCTATCACCATTCCTGGATTGATGGTAACCATGTCAATGTTGTTCTCCTTTACAAATTTCCAGGCAGCATCTTCAGCCAAAGTTTTTGAAACTGTGTACCACATCTGAAAGCACACAATTGGAAGCAGAAAGAAACGTGAGGGCATTGTAAATTACTATGCATGACAAAGACAAATAATCACATTTGCACCCATTGGAACAACTGTTTCGTATCAAAATCAAAACTGAGAGACATTAGTCAAAATATAGGACATGAAAACAGGCAAAATACACTCTAGTTCCCTCAGAAGCTGAGAAAAATGGGGGGAACATGAAAATGAGAACAGAGACACAGATGTCTGTGGGTAGTTGATATGAAAAAAAATGTGGGGAACATAAAAAAAAGAAACAGAGACACAGATGTCTGGGTAGTTGATATGAAAAGAAATGTGGGCAACATGAAAAAAAGAAACAGAGACACAGATGTCTTTGGGTAGTTGATATGAAAAAAATGAGAGAATAGATTAAATTGATATGACTGAGGATTTGGGCAAGGTCTGAGATTGCTTCAGGGAGGAGAAGCCCTGCATTGATAGCACATGGTACAATATGGAACGAATGTTATGGAGATAATACGGAGTGTTAAGTGGTATTGATGGAGGCCATAGCCACCATCTTCATTGACCACAAGATGCCACCATAGTAGAGCCATTCCACCTTAGTGGCAGATGGGCTTTCTGCCTTCCCGCCATTCCACCATGGTGGCCACCACAGACAATGCTTATTTAGCATACATTATATCATTATCATGCCATTCTGATTTTCCCATTATATAGATAATTGCTATCCCAACGCTATACAACATTCACTATCACAAATTTAAACAGCATGAACTACACAGATAACTTGCGTATTAGTAATTTAGTTCAATGACATCTAGTGGATACCTTAGATTCCCTGTTAAAGTCTGGATCTGAAAACCATGTCTCATCAACAACAACTTCAGGAGTTCTAGGCTTTCCATTATATGCAACTGCAGCAATGGAAGAAGTTAAAACAACTCTTTTAACAGATGGAAATTTGGCACATGACTTCAGAACATTGAGAGTTCCCTTCACTGCCGGATCAAGCAGTTCAGCCTGAAATGAGAAAGACAATAGTCATGAACTAGAAAATAAGGCCACAAGAGATTGGTGGCTTCTGTACTTGACTGATAAATTATAGAAAATGTCAAACGTGTAATCATAAAATACTAAAAAGAATTCACCACTTTCTTTAGCCAAGAATTGTAATTAAGAGATTCCAGACAGCAATATATTAATGAAGCCAAACACTAATCCAAATAGAAACAAGGGCATTCAAAATGAGAGACCTACTCATTTATATGATCTAAAATACATGGTTCTACACAGTTCCATTTGAAGAGGGTAAGGACAGCACGTGCAGTTGTGCTTCTCTTCAAATTTATGGCATTTTAACGATATAATTATACATCATGAATATAACTTCCCTAAGGCATGGCATTATATTCGTTTTAGTATATTTTGCTTAGAGCTCGTAGAATTTTTCCATTTACTCAACAATGCCTAACTTCTAGTTCAAGGGCATGCAGCGAATTCATTTCATTTAACTATATCAACAAGATTATGCTATTATTTGCCAAGTGAAAAATTTTGAGAAATGTCAACATGATAATCTATCAGTGTTCAGAAATTAATTGCCTGCTTATCGGAGGAAATGAAATACTATAATTATGGGTTATGGCCCTCTTATTAAAACGCCTTCAGATTCCTATGTAAGAATAACTTTTTGATTTCGCATTTGGAAATTGCAAAGAGGAAAATCACCGTTCAAACAGATTAAAGCAGTAAAAACAGAATGCTTTCTGATAGACAGACCACATTCAATTATCCATCAACAAATGCAGAATGGGATGAACCTGTGGATCTTGGACATCATGATAAAATGGAGACGCAGTATGAAAGACACCCTCACACCCCTCAACAACAGGATCAAAAGAACCTTCATCCAGGAGATTTGCTTTAATCAAGTGCAATCTCTCCTTCGCACCATCAAGTTTGAGCAAGTGGTCTACCTTTTTTGGATCATCTGCAGGGAGTTGTTACAAACCAAAAATAGAACTGTCAATAAAAATGCTAATAATTAGCATTATAAGAAAGAACAATAAAAATCGATGCAATCTAATGTCACTTAAACTAATGCGAAACGGAATCTTTTAGGATAAAATAAATCTTTACCCTTATGAGCATACCCTAATCCTTGCTAGCTAATTGCATATATATTTCACATTCACAATCAAAGGAATAAGTCTCATGAAAACAAGGATACGGCCACAAATTTTCTACAAAAAATAACAGAAGTCCAAAGCAAAGAGGAAATATCAGAGCCATCGAAAGGCAATTGTATCTTTTATAAACCATCCAAAGACATGGGACTAGAATCCAACGATGGAAAGATGAGATTCGGCTCATATAAACTTAAGAGCTTGCAGGGAAATAGCTCTCGCAGAGGTTCATATCATCGTCTCCACATAAATAACCCTAACGATCATCTTCAATTATGAATCACCATATAAAATTCCCCTCCCATAAATCAGAAATAAAAAAAAAATCTGGAGATGAATATCTGAACAACGTTAAATCTTAACCAAAAATAGTGACAGAACACAGCGAGGAAAGCGAATTCCGGACAATTCACAGATAAAAGGCAAAGAAGGTAAAAAAATATACATATTAAAAAAAGGATCACACTCACTGGGGTCGCGAACAGTGGCCTTGATGGTGTAACCGCGATTAAGAAGGAGCTTGACCAGCCATGAAGCAATATAGCCAGAAGCACCAGTGACACACACGAGCTTCCCCGCGTTCGTGCTCATTCTCTCTCTATCCTTCGTTGCTTTGCTGCTTGCTTGATTATGGAAATGAAGTTGTGGATTGGTGTAGCTTCGTGTACATATAGCAGTGACACACACAGCGGCCCCGTCACAGTCAGAACGATAAAGAATCCAATAAAGTAGGGTGTTCCTACCTACTTGAAGTCTATTTAATATTAAAATTCATTTTATATAAATTGTTTTTCACTTTAACGTTTTATTTTATACTTCTTCCCTCTTTTAACATTTTAGGTTAATTTTAATTTTAAATATATAATTTATTTTTTATATTTATTTATTTTTAAAATTATTTTTATTAATATTTTTTTAACTATAATCAAATAAAAAATTAAAAAAAATAGTTAAAATATTTTAAAAAATATATATATTATATCAATTAATTTAATTAATTTTTAATTTAATTAAATTAATATTATATTAAAAATAAGAAAAATATTAAATTCAACCTATCGAGATTAAAAGAAAATGCTCCTCTAATAATAAAATCTAGATAACTAAGTTGAGAGATTAAAAAATTTTGTTAAATTATTATTTATAAAAAAAATTGTGTTGGTTTGGCATAAAATACTCATGTTATGTAAGTGCTCTTTCTTTATATGGTATTTACTAAATTGGATTGCTAGCTGTCTAATTTTAGGATTAGTATATAAGTGGTCTACTAATTTTTTTAGTTGTTAATGTTTTTTTTTATACTAAGAAGACTAACGCCTGAAAATAAAGAATTCTAAACTATTAAGAAATTTAATTTTAAACTATCTAAAATCACTAATTGATACATTTATATTATACACGTTTTAAACATAGCAGATCTTGATAGACCTTCTTTTACTAGAGTATCTGCAACTCGATTTGCTTCTCGGGGTATAAATTATAGTATCAACTCCCCCCGTTTGTTTAGGAAGTTTATAATTTTCTCAATTAATAAACTGTCTCTTTACATGACATTGTTTTTTCCCAATATATTAATGAGGTATTTGACATCTAATTCAAAAATAATTTTTTTAAATCTTCTATCCCATACAATTTAGAATCCTTTAAAAATAGCACACTCCTCAAATTCAATAATTTTAAAAGTTTGATAACAATTGTTTAAAACTTATGGTAATTAATTAATTGAAACTGGCTATTATAATTTAAACTTTCATAATTTTATTTATACGAATGTAATTTTATTTATAAAAATGATAAAAAAATTAAGTTTTTCTCCAAAATTAAAGAAATTTTAGGAAAAGAAAATTTGGAAAGTTTTATTTATTTATTTACGCAACTACAACGTCAAGCTTATTGGCCCCTGCCTAACGGTACGTTTGTAACTATAAAAGGGTTTTTGATAAAAGTAAAAATAAAAAAAAATTAGATTAAAAATAATTTTTAAAAGTTTATTTAGTAAGTTAGAAATGAGTATAGAATTAATGTATAATTTTTTTATAATTTGCGATAAAATAGGCTAAAATATTTTATTTATAACTTATAAAAGGTTAAAGTTATCCAAAAAAATTATAATTTAGGGTAAAATAGTTTAAAATATTTAATTTTTATTTCTCTTATCTTATTTTTTTAATTTTTTATAGAACTGAAATGATCTAAAATATTAAAAATAAAAATAAAAATAGCGTCAATTGTTCCAACCAACCGAAACAAATTCCACCTTCATTTCCCTTTTCATACTATCAAAAATGCCCTCAGATGACATGCGGGAGAAAAGAAAATTTTATATAATAAAAAAATATGTAATTTTTTTTCCCAAAATGATGACTTCATTATCTGCACTATCCTTATCGAGTTCATATAAAAAATATAGAGAAGAAAAAAACAAAATTAGACAGGTTAGACTCTTTATGTATTATGAGTGTAGTATATAAAAATTATTTGAATCTTGAACTCTTTGTTATTATAATTTTATAATTAGAGTTATAATGGATATACTCTCATATAATTGATATTATAAGGGAATACTTTATAATTAAATATTTTAAATCTATTTTAGATATATCGGATTAAATTTATATATATTTTAAATCTATTTTATATAATTTCCCCCTAAATTTAATCAGGATAAAAAAACAAGTCAAACTTTCTATAAAATTAAAATCTAATAATATCCTTCCTATTTTGCATATAATATAAAACAAATAAGAAATGGAAGAGAATGTGTCCCCCGCATGAGATATTGAAGGGATGGGGTCATTAACAATAAATGTTTTAATTAGATATTCAATTTAAATATTGTGAATAAAGAAAATCGGCCTTGAGAGAGCTTCATAAGATTTGACTTGGTTGAATCAATATCAATACTAGTTATGATTCAATGTGATTTTCAAAGGGTTAGTTGATTTATCTAAGAAAAAATTAAGGTTTTAAAAATCAAATTGAGTTTAAAAAAATTCAAGGTTTTCAAAATGTCAATGTAAAACCTTACTGGCAAGAATTTAGTCCAATCAAATTTAAAAATCAAAGTTCCCTTTACATATATGGTCCGGTCTAACTCGGCTGAATCCTGAATCAATATCAGTTTGAGCTCAACGGAGTTTACAAGTTTTCTTATTCTCATAATTCATAAAAGATGAATCTTAGTGCAGCAATAAAATTGCTGCCAATCTTAGAACAGTCTCTTTACTCACAGGGATAAAAAAATATATTTATTTCTCTCTAAACCTTACTTAATAAAAGCCTTGTATATTTGGCCACCTTTATATTATAATTTATAGTAGACGAAGGGGTGAGACATATGACCATTTGGAACGTATTCGATCCCTGAAGAGTACTACTTTGTTGTGGTTCCAGTCGTGGCGCTTAGAGAGACATCCTAACTCCTGGGTGTCTAGGTTTACGCCTGAAGGTAATAGACGGTTCGCTCTGCCCGATATTGATATCGCCTAAGAGGAAAGAAAATTTCGCCTTACCTTTAAACGGGTGAACTCAACTCTTTTTCAAAAATTGTGACCGAATGAAAAAAGTAGGACTGTAAGCGAAGAGAAACGATGCTCGATTAAACTGTGCCAAAAGATTCCGTAACCTCAGCACAAAAGAGAAATTGTGCTGTTAATGTTAAACTTGCTTTCTCAATTTGTATCGTTAAAGAAAAACAAGGGTTGGTATTAGATTGTTTCAAAATGTTTTTAAACTAACCACACAATAATAGGAAATCAAAATGGGGTTAGGCATTTAGAGAATTTTTTCCTCCCTCAATTAACATTCAATATATTTTTTATTTATAACCATCACATAGACAAACTACCAAGTTCTTTTCAAAATAGGTCATATCCAATACAAGCATTGTGTCCCTCTTGATGTCTTCTCAAGCACCCGTCTATTTTATTACAAAAGGAGATAAGAGTTATTAACTCAACACGTACTATTGTATCAAAAAAACTCAACACGTACTACCTTAAAGCATGCTTCAGCTAACCGACAAATAATCAATCTTCAAATAGGGATTACTAAGTTAAAAGTTGACAAATTTCTTCTCCTTCAAGCTTTCCACAGTCTCCTCGATACTCACTTCCAATGGAATAAATTCAATCCCCAATGTTTTTGCCTTTTCTTTGGAAACCTGGTATGTCGGCACGAATGGCTTATCATCGGCACACCTATCAAGTGTGATGAGAAAGCAAGAAATGAGTTTAGCAAAAATCAGAAATAAATACACGAACTAAATGAATGTGTATGAAGTGAGAACCACAGGCCAATTTGGCTTATACAATATGGTTTTGAAGGAATATGATCAAAATCTGTTGAGATCAAATGAGAGGAACACAATATCAGGAAATTTAAGGGATTCTCCTATTGCTTCAATTTCATTTGATGAAACACCAATTCAAACATACCATTCATTTCAAGTTCCAAACTTACAGAATGATCAAAATACTGGAAACATACATGAACCCTTTATTAGTAAGGCTAAATTAACACCAAGCTCTAAGACGACAAGGATATTCAATTACATGCAACATCCACAACAGACTAAATGCAGATTTTTGGGTCATGATAGATTCTAGATTTCCGGTATTCCATTTAGCATTAGGCTTTTATCAAAATCCGAAAAATGACAGGACAAAAAACTTCCTTTGTAGGTCATGTTGTACCATAAAAACCTTCAGTACCAAAAGAAGTAGAAAGCTTTTCTTTCTTTCTTTCTTTCTTTCTTTCTTTTTTTTTTAAATGGTAAGTGGAACCATGTTACTTATTCCAATACCAATATGTCCTATGCTTCACGCCTTAAAGGAATTTCTGCATAAAAAGGTTATATAACGTCCAGAATTCAAGGGCTTCTCAGATATAATAACCAATTTTATCACAATTGATAATCTATATATTCTACAAAGCTCCAGACCCCTCACGTGTTTAGTTTAAATTCTCCCAACAACTTTCTCATGTTTAGCCTAATTAAATCACTTTTTTCTAATCTTAAAGAAGCTGATCCTTATTTAGGTTAATATAAAAAAGATCTACCGCTTTCACTGCAGAACATGGTAGATTAGACAGCCATTATTTAACATGATAATATACCACAACAGAGTAGAAACAATCATTGAAAAAGATAATTAAATTTAAGCATCAATATCTTAAAGGAGATAAATTCGCAAAAAAGATTAGACAAAGATATATGACTAACTATACATTCTATGCAGTCTTAAAATTGTAAAAATAATTGAACTTACTTTTCAGGAAGTTGCAACGTCGGGTGCAGCTCACGTAAAATCTTCACCACCTCTGAGTAGTGAGCCACTCTCTCAACCAAACAATATCTTCCGTTAGCAGAAGGAATTTCAAATGCTTGAATATGGGCATTTGCAACATCTTTCACATTGATCCATCCAAAAGTCATATTTGGAAATGTCTGGGCCCCTGCACAAATCAAGGATGGAAAAAGTCCCTAAAAGGTGGAATGCAAACATTCTCGTCTGGGGGCCAAATATAGAGTATATATAACACATAAGTCATCAAATATTTCTCAAAGTAAAAACACAAATTAAATCACAAACAAGTCAGACTAATGGTCCTCACTAAAGAAATTTTGACAAAAAATACATTTAGACCATAACTTTGTTCATCTGAAAGATAAAACCATTGTTCTCAACCAGCAATACAAGTCCTTATGTCTCAAATGTGCTAAGCTTTACATTTTGTATAGGATAGAATTGTGTCATTAATTTTCATGCCAATTCCAATCCATGGCTTCCATTTTCCTTTAAATGCAGAATTTAAGTCATTAAGGACATAACTTTATAAAGGTTTAAATCTACAAAAGGAATACAAAAATATTCCGAACTACCCTAATGGTAAGCATTATAACTCCAATGTGCGTTAAAACAAGTTTAAGCTGCTGATTAATATATTACAACGTTCATTTTCTTACACTTTGTTCTACACTTGCTATCCTGTGACACTGATCCCTGTTCTTTTTTTTTTTTTTCCATTTACTAAAGCCATAAAAAGCAGTTGAGTAGGAATTGATCAAGTAACTCAGATGCTTCATAAATAGATAAGGAAAGTACCATTTATTATATTCAGAATTGCAGCAGCACTTGTGTTAAGCGTTGGTTGCAAGAGAGGTCCTATCACCATTGCTGGATTGATGGTAACCATGTCAATGTTGTTCTCCTTTACAAATTTCCAGGCAGCATCTTCAGCCAAAGTCTTTGAAACTATGTACCACAGCTGAAAGCACAAATTGGAAGAAGAAGGAAACGCGAGGACATTGTAACTTACTATGCATGACAAAGACAAATAATCACATTTGCACCCATTGGAACAACTGTTTCGTATCAAAATAAAAACTGAGAGACATTAGTCAAAATACAAGAAAACAGGCAAAATACACTCTAGTTCCCTTAGAAGCTGAAAAAAATGGGGGGGGTACATGAAAAAGAAAACAGACACAGATGTCTGTGGGTAGTCGATATGAAAAAAAAATGGGGGAACATGAAAAAAAGAAGCAGAGACACAGATGTCTGTGGGTAGTTAATATGAAAAAAAAAAGGGAAGAACATGCAAAAAAAACAGAGAGAGAGACACACACAGATGTCCGTGGGTAGTTGATATAAAAATAATGAGAGAATAGATTAAATTGATATGACTGAGGATTTGGGCATGGTCTGGGATTGTTTCAGGGGGAGAAGCACTGCATTCATAGCTCATGGTACAATATGGAACGAATGTTAACTAATTTCCCCCTAATACGGAATGTTAAGTGGTATTGATGGAGGCCATAGCCACCATCTTCAATGACACCAAGATGCCACCATAGTAGAGCCATTCCACATTAGTGGCAGATGGGCTCTCTGTCTTCCCGCCATTCCACCATGGTGGCCACCACAGACAATGCTTATTTAGCATACATTATATCATTATCATGCCATTCTGATTTTCCCATTATATAGATAATTGCTATCCCAACGCTATACAACATTCACTATCACAAATTTAAACAGCATGAACTACACAGATAACTTGTGTATTAGTAATTTAGTTCAATGAAATATAGTGGATACCTTAGATTCCCTACAAAAGTCTGAATCTGAAAACCATGTCTCATCAACAACAACTTCAGGAGTTCTAGGCTTTCCGTTAAATGCAACTGCAGCCATGGAAGAAGTTAAAACAACTCTTTTAACAGATGGAAATTTGGCACATGACTTCAGAACGTTGAGAGTTCCCTTCACTGCCGGATCAACCAGTTCAGCCTGAAATGAGAAAGACAATAGTCATGAACTAGAAAATAAGGCCACAAGAGATTGGTGGCTTCTGTACTTGACTGATAAATTAAAGAAAATGTCAAACGTGTAATCATAAAATACTAAAAAGAATTCACCACTTTCTTTAGCCAAGAATTGTAATTAAGAGATCCCAAACAGCTATATATTAATGAAGCCAAACACTAATCCAAATAGAAACAAGGGCATTCAAAATGAGAGACCTACTCATTTCTATGATCTAAAATACTTGGTTCTACACAGTTCCATTTGAAGAGGGTAAGGACAGCACGTGCAGTTGTGCTTCTCTTCAAATTTATGGCATTTTAACGATATAATTATACATCATGAATATAACTTCCCTAAGGCATGGCATTATATTCGTTTTAGTATATTTTGCTTAGAGCTTCTAGAATTTTTCCATTTACTCAACAATGCCTAACTTCTAGTTCAAGGGCATGCAGCGAATTCATTTCATTTAACTATATCAACAAGATTATGCTATTATTTGCCAAGTGAAAAATTTTGAGAAATGTCAACATGACAATCTATGTTCAGAAATTAATTGCCTGCTTATCGGAGGAAATGAAATACTATAATTATGGGTTATTGCCCTCTTATTAAAACGCCTTCAGATTCCTATGTAAGAATATCTTTTTGATTTCGCATTTGGAAATTGCAAAGAGGAAAATCACTGTTCAAACAGATTAAAGCAGTAAAAACAGAATGCTTTGTGATAGACAGACCACATTCAATTATCCATCAACAAATGCAGAATGGGATGAACCTGTGGATCTTGGACATCATGATAAAATGGAGACGCAGTATGAAAGACACCCTCACACCCCTCAACAACAGGATCAAAAGAACCTTCATCCAGGAGATTTGCCTTAATCAAGTGCAATCTCTCCTTCGCACCATCAAGTTTGAGCAGGTGGTCTACCTTTTTTGGATCATCTGCAGGGAGTTGTCACAAACCAAAATAGAACTGTCAATAAAAATCCAAACAATTAGCATTATAAGAAAGAACAATAAAAATCGATGCAATCTAATGTCACTGAAACTAATGCGAAACGGAATCTTTTAGGAACACACGTAAAATAAATCTTTACCCTTATGAGCATACCCTAATCCTTGCTAGTAATATTATATATATTCACATTCACAATCAAAGGAATATGTCTCATGAAAACAAGGATACGGCCACAAATTTTCTACAAAAAATAACAGAAGTCCAAAGCAAAAAGGAAATATCAGAGCCATCGAAAGGCAATTTTATCTTTTATAAACCATCCAAAGACATGGGACTAGAATCCAAAGATGGAAAGATGAGATTCAGCTCATATAAAGTTAAGAGCTTACAGGGAAATAGCTCTCGCAGAGGTTCATATCATTGTCTCCACATAAATAACCCCAACGATCATCTTCAATTATGAATCACCATATAAAATTCCCCTCCCATAAATCAGAAATAAAAAAAAAAAAAATCTGGAGATGAATATCTAAACAACGTTAAATCCTAACCAAAAATAGTGACAGAACACAGCGAGGAAAGCGAATTCCGGACAATTCACAGAGATAAAAAGCAAAGAAGGTAAAAATATATATATTAAAAAAAGGATCACACTCACTGGTGTCGCGAACAGTGGCCTTGATGGTGTAACCGCGATTAAGAAGGAGCTTGACCAGCCATGAAGCAATATAGCCAGAAGCACCAGTGACACACACAAGCTTCCCTGCGTTCGTGCTCATTCTCTCTCCCTCTCTCTATCCTTCGTTGCTCTGCTTCGTGCTTAATTATGGAAATGAAGTTGTGGATTGAATTGGATTGGAGTAGCTTCGTGTACATATATATAGCAGTGGCACGCCCAGCCGCCCCGTCACAGTCAGAATTCCTACCTACTTGAAGTCTACTTAATATTAAAATTCATTTTAAATACATTGTTTTTCACTTTAACGTTTTATTTTATACTACTTCACTCTTTAACATACTATTTAATAAGAGTTAATTTTAAATATATAATTTATTTTATAATTTTTTTATTAACATTTTTAATTATAATCAAATAAAAAAATTGAAAAAATTGAAAAAGACAGTTAAAATATTTTAAAAAATATATAATATATTAATTAATTTAACTAATTTTTTAATTAAATTAAATTTATATTATTTTAAAAAATACGAGAAGTATTAAATTTGTTAAAAAAAATACTCCTCAAATAATAAAATTTAGATAACTAAGTTAAGAGATTAAAAAAATTTGTTAAATTATTATTTATAAAAAAATTATGTTAGTTTGTTATAAAATACTCATTTTATGTAAGTGCTCTTTCTTTATATACTATTTACTAAATTTAATTACTAGCTCTCTAATTTTAAGATTAGTGTACATGTGATCTACTAATTTTTTTAGTTGTTATTTTTTTTTATACAAAAATTTTTAAAAATAGATTGAGCTCACCTCATAATTTAAAGGTAGATAAAATATCTATTTTTTTTAAAGGATATGTAAGACAAGTTATTTTAGTTATTAATGTTGAACAATCTTACTCACCACGCTGGAGCTTCCTGGACCCAAGCATGGCGTTAACATGATGAGTGAGTGAAAATGATTTTTTGTTTGAATTTAAAATTTTATTTTATTTTTTTATTAAAAAAAATTATATTTTAATTTTTAATCCACATGATATACGAGCCTTATCCCTAATTAAATCTAATAATACTTAAATTTGATTCAGTAAAATATCTATATAAAAAAAGTTAAAATTTTTACTCTACTTGATATATGAATAATCTGAAAATTGTATAAAATTTGTAGTAATACATGCGATCAAAAACACTAATTATTTTAGTGACTAAAATTATTATTAACTTGTAATGATTATATATTAATTTTCTAAAAAAAATATTACTAGGTTTTGGGGAAACTATACTTCAACAATTTTAAAAGTTTGATAACAATTTTTTAAAACTTATAATAATTAATTAATTCATACTGACTATTATAATTTAAACTTTCATAATTTTATTTATACGAATGTAATTTTATTTATAAAAATGATAAAAAATTTAATATTTTTCTTTAAAATTAAAGAAATTTTTGGAAAAGAAATTTTGGAAAGTTTTATTTATTTGAAGAAATAGTACAAAAAAAAGAACTTTGAATAGAGGATCTTTTCTCATTGAGATCTACAAATTGGTTTTTTTTTTTTTATACAATAAAGGACTAGACCCAAATTACAAGAAATTCATACTATAGGGAAACAATTCTCATCCGCTCTTTATACACTAGTGCCTCCAGATTAGGGGGTAAATTCCCAAAAAAAAATGATTTAGATAATCTTTATATTATTAAAGTATCAGCAACTTAATTATATTTTTTTAGAATATAAATAATTTGAATATCTACAAATTGGATTTTGCTTCCTCCTCTCTTAACTGATGAAATCATTTCGTGTGCACTTACGCAACTACAACGTCTAGCTTATTGGCCCATGCGTAACGGTACGTTTTATAGAAGTGGGAGTTAAAATAAAAATAGAAATAAAATTAAAATTAAACTAAAAATATACTTTAAAGTTTATTTAATATATTAAAAATGAATGTAGAATTAATTTATAATTTTTTTATAACTTAGAGTAAAATAATCTAAAATATTTTGTTTATAACTTGAAAAAAGTTAAAATTGTCTAAAAATTTTATAACTTCAGATAAAATAATCTAAAATATTTTATTTCTACTTCTCTCTTCTCATTTTTTAACATTTTTTATAAACTAAAATGGCATAAAATATTAAAAGTAAAAGTAGAAGTGTCTTCTATTATTCTAAACAAGAAAAATAATTGATTCTACCTCCACTCTAATTTTTATGCTACCAAAAATTCCCTAAGGATGACATGCTGGAGAAATGAAAATTTTATATAATAAAAAAAATATGTAATTTTTTTTTTCAAAATGATGACTTCATTATCTGCACGGTACTTATCGAGTTCATATACACAATATAGAGAAGAAGAAAAAAATAAAATTAGACAGGTTAGAGTCTTTATTTATTATGAGTGTAGTATATAAAAATTATTTAAATCTTGAACTCTTTATTATTATAATTTTATAATTAGAGTTATAATGGATATACTCTCATATAATTTAATTACAAGTGCATACTTTATAATTAAATATTTTAAATCTATTTTAGATATATCGGATTAAATTTATATATATTTTAAATCTATTTTATATAATTTTCCCCTAAATTTAATCAGGATAAAAAAACAAGTCAAACTTTCTATAAAATTAAAATCTAATAATATCCTTCCTATTTTGCATATAATATAAAATAAATAAGAAATGGAAGAGAATGTGTCCGCCGCATGAGATATTGAAGGGATGGGGCCATTAACTATAAATGTTTTAATTAGATATTCAATTTAAATATTGTGAATGAAGAAAATCGGCCTTGAGAGAGCTTCATATATACACATAACATTAAGATTTGAATTGGTTGCCTGACATTAGTATCATCTAAAAAGAAAAGAGATTTTGTTCTACTATTAGATTGTGGGTGAACTCAACTATTTTTTAAATTTTTTTTTAAAAAAAAAAAGATTTGACTTGGTTGAATCAATATCAATACTAGTTATTATGATTCAATGTGATTTTCAAAAAGTTAGTTGATTTATCTAGGAAAAATTAAGGTCTTAAAAATCAAATTGAGTTTAAGAAAATTCAAGGTTTTCAAAAGATTCAGTTTCAAAATGTCAATGTAAAACCTTACTGGCAAGAATTTAGTCCAATCAAATTTAAAAATCAAAGTGCCCTTTACATACATGGCACGGTCTAACTCAGCTGAATCATGAATCAATATCAGTTTAAACTCAAAAGAGTTTATAAATTTTATGATTCTCACAATTCATAGAGGGTAAGCCTTGGCGCATTGGTAAAATTGCTGTCAATCCTAGAATAGTCTCTTTACTTACAGAGGTGAAAAAACATATATCTATCTCTCTCTAGACCCTACTTAATAGAAGCCTTGTGTATTAAGCCGTCTTTATATTATAATTTATAGTAGGCACAAATATATTCAACTAGAAAATTTTCACTCAATACTCCCTCTGGTACTTATTATTATAAGGTAGTTTCAACTAATTATCATAAAAATATCTTAAAATTTAAGTCATTTTCAATATTACCCTTATTAACTATACTAAACCCCATTGTCATATTAATTTTTACCATCCCACTACCCTTATTAAATATTAGCATATAAAGAAAAGAATAATTAATGTTTCTTGAAACTAAGGAAATACTTTATAAAAAGTGCTTAAAACACTTATCAATTAGTGTCTTATAATAAACACAAGAGAGAGTACAAGCCTTGTATCACAATTATTTCACATCAAATATCAAGCATGATTATGGAGCTTATATAACCAAAGACACACCAACACAGGATCTGCTCAAGGGGTATGGATGATCTCATGAGTTAAGGGTTGATCCACTTCTTTTCTCTGAAGCTTTCAACAGTCTCCTTGATGCTCACCTTCAACGGGATGAATTCAATTCCCAAGCTCTTCGCCTTTTCTTTGGAAACCTGAAACTTTGGCATGTAGGGCTTGTCGTCCGCACACCTATCAAATTAAAGAGTTATTTTAAAAAAAATAATACACATATGTTATAAATAACTAATTTAACTAATTTATTTAATATCTTCAAATTAATTATTTAACTTACACATTTAGAACAGAAGAGGGTATAGTGCTATTATTCTTACTTAACTATAACGTTTTCTCCTTGTTAGGCACAAAGAATAATTATAAACTACAAATAAAAAGAGTAAGCCAGAGCACGAAGTTCTCACCAAGTGAAATCAAGGAGGACTGATGTACATAGTCTTGCCCCCATAAGCGGAGAAATTATTTTCAAGATTTGAACTACAAAATCATTTTTTCTATTCTTTTTTTTTTTTTTTGTACCAGCAAAAATCTTTCTTTCTTCTATTGAATTCACAAGTTATGGGTAATTTTGATTTGAAATTATAGAATTAAATTTTGTAACTTACTTTTCTGGAAGTTGTAAAGTTGGGTACAACTCACGCAAAATCTCCACCACGTCTGACAAATGTGCCACGGACTCAACCAAACAATATCTACCACTAGCTGAACCAATCTCAAATGCCTGCACATGTGCATTTGCAACATCTTTCACATTGATCATTCCAAAAGTAAAATTCCGAAATGTTTGCGCACCTGCATCAAATAAGCATGGGAAATTCCCTATAAGGAGACAAAATTCTTGTCCAGGAACAAATCAAGGACAGACATTCAGGTCAACTAATATTTCTCAAAATAACAGAAATCATTTAATCATGTCATTTAGAAGAACATTAACAACATATTGGTATAATCAAAGTGCAACTCATATAAAAGTCAATATTAATACCCACCATTTATAAGTTATTAACATTGCAATTCATAATCCATAACTTGCTTTCTCTGAAATATGAAACATTGCTTTCACTTTAAACTCAAGTCCTCATGTAATTCAACGCGCTGAGTAAGAATTTAAAGTAGTTCCCTCCACACCTTCTACAGTTGTATGAGACAGAATTGGGTTCTTAACATTCTCAGTTTCACATCCAAGGTTTCATTTTTTTGTTCTTATGGCCAACAGGATTTCGTCTGTTGAATTTGAAAAAAAAATTGGATGAATCAGTTGAACTGACGTTACACAATGAATGTTTCCCTTGCTCTAGAGAAACAAAAAGTTGTTGGAATGCGTTAGAATCATGCATCTTAGACGCAGACAAATCACATAAAAGGATTTCTCTAGAGCATGAACTTTGTGGGTATATACAAAATAGCGAATTACCATTTATTAGATCAAAAATTGTACTGGCACTATCATTCAGTGTTGGTTGCAAGAGAGGACCTATCACCAATCCTGGGTTGATAGTAACCAAGTCAATGTTGTTTTCTTTTACAAATTTCCATACGGCATCTTCGGCCAAAGTCTTGGAGAGTACATACCATGCCTGAAAGCACAAAATGGGTATTTGGAAACATAATGAGAAACATTTAGAGCATTACAGTTACTAGGTGTGGCATTACAAATATGAATTAAAAATTTAGGATAATAAAAGAAAGTGCAGAAACCTTCTCATCCCTACAGAGATTTGGATTTGAAAACCATGTCTCATCGACCACAACTTCAGGAGTTCTAGGCTTTTCATTTATTATAACTGCAACAATGGAAGATGTAAAAACAACTCGTTTCACAGATGGTGATTTTGCACATGATTTGAGAATATTGATAGATCCTTTAACTGCAGGATCAAGTAGTTCAGCCTGAAATAAGCAAAGCAACATTTAAGAAAGCTTGTAAATAAGGTAACTCCCATGTTTTTTAAGAAAACAAAATGGTAAATTCTGTCTTTCTGATTGATTTCAGAAATGTTCATGCATAGCATCAAAAAGTACTCACAATACTTCCTCATTTTATATGGTGGGCAATTATGTTTAAGAAATTTCAGACAGCATTGTAATAACTATAAAGCCCATGGACCCAAATGAAGTTAAGCAGATTCAAATGAACCAAACAGATAGCCTAGCTCCTAAGCATAAGTAATTTCTTTGATCCTAAAACACATTTGTCCAGATAAAAGGTGAAGGAAAACTAGTGCAAATATGCTTCATTTTTATTTTCTATCCTGTTCACAATATTCATCATAAATAAGAAGCAAACAAGGCATGGTACTCTGTTCTTCACAGTATATTTTGCACAAGTCTCCTGCAAGATGCCCAGAAGAGATGGCAAACTCAAAAGTTTCAGACTTGATGGTAAGCTCATTAGACTATGCCAACAAGGACACACTTATCACAGACCAATCAAGGATTATGTCTAGAACTTAACGCTAGGGCAATTTTAAGATTTCCAGGATCAAGAAGACCTTGGAATGCGATCAATCACACTATAATCCCTTGTGAAAGTTTCTATCAAACCACGCACTTCAAAACATGGCAAATCAAATAGTAAAGCATTTCATTTTCAAGATCCACTATGTCCATACCAGATCACACTGACAAAACTATAGTGTAATAGTCACCATTTTTTTTTTTTCAGCAGAGTGACCACAAGCAATCGTCTATCAACAACTACAGAATGGGATGAACCTGTGGATCATTGGGATCATGAGAAAAGGGAGATGCGGTGTGAAAGACACCCTCACACCCATCAACAGCAGAGTCAAAGGAACCTTCCTCCAGGAGATTTGCTTTAGTAAGGTGCAATCTCTCCTTTGCACCATCAAGTTTAAGCAAGTGCTCTGTCTTTCTTGGATCATCTGCAGGGGAATTCCAAGCCACCACAACACTGTTAACTCAAAATACCACTTAATGGCATTTAATGAAAAACAAAATGGAATACATATCACTTTATGGAATTGTTATAAGACTAACAATGTTATATGGTAGTGGATGTTAGGCTTTAAAGAGACAAGGGCACAAAATAGGGGTAGCAGAAATAAAGATGTTGAAATGGATGTATATACCAGAAAAAAGATAAGATTGAGAATGATCCCGTAAGAGGAAGATTAGGCAGGACACCTAATCAAGAGAAAATGATATAAATCATTTGAGGTGGTTCGGCCATGTTTAGAGAAGGCCGTTGGAGTCTGTTGGACTATCCCTACGTTGGAGTCTATTGGACTATCCCTTTAATATCCAAATCTACCTTCCTATTTAGTTAATGAATTTTGTGAGGTGCCTGAAGCCCAAAAATTCCCTTTGAAGCCATTCTTTCGCACACAAAACCCGGCCAGTTTGGGAACACTTATAGCGCAAAATCAACCATCCACATCCAACCAAACCAGCACTAAGACTAAACATTTAAATCTGGAAGTTGGTATCGACCAAATGTTCAGTTATAGAAAACCTAAACCAAATAATAGCAAAACAAATCCATGACACTCAATTTTTCGTCAATCCATAGAAATTATACGCGAGTGAAGCTATAAAGGAGTACTCACTAGGGTCACGAACAGTGGCCTTAACAGTATAACCACGAAGAAGGAGGAACTTGACGAGCCATGAAGCAATATAGCCAGAAGCACCGGTGACGCACACGAGCTTTCCTGTTCCAGTGTAACTGCTCATTCTCTTGTTTTCTCCTTCTGCTCCTTCTTGATATTGGCTTCAAGTAAGGCTTAATTGTTCGTTGCAACATTTGGCTTGGCTTTAAAGAAAGCAGAGAGCCTGAGTCACTATGAGTGTGAGAATGAACAATTGAAAACTTGCGAGTCTCGCACCAAGATTAGCGGGGGGGAAATATAGAAAATAGGCCATGATTTCCAATGTTTGTGATTTTCTGATACCAATGTATTGACTAATGGTGTTGACAAGAGGGAAACTTGAGGCTTACGCTTGCGCTAACGTAATTGGGAAAATATGTTTGGTATGAATTTGTATGAGCTGTTTGCAGACCCGCAAATCAAAAGAGGAAACGTTCGTTCTTCTGCATTGACAAATGTATGTGACCGTTTGGCACACGTCATTGAAATTTCCAGTACTTTCCGGATTAAATTGATGTTCGTTTCATTTTTACCAATACTTGTATCCATCCTATTCTCATCCTCGTAAGACTTCATATATTTATTATTAATTTAGTTGATAAGATATATTTTTTATATTTATTTATTTAAAAGTAACCCTACTGAAAATTTAGGTATATCTAACTTAATATATATGTATAATTGTGAAAAAAATCAGTTACCAATATTTATATATTAGAATATGAATAATTTTATTTTATGAAATATTAAAGTGAGTTTAAACTTTTCATATATTCTCATTTATTCTATCACTCATCGACATGACAAAATATTATTAAATTATATTGCTAATAACAACAACAACAACATAAATCAAATGAATGTCCCATGCATAGCACGGGTGATGTGCTAGTTTATTAAATTTTATATAACGCATGAAAAAAATTCCTGGTAAAAGTAAAAAATGCCACTAAAATAAGAATATTTCCATCTCTTATAGCACTGGTTTTATTTTCAAGCTGAGCTCTTATATCTCTAAATGGTCATCTCTTTCAAACCTCTAAGAAAATAAGGTGGAACCTCAAAAATGGTATTTTTTTCTGTATATTATCATTAAGATGGACCTTAACTAGTTCAAAACTTCTTACTTTAGAAGGGTTCTCTTTTTATTAATTTATATGATATGATAAAAGCTAGTTCATGATTTATTTTAATTATATAAATATAATACTTCATATTGATCACACATGTTAAAAGAAGTTTTTATTAATAGAGGTAATTTCTAATGTAAATAATTAAAAAAAAAGATATTTTTAAAAAAATCAATACAATAACGTTTTTACAAATAAAGATTATTTTAATTATTTAAAGAAATTTGAGTTCAAAATACAAGGAGATAGATAACACGAGAAATTCATGTTATATTAATTATTGAATTTGGAACGCATATTTTTGTTGTTCAAGATGTAGATATCACTATTTGAATGGTCAAAAAACTGTTGTTCATGGAACGTGACGTGGGATATGACCTCAAAAATGGTGTTATATATATATATATTCTCATTGAGGAGGACAAAGAGAAAACACCAAAGAGCTCCATTTCAGTCCCTGAAACCCTATATATATAGATAGATATCTACATATGTAATGGGAGAAGTTCATATAACCCACTACCACTATCTCCATGCTCTAGTGGTGGAAGGGACCCCTGTTATCACTATACATAATGCTTTCTGGTTTGGTTTTTAGGGTTTTCAAGTTTTTTTGCCGTCCACGCATGCCCACAATGTCACTTTCCAACCCTACTTTTCTTTCCCATAACTCTCTGTGCGTATGTGTGCAGGTTTTTATATAGTGTAAAAAGTCCCATTAAGTGATATGGATCTATATGTGTGTGTGTGTGTGTGTGAATGAGAGATAAAAGAGTTTGTATGTCATATCAGTTATCAGCAATCTAAGTAGTAACGAATTTATATAAATAGAAGGACAAGGATAGTGATAGCCTGCAACCTGCATATATATATATATATATATATATATATATAGTCTCCGGCATATTTGTTCATATCAAGTAAGAGACAGACTCAGTGAAAGAAAGATAATAAAATGTTCACCTACTTATGCTCTCCTTCCATTTCAATTCTATATTTTTGTTTTAGGGCCGTTTGGTTCATTCCCATTGCAGGTGTGCAATGGTAATTCTTATCGCATTACCATAGATGACATGTTTGGTTGAGCTTAATTTTTTTTGTTATAAAAATTTTTAAAAAAGGGTTAGGCCCATCCAAGATCTAAGGGTAGGACAAAATTTTTTTTCCTTTTATGCGATACTAATATCAGATATAGCAAATAGTTTATTATCTTCAAATGTAAATCTAAGTTAAACTTAATAAAGATAAAAAAGATTTACACTGGTAAAGAGGAATACATATTTTTTTGATAATATCTATTCCTAGGGAGCCCCTATATGATTATGAATACTCATTGCAGGTCTGCAATCCTTGATAAAAATGGCTATTTTATCCTCAATAACCTATATGAAAAGACAAAATTACAATATTTGCCCTCCAAAAACAAATCTGCCATCAGAAGACAACATGTCTATCTATCTTGTTCTGTTCCAATGCGTATCTTCTACTTTTGCCTCTACTTTGCTGAATCTCCTCACTCCTCCTGATTCTCGTTCTTTAAAATATAGTTATTTTAGAGTTTCAATACTTGATTTATTTGTGAAAAAATTTATGCATAACTCCTCTGAACTGCATAAATAACTTATTTAAACTTTACAATTTTACAATAAATCCCCCTAAATTTTTACATTCATGTAGACAACTCCCCTACTAGTGGTTTTATTTATTAATTATCTATATATATATTTTAAAGTTTAAGAGATTTTATATGCATATATAACTCAAAGTTTAAGGAGGTTATATATGCAAAATTATAATTTAATAGGGTATATAATTGATGGTTAGGATTTATCCACGTAGAGTTCAAATTTTATCTTCTTTTAACTACATATATGTATCATTATCCGGTTAAATGAAGTTATATTTAAGTCAACGCGCGTGGAGTAATATTTTACATTAATTAATGGTTTTTTAATAATGACAATAATTAAAATGGAGGAAGTAGCAACTTTGTAACATGTATATGAATTATTGAAACAGTGCATGTAATCGCAAACAGAGATGATTCTGATAGCCCTCACTGCATTTTCCTAATAAAAGTCACATACTCTTCAGTCTATATCATTGTCCTCACCCCTATCCTCATAACAAGGAACCAATGCCCCACATGTACATCGGTTCTTTTTCAGGTGAAACATCCGGTATTCTAGATTTACTTTATTTTAACTTGAAAGATTTATCGGGTCTAGGTTATTAATCCGGATCGAGCTGAGAATGATCACAAGGGCGTTAAAGCTCTACTATCAATTATTTAACACTGTTATATTCCTAGAGCTCGAGTTCGAATACTCTAATTAAATTAATATAACTCCTTATCAGTTGAACTAAATACTTAGTTTTAAGTATGACGTTTTTCTTTTAGTAAGCATTGTTAGTCTATTATTAAAAACAATTATATTTAAGATTTTAGTTAGCATTTAATGTAAGTACATTTTTTAGTAGAGATTCAAATTTTAATTCGTTATGTTGTGAGAGCATAACCTATTTCATTAAACAAACTCCTAAGTTACAAATTTCTTAATAAAATGATGTCATATGGCTACAAATATTCAAAAACTGTATTGGTCTTTCTGATAGAGTCCATTTTTTAACATTTTTTTTAATTTTTCTGTCTCTTATCTACTAAACTCAAGACTCTTTCAGTTCTCTAGAAGTCATTCTAGGTTTCAGTCTAATTTCGAATTCTAGCTCAATAGTGACTCAATTCCAGTCCAACTGACTCAATTATAAAATTGGTTTTTTGTCCAAACATAGCTGATGTTCAATTAACAATCGAACCAGTCAGACCACCTGGTTCGGCTCGGTTTTCAAAACAATGCAAGGCTAAGAGGGAGAGTATTGTCAGAGGGTAAGAATTAGAAATTCATGAAAAATTAAGAAGAAAAGTTGCTAAGAAATGTGTAATGGCTATTTTGGACACCCGCTGCTTAATTATCTGTTAAATATTAAGACGTTGGGTTAAAATTGTTTATTCCTTTATCATTTATTTCCTAATGTAATTTGAATATTTTAGAAGTCAGATATTAAATATTTTTAAATTCAAATCATGGGTAATTTGTTTTTCATAATCTGAAAATTACTTCGCTTACATTTTAAGAGATATAGAATAATTAATTAAACATTTTAAATCTTAATTTATTACATTATAATTAACTTTCAATAGAATAAATTTTATCAATTAGGACATGGTGATTAGCTGGTAAGAGGTTACGACTAGTTTAACTAGTGATTTCCCATATGAGTCACGTGTATGATAGCAACAAATTTAAGATAAACATAGTGATCCATGATTATATTAAAAGATTTTATAGATAATATTTTTCTAATATTTAAAATATGTTGAAAAATGTGGAAAAGAATTAAAGGAGTATAAAAATTTAAAAGCATATTTAATTAGAATCAATTCAACCAAATCTATAAATTAGAAAGCATTAAGGTGTAAATTTATCATAAAATATTCCTTCTTGTGCACAAACACCATAAGATAGTATAAGACCTTATAGTGGTGGACCAGACTAGTAGGAGCAAAAACCTATGTAACATGTGTGGAGACTATTTGCTAAACATTGACTTAATAGTCATTATTTTTATACACTATTTTAGAATATTTATATGTATTTTTATACTAATTTTTTAATTTATATTTATTAAACTATCAATATTAATTTACTTAATAGTTATAATATTTTGATACTATTTTAGAATCTTCACTATATCTTTACCCCCAAAAAAATTTATGAAGTCATGTGCTATACTTCCTGAATAGATTCCTTAACTTAATTATAAATCAATACTTTTATAACAAAAAGTTTGTTACAGAACATTAAAAATTTAAATATTTAAAATATGATGAAAAATCACAAAAGGGTAAAACAGAACCCGAAAATAGTGGTAAAAGAATGGAATATTTTAATCTCAATTATTTCCCTCAACAGGGGAAGTTTAGGTACAATAATGGCCGATCAATCAGAAATATGGCCCCTCCATCAACGAAGGCTTTTAGGCTTCTTCGTTTGGTTCAATCGAGGCTAAGATTCTTTTACAGATAATTATATCCATCATCTATGAGTTTAAATGGCGAATGAGTGAGACATATAATTATTTAGAGCGTATTTGATCCCTAAAGAGTACTATTTTATTGTAGTTCTAGTTGCAACGCTTGGAGAGCCATCATAACTCTTAAGTACCTAAGTTTATACTTAAAAGTAATAGACAGCTCGTCCTACTTGATATTAGTATCACTTAAGAGAAAAAAAGAATTCGTCCTACCTTTAAATAATGGGTGAGTTCAATTTTTTTTTAAAAAGTTTTATATAAAAAAAAGAAGAATATCATTATGAATAAAGCCAAATAGCATAATTAGCTTTAGCTTTATTCGTGATCTTCTTGTGTAAATTGTCTTACCCCAAAAAAATGGGAAAATCAAAAGTCTTCATTACAAATTTTATTAGTAAAAAGATCTAAATTAAAGTATTAACACTTTATGTATACAAAATATGTAAAATATTAGTACTTTTTACTTATAAAATTTTACCATGTCTTCCTCCCTATTAAAATTTTAGAAAAATTAATATTTTAATTTTTTAATTATTAATTTATTTATAACACAATCCATCAATTATAACTCAGTGCTGCACAATTTTTAAATTTTTAACTCATTTAAAACTTAATCTTTATTTATTTATTTTTTAAAAAAGGATCTTTATCATCTAAAAGTCAGTCCAACTCATAACTCAGCTATCTATCTGTAAAAAACGTTTGCTGATGGAGCAGCCAAGTCAGATAAAGTTACATGAAATTGGCAAGGAAAAAAAAAGGAACACATTGAAACGTTTTTCGGTAAGCTTTTTTTTTTCTCTTTCTAATTTCATATATTTAAGATTAAATTTAATTCTCTAATTAATTCCGGACAAGGTAGTATGTTGTATGGCCATTTGAATGAATGTGGAGCTGCACCACACCTGTAGGGAATCATTTATTAAAGTGCTGACTACTTACTTGGCTTGTGTAGGTCACAATAACTCCAATGAGTTCTGAGATTACGTCGGTACCGACCGTACCAAATGATCTCATTTCTAGCTTTTATTTTATCAAGCTTCGCTTGCCTTTATATCTGAAAAAAGAATTATTGATTAGAAGCATTTTCGAAGAAATTATTGATTACCCTTAAAATTTTGTAAATGATATGATATACAGAAATACCTCACTCTCCAAAAGTTTGTCTTTTATTAGCAAGGGAGGGAATGATTTTAGAAGGAAAGCTCTTCATAACCATGCCATATCATCCTTCTAACCGCTGAGATTTTTGCACAAGTCTAGGTAGTTATGAAAATTTAACTTCCTACTTAAATATGCATAAAACTTTATGAAATTTTAAGATTATATCCATGTTTTTAATCCTCACAACCATGTACTAAAAAATTAAAAATAACTGTTGATAGAAAGAATTAAAAAGAATGGAATCTGAATTTTAACAATTTTGAAGTTTTGTTACATATATGGAACTCTCATGCAAGTCTTAGAATATATATTATTTTACTATAGAAGTTAAATAATTAATTTATATAGATTAAAAAAATAGTTATCTGTAAAAAAAATAGGTGTTAATTTTTTATTTAATCATTTGCATTGTAAGTCACTCCATTGATGTAAACATCTTCCATATATACAATTAATGTGAACAAAAGTTAGTCTACTTGGTAAAAAGTTTACTTTTTAAATCACATTATTGATATGAGAATTTTATTAGTGTGTGATACGCTGTTTAAGTTTGAAAATAAGAACTAGCCTCAAGAGGATTCAGCTCACCTTAGCCCTTATGAGCATCGAGTCCTAACTTACATAAATTTTTTAGTATTAAGGAAAATATATTTCATCCATAAGAATAGTTTGGGAGAAAAATTATAAATTTAGAAGATAAAGTCTTCCTCAATTAGCTAGTTCATATAGTTATGATCGGAGGAACATATATTATTATAATTTTTTTATTAAGCATAAGTATTTTTTATTGGAGAAAATTATATTCAAAATATTATCGGATGCTAAATATAGACATATTTTTCAAAAAAATTAAAATATTGATTCATCATATTATAAATGACTAGCCTCTTTTATTATAGGATTAGAGTCTCTCCATTGAAGGGACCCTCCATTGTTCTTTATTTATTTAAAAATGCGTAATTTTGATGTTAGATATTATATGTTAAATAAATAAAATAAAAATAAATAACATCTAAATAAAATAAAAATAAATAATACCAAAGTCCGTCATCCTCCTCCAACCCTTCATTGGTGTCAGATTAATGTTCCTTTAACATCCAGCATCAAAACTACATAGTTTTAAATAAATATAGTGCAATAGAGAGGTTCAAATTAAACCTTCTTATATTCGATCTAATACCGTTGGCTGAAAGTTAGCAAGATGGAAAAAATATCTACCTCCCCAATATCTTGAACCAACTTGGTGGCCTCTCTGCTGGCCCAAAAAGAAAACTAGGCGATCTCTCTCCCAAGTACTAAAATTCTCCAGAAGTCTTATTCACACGGCACACCATTATTTCTCCCACATCTCCATAATTACACTCTCCACTTTGAGTCTCTCTCTCTTCTTCTTCTCCTTCATCTTCTTCTTCAGTTGCTTCTGTCATCATCCCTTCACATCAATGGCTTCTTCACCTCTGGTTTTTCCTCATACCCTCCTTCCTTCTCTCTCCGTATCAAACTCCAATAACTTCATCTTCATCAAAAACAACAACCACCCCACCAATATACCTCTTCTTCTTCTTCTCTCAAAACACAAATCATCTTCTTCCTCACCTTCTTCAGTTTCTCCCATCAAATGTTCTTCTTCTTCAATCTCAAGCTTAATCCCAGAACTTGAGGACCAAGAGAATAATGAACATGAAGAAGATGAAGAAGAAGAACCTCCCTTGCATGAAATCTGGAGAGAAATTCTAGGATGCAATAACTGGGAAGGATTGCTAGATCCCATGAACCCTCATCTTCGCAGAGAAATCATTCGCTATGGTGAAATCGCTCAAGCTTGTTATGATTCCTTCGACTTCGATCCTCACTCTAAGTACTGTGGAACCTGCAAATACCACCCTTCCGATTTCTTCGAGAAGCTCGACATGGCCGGCGCCGGCTACGCCATCACGCGCTACCTCTACGCCACCTCCAACATCAACCTACCGAACTTTTTCCAGAAGTCGGCGTCTCTCCGGAGCGTCTGGAGCCCCCACGCGAACTGGATGGGCTACATCGGAGTCGTCAACGACGCCGACGAGATCAAGCGGTTGGGCCGCCGCGACATAGTGATCGCATGGAGAGGCACCGTGACGTACCTTGAATGGATTTATGATCTGAAAGATATACTTCATCCGGCGAATTTCAGAGACGGCGATCCCACCGTGAAGATTGAATCTGGGTTTTATGACTTGTACACCAAGAAAGAGGATTCTTGTAATTACTGCTCGTTCTCGGCGCGTGAACAGATTCTCGCCGAAGTGAAGAGGCTTACTGAGTATTATGCAGATGAGGAGCTTAGTATTACGATCACAGGACATAGTCTGGGAGCTTCGTTGGCGATTCTGAGTGCTTATGATATAGCAGAGATGAATCTGAATGTTGTCAACGACGGTGGGGTTAACAGAAAGATTCCGATCACCGTTTACTCCTTCGCCGGCCCCAGGGTTGGGAATTTGATGTTTAAGGTCTTACCTCAAACTTCATTCTCTTTCTTTCTTTTCCGTTTTCTGAGATTCAGGTCCTTTGATATGATCTCTTATAAAAAACAAATCATATACAATCTCTTGCGATTCCTCAACTTGATTCAACTATTTGTAAGACACCTAATCGTTTCACTAGTCCAAGTAAGGTGGTCAAGCTATTGGCATTGTCATATAGATGTTTTTTTTATAGGAGAGGATTATCGAAATTTGAGAATAATTCAATTTTTATTTAGTATTTTATATATTTTTTTAAAAAAATAACACCCTTTAAATCATTAAAATATACTTGAAATATCTGTCTTCTTCTCTACTTTTTATCTTCATCCAAGATTCTCTTGTGCATGCTAGACTATACATATAGTGATTAATAAAAGTTCTCTTCTAATATTGTTTGTTTCAGAATTTAGCTTTATTTAACATAATTATCTTTTTTTTTGGGTGTTGATTAATAATACTAGGAACGGTGCGAGGAGCTTGGAGTTAAAGTATTAAGAGTGATCAATGTGCATGACAAGGTACCAACAGTGCCAGGGATAATAACAAATGAGAAGTTCCAATTTCAGAGATATCTTGAAGAAACCTTATCTTTTCCATGGAGCTATGCTCATATTGGAGTAGAGCTTGCTTTAGATCACACTCAAAGCCCATTCTTGAAGACCACCAATGATTTGATCTGTGCCCATAACTTAGAGGCGCATTTACACCTGGTCGACGGCTACCATGGCCAGGGACGGCCGTTTCGCTCGGTGAACAACAGAGACATTGCGCTTGTCAACAAGTGTTGCGACTTTCTCCGGAGTGAGTATGAAGTTCCTCCAAATTGGAGACAAGATGAGAATAAAGGGATGGTGAGGACTAGCGATGGTCGGTGGGTGGTGCCGGAGCGACCGAGAATGGAGGCCCACCCACCAGATACTGCCCACCATCTAGACCAAGTCCTGAAAAGGAATTATGGCTTTAAATTGAGAAACATGTGAAAAGTTTGGTTTGGTTTGAATTAAAAAAATAATATATGGAAACTTTTGGTGTGTGTAGATATTTTTCTCTTTCTCTTTTAATTTTTTTTTTCTTTTTACAATTTGAGGTAGTTGATACATGCTTGGGTTAACTAAGGCCACGTTTGGTAAGTAACACTAGATTTTAATGGACTATGATTGGGAATAGGATTGAGATTAAGAGTAGGAGTGGGAATAAGCCTTTAAAATTATGTTTGATATGAAGTAATATTTTAAGGGAATGATTTCATTAATTTTATTTTATAATTAGCCATAAATTATGAAAAGACTCTAATAACCTTTACCCTAAACCTCAAAATTTAGCCTAGAATTCATCCTCCTCAATCCCGTTCTTCTCATGGTCATCGGAAACATAAACTTCTTTAGGAATGTCTACGATTCTTGCTTCTGCTTTTTTAATGATTTGGTTATTGAAACCCCGACAGAGACCTTGATCTCTAGTATAGACAACTAAAGCCACCTTCTTAATAGGTTCAAACTTTTATGAGAGGACCATCGACGTCTTTAGTTTAGAGCTGCCCGTTGATTTTGTAAAGGACTTCGACAAGGGACTTAGAGAAAGGTATGCCATTAATGAAAGCTTCTTGAGCTCTTCTGACTTTTGCGACGGTGATGAGCTTCATGGCCTCTGTGATTTTCTGAGTGTTCTTCACATAATCAATTCAGTCTCTGAGCTCAAGGAGACCACACTGGATTTGCGTCTTAGAGGATCGTGAAGGAGATGGGTTATGAGAAGGAAAGTGGAAAAGGGGGTTAATTGATGTACGGAAGGAGAGGGAAGAAATATCGGATAATGAAGGTTTCAAAGATGAGGGAGAGATGGGAGAAGGATAGGTTGAGGATAATTTAGTCTTTAAAATTATTAATCTCATGACTAAAAATGTAATACTAGGGTAGGTGATATTGTCCAATCTCACCTATGTGATATTGCCTAATCCTAAAGTTTCCTAATGCTACATACCAAACAGTCCAATTTAATATATTCCTTGTCTCAGTGCCAGTCTCAAGTCCTCAATATTATATACCAAACTTGACTTAAGTGCAAAAGGCTGGATTATATATATGGAGACACATATATAAGTGCAAAAAGATAAGGGCTATCTTATGTGAGGACATGAATATAATTGTTTACAAGTCTTGTGATGTCTTATTTTTTTAACCTACAATATATTACAAGTATTGCAATTTTTTAAGCTACATCTAGTATTATAATTTAAATTATTAATATAACACAAATTAATTAAATAATATAAAATATATAGTTTAAAATAAATCGCAAATAACCATCAAGCTATGTATTGACTTGGGTGATAAATGGTAACTAATATCACTCTTGTAAGGAGAAGAATATAAATTTAAATATCAAAAAATATATTTATTGAAAAAGATGAAAAATCTTTATACATAAAATTTTATAAGGGATTAGTCTTAAGTTCAAAAGAGATACTCTTAATAAAATAAATAAATAAATAAATCCCAAATAATATACGGCTTTATCCTTTGAATTTTGAACCTTATGTACAAATATGAGTATATATTATTAATAATAAATAGTGTAACTTAATAAAATATCTTAGTGATGATTAAGATTATAAATTTTTATATTTAAAATAATTTAATTTAGAAAAATTTAATTATTGTAATTATAAACTATGCATTGTCATATTAACATTTGATTTTTTTTTTCTGAAGTGTCCCCATAATTTGGTCTTTGGATTCCATCAATTTATTATCTTTAATTTTTTTAGGCTAAAAATTAAGAGTTTAAAGTTTAGGATTTAGAGTTCACATAAGTGTTGATAATTCCATATATATGGGACAATAATCAATGAGGGATTCTATAAATGTTACATAATTCCTAATTATTTGGTGCTAATCCCACTTATTTCTTTTTGCTTTGCCTCACCTTTTTTTTCTGACTTGAATCCATCCACCAGTCATATTAATAAATGTTTACTCTAAATTTTTTTTACCCGGCGGTGATATTTTGTTTCTCTTTTTATCTTTGAATTCTTATCTAACGGAACGTAATATGGGACGTGAAGAATAAAAATTATAATTTTTTTTTATTTTTTTGTTTTTTGTGTTTTCCTTACCTATGCTTCATTTTTAAATATTCTCATTATCTATTTACATCTTTTAATTTTAACTAATAGATAATAAGAATATTTAATTCCATTCAACAACAGTGATATTGTCTTACTTAAGAAAAAAATAATGTATGCATAAATGAAATATTCGTCAATAACAAACCTAATCAATCTTAAAATAGGTTTTAAATGATTTTATATTATACGAAATCGTAAAGCATGAAAATACTTATTTGCAGTGAAACCAAATAAGCATATGAACGATGAAAGATAGATCTCTCCTAATTAAATTTGTTTCATATACACCAACGGGAGTTAGTCTGAGTGGTAAGTGGCTCGGTATCACTTAAGCGAAGTCTTGAGTTCGAGTCTTGGCGTATATAAAAAATTTACGTTGGGAGACTCACCTACTATAATCAGTACTCGACACGAGTCAGATTCGGATATAGTCAGAGCAAAGTTTCGATGAATTGGGTGGACAACTAAAAAAAATTATTTCATATACAAATACCAAGAATTCAATCTCTAACCACTTGTTTAAGGAATAAGTAGAGCACCTTTCTCGCATTTGGGAGTTAGACCTTTCTTTTGATTTTCTTCAGTTTGTGTAGTGCAAGGTTATTTTTTAATAAACATAATTAAAAAGTAATTTTGACGGCAACTTTCCCAGAAGTTGCCGCTGAAAATGATAGGTTTTTGACTTTTTGATCTTTGACGACAACTTTTTGACTTGTCATAGCTACACAACTAATTTATAAAAATTAAAAAATTAATTTAATTAATTATTTATAATAAAATATATATTAATTTTTTAAAATATTTTTTTGTGCATATTTGATTATGAGCTAAACTATTGTTTAAGTAAAAAATTACACAAATAGTCATCAAATATCTAAAAATATTTCTAGACTAAATTATAGTTTAAAATGATAATTTCGAATAAATTTATGAGAATAATTTATGGTGGTAAAATTGATTTTAGGCCGTGTAATGATCACTTTGTCTATGTCTTTTTTCTCTATAATTTTACTCTATGCCTTTTCTAGTAATTTACCTATAAAAAATTTATTATAGCAATAACTATCCAAATATCTATTTCTTCATCATAATAACTTTTTTTCCAAAATTACTTTTTTCCATAAATTATTCTCTAGAAACTAAATCAAATGGACCCTACATTAAAAACTACTCACTTAAAGAAAGATCCTCATAATATATCAATCAATAGGGAGAGTTTATAAAATAGTTATAACTTTATAAAATAAAATATATTGAAGTTTTATATTTTAAATCAAAATAAATACACCTATTAAATAAATTAATTTTTCATTAAAAATGAGTGCCAATTTTTTAAATACTCCATTTTTTAATTATTTATATAAGAGTATTATCAATACAAGTTATGATCTAACTATTTGAGTATTTTGAAAAAAATAATAAATATAAAAATAGAGGAGATTGAAATATCAAGATGAGTTATTCTTTTGCGAGACAATGATATCTTTTTTGGGTGAACCAATTTTTTTAATTATACTTTTTATGATGAACGTCATAAGGCAGTTTAATAAGTTACTTTTTGACTTGGAGACCCTTTTTTCACTATGCATGAACGCTGTTTCTTTCTTTTTAGTTGAGTTTTTTCCCCACTAGGAAAAAGATCCAGAGAGGAGTTGAAAATTCCAGAGTGAAGACGTGTTTCACATGTGTGGGAATCTCAAAATCACATGAAAAGATGAAAAGAGAGAGTGCTTCCTATGCTAAATATAAGAATAAAATATAAAATTTTAATTTATTTTATTTCTTAAAATTATAATATTTTTAAATATTTTTATTTAATTATACATATTAAAAAAATTAATATTAAGAATAATTCAAATGCTCATTATAAAATATAGATATTTTAAGAAAATTAATACAAAATTATTATAAATAATTAATTTAATTAATTTTTTAATTTATTTAAATTAATTAAATATCTTATATTAAGGATCGGAAAGTAATATATATACAGGCCACTATCAAAATGTAGAAAGAAATTGTCCATGTAAAAAACTCCATCTGATCCATCACCTGCCACTATAGGTATAAAATCTTGGGTTAATTAAATATTTGATTTTTAAAATTTGTCATTATTTTAATTTTGGTTTCTATGATTTTAAATCATATGTTTTGGACTTTAAAATTTTTTTCTTCTAAAATATTAGTTCTTATCTTTTAGTAAAAATTTGAATTATTTTACTTTTTGAGATACTAAAATTTATAATTTAAAATGATAGGGACTAAAATTAAAATAAAATAAATTATAAAGATGAAACATTAGATTAGTTATAAAATCTAATTGCCTTCATGTGAAAAACATTCCCTCCTATGTCGGCCAATGGAGGGATAATTATTCTCTTAAAATCCAACTTCTAGATTTTGAAATGTTAGTAGATGGAAGACTTTTTTTTAAAGAAATAATATATAACTTTATGGACATGTTTGGTTACAGTCTAAACTATAGTTTTAAAAGTTTTTTTGGACAAAATCTTAATTTGAAAAAATTTTAAAATAAACAGCCATATTTGTTCATAAGTGTTTTTGGATAAAACCATGGTTTAAAACCATAGTTTTGAATAAGCTATTAAAACTAGCTTTTTAAACAGTAAAAGAGTTTATAAATTATCTAATTACTATCTTACCTCTACTTTTTCTTACACTCTCTCTCCTCTCTCATATTTTTTCTTACACCCTCTCTCCTCTCTCCTCTCTATCATCTCTCCTCTCTCTTCTCTTTTCTCTACCTCTCTCCTCTCTCTTACTTTTAATCAAATCATACCCTTTTTAGTAATTTACTAATATAAAAAGTCATTCTAAAAATAACTATCCAAACACTTATTTATTCAAAACCACTTTTTTTTCTATAAATTCTTCTCTAAAAACCCTTTTTTATAAGCTGTCTATAAACCATTTTTTAAAATCCTATACTCTATATCAGTGACGATTACTCACTTAAAATTCATCTTATAAGTTTATCAGTGACGTTTTGTTTTCAACTAATCCTACTTTTTTTTTATTATACAAAAATAATTAAAAATTAGCTTCTGGGCTCACATACGTCTTCTTTTCCCACATATACAGTTGACTTTACCCACCTCATCATCGAGTTTCTAGATGCATATAATTTCATTTATGATGAATATCATTTTCAAACACACCCCTCATGAAATGTTTATTTAATTAAAAGTACCTCATTTTTTAAAAGTAAAATAATGTGCTATCTAGTATAATTAGAATCATGCGAAAGAAATTTAATTAAAAGGATTCATTTATTAGTTTTAATATTTCTTTAATTTCAAACATTCAAAATATAAAAAGAAAATAATTTTTCAATTTACACTTTTATTTCTATATTCTCAAAAAAGGAGTTTTGTTTATTTAATGTGATGTTAATTAAATTATTTAGTTTCTATTGTAGTCTATTGTTTTGCATGTAATGAAAGTTTGGTCCTTTGAATAATGATCAGATGGAATAGCTGGAACCATTTTGGCTGCAATATGAATAACTTTAAATATAAATATGATTAGATTGTTAATAAGTAATACGTTGGTGTTGATTAAAAAAAGTAATACGTTGGCCACTTTTATGGAGTTGTTTTCGAGGCATTGATATTTGATTCTATTAGTATTACGTTTCTCTAATCATATTTATAAATTATTTATACTTCAAGGGACGACAGACGACAGACGACAGATGATAGAAGCCTTCATTGAAAACCCGCTATATTTCATCGACTGTGAAGCTTTTCACTATAAAAGAGAAGAGAAAAAAGATATAGGAAAAAGTATATTAAAAAACTCTGGGTAAAATATTCTGTTGATGTATATAAGCCGTTTTTTCTCTTTAGAAGTTAATTTTAGGAGCTTATATAAAATTAAAGTTTAACCTAAAAATACTTATAGATAAATATGACTGTTTATTTAAAAAAAATTAAATTAAAATTTGAGCTATAAACCCTTATAAAATCATAATTTTTAAAGAATTTAAATGCGCACATAGCTTTGACATCAAATCTTAGCAATCTAGATATAATATGAATAGTCTAGATTTATGTTTTTCTATTTTTAGTTTTTTTAAGAATATTTTAATTTGTACAGAATTTAAAATAAAAATATCTCTTAACGGTTAGGTTTTTTAAAAAAATAATTTTATTATTTAAAAATTATCATTTAAAAATTTTAAATATAGAATATTAAAACAGTATTTGAACATAGTAGATCTCATTACAACGATAAGTATTGCTGTAATAATCACTGAAAGTCGGTGTTTTTGGTATGACTAGCACTATATACTTCTACTTTAATTTTCTGATATAATGTAATTTGGTTATTTCATTTAAAAAAAATTACACCTATTAAAAAATTAAATAAATGATTTTTTCATTAAAAATGTGTGCCACTTTTTTAAATACTCTATTTTTTTAATTATTTATATAAGAGTATTATCAATATAAGTTATGATCCAACTAGAACTAAAAGAGTAATTTAAAAAAAATAATAAATATATCAAGGTGAGTAATTCTTTTGCCAGACAAAGATATATTTTTTGAGTGAACTAAATTTTTCAATTATACTTTTTATGATGAACATCGTAAGTTAATTTAGTGTATGTTTAGATAAATTTTTAAAAAATAATTTATAAAAAAAATATTTTTAGACAATTTAAAAAAAAGGCTTCTGGATAAGAGCCTATAGAAAAAAGATGATTTTAAATAAATAAGTATTTAGATAGGACTTTTATAATTGATAAATTATTAAAAAGTGTATGAGATATAAAAAATTATTATCTCCCTTTTCTTCTCTCTCTCATCCCTCGCTCTCATCTCTCTTTAAGTGGAAGACGCATGAGAAAGAAGACTAGCTTCACTGGAGTCCATGTTTTTGACAAAGATAGTGATGACAATGAAGGAGGGAGGATCCGGTGGTAATTAAGAAGGGAGGAGAAGTGGCTGAAAAGAAAAGGAAGAAGGGTTGGTGGGGGAGGGGGAGGGGGAGGGGGAGGGGGAGGAGGACAGTGGTAGTAAAGGAGGAGGAGAAAGAAGACGAGGAAGATGACGGTGGTGGTGGAGGAGGAAGAGAGATAAAAGAGGAGTGGATAGAGAAAAAAAGTATAAAAAAAAATATGAGTGAAATAGTAAATAAGTAGTTTATAACTTATTTTTACTCTTCTAAAAGTTAATCTCAATAGCTTATTTAAAATTTTAATTTTAAACCATAATTTAGTCCAAAATTTTGTTTAGACATATATTATTATTTATTTTAAAATTTTTTTAAATTAAAATTTTATCCAATAGAGTTTCTAAAAATATAGTTTTTATTATTCTCAAATAGGCCCTTAATAAGTTACTTTTTGACTTGGAGACCATTTTTTCATTTATGTATGAACGCTGTTTCTTTCTTTTTTGTTGAACGTTTTCCCCTTAGGAAAAGATCCAGAGAGGAGTTGAAAATTCCAAAGTGAAAACGTGTTTCACATATGGGGGAATCTCAAAATCACAAATTATAAATATAAAAGTTAAATATAAAATTTATTTTAATATTAAATATAAAATCTTAATATATTTTATTTTTTAAAATTATAATTTTTTTTCAAAATATTTTTATATGATTGTACATGTTAAATGAGTTATTATCAAATGTAGTTCAAATGCACAGGATAGAAAATGATATTTTAGAAAAATTAACACACAATAATTATAAATAAATAATTTAACTCATTTTTTTTAATATATTTAAATTAGTTAAGTATATCTTATATTAAAGATCGAAAATAGTATATGCCGGCTATCAAAATATAGGACAAAATTGTCCATGTAAAAAACTCCATCCGATCAATCACCGGCCACTATAGGTATAAAATCTGAGCTTAATTTAATATTTAGTCTTTATAATTTTTTTTATTTTAGTTTTAGTCCCTATAATTTTAAATTATACGTTTTGATCTTTAAAATTTTTTTTCGTTTAAAATATTAGTCTCTATATTTTAATAAAAATCTAAATTATTTTACTTATTGAGGGACTAAAATCTATAAATTAAAATAATAGGGATACAAATTAATATGAAATAAAAGGTAAGGATAAAATATTATATTAATTATAAAATCTAATTGTCTTCATGTAAAAGAAAAAAAAAAATTCCCTCCCATGTCGGCCAATAGAGGGATAATTATTCTCTTAAAATTCGGCTTCTAGAAGATGAAATATTTTTTTTAAAGAAATAATAACTTTAATTTATTATATGAAATCGCAACAATAAGTGACAAATACTTTCTTAAAATTTAGCATATAAGGTTTTAAGTGTCGGTGGATCAATCTTCAATAGTTACCACATTTTAAAAACTAAAAACAACAACATCATTAATTATAACTACTCTATTAAAATTCAGCTTTTAAATAATATAATAAATATAGATTGATCATACGTTATTCAAGGAGTCAACCATGCAAACCTCTAATATAAATTAAAAAAAATTAATTATTTTATCTTTATATTTTTAATTTAATTAAAATTTAACTCACTTCAACTCTATCTAAACAGTTTTTATTTAGTTAAAACTTAATCATTAAAATTTTAATTCGGTAAAACTTAATCCTTATAATTTTAATTATTCTAATTATTTATCTTTATATTTTAGAAAATAAAAATATAAAAAATTAAAGTTATTTCTTAAAAATTAAAGTTATTTCTTAAAAATTAAGAATTAATATTTTAAATAGTTAAAAATTATATCTATTAAACTATATTAAATTAAAATTTAAAAGTTAAATTTTAATCAAATCAAAACTGTAAAAGTTAAGTTATAACAAGCAAAAAGTTAGAGATGGAGTTATAAGTGAGGAAAAAATATTAATACCAAATAATTACCTTTTTCCTAAATTAAATTTTGATAGAGAAAAGCCTGTTTATTCTATTAAAAAAGGATTACGGTGTAATTAATGTTTTGAAGTATTTTTTAGATGTATTTAATATTTTAGAATATTTTGTTATATAATTTCACCTATCAACTATTTAACATAGTGTAATATCATCTATCTTTAATAGAATTTTAAATTTGACTGTTAAAATAATTATTCAATAAAAGTTTGATAAAAAATCTGAGTTGGCAATATGACAGGGCACATGATGTGGCGTTTTTGTTATTGGAATATTTATATTTTGTTAAAAGCAGGTTTTCTTATTATCTATGAATTTATTCCTTTTATCAATGAAAAAATCAGCTTCACCTGGACTTTTTTATAAAATTTAAATTAAAAAAAAAAGAATGAAATGGAAATGACGGACATTCCAAAGACAAACAGAAGAGGCGCCGGAACCTGTGTTCTTCCCTGGCTCCGTAGCCATAGGCCATAGCTTCCTCGATCAAGAATTCTAAATGATTCAGGGAGCCACCACCGTCAAAAACACATTCTCTCAATATATAGTGAAGAACCCCCTCTCCCATGGGAAGTTTCACTTCACACAGTTGTGAAAAAGATGAAGCTTGGGATTTAGAGAAAGTTCAGGTGGAATCTTACTGGAGAAATCACCGACGTTATTGTTATTTTTAATTTTTTTATTTATAAATTTGATTAAAAAATAAAATAAATAACACGCAGACTAGCCAATTTAATATATTTAGTCAAACTAACAGTTAAATTAAATTTAGATAATAGTTGAGATAATATTGAACTAAAAAAACTCCTAAATACCTAGCGTTCTGAAGTAAAAATTTTTAAGGTAAATTTATATTTTAACTAAAAATAAAAGATGATACGGATGCCACGTTAACATATTGATCAACTAAGGGTTAAAATTTAACTTTGAGTAACAGTTATAGCGATATTATTATATTTTGTGAACTTCTAAAATGACATTGCTCTAAACAAATTTCTGGGCAACTAGCGCTCGTAAGTAAAAACTTTCATAGTAAAATTGCTTTTTGACTTTTTTTCCCCTAAGTATAAATATTATTCTATTAAAAATAATTTTATTCAAGACACATGTACTAAATATAGTTATCTATTCTAATAAGAATTCAAATATTAAGTTATCATATGAGATATTAGTTTTTTTTATTAAATTAAAAAAAAAGCCAAAAAAAAGAGTAACAACGTGGAGAATAAAACATGGGCCTTACAAAATCCCAAGTGTTCTATGATAACCCACATATATAATAGCGTAACAAAACCCAAATATAAACAATGACACGCAGACCAAAAAATTAGCGCATAGCTGAATTCTTTAAATATATGTCTTAAGTTTAAATTAAACTGTGTGTTTAACAAAATTTATTAGGAGAAGTAAAGTTTATTTTAATAATCTTTATACTTTAAAAGAATTAATTTTTAATTATTAATTTAGAGATACCACTAAACTTTTAAAAAAAATGATGACAGGCAAACACACAGCACACACCGACATCAAAGACTATATATATTTGTTTGAGACCCATGAGCATTGGAGGCAAATGCCATGCAATATGCAATGAAAAAGTTTTTTTTTTTTTTTGCTATAAATGCAATGAAAAATTTAAGTGGTTTTTTAGACAATTTTTTTTTGAAAGTGAAAGACACAACAACCCGCTAATGTCGGCCCGGGCTTGTAAAAAGATTCCCTAACTCTAAACCTGCCTTGATTGAAGACTAGGGGCTCAGTGGACAGGGGAAAAAAAATAATTTTGTTAATTAAAACCATGTTATGTAAGAAACGGGGGTTAGTCCGAGTGGTAAACGGCTCGGTATTGTTTAAGCAAGGTCTCGAGTTCGAGTCTTGGCGTACGCAGAAAATTCCCTTTGGGAGACTCACCCATCATAGCCAGGTGCGCGACGCGGGTCGGATTCGGATGTAGTCGGGGTAAAGCTCTGGTGAACCGGGTGGGCAAAAAAAAAAACCATGTTATGTAACCATTAACCAATAACTTTTAGATTTAGTAGAATTCATTAGTCCTTGAGGAATTCAAATTTTCCTTAAAAAATATATACATATTTAGTATCTCGAATATAATTATTACTAATAAAAAATATATATTTAATAAAAAAACATGTTATGTATATTTTGTTTTAAAAAAATACCTTTAATTTAGGTCTAAAAGTATCTAAACACTCATATAAGGGCCATAATTGATCATGGGATAAAATCATAGTTTCTCAAAAGTTAATCCCACCGTTTTTTTTTTCAGATTCTCAATATGAAATAGCGATTTTTCCCCTCTTAGTGCCTATTTAGGAAATTCCTAAACTAAAATTTTAAAAAGATTTTTAATCAAAACCTTAGTTTGAAGAAATTTTAAAACAAATAGCTATATTTATTTAAAGGAGCTTTTAGACTAAACTATAGTTTAAAACTAAAGTTTTAGATAAATTATTGAGATTAGCTTCTGGAACAATAAAAGAGCTTATGGACTATCTAATTACTATTTTCCCTTACTTTTTCTTACACTATCTCTCCTCTCTCCTCTCTCTTCTCTCTTCTTCATCCTCTCTCCTCTCCACCCTCACTCCTCTCTCTTCTCATATCCACTCTCTCTTCTCTCTCCTATTTTTAATAAAATCATACATTTTCTAATAATTTTTCAATTACAAAAATTCTTTTGGTAATAACTATGTAAATACTCATTTATTTAGAACCATTTTTTTCCCATAAGCTTTTCTCCAAAAGCTTTTTTCTAAAAGCTGTCTAAAAATCTTTTTTTTCCATAATCTATTTTCCAAACTCTTATCCAAATAGGCCCTTAATTTTTGTCTCTTTTTTTTTTATCTCATACCTTTTATGGTAATTTATTTATAAAAAAATATTCTAATAATAATTATTTGAACACTTTTTTTTTAAAGTCATTTTTTACACAAAATTTATTTTATAAAATATATTCTCTAAAATCACTTTAAAAATAATTTTCTTTCGAATCTATTTTCTAAAAATTAAACCAAACACACCCATTATATAATCCTAGATTAGATTGGGTCTAAACTAGATTAGTGTTTAGCCCGGTTATAATCCTGGTTTTGGATGGATAATTTTGATTTTAATAATGGATAATTAAAAAGAAACGGAGGGAGTATTTGATAGTTTGTGAGATAATTATGGTTTTGGATGGATAATTGATTTTGAAATGTATGAATGATGTTTGGATATTTTTTTTAAAAAAAATCATGATTTTGACTATTTAGTTTTTCTTTTCAATTGTAGTCAAAATTAATCTTATAGATTACTTTTATAAATCAATTTTATTCTATAAATCAATTTTCTCACCACCAATCCCAACACGGCCGGATTTGTATTAATTTATTTTAAATAAAGTTATGCTATGTAAGATAAATATGATAGTAGAGTTTTATCTCATAAGTTACAAGGGATTATTTTAAAAGTCTTCAAACATCCATAATTTGTCTCATATGACTTTTTAATAATAAATTTTTTCCACCGGATTTCTTAATAATTTCCTTAAATATAAATTATATTATATTATACTATTATTGTATATAATAATATGAAAAAAAAAACAAAATTCACATTTTTTTTGAAAGCTTGGAAAAAAAACCCGAGCGGAGAATATGGAGCGGTTGAGGGGGTAGACAATCTCCAGATCGTGAACGTCCTCTGCTTCACACTCAATCCCTCTCATGCCGTGCCCATTGTCGATGCCCCTGTCGCTGTCCGTCGTACTCCGTCGTCCGTCGTCCGTCGTCGTCCGACTTGTTGCTGTTTCCGTAGCATCTCGTTGCCGTTGTCCTCTGGTTGCACCGGCGTGAAAAAGTTGAAGGTTGTGGTGTGGGGGAAGATGAACAATCCGAAAGTGTTTAAGTGAAGGGGAAGATGAACAATCCGAAAGTGTTTAAGTGAAGGTAAGATGTTGATGATATTACATTTTCATGTTTGAATTTTCTGAATTCTGTTTAAATTCTGGAGGTTTACAGAAGGATTTGGGTAGAGGGAAAAGAAGAGCCAAGTGGTATGTATACCGAAAAATCTTTGGTAGACCACCTGGCACCTCCTTCTTGTTTAAATTTGTGTTTTTTACATTATGCCATTTACCTCTGTTTTCTTTCTTCTTCTTTTTCTTTTTGCGTTCAATCGTGAGCAGTGCATTGAATTGGAAGCCCTTCTTCTCTCGTTGTTTTAATTTATCAAAGTTACAGTAAGGGGAAGCAAATCACAACTATGTACTATTAGATTATTGTTTTCGATTTTGATAGTCAATATTATTGAATCATTTGCTTCAAGGCACTTATTTCTCAGGGTTCTCTTTCAATCTTCACAGAGAAAGGATATGGTAGAATTTCATTAGACTGAAGAGAATTATACATTGTGATGATATTATTGGAGCGAAAAAAGTTAGTTTCTTTTTAATTCTGGCAATTTACAGTGCTTCGATGGATTGGCAAAAAGCACTAAATTCAATTTGCTTCTACTTCTTTTTCCCCTCTTTCCATTCTACTTCAGCAATGCGTTGAATTATAAGCCCGTTGTTTCATAATTAAATGTTTCAGGAATTGGAAGCAAATAATCAGTTCTTGAACTAGACAAATCCTCTGGTTCTTGAAGTTCTTGTCTGAATCGATGGGCAACGTTATTGAATCCTTTGCTTCAGGCATAGGAAATGTCGTTGGCAAAATCTTTAGCTCCCCAATTGATTTCCTTTCTGGAAAGTCTTGCAGGTAAAAGCAATATTCATTCTATCCCATTATAGAACCACAAACAACTAACTGTCATAGATACTGCAATTTGAATAAATAGAGAAGCCTAAGTCAGTTATGAACAAATATGAGTACAAAACATTCTTTTTTTTTTTGTAAAACTCACTTTGAAAATGATAGTGATACAATTTATGTAGAATATGTACAATAGTACTACATAATTTATATAGCCGACCCTATCAAAAGGAGTAAAGTTTCTTGTTGTCGTGGTCGTTGTTACTTTGAACATGACTTTTTATAATTGGTTTCCATATTTCAATTAAATGTGATACACCAAGTACACTTAAACATCTCTATTTAATAAGAGTTATCTTTTCTATCCTTAATATATGATCTAATTGGGAAGTTACTCTTAGTCCTAAATATAAAACATATATATTTTTTATATATATTAATTATTTTTTAAATTATCCTTATTGATATTAACTCAATAATAATCAAGTAAGAGAAGGAGATAGAATTTAGTAAAATGATTATAATGTTTTAAAGAAGGTTTTTATATGGCCTAATTTAACTAATTTAATTAAATAGATTATATATTATTAAATATTAGGAGTATTATTTATTCACTTGTTAAGTTCCTCGTTCATATGATGCTGTTGCGGTATGTTTTCCAGTTCAACTTGCGGACCCACATGGGATCTCATGTGTTACATCGAACATTTTTGCGTTGGCAATTTGCTGAAGCTGGCCTTGGTATTCGTTCTTATTTACATTGGTGAGTTTTCTTCTGAACTGTCTACTGATTTCAACAGGGACACAACTATATATATATATATATATATATATATATATATATATATATATATATATTCATATATCTATTTTCCCAATGTCCCACCAGATTGTTTGAAAAGGCAGAAAATGAGCATTACTCTTTAGCCTTTTTTGTTCCCATTTTGCAGCTGTGTTGTTCATTTACCTATTATATAAACTGGCCAAATGTGCATGCGTTGGGGTGACCATATGCAGATCAATGTGGGCATGTTTGTCTTGTTGGTTCCACCTATGGGAGAAAACTTGCACTTTCTTGTGTCTCAAGTTATGTAACCTCAAAAGAAGAAGAACAAGATCAAGGGAAAGGTTTGACAATACATGTGAACTTGATTACAACAGTGATGAAAGCCTTCCGTATTATGCTCGAGGATCACGAGAACCTGCGAATCGATCATTTTCTCGTAGGACGAGGAGGAGAAATTACAAAAGCTCTCAATTGAGAAACTCCTTGAGACCAAGAAATCATCGTGCCCAACTTAGAATCAACGCGGATGTTAGCCGTAAATATGAGAAGAGGAACCACATTGGTAAGAATAGCAGAAATACTATCATTAGGCATAGAAATAATCAGAACAGCACAGTTCATGACCTTAAGGTGGTTAGGACATTTAAGTTTGTGAATAAAGGCCTGAAATCTAAGAGGAGAAGAACTCAAAGAAGCAACAAGTACTAGGATTTAAAAAGATCCTGATGGAATTTGTAGTCTGTGTCCTACATAAACAATCTTGGGGTGTGTAGGTGTATGTATAAGTGATTATGTCTTGGGTTCATCATATATACTTAATTAACAATATCTCAATCAAAATCTTTGTACTATTAATGTTACTTTTGTTTATGTAAGTTCCAAAATGGCTTGATGCACATCATATGCTACTATCTATGTGTTTCAACTGTCTAACTTCATGTGTGTAAAGAGAGGCAACATTCAGTTAATCAATCGGATCAATATATACACTCGTTTTGTTCTATAAGTAGAAGCTAAATATTTCTCCAGAGTTAATATAAGATCTAATCTAAAGATAATATAGATTAAAAAAAATTAGTTAAGTTAATTTATTTATAAAAAATATTTGTTCATTTTTCTAATTATTTGCATGAGAAATCCCCTCTTAATACGCACAATCAATAAGCAGAGTATAGCATAAGCCGATGACTTTGTAATCTAATAACTTGAAAGCTCCTTTACAAGTGGGAGGTCACAAATTCGATTTTGTTTGTAACTTTAGTCTTCAAGTTTCAGGTCTTACCTATATGACTCTTAATTTAAATTGAAAAAAGGGTAGAGTTTAGGGGAAAAAAATATAATTTTAAATGATAAAGTGGGTTGAGGTCTTATATTTAGGCATCGTTTGGTATGAGTAATTTTGGGGGGGGGGGGAAGGGAGAGGAGGGGAGGGATTTTGCTCCCCTCCCCTTGTTTGGATATCTTAAAATTTTAGGAGGGGAGCAAAATTTTAAAAAATTTTCCTCCCGTCTTTAAGGCATTGTTTGGTATGAGTGATTTGGATTGAAGGGGAGGTGAGGGGAGGGGAAGAATTTTGCTCCCTCTACTTGTTTTGGATATCTAAAACAATTAGAGGGAGTAATATTTACAACAAGCGGTAATATATATAAGTTATAAATAATGTAGAGCCTGTTTGGATAGGATTTTAAAAAAGGGTTTATGAAAAAAAAGGGCTTATGGATAGCTTATGGAAAAAGGGTTTTAGAGAAGAGTTTATGGAAAAAAAGTGGTTATGAATAAATAAGTGTTGGATAGTTATTTTTAGAATGACTTTTTATATTGGTAAATTACTAAAAATGGTATGATTTGATTAAAAGTAAGAGAGATGAGAGAGGTAGAGAAAAGAGAGGAGAGAGGAGAGAGGGTATAAGAAAAAGTATGAGAGAGGAGATAAGGTGTAAGAAAAAGTAGGGGTAAGATAGTAATTGGATAGTCCATAAGCTCTTTTACTGTTCAAAAAGCTAGTTTTAATAACTTATTCAAAACTATAGTTTTACCCAAAAGCACTTATAGACAAATATAGCTGTTTGTTTTAAAATTTTCTTAAACCAAGGTTTAGGCTAAAAATCCTTTTAAAACTATAGTTTGTGCCCTTCCCAAACAGGCTGGTAGTTTATCTTAAATTCTATGCAATATATATGAGATCCACGTTTAGTTGCATAAAATGCACAAGAAAATAAATAAACAATGGATTCTCATGGCCAATAAATAAATAAAAATTCATGCTAATCTTCGATCTAATTCTGATATTTTCCTCGCACTCCTTTTGTTTTCCTCCTTATTTTTATCTGTAGGTCTCCATCTCACACTTTTCCTCCCTCCTCATTTTAACTAACGCCTGGTAATAATAGGACAAGGACTTTACGTTGGAGAACCAGAAGAAACCACAGAAGTTGCTAATTTTGTTCATCCTCTTGCCATATATCTATTATTTATAGAATTTGTACTTGAATACGACTTTCCAAGAATCTGGAGAATAAACCCAATATATATATATATATATATATATATATATATATATTTATATATTTGTATATGTATATGTATGTGTGCGTGTTACATCCAGACAATTTACAACACATGGTTGTCTGTCTGTGTTGCTGGCTTCCACGACAAATACATTTTCTGATCCAGCCCCCATTATTTTGTTATATTACCATTTGGCCCCTCCTCACTTTTTTCTTCCCTAAGTTACCCATTGCCAAATATATATGATGTAGAGGTCATTCATGTATGATGTATGTGGTAGGTGGTTGGAGAGAAAAGAAAGAAATTCAATAGAAAAGTCTCTCATAAATTTACTAATTATATTTTATGTTAATAAGTCTCTTTGTATGTGTTATCTGGAAAAGGAAAGACTTAATAATTATTTGTTCCTTGAAACTAGAAATCAAAATTTTAATAAATATAAATCTATTAAAAATATCTTTTTAGGAATCGGTTAAACCCAGTCATTTCTCAAGAATAAAAGGAATAATTTATAAACTTTTAGATGATTTTTACTTTTTTACATTATTTTTTTTCTGAAATTTGTTAAAAATATTTTTAAAATATACAAAGTTATATGGAATCCAATTAAATATGAGAACACAAATTTAAATAAGAGCATTATGACTTATAACTAGTATAATTGATTTTTTTTGGACTGAAATAGTATAATTAAATTTAATTTTATTTGCTATTTTTTTGAAAAATTAAATAATTTTCAGAATATTAACTCATTTTAATTAATTTTCTTGATTTCTATGAATTAATTAAACGTTTTACAGTGAGGATTATTAAACTAGAGATGTATGTGAAGTAATGTAAGTCCTATTATTCAAAATAGTAATGTTTTAAAATGTACAATGTAAATACTGATTTATTTTGATTATAATTTATAAATATAATATCTTAATCTACTTTATTTATTAAATTTATATATATTTTTTAAATTCTTCCTATTAATTATATATATTAAAGTGATTTTTTGTTAAGGGAGTATTCTTTCATATAAATAATTAAAAATAGTATTTTAGATAAATTAATATATATTTTTTTTATAAATAACTAGTTTAATAATTTTTTAAATCTTTATAAATATGTTTTCTAGCTTATACATTTTGAGCGGAAGGAATATGAAAAGAAAAAAAAAATTTGTATAAAAGTAGGTGGTTGGCGTAAAAACAAATCAAAATAAAAGTAGGGGAAAAGAAAAATTAGCGAACTTAGGTGGGTTAGTGGTGAATAAAAGATTCTCATTGAGATCGAAGATTCAGCTAACTGGGACATATAGTTCCAAAGTTCAACGGAGCCCACAACCCTACCATTCCTCTGTTTTCCCCCACCAGCCTTTTTGACCTGCCTGGCCTTCACGCGTTTTACAAGTCGTGTATCTCACTGTCCATTTCCTCTTTCTTTTCTTATTTCTTTTATTTCATATTTAAGAATTAATGAGATTAATTCTTCTAACAAGATTTTACATCCCCACAAAATTTCTCATTCCATAATTATAATTCTCTCCATTAATTTGGTGAATAGAAGAAAATAAAAACAAGAAGTGAATTACATCACATAAAATGAACAACAATAATTAATTAACATAAAATTTATTATATATATTTTTCCAGCAAATCTATTATATATATAAATTATAATAATAAATCAATAATTAAAAGTTAGGAATTTGGATTCTCTCCATTCATCTCTTACAAATAATTTTGGTAATTGGACAAATCTCAAGATAAGAGAAAATATCATTTATATTAATAAATAAATAAATATGAAAGCACTTTTTTCATTGATTTCATATTGACTTTTTTTTAGCATAGAGACTTTTCCTTATAATGAGATCATTCAGGTAACAAAAAATCACACTAGACAAATGAAATCAATACTAAAAAGGACATGGACTCCAAAATAGCATGAAAAGGCATAAGTTAAATCTTTGCAATTAAAATATTGGTATACTTGGAATTTGAAAAGAAAGACAATGATGGAAGAAAATGTTGTTTTGGCTGAAATATATGACTTTCATAATTAAATTTATTGCTCACTTAGTTGTAAATGTAAACATAAGTAGAAAGATTATTTTAATTTTAAATATAATATCTTACTTTATTTTATTTTAAAATTATATATATTACCTAAATTCTTTTTATTACTATGCAAATTAAGAAAGTCAATTAAAACAATAATTTTTTATACAAATGATTAAAAAATATATTTTAAAAATAATACCACATATTTTTTATAAATAATTAATTTAACTAATTTTTTTAATATCTACCCATAAGTTATCTAACTTATACATTTAGGAAGGGAAGAATATCTTGTAGAGCAATATTTATATGCTTTAAGAGTACAATGTTATATAAATTATATTTAATCAAAATATAATAATTCAAGTGATAACTCATCTAAAAAAATTCATAACTTGTTTTATTTTTAATAAAAATAAATATTTTAATTTAAAAAATAAAAATTTATCTAAACTAAATTAAAATATTTATTTTTTTAAAAACAAAATAAAATATAAATTATTTTATATGAGTCATTAGTCAATTATGATTAAAATATATTAAATTATTATATTTAATTGAATATAATTTAGATAGTATGATATTTTTAAAATATGTAAATAGATATTTTAGAGATGAAATTGCATATGTTGCATTAAATAAAGATTTTACTTTCAATTCAAAAGAAAGGAGGAATCCACAGAAAATAAGAAAATCATGTGGGCGTGAACTCACGCGCTAAAAGATGGAGGTTGGAAATTCCATCCCTCACACAGAAACCCCTAAAGCCCCCTTGGCGAGCTCGTCCTAAGAAGTAACGCCCCCTTCCAACGGCTGAACACCAACATTTTCCTCCCAATTCAATTCACATATCCATAAATACACACTTCTCACGCAGACAGAGAACGAGAAGAGAAGAAGAAGAAGCAAAGAGACGACAATGTCGATCGCCTTCTGCTTCTCTCCTTCCTTCTCTTCTTCCTCCTCTTCTTCCTCCTCTTCTAACCTTAATACCATTTCTTCTTCTTCATTGCCTTCTTCTTCCTTCCATAACCTCCGCCTCTCTCTTCCTTCTTCGCCCCTTGTTCCTTCTTCCTCTCTCTCTTGCCACCGCCGGAACCTGTCTTTTTTTCTCTACTCCTCCTCTGCTTCCACGGTCACTGTTACCACTGGCGGCGGCGGGATCGGAGGAGGTGATTTTTCTGGAGGTGGCGGCGGTGGAGATGATGGCGGTGATGCGGGGGATGATAACGAAAATAATGAGGCTATTTTGGTGTTGGCGGAGGTAGGGAGGTCGCTTGAGAGTTTGCCTAAGGACTTGGCGACGGCGATCAAGGATGGAAGGATTCCTGCTTCTGTTGTGTCTCGGTTTTTGGAGCTCGAGAAGTCTTCTCTTTTCAAGTGGTTGCTTCAGTTTGGTGGCTTCAGAGAGCGTCTTTTGGCGGATGATCTGTTCTTGTTCAAAGTCTTCATGGAGTGCGGTGTTGGCATGTTCACCAAGGTTTGTGTTTTCTGTCTTTGATTCGATCTTATGCGGACTTAGATGGAAGAATATAACATATATGTCTAATACTTTTGGATGTTCTGCTCCTAAGACATGTAGTTTCATCGTTTTTTTTTTGTCTTTTTGCTGAGATTCTTTTAGGCTTGTTATGTACGCTAGCTTTTCTCGTCACGATCAGAGCTGTTTTATTTTAAGTCTGGATGATCTCTTCGTTGTTAGGTAGAGAAAATTCATGTGTAGATTCAAAATAATCCTTAGTCTTGGAGTCTAAGTTTTTTTTTTTAATTTTATAACATCCCTTTTCTAAGCTGACAACAAGATCCAGGATAAAACAGAGATCATGAACATTCATCTGTATGCGTTGATATGCTATTCCTTACTTGTCCATATGTTCCCAGAGAAATTAATTAGTGATCAAAGGATATTCTCAATACCTCATTTGACTTTAAGAAGACTCTCAATGGTCAAAACTAAAACTCTTAGATGCCAGTATGACTTATCAAACAACATCTTAGTCCAGAGAAATTATCTTATGAAACAATCGTGACAACTTGACGAGGTTTACCTCCCCCTCTCTTTAAGCATGTGCTAATTGACTGTCTCCTTCTAATTATTTTTTTTCCTTGGTTCTATTTCCCAGACTGCTGCTGAGTATGAGCGGCGCAGAGAAAAGTTTTTCGATGAGCTGGAAATTGTTTTTGCTGATGTGGTATGAATATTCTCATTGAATTATTGCTAATTACTCTGCATACTATTCTGCTATCTTTCTAGTTACAGCTCATCTTTGAATATTTCACTTAGGGCAACTCCATGATCAGCATCAAGACTTGGTTATAAACTGCTTTTAATACACTGATATATTTCCTTCTCCTTTTGTTTCTTCACTTAAAGCTTTTTTAATGTATATATATAGAAAAACAATGCGTTTTAGCCTTTGTTTTCATTTTCTGAAAATGATTTTTCTTTGTATGGCTAAAGGACTGTCCTTTCCTTGAAGATGACTTTACACTAACATCTGAATTTAACGTCTGGGGTGTGTGTATGTGTGTTGTAATTTTTATTTTTAGTTTTTGAATATACTACTTTCTAATTTTTGTGTTTGTGTGTGTCTACATTTTGTACCTTTCATTCTGTTCTTTCCACAGTTCCCTGAGAATACCACATTCTGTGAAATATCTATTAATTTTAATTGCATAACTTACCTCTTACATCTTAACATCAGGTCATGGCCATTCTTGCTGATTTCATGCTGGTTTATCTACCTGCACCTACTGTATCTCTTAGATCACCACTTGCAATCACTGCAGGACCCATTGCTAAGTTTTTCCACAACTGCCCTGACAATGCATTTCAGGTCTATATATTTCATGTGGATTGATAGCTTAGATTTAATAAACAGTTTTATTTCTGCCAAATTTTGTCAGTGATTGGTTGTCTATAACATTTCCCCCCCTGCAGGTGGCTCTATCTGGAACATCATATTCCTTAATACAAAGGTTTGGTGCAATTCTGGTATGTACCGTTTGGTAATCTGTTGCAGCTTGTAATTTCATCCTTTTATATATTTCTAGTACTTACTTTTCTATATGTTTTTTTTTCAATGGAACAGCGTAATGGATCAAAGCTTTTTGCTGTCGGAACTGCTTCCTCACTGGTCAGTTCTTATCTTTCTGGGAGATTTAGCTCTTTTTTTTATTAAAGTTAAGCCATTGAGAGTTTCGGCTTTGCTTGGTCATATCTGCCCTATGACTTACATGGGTTGACTGATCTGGCCTTCTCATTTACAGTAAAATTATTGTATGGTTCTAGACGGAGCTAAGTATTGTATGAATTCAAGCAAGAGAAAGAGCACTAAAGAAAAAGCTGGGCTTTTTGCCAGTATTTTTATTTTAAAATTTTTTTGATGGCTATCCATTATTTTGTATATTATAGTAATGCTGTATGCATCTGGTTATTAATGACTTCGATATGCATCTGGACTGTTGGAAGTCCTCTGCCTTCATCACCATCACTAATACTGGACGAGTCTTCCTTCATCTGATGGCCCTATCCATTTGTTATCGATTGAAAGTATTATAAACAGGGAACGAAAAGTATAAACACGATTGCAGCTGCTTTATTTCTTTACTTTTTTGGTTGATAAGCTTGTTTCTTTTATTAGATACTCTTCTCAGTATTTTTGCCTAAACTCTTTGTAGTTGAAGTGGTCTTAAATGGACACTGACACATTACCTTTTGTATTCATTCAGGTTGGGACAGCTGTAACAAATGCCTTAATTAATGCAAAGAAGGCTGTTGACAAGTCTTCTGCTGCAGAAATTGAAAATGTTCCAATTTTATCCACCAGTGCAGCCTATGGTGTCTATATGGCAGTTTCCAGCAACCTCAGGTAAAAAATGGTGAATTTACTAGTGATTATAGTATAGAGTCTTTTAATGCTTCTAAAATGCTTTTGCATTAGTGGTTTCCACTGATCAAATGTGATGGTGTGACGTGATACCTTCTAAATTCTAATAATTGATGTAATATTTAGAAAATCGATTTCATTGTGAATTACTAGTGACAGAGATTTGCACTGGGTATAGCATTGGGAAAATAATATGCAAAAAATAATATGGAAAATAATGTGTAAGAAATTATAATAAATCTTTGTGGATTGCTGACCACATAAGTATCACTCAATAATCTTTCTATCAGTTGCAGTCATGTTAGTTACTTAATTTAACTTGAAACACTGATGTACTAACTCAATATAACATGATCAATAGCTTTGATAGAAAAGCTGTTATGTTCAAAACTTTAGATTTGATAGTTCATTTTTAAAGTTCTATTTTTTGTTACAGAACATTTTGAGTTTTGCAAGATCCATGTTACCCTCTTATGTTACTGATTGGACCTGGTTGGTATAATGTTTCTTTAGCCTTGGACTCTGTCTTTGTCCAATAAAAAAAGAAAAGAAAAGATATTATGAGCCGTCCATTCACAATTGGGCATGTGTAAGAATTATATATATCCAATCATAGGAAGTTCTGAATGCATCTCCCATGGAAGAAAACTCAGGGTATAGAGGAAATGCACTTTTTGTTTTTGCTATGAGGGCTAGTCACTTGGTCATAACGAAAGAAGAAATGTGCTAGCCTGTTCATATATCACCAGGGACTCTAGTATGATTTCTAGAATATGTAATTGACAGTTTGATTTTGTGATTTTAGATATCAAGTTCTGGCTGGAATTATTGAACAGCGGCTTTTGGAGCCTTTGCTGCACCAGCATAAGCTTATACTCAGTGCAGTTTGCTTTGCTGTGAGGACGGGAAATACTTACCTTGGTTCATTACTGTAAGAAATATCTTCCCTCTAATTTTCTTCTTACTGGAAATTTTCAAAAAATTTGTGAAAGCAATCTTGCATTGCTCATAAACTTGACCTCTCAGCAACTCGATTTCTCTAGAGAATATCTGGGACTGAAAGTATATCAAAAATCCTTTTGCTGATATGCTTGGGGGCAAAAAATGAAAAACTTTTTTCTGAAAGGCAGAAAAATAAAAAGCTCTATTTGTGGGGAGCAGGTCATGTGTTGCCACTTGTTTGTTATAACAAAGGGAGGGCTTAAGTAAAAAACAAATTGCATATTTACTCAAAATATGGGGATAAAGATCTCAAGATGTGATTTGGCATAATGCCCCTAACATATTCAGGAGCCACATCAATGTAAAAGTATCCATTTCTCTTATGATGTCTCTGCTTTGTAATAATATCAGCAACCATATTTGATCTTCTAGAAGCATACTAAATACGAACAAATTAGTCACGTCTCATTAGAGCTCATGTGTTGGGACTTTGTGTTGCAGGTGGGTGGATTATGCTCGTTGGATTGGAGTTCAGTAGGCTTAGCTGCTTAAGAATGAGGATTCTTCTGGGGGCGCTCTTTTTCGTTATAGGACATTATAAAGCGCAGGCCAGAACACATAAAGGATTTGTTATTTTTACTTTTTAAAGAAAAACAAGAGAAAAAGTAATGTGTTTTGGTTGTAGGAGGATTAAGTTTAGGTTGTCAGCATCCTCCCTTACCTGCGGATTCTTGTTTTCATTAGATGGATGTTGCAAATTGAAAGAATTAAAGACACAAGAGAAACCTACTGCTTCCGACATGAATATTTTGCCCCCCTTTTGAATGGGAACCATTTTTAATTTTTTTTGTTATAATAAAATTTAGCTGAGTTGGATTTGGGGGCTCAATAAAGATAGGGCCTGGTTCGAGGTTTAGAGATCGCTTATAGAAATACTTATCAATTACATGCCAATTAAGTTTTTATTTCAACAATAGGATTTGAAATGACTTTATGGATTATGAATTAAATCTTTACCAATTGAACGTTGGCAACCATTTTTAATTTTAATACATACATCTATTGTGCTTCTTTTCTTGAAAAAAAGATAAATTTATTGTAACAAAAAGAGAAATATTCGAAAATCATAAAATTTGTACTTTTATGACTCCATTTTAAGTTAATCACTGCATAAATCCAATATCACAAGGGTAGCAATAGTAAATGTAGCAAATGTTTTTTTTTTAAATTACATGTATTTTTCTATTGGATTGGAGGTAATTTTATTCAAAGTATTATTAGGTGCTAAATATGATTATCTCTTGAGAATTCAAATCTTAAATTCATCAAAAGGAATTAGCTTTCTTCTTTTTTTTTTGGTTTTTTTGGTTGTCTACCCGGTTCACCGGAGTTTTGCCCCGACTACATTCAGATCCGACCCGCGTCGCGTACCTGGCTATGGTGGGTGAGTCTCCCAACGGAAATTTTCTGCATTCGCCAAGGCTTAAACTCGAGACTTCGTTTAAGCGATACCGAGCCGCTTACTACTCGGACTAACCACCGTTGATGGAATTTTTTTTTTGGTTGCTTACCCGGTTCACCGGAGCTTTGCCCCGACTACATCCGGATCCGACCCGCGTCTCGCACCTGGCTATGGTGGGTGAGTCTCCTAACGGAAATTTTCTGCATTCGCCAAGGCTCATTGATGGAATTAGCTTTCTGTTACATCTAATCCGTTGATAGTAAATGTTTAAGTTATGGACAACAAACATGCACCCCAGCCAGTCTCACTTATAAAGTGGCCCAACTACTATAAAGAGTGACTATAAAAACGCATCCTCTCATAATAAATTTTAACTATTATTTTTTAAGCAATTACTATCAATTTTGAAATCATTTAATTATAATTAACAAATAATTTTTTCTAAAATATAATTGACAATAAATCTTATGAAGTATAGGTTATTTAGGTAAAATTAGAATAAGTCATAAGCTTTGTATTATTTAAAAGGATAAGTTGATGTAAGTTTTATATTATGAGTACCTACATAAGTGAGTGAAGTTGGCATGCAAAATTAAATATGCAAACAAAAACTCTAAAGACGCCAATCCCATTGGAGATGTGCTTGCTTTTAGTGTCTGATAGTACCTTTAACAGGACTGCCTCCCATAGGAGGATATGTGTACTTGACAAAAAAAAAAGCTTCAAAGGTCCCAGCACAAAACCCCACAATCAATTACTCCTCTAGTCGGAGAGTTAATATTAATTTTAAATATAATATTTATTTATTATATTTATCAACTTTTTTTTTAAATTATCCCTAATGATACTCACTCAATAATAATTAAGTAAGACAGGGAGAGATGAAATTAAAAAAGATTATTAGGGTGGTTTAGAAAAAATATGCTATATAAACTAACTTAACTAATTTATTTAATCTAATCAAATTAGTTAAATAGGTCTTATATTAAAGAGTGGAGGAGTATTATATTCAATAATATACTCGTTGAAACAATACGATTTAATATTGTGAAAATAGAGGAACACTATTAATCTCCAACATTACACAAAATTTAAGCTCTATTGTAGAAACCAACCAAAGATTCGTATAACTAAATGAAGTTTACCAACTCACAAGCTTAAAGCAACTCGAATATAACCCTGTACAAGTTCTTAAATGCAGATATATATGTAGCTATAATCAGCAGAAGGAGGAACCAAAGCTTTGTTATCTGTGATCTCATCCACACCAAAATCTAAAAATTTTTAAACCATTTTGAACCTCTCAATTTCTAGACTCAAACAGAAGTTGGTTAAAAAGAACCTGAAATCTACAATAATATATATTCTGAAGCTATCATGAGGCCAAGGTCTTACAATTGTGGGGATGCAAGCATTATAACTATTTCCCCCCTTTTTTGTAACTTTTCGCAACAAAACAACCACGAACACGTACAATTTAAGAACTGAATGATTATTACACACACATAAGTAAAAGTATATATGTATGTATAACTATAACAGGAATATATCAAACTGAAATATCTCGAAGTGCACCAAGGAAGAACAGCTCCAGCTCAGGAGAAGCAAAGAATGGGATTGGTGATCGATGATTGTAGAAATTTGAAAGTGATGATTTGGGTTTCTTAGGTGGAGGAGGACATGTTGAAACTTGAGGTATTCTAAATCTCTGAGCCTTTGGGGTGGAACATCCATTATCATCATCATCATCATCATCTGAAATATCAATGTCTTCTATTAATATCTGTGTTGTGCAATGATCATCATTATTGTTGGAGCAGCAACTTGCAGCAGAAGATGAAAGCATTTCTTGTTCTTCACTGATGATATTGCTTTGTTGTGGATTTTGCTTCTTTTTCTTCAGTGAATTGGATGATCTTCTGGGCTTTAGTTTTCTTCTTGTTTTTTTCACCTTTGATGAAGATGTTGCTGATGATGAGCTTCCAGAAGGGGCCATTATTTTCAACAGACGCTAAGAAAAAAAGGGTTCTTTTGGATTCTATTACTTGGAAATCTGTCAGAACTAATGCAGGTGGAAATTCGGCTTAATAATTAAAAAAAAGGGTTTTGTGTTGAGTGATGGTTCTTTTTCTCTGTGACTGTAGAGAATCCTACATATATTTGAATATGAAACTAAAAGTAGAAATTTTCAAAACGTAGGAATATTTCTCTTTTGTGCTCAGTGGAGTTGAAGTTGTTTTTGGAGCAAAAAGATTTCAGTTGAATAGCAATGGGAGCCAAAATTTGAGAGAATAATAATTCAGAAAGCAAGATTTCTGCTGAGAAAAGGAGATCAAACTTAGGATTCTAAATATTCTTCTGATACTCATAAGAGAAGACACAAGTCATAAAACCCTACCCCAAGTCTTTAGAAGAACCCTTCAAAGAAGACAAATGAATAATACAGAATCTTATTCATGAGGAGAGAGTTTTGTGAAACTAAACCTATCTTAAACCCTTGAACACATAACTCAAAGAAAATTCATGCTTATATATATACATATATAGATAACAAATAAATAAAGAGAGAAAAAGAGAAAAACCCTACAGGAGGTGAGGAAAAAGCGTATGGCACTTGTTTCTACGTTAATTGATATCTTTTGATTTCATGTGAGTTCGTGCATTCTTTTTCCTTCAATCATAAAAGCACAAAAGATATATCACTTGATATATCCCATATAGCTTGTTTTCTCATCATTGGATTGATGTTCCCAACTCCAACTTCCAATATCGATCTAAAGCAGCAGTTATCCGTTACTATGAAGGACGTGTAACTAGTAACTATCAAGTAACTAACAAAATTCATATTTACAGTCAATAATATCCAACCATTTAGTTACACAGATTTCATATTTATATGAAATATTAACTGTGATAGTTGAAATAGGTTGTGGGTAGGTTTTATACACACACACACACATTTGTGTTTGTGTTTGTGTGATGCATAATCAGATGGGTTCTGGTATGATTTATTCAATAAGAAAAAGTTACGTTAAGCTCTAAAATTAATGGAGTTCTCTGTTATTCTAAAGTGGGAAGCTTATCAATACTTTTGGTTGATGGATATATGACGTTCATCAGCTTTGCTTTTGTATTGCATTATATCACAGGAAAAAGTTTTTGGAGGAAAGTTGGCACAGTCTTTTGAGTTATATTACTTTAATTCTAAATATATGCACGATTGATTCTTCTTGTCTTCTGTTTTATTATTTCTTTTCTCTTTAAAATCCTAAAGCAGCTAGATGAATCCTCTCGCTTTACAGGTATTTCTTGGGTGAAATTAAAGAACCCTAGGAATATACATGTAACTCATCACCATCTATCCCTATCCACGTGCAAGTTGTATTATTTAATTCTAACATATTGTGTGTGTGTACTGAAAATGATTCTGTTTAATGTCCCTTAATTAGGATGATTAATAATCAATGGAAGTTTATTTTCCCCAATTGGGAGAGTTCATCATAAAAGGGAAAAAAAAAAGAAAAACTACATTTGTCAAAAGGAGAATACTTATCAATATTACTTCAGTAATCCAATAATTTTTAAAAATACGCATTTAATTATAATAAATAGGATTTTAATTCAGAGCTCATGTTTGACTCCGACCTAGACTAAGTTTGGGCCAAGTTGACCAGAACATTTTAAGCAGCAACCTCTCCCAATGAGTATTTCATCCAGCTGCATATCTAGGGTTCAAATACAAAATCTTTAGTTAAGCTACATGCTCGTTGATTAATTCGAAGTTCATAACCAACGGAGGTTAGTCCGAGTGGTAAGCGGCTCGGTATCGTTTAAGCAAAGTCTTGAGTTCGAGCCTTAGCGTATACAGAAAATCCCCGTTGAGAGACTCACCTACCATAGCCAGGTGCGCGACGCGGATCGGATCTGGATATAATCGGGACAAAGCTCTGGTGAACCGGGTGGGCAAAAAAAAATCGAAGTTCATATTAATAATAATAAAACTACATATTGAATAACTAAGAATTAATTAACCGTTAAGATTTGTATAAATAAATCAATCAATAATGTAATATTTTGTTTGTATGAGTGCTCATGTACTGTAAAGTTTATCCAATTAACCTTTTTAATAACTTCTGCGTGTGTGCGAGTTTACTAACCATGCAACGATTTTACTCCATTTATAAGAGTTCAAATAATAATTAATAATTCAACTCAACATATTTATCTAGTATCTACTTAGTTTTAACATTAATTTAGATTTAGATTAGATTGATAAGTACACTTTTAAATCATCATCAGCAAGACATTAACAAGAAAAATTAATCAATCGAAAGGGTTTTTTTGGCTTGTTCTAATTTTTTGTTGATTCTCTTACCCATTAACTTTCTAAGAATCCTAGGGTTTTGATATGCTTAATGAGGACATTCAAAGTCCAACTTTGATGAGAGAATATAATGAAAGCATATGAGTCCCCCCACCTTGACCAAATTTTAAGTTAATTTTATTGTTAAATGAAAGGATCGATCAGTTTTCTTCTTTAAGAGAGAAGAGAAGAAAAACTATGTGGGTCTTGAAGTTGTTCTTGCAGTGACATATTTTTAAGAAAGAAAAGCCATTAGTGGTGGAGGAATCAAAAGAAAGAAAAGGGATTAAAGAATTAAAGCAGAAAACACCACACAAAGTAATTGGATATTAGGGCAAATTGTTTCCCCTGCTCACCACTATTCAGCTTCAATACTTTCATTCTCTATTCCTTTACACCATATATACCATCTTTTTCAGTACCAAAGAACACATAAACCTTAAAGGAATTCAAGGTCTGATCTTGATGATGATTAAAGCTTTTGTGTGTGTGTTAATTAAGACTTGATAAGAATATATATTAATGAGAAATACAATTTTGTTTGTTGAGTTGAACATTATATCCTTCATTATTTTTTTAGAATGTTGTGGCTTGGAGGGTGGATCAAAGAAGGCTATCGGATGCCAGTGAAAATAGTAGATCAAGTAATATAGAGTTCGGTAAAAAAGAAAATGAGGATAATAAATGGAATACTCAACAACATTATTGTGTGGGCCTCTTGGCCAACCATTTATTCAATAATTTAATTTTTGATAAAATATAATGACATCGTATGATTCATACAGCTAAGCCACTTAATGAGATAATGTTTGTTATTGTTGGTGTGGTTTGAAAATCAAAATATAATGCCTATGTGTGTGTGTATATATATATTAGCTTTATGGTATTGAGTGTTATTTGGAAAAATAATTGAATAGGAGTATATGTAAAAATATTTTTTAAAACGTACTAAAAGTTTGAATAAGGTATTATAAAAAAAGGACAATGACTTAAAAAATTTGAATACTATATTTAAAGATAGAGCTAGGGGGTGTATGATGACAATTATAGTTCAAATTCTAATGTTGTCAAGTTTGCTAATTGGAATTTGTCTTCTCGGACAACTTATTTATTACTCTCTCTAATTTTACTTATAAGGATATGTTAATAACTTTTAAATAATTAAAAATTCTAGTCAAGTGCTAAAAATGTTTGTAATTTTTAAAAATATCCTTAATTAAAGTGAAAAAAAAAACTCAACTGAGAGAGATATGTTTGGTTGTTTTTTTAGTGAAAGATAATAATTAACAAATGCGAGAGTCGGGCAACCTCGGATTCTAAGAAAAAAAGTTAGCCATTTGAATTTCAAAATTGGATAAAGCCTACAACCTCGTGTTTGGTGGAGAGATTCGCTTCATTGGAATTGAAGAAGTGTGTGGTTGTATCTAGCATTTCCTTTATAGTTCTTTATGATATATCATTTGTCTCTTGTATAACTAATTTATAAAAATTAATAAAATTAGTTAACTTAATTATTTATATAAAATATAGATTAATTTCTCTCAGTTACTTATTTCTAATTATTTACGTGAGAAATAACTCTTTTAATAGAATTCTCTTTTAATATATTTAAGAAAACAATTATAAATTTGATATACAAATTAAAATGTAATGAGGGTTTATATTTATAACTAAAAATAAACACCTATACTAATTCTTATATTTGTTTGTTGTTTGTTGTTGGGGGATGAGAAAATGACCCAAACAACATATACATTGAAGCAATAAGATGATATATATTCATACTCCCACCGGTTTAATTTATATTATAAGCCACTTTTTAAAAAGAATGAGTAGTTTTTATTATATTAATATATTTTTTAAGATTGTTATTCTTTAAAGTTTGATGTAATTTTGTTAAGCTTCTCAAGTCCCAACCTTCTCAAAATATAATTTACAGTTTTAAATACAGATAAAATAAAAAGTATTTTTATTTTTAAATAAATTTAATGATTTAATCACTTTTCTTTAATTCTAGTAAAGTGATTAAAAATGATTTATGATAAAGACAGGATAATTACACACAAATAAATTTAAGGTATTTTTTTAGTTTTAAATACACACCACTATTTTTTATTTTTTCTTGTTCTTATGTCAATCCATTTCCATATCGATATTATTATACATCAATACTAGTAGTAAGGCTCTACTTCATAAATAGCTATATTTTTTTAGAAAAAAATTACTCTGTTTTCTCTTGTTTAATTACCAGCATAATTGTGTGTAATTAATTAAATACACAAACAGGCAATAAAGCCTTAAATAATTATAAGGTTAATAATACTTAATTAGTAATATAATTCGGTTAATATTATTAAAAAATATTTAATTCTTATTGTTTATCTTTTGTTTAGTTTTGATTCCTATAGTTTAAAACTATATGTTTTGGTTTCAAGAAGTAAAATTATCTATTTTTTTATTGAAATATAGGGATTAAAGTTTTAGAGAGAGAAAAATTTGGGGACCAAAATTTATGATTTGAAATTATAAGAACTAAAACTAAAATGAAAGAAAATTATAAGTATCAAATATTATATTAACCCTAATTATAACTACCCTTCATGTTGTTGTTCCACACAAAATATCTATACATTTTTATACAATTTAAAGTTTAGGTGAATTAGATGTTAGAGTTTATTTGGGCTAAAACATTAGCTCTGGGCATAATATCTATAAATTTAATAAAAAATTATGTTAATGGAATAATAGAAGTCAATCTACTTCATGCACCACATCGTACTCATGTAATATTATTTATAAAGAAGAGAGGAGTAGAGTTTTTTGGTGTCATTTATAAGTCGTGTTATTAATTTTTTTATATAAAAACTACATAATTTAATTTTTTATTTATTATTATATAAATTTTATACTTTTGAAATAGAGCGAATATTAAATAGGGATAAAGATATAAATATATTAAAAATAATTTATAAATAGAATTAAATAAGTATATTACATAGTAATAATTTCTTTTAAAAAAATAAAAAATTTATGCCTAAACATACATACAAATTTAAACTTTCTTTAGATTCTCCATCCTAAAATTATTCCAAATGATAATGTAAGAAAGAAGTGAAAAATAAAATAAATGTAATAATTCTTTTGTGCGTGATGCGTGCGTAAAAGAAAATATCTTTATCATATAAATTCATAGTTATGAAAACTTGTCAATAAATTAATACTAAATTCAAGAATACATGTGATGTGAGTATGACAAGCATGCCAAACAATTAAAGAAAGAGAACCACATGCACCAAATATAAGCAATACCTTATAAATAGGGAATAATATTAATATAACATAAAAATTAACATATATTTATATAATTATATGTATATAAATATAAATATATTATTTATAAGTCATGAATATTTTAATTCATTAATTTTTTTATAATATTAACCAGATCCTTTTATCAAGTATCTTATTTTTAGGGTTCATCATTACCCCTCTTAACATAGATATCTCATTTAAGAATCGAATTCGAAACTTAAAAGATCTAATAGAACCTTATTCTACTAGACAACCTTTCGGTTAGTTTAATAAATTAATTTACTATATACATAAAGAATCACATATTTCATAATAAAAATTGAAAAAATTAATTTATAAGTCCCTCTAATTTATTTTGTTTAAGTTGAGCCCTTATTATTTGATCTGTTAATTTTAACTGATAGACTTTATGAAATTTTATTTATAGAGATAAACAGGTGTTTTAAGCATTTATCCTTTAGCATAAAACTGTCAATTTTAATTTATAGAATTTTATGAACTTTATGAAATCTCTTTCATCTCATTTTACATAACTGAAATAAAATAAATCATAGGAACTTGATTAAAAATTGAAATAAATTATACAGATTAATTATATTTTTCCTTAAAAATCTTAAAAATCTTGTTAAAAGAAAACTAATTTAATAAATAGCGCCAATTGAATATAGTTCCTTTAGAGCTTAGGTATTATTTATCATGTTTGTTCTACTAGGGAAGAAAATAAGTTGGATTGTTAATATTGTAAAAGTTGAGTATAACCTTAATTCTTTAATCATTTATCATTTTTATTAAAATTCTCTAGCGTTATTTTTTGAGTTTGGAGTCTTTGCATGCCAGTTTCCTTGCCAATTAAATAGTATTAATTAATTAATGAATATGTAAAAAAATATTTTTATTTTGAAAAGTATTAAATTAATGATTTCTTTTTTATGTCATCTCATCGCATCCTTTAGATAGGGTAACGTACTGGAAACTATTCTTACTTTCACCACAAAGCTTTTATTCAGCAGTGACCTTGACATATATCAAATCAATATGGGAACTGGACAGAGTCCTTTTGCTTTTGATTCATTAATTTACAGTAAATTACACAAAACTCCCCCAACTTAAAATTATGCACAAATAATTCTATTAAATTTTAAAACTGTATAATAAATCTCCATAAGTTTTTAAGTTTATACGAACAACTCCAACTATTAATTATATGTCCTTCTAAACTTTATTTTTTTTTACATATAACCTCTTAAGCTTTGATTAATATACAGATAATCCTCAAAATTTTAAGATGTGGGAAGATAAGTAATATAGAAAGTTAATTGAATAGAAGTTAAAATTTTAAGGGGGTTTGTGTAAATTTAAAAAGGTTATGGAGTTTATCTATACATGATGGTTCAAAGTTGGTTATACATAATCCCATGAACTTTATCTCTCTAGACATCTACATTTAAGCAAATAACTTTAAGAATACTAGTTTTTTAATTATTTATCTGTAAATGGCTTAAATTTTAAGGGGTATATTTGCATATAACTCAAAATTTGATGGGGTTATTATATGTATACAAAAATAAAGTTTAAGGTATAAAATTATTGCACAGACGGGGTTTATTATTAAGTTTAAAAAAAAAGTTAAGGATGCTATTTGTACATAATTGGAAGTTTAGAGAACTTGTATTTAATTTAACTTTTTTCTTAATCATCGAATGAAATGTCAATACGTACGTATGGCAAAGCTGGGTGTTCCTCCGGGCATGGTGGCGATCCTTTCGGAGTTGACTTGATTGGTCAACTAATTAATATATTGGTTTGATCTGTCGGTGTTCCTCTCCTCTTCCTTCGATGCTCGAATCGGACTTACAGATCAGTTGACTCACCTTTCAACCACACTTCTTTGCCGTTCGATCCTTTAAAGGTATTCAACTTCATCTCATTGTTCATACCAAAATTCCTGATGTTTCAGTGCTCATTTTACCTACTAATTAACCTTTCGATGCTTTTAATACAGTGAAATTAGCATTCGGCTCCCATAGAGAAAAAAAGGGTCTCACTTTAATTAGTCAGATCACCTTTAAGTTCAAATGTGTTGAGACTTGAGTTGGATAATTTTCTTTTTTTAATTACCCCCCCCCCATCTGCAAGAGTGACCGACGATTTTATATTTAATAATTTTAAGAAAATTAATTTGTTGTTGGTCATAATGTTGTTTAGTTGTCATTTCATTTGTACTCTATTAGAATTGAGATGAGATAGTTATTCTTGGAACGGAACTTTCTAAAAGGGGCAATTCTATATACCCCATGATTATGAAGCACTTCTCTTTATTGCCTTGTTTTCTCTTGTTAATTAACTCAGTTTTCAATTCCTTTGGGGTAACTTTCACGAATATAACCTGCTAATGCAGTACGTAGCTTTATCTATCGCAACTACAGATACATAAGATTATAGCTTTGGCTGATTTGAGATCAGATTGGGAATTGAATTTGCATTCAAACGTTCTATCTTAAAAGGGAAAGGAACTACAATAATGGCACAAAACTTAGAACGTTTGAAAGATGAGATGCTTGACATTCTTTCAAGGTTGTCAGTGAAATCTTTAAGACGATTCACGTGCTTTATCAAAAGTCCTGACTTCCAAACACCTTCACACCTTCAACAACCTCATGAACTTGAAAGATCCTATTAATTTCCTTGTCAATCGTACTAGGCCTGCCACTTTTGGTCCTTTTGGTCTTAATTGAAAAGCTTTCGTTTCTCTCGTCTTTTAACCCAACCAACAACAATGTGTCTCTCAATTTGCTGGATTTAATCTATAACCACGATGAAGTTACCCATCTTGCCCATGTTGAAATTTTAGGCTGCAATGGCTTATACTATCTCTAGCTTTCCCATTATGATTATCAAGCCATCAATGAGAGAGTTCAGAATTCTTTCAGAAAACCCAGCCCCACCAAAAACTTACTGCTTGCAACACTACAATGAGTTTGGATTTGATCCCAAAACTAATTATTACAAGGTGGTTATGATTATGGACACATGGCATTTACAAACAAATGAACAATTGCCCTGGCGTGGAGTGATATACTCTTTGAATTCGCATTGTTGGAGGAATGTTGATTGCCCTCTACCACACGTTTTCATTTGGAGTTGGTCTTGGATTGATGCTTTCGTTCACGGAGTATTTCACTGGTGGGCTTGTCATGCTGTTGGTGATTTAGTTCTTGCATTTGACATGCAGAACGAAACATTCCAAAGATTCAGGCTGCCAAATATGCGATCTTCTGCACATGAGTATGCTGGAACTGTTGCTAAGTTTAGAGAATCTCTGGCTGTGATTGTATATCCTAGAAGGGGAATAGAGAAGCGCTTTGATTTGTGGGTGATAGAAGATTATGGAAATGAAAGGTCTTGGATCAAGAACTCCATTATTGGACCTATTGTAGGAGCAAGACGGCCATTGGGATTCTTGGAAGAAAAGAACCTATTTGTTTTGGAAGATAACAATGGTAGGATGGTGTTTTATGATCTTCAAAGTGAAGAAATTATGCATACTAGATTTCATGGTGAGGAAGATTCCTTACAAGCTGTTGTGTACTTGGAGAGCCTAATAGCACTACGAAGAGATGAAAGTCCTCAAGCACGAGGGTCTTTCTTTGGTATGATTCCTGATCCTCTATGAGGGCAATTCAGGATGAGATAAGCACTGTTTTCCTCCATGTTGTTTGGCGTTGTGTGCTATTTCTAGTAAGCATTAAGCTATGTACTTCATCTTATTTTTATTAGGGAAAATTACTATAAGGTCTATGGAAAAGACTTAATGAACAAAAAGTCTAAAGTTGTATAAATTTGTTGTTAATTTCTGTATTAAAATTTATCATTATTAGCTCATCAGTTATTATTGAGACTTTTAGATGATTAAATCCTTTATTTTAGACCTCATAATAATTTTTATTTTATTTTATAAGATATTCAACCATCTCATTGGAATTAAACAGAGGTAGTTAAGTCGTTAAATTTGTTTAATTTTGTTTTAAAAAATCAACTTTACTCATATTTAAAACTATAAATTATATTTTGAGAAGCGAAAAAGAACAATTGTATTAAACTTTAAATATGAGCAATTTTTTTTAAAAAATGTAATTAATACCTTATTTAATAACTTTTACTAAGTCCATCAATTTTTTATGTGAAGGACTATAAAAAATTTAAAATTATAATGAATTTGGATTTAAGCATCAGGGCTCAAGAGGTAGTTCTAGTGGAAATAATTAAAAAAAATATTTTAGAAAAATTAACGCACATTTTTTATAAATAACTAAATTAATTTTCTTAATTTCTATAAATTAATTATCTGTTTTTTATATTTAGGATATGAAGTATCCATCTAATGTAACATTTGTGAGATACTTTTGAATCCAATATGAAAGAAATGATTTATTTATTTTATCTGCATTTTTTTCCATTCCCCCTTGATCTTGTCACTGCAATTACTGACACTTGTTTTCCATTGCAATGAAAAAATCTATATGATCTTGGATCTGAAGAAGATTAATTAAATTAAATAATGAACATACAGTGTACAACAATAATATTCTAAACAAATTTAGCCAATAATTTCATTTCTCATGCAAGCCCTATATCTGATTTGTGCATCTCTTGAACCAACACGTACAACATTACAGCACTCTCTTCTGCCCTGAAACACAAACAAAATCCCCTTTTGATGTCAGTCAAACCCTTTTATCATATTAATATAGAGCTATATATACATAATATGAAAATATAAATAAAAGATCTTCATTTAATAGTTCAAGATTTTAATGATAAGAGGACACAATAGTAATTTTCATATATTATATGGGAATGGGATACATTCTTGTCTATCTCTCTCCAATATTATACAACACGATTGGGGAAAAATTTAAGAGAAAATGATAATTAAAGACGTTGTAAAGGATTCAATATAGAGTGAAAACCTACGTATAACTGAAATTTTAAAGGGAAAATTGGGAAAAAGTTCCCAATTGAATTTTTGTTTGAGAAAGACCTATCCAGAGTATTAATATTTTATATATACAAAATTTAAAAAATATCGATACTTTTTACATATAGAAATTTATCAGATCCTATACATTAGTAAAATTTCAATGAGAGATCCCCCAATTTTTCCAATTTTGGGTTTAAAATTTACATCTCAAATAATATCTATAATATGAAGGTGCTTAATTATTTTATATCAATCTTCTTACAAAGTTTTTAATTGTCATACTCCCTGAATTCAACAGGTCAAGATATTTTAATTTATTCTAGGTGCAGTAGGTGTTGCTGCATGGAGAAAGATAGTGATATCTTATTATGCTATGTTTTTTAAATTAAACTACGTTATTTTAGACTTAGTAACGAGAAAACAATATAAAATTTAACTTAGTCAACTCACCTTCTAAAACTCTCAATTATATCAATCAAAGACTAATTCACCATTTTGTTAGCCTGACCAATTGACTTGAGTTAAATTTTAATAGTATAATTTTTCTTTTTCTTTGCAGCACCCAGCTATACTTGCATAGCAGAAAAATCAAATACTCTTGTCGTCTAAAATATAAGATATAGTTTATATCTTATCAACTTTACCCTATATTTTGGATAGAAGGGAGTACAAATCTAAGTTACAATATTAAAAGAGAATAAATGAAGAGGTTTATATAAAGAAATAATAGAATTGAATGATGAGAATGAAAGGGCAAAGGGTAAAAAGTACAAACCTTGAGGTTTTTTGTTGCAGGAGAGAAGACTTTGACTCTGGTGATAGAATCAGCAGACTTGTGTCCATCAAGAGGACAAGCAATCAAACCTCTGTGAGATTTTCTTACAAACGTTGTAACTATTCGATCCTTACCATCAACCCTAACTTTCCCCATTGATTCTGCAAAAAAAGCATGAGGAGTTTCACAAGGATTACTATTAGGCAACCTTGTATTGAACATGTAATACGGCGGCGATGAGATCTCGGCGAGCCACGGCTTGAAGGTCTCCAATGGCCTCTTGAGAAGCCAACGAGGGAAAACACTCTCATAGATTTGAAGAGAGTAACCCCATGAGATTGAGAAAGTCCAGAAATTAGGTTTATGGTGGCAGATTGTTTGCTGAAGGATTCGAGTGTGATCGAGATTCGCCGCTCGAAGAAGGTGATTTATGGACTCTGATCGGTTCTTTCTGGGGAAGATAGGATCTATGGTGTCCATGTGGTGGATTGAGACGAAAGGAACATTTGGATGAGCTGAAAGAAGACCTGATACGTCTCCATGTGCATCAACCTTCACGTAAAATTGTCAATATTAACATATATATATACATACATACATGTGTGTGTAGATATCAATATGCAACAAATCTCTTTGTTCATAACTTATGAACAAGTCTAGGTTTCTTTAATTGCCTTGATTTTTTTATTATGTTCTCTTTAGATCTAAACAAAGTAAGTCTACTTTTTATGTTTTATTAGAAAAAATAATCTACAGTTCATTATAGTTTTCCTCAATTTTAAAAAGGTTCATTTTATTCATTTTGTTTAAATTGGGCCTTTATGGCTTGATCTATTATAGGCATCTATGTGAGCGGAAAAACCGTCAATTTTAATTTATAGAATTTCATGGACTTTATAAAATATATTTTTGTTTCATTTCACCCCGTTTTAACATCTTTGTATTTCTATAAATGAAATTCCAAAAAGGTGTATAAATTAAATCTAATAGATCAAACAATGAGGGGCCAATTCAAATGAAATAAAATGAAGTATAAGATTAAAGTTCAATTTTGCCCAAGGAGATTTTGTGTTGAAGCTATGGATTTTGAAAATTTTTCTTAAATTAATATCTTCAGGAAGTGTTAAAAAAAAAGTAAAGTCACCCTAATCATTTAAAAAATAATATTACTATTACAAAATTAACATTGAAAATAATATTTTTAATGATATGAGATAATATTACTCCCTTTTAACACTTACAGGGTGATATTAATTCAATTTTTTTTTAAGTACAAATAGTTTCTACATAAAAACTTTTTGGGTAAAATAAAATATTAACCTTAAAATAAAATACAAGAACCTAATTCAAAATTGAATAAACTATAAGAACTTATGGATTAATTTTCCCATTTTTTTATATATAATAATCTAGTATCTCATATTGCTAATAGGATTATTGTTAGTGCTAATTGGGCTTAACAATCTTTCCAACGTAATTTTTCTAAACATAAAGGTTGAAATCCTTAATCTTACTTATAAAAGACTCAATTTCTTTTAACCCAACCCAACCACCATTAGTCAAACATGCATCTAAACAATGCAGCTAATTCAGCATCAAGTTCAATATAAAATTTATAAAAAGCTACATGATTACAACGACTAATTTCTCAAACTTGGTGTAATGTAGGAAAAATGCATGCATGTTTAGTTAAAATTAAAAAAATGCTGATGAATTTAATTACCTGGTGAAAACCTCTTTCGAACGTTGGATCAACTCCAAGATCAGCAATACAGGCACTCACAATATAATCACTAGAAACCAAATGTGTATATCTCTCTATGCATCCTTCTAAGTTTTCAACTAAACCTTCCATTAATGGATAGCTCAAAGCAAACCCTCCTCCTCCATAAGCCATTTCAAAAGAAAAGAAAGAATTCGACTTAATAGCTTCAGAATTCATCCCCACATACATCTGCTTCGTGTGATCATACTTCGATAAAACCCTAACCAGATTCTCAACCACCATAACTGTATCATCATCTGTCATCACAAACCACTTCACATTCTCATCTCTCTGCTCCAATGTCTTCACAATAGAACGCAGGATCCTCACCTGAATAGGGCTCGGAAACTTGTTGAAGATCTCTAGCTTCGTCACGTTCTCGTGGACCTTATACGGCGGAGAAGTCGCCGGCCACGGTAGCGAATCCTTCCCCGGAGTCTCCTCCAGAAACACATACCCTCTTGTTACATTGGGTCTCCACCATGCTTCAATGTAGGGTTTCTTTTTCTTCCATGTTTTAACAGAAGCAGCTATACAGAACACAATGTCGCTAATGTTAATGGCATGATTATGATTAAAAGAATGACGAGCCGCCGCCGCCGCTGCCGTGGTGGTCGTGTTTGAGATCGATGTTAATGGCAATGATGATGATGATAACGATTGAGGCGGACATTTTTCCTGGAATCTTGCAAGGATGTAAGGGAATTGATCATGCAGAGGATGAAGCTGCAAGAAGGTGACGAAGAGGATCAAGAGAAAGAATAAACCGAAGAGAATGACACATTTGTATAAAGCTTTAAGAGATAAGGGACTGTAATGTTGATCCTTCAACAAGAAGAGGTTGGCTGAAGAGCCTGAAGGAGTCATCGTCATGAAGAAGGAAAGGAAGAAGAAGAAGAAGTAGCATTAGGGTTGACGAAGGAGATTGATTATTGGACAAATTTGCATGGCGAAGAGATAGAGAGAGAGAATATCTATATTATATACAAAGAGAGAAGGAAGGAAAATAAGGAAGAATCACAAATTTTTGAGTTTGTGATTTGACTTGGGCCCTATTTTTAATTAAGTCTAACCTTAGACTTCAGTTGGCAGGGAGATTATTAATTCCCACATAAACCTAAATTATCGATGGATTTGTTATTATAAATGATTGAGTGAATGTCAATATCCAAAACAGTTGAATAAAAACAATATCCAAAAATGAACTTAATTTGGTCGTTATTGGTCAATTTTTTGCTCAAGCAATGAAATTAAATTGGTTAGATGAGGAAGTTATATATATAGCTATCGTGGTTATATACTTCTAACCAAGCTAGAGAAACCAAATTTTAATTTTTACGTATGAAATATTGATAGTGAACTTGATTTTTAACAAAGATTAGATGATTCAATCAAGCTATTGCCAATATATCTATTTAATTTTTTTATTAATAATTTTAGTTTAATTCTAATTAATTATTTTTAGTTTATTAGTGGGAGTTAGCTGTAACCTCAATCCCTATATTTTATTTATTTTATGTTTGGATATTGAATTTACGAATAATTATTTTTTTCTCGTTTTCTCTTCTCGGTTCTCTTCTCTGCTCTGCCTTTCTCTTCTATGTTCTTTCTGATCTCTTCCCTTCCCCCTTCTCTCTTCTTGTTTTACATCACAAGCTTATGAACCCCATTAAATGTACAAAAAAGAGAAATAAATAATGGGAAAAATGATGAAATATAAAACGCAATACAAATTAGAGAAACTATTTGTAAGCCAAATATAAAGCAGTGTATCTGGGTATATCTATATAATATAAAATCTTTAGTTTCCCAGTGGAAATTAAGGAGTCAAAAATTTCAATAGAAGAATTATTACGAGATCTTAATAAAATGATTTAACAACTAAAAAATCTTAAGTAATATAAATTTATTGTCAATTCTTATATTAAAATTTTAAATTTTTAGTTTCTCAGTTATTATTAAAATTTTTAAATAATTAAATTTATTATTTAAAACTTCATATTAATTCTCTCAATTTTAATTTTAGATTATGATGAGAATGTACATGACAACACTTCAAACGTGGTTACAACTTTTTTTTTTAACAATTTGTCATAGGTCTATTATGTATTGTAGACTATATATATATGTGTGTGTGTGTGTGTGTGTGTGTGTGTGTGTGTGTATGATGTTTCGTGATTGTAATTTAATAGAATATCTGACGATGCTGCCTTAATGTCTACGTGAGACGACAAAAACCGTGTGAACCAACAAGAGTCATTGGACATCGGTAAGCGTTCGTAAAGAAGACTTAGCAGTAAGCAGTGATCCATTATTAAATAAAACAAATACTTTTAAACTCCCATCAATAATTAATAAAATTACATATAGAGAGGGGGAGAGTGTGATTAAATGTATGTGTGTGTGTGTTTTCCCAAGTTCAAAATTAAGTATGTGTGTGTGTGTTTTCCCAAGTTCAAAATTAAGTTAAAATGTTGATATAATTAATAAGAGTTAATATCTAATTTATCTCAAAAAACTTTAAGTAAGAATTATAGATATCCAGAATTTTTTTTATATTATATCAGAAGTGTTAAAAAACAATCACGTCACCTCTGACAATTAAAAATATTAGCAAGCAAAGTTAGTTTTTAATAGCTAGGGTAATTTTGCTTGTAAAATTATCTTATTAGGAGTTAGAGATATATTATATCTCTAAAGAATAAAATAAGCTTATAAATACGTTAGCAAGAGACGGGTTAAAAAATATTGCAGTTTTAGATTATTGTCATCAATATTTAAAAAATCTGGTAGTAAAAGAATGTTTGGGATATAATCCCCTCATAGACTAATAATTTTATTTTGGGTGTTTAGCCATCTCTTATATATATAAAAAAAAAAGCTAGTCCCAATCATGTAAGCGCTGCACTTAAAAAATAAATTATTTTTAATAGTATTATAGAAATTTTATAAAAAAAATTTATTAATTAGATTTTCTTTGTTACATTCTTAAGAAAATTGTTTAGTACTATGCCAGATTTTACAATATACCCGTGTAATATCTTTATATTTTCATTGACACTTTTTTTTTTTTGCATTTATCTCATCCAATAACTTTTTAAAATAATAAAAAACAGTGTTTTCAGACTTATCTCCATCCCATTTCATTCAAAATATTTACCTTTTACCAAACGGAGATACTCCTTCTAATTTTTATTATAAAGCACTAATTAGAGAGTATTTTTTGTATCTTTATTATTATAAGACATTAATAACCTTATTAATTACTCTTTTCTAAGACAATAATCCCTCTGGTTCAAAATATAAAATAAAAATAATTAAATTGCGCAATTTGAAAAGTATGTTAAAATTAGTGAGAGACAATAAATATGTAAAAATACAACTTATTTTCTTAAAACACCTTTATTTATGGAGATAGTGAGTATGAGAGAAAATAAATGAAAAAAGATATGAGAGAATAAATGAAAAAAAATGTAAAAGACATAATATTAATTATGAGTAAAAAAAAATTAAATTATGAGACAAACTTAAACTTCACCTTACAAAAAAAAAATAAACCCTTCTCAACTTCTCCACCTTAGATTTTAAACTAGAGGGAATATTTTGAAATAAGACTTCTCCAACTCTATATTTTAAATAAAAATAAAGTTGAAAATATTTATTAATTTAGGATAAATTTAACAACTCAATTTCTATTTTTTGATATGTGAGAAATAGTTATAAATATTCTATATTAAAGACTAAAAAAAATAATTATATTTAAGATATTATTAAATGCTAGATATAAACCCACTTCTGTTAATAATTCGAATCTTACTTAACTTACATAGGGATAGTCATTTTGTTGAACTCAACTCCCTGATCATGTGAATGTTGATTGTAATTATATTAATTAGTTGGATCACGTGCGATGTCAATTAATGACTTTTGAGGCCCTCTATAATAACTTTTTTTATATCCTAGAAGTTAATTAAAAAGTTAATCTTAATTATAAATAAAAAATATTTTTTTATATTTATTAATTTTTTTAAATTATTTCTATTAATATCTCTTAATAAAAAGAAAAAAAGTGATTAAAAAAATAATGAGAATATTTTAAAAAATATTTTATATTAATTAATTAAATTAATTTTTTTAATTTTATTAAAATAATTAAATATATTTTATATTAAAGATACAGTGAATTTTAAAAATTAGTTTTCAGGTTGATGCCAAATAAAGCACAAGGTGATTTTGAAATTCTAAGTGTTTTGAGAATACGAGATGCGTGTTTACCCTCCACAGGGTGCAATTAGACTTTTCCACCCTCGTTAGGTACTCCTGCCATCTTGTAAAAAATAACGTACAGATAATTAAATTTGGCAAAAAAAATACAGATAATTAAATTACGTAGATTGAATTAAAAGATGGGGTAAAATTAGTTAAATCTAATAAATATATAAAATGAATAAGAAAAAAATTAATTCTCTTATATAACATGTAATTAATGGGGTAAAAATAAAAAAAAAAATTAGTTAAAATATCAACATATCTTTAAATATATCTTATAAATAAAATCATAATTAGCCAAAAAAAATTATTGTTATAATAGGATCGGAGGGGGTATGGTTTTTAAGTAAGTATATATGGGCTTAATTATAAAATAAATTTAAATGATATATGAAATTTTAACAACTTCTTTCTTCGGTCTCCTAGCTAATTACATGTTATATTATTAGGTTAATTATCACCTTTTTCTTACTCATTATCTCTCCCACATTTGCTTTCCCTTTATAAATAATGGTATTTTCTTGTGAAAAAAACTAAAGGAATTTTTATATATTTATTATCTTTAACTAATTGTAACTTTACATAGATAATTTTATTATTTATATTTTATATATCAATATACTCCCTCAACTCTTTAATATAAGAGTTAGTTGATTTTTTTTAATTAATCTAAAAAATTAAATAAATTAATTAATTATGACTAAATTCAAACTCTCAAGATGGATTTATATTATATACTTCTTAATCTACTAAAATTAAAACTAACTCTTATATTAGTTATAATCAATTGATTTATTCAGCTTCTTAAATTTATCTAAAAAAAGTCAACTAACTTAAAGACTGAAGATAATAAAATACACTGCATTCATACTTATTTATAAGAACTAGTTAACTAATTTAAATAGATTAAAGAGTATATAGTATAAATTTATTTTAAAGTATTATATTTAATCATAATTAATTTATTTATTTAATTTTTTATTTGTCTAAAAAAAAGTATTATAATTAGAACTTGAAGAGTAAATAATAAAAAATAATTTTTTTATTAAGTTACCTAACGTTATACACTTTCTCCAAATCGCTTTCATGGCTTAACTTGATAGAGAAAACATTTGATTGTTAATAGAATTCACATCATCACACAGTGTTACTAGTTCTTGAAGCCAAGCTTACTGGGTATTCTACGGGGTGATCATCTTCTTCTTCCTCATTCTGTCTGCTTATCTCTTCCAACGATTTTCCCTTTGCTTCTGGAACCAAGAAAGTGAACAACATCCCAACAAAGTTACTCACTCCCAGCATTATCAGAGCCTTCTTCATCCCAATCCCAGGTGGGTGCCCTGCATCAGTCTTGTTTGGATCCTTACTCTGTGCAGCATACAAGAACCCCGACAACTCCACAATCGCTCCGACCTTTCCGGCAGCCTCCGACAAGCCATGGCAAGTCGACCGTAGCCTGGCAGGGAAGATCTCGGCTGGCAATGAAAGTGGTGGCGTTTGGACCGAAGTTGGCGAAGAAGAAGGTAAGAGAGTACATCACAAGGAACCTGTTCTCCTTCTTCGTCCAGTGATCGTAGGGAATTGCGAGAGCCAACATGAAGACAGTCATGAAGAAGAAACCCATGAGCTGGATGAAGAATCGTCCCAATATGTCTATGAAAGCCATCGTGAATCAGTCAGTATCCCGGCATGGTGCCGAACAGTACGATGAGTACTTGTGCTCTTGCCACCCTGTAAACTTCATGAATCGCGTTCATTTCAGCCGCCGGAGGAAGCCATGCAACTGCAGTAGAAATATCTTTCTGAAAAAGATTCGAACTGAAGTATGCAATATCAAGTAAGAACCAGGTGTCACATGTTCCGAGGAAGGGAAGCCCATGTCGGCGAGCGAATTCCTTACTGAACAAACCGAATCCGTTGCTAACTCTTTCCGATGAGTTTAGCTGCTCGTCGGCTTTTAGTTCGACTTGGAGCACTTTTGACATAACGAGGGCTGCTTGTTTTGCGTTTTTGGCTACCAAAGCAGTGTACCTCGCCGTCTCCGGCATCTTGGCTCGGGAGTAGAAGGTCATGACTGCCCGCACTGCTCCGAACATCAGAATTATGCGCCAAACGTAGTCGACTTGCTGCGGAAGAGAAGCTGCTGCGTCCACATTGTATGATGGAGCCTTATACAGTGATCAAATGCGGCGGCGACGATCAGAGGAACAATTCCTCCGACTGAGACTCCGAACACTGAAGAATGTAAATAACATTTTCAACAACGGCTTAAAACATCCTACACATATATTGTACCATACAAGTTTGATGAATCAAAGTAAAACCAACCTTGCATAGCAATAAACGCTCCATGAGTCTTCTTATTGGCATACTCCGACATGATAATGGCGGAGAGAGGATAGTCGCCGCCGATTCCGAAGCCGAATCGGAAGAAGCAGAGGGTAGAGATGACACCTTCTGGGGTGTTGCCAAAAGACAGACCAGAAGCCAAGGAGGACATGACCATAAGAGTGAGAGTCATGCCGTACACTTCTTCCTCCCCAACTTGTCGCCGACCCACCCTGAAGAAAACCTGACCGACCAACGTCCCACCGAGAGCCACGCCGTTCACGGCCATGGACATTTTCGGCGGCAAACTCCCCGGCTTCTGGGACCCTTGTTCCGGGTAGTATATATGTCCCAACAACTTGGTAAAGTTGGCGATGCTGAAGATATCGTAAGCGTGGGTGAAGAAGCCTATGCCGACAAGGACGATTGCCGTGAAGTGGTACCATTGCTTCTTGGCCACATCGAGGGCCTTAAGCACACTGGTCTGTTCGGGCGCCATAGCTAGCTAGACACAGTTACGAAAAGTTTGGTTATTTAAAAAGGGGAACGCATCACTTGAAGACAAAAAACAAGGCGTGGCTACTCTGACGGATTCAACATAAACAATCTTCAAAGTTGATCGGCGAACAAGGAGTACAGTGATCGAAGCCGCACTAGAACCAAAAGTTCAATGAACACGATGGAGCATGCCTTGTTGAAATTAAAATATTATTCTGGACATATTTAACTTAAAAAATTAATTAAATTTAATTTAATTAAATTAATTAAAATAATATTTTTTTAAAAATAATATAATCAATTTCTTTAACTCTCATTTTTTATTGTTGAGCGAGTACAATAATAATAATTTAAAAAAATTAATAAATATAATAAATATATCTTATATTTATAATTAAAATTAATTTTTTTATTAAGTCTTATATTAAGAATAAGAAAAATATTATATATCAATTAATGTCATTTTTATTTAAATATTATTTCTTAAGTTATATATAAATATGTTTATATATTTTAATTATATATATCATTTAAATTTGTAATCATAATTAGGTTCACCCTATCAAATACAGTTAGATTATTATTTTTTTTTTTTGTCCACCCGGTTCACCGGAGTTTTGCCCCGACTACATCCGGATCTGACCCGCGTCGCGCACCTGGCTATGGTGGGTGAGTCTCCCAACGGGGATTTTTTGCGTACGCCAAGACTCGAACTCGAGACATCGCTTAAGCGATACCGAGCCGCTTACCACTCGGACCAACCCCCGTCGGTAATACAGTTAGATTATTTGAATGATATAGTGGATCCAGTTACTGGACCATCCAGATTTACTTTTTTTTTAACTTTATATTGTAAAAAAATAATTTTACTAGGTATAAAATTTAAAATAAAAATAATCTCTTACTTGTAAACTTTTAAAAGAATGATTTTTATTTAAAAATCATTAGTTAAAAATTTTAAATCTAAACAAAACTGTATTTAGAGGTCTAAATCTCATCACAATAAGCATCATGAACCATTGCCTTGATGAGCATGGAAACGGGGTTCATGATATGGTAGTCAGGTAGTCCTTACATTTAAAAAAATAATAATCTTTTAGGATTAAATTATAAGGACTAAATAGATTATTGTTTTTTCAAAAAAAAATAAGCGTCTAATTAAATATAAAATTTAAAATAAATAAACTAAAGGTAATAACATGGAAAAATCCTAAAAAAAATACCACTTAAATTTTAAAATTCTAAATCAATTTATTTACTATACTTTATAAGCTATTGACTAGGGGTGTCTAAAATTGTCCTGTCCCGGGTATCCCGACCCGGTCCCGATGATTTTGAGACAGGTCTGTCCCATCCCGAAAGGGAGACACTATCAGGACAGGACAAAGGGGAGAGTTGGGACGGGACGGGTCTCGGCCCGTCTCTCGGGAATTCCTTCCCGTCCCGAACTTTTTTTTTAAAAAAAAAATTACATTATCCTATCTTTCCCACTCTTATATAGATATTTTTATTCTTATACATATATTTTTATATTGATATTTTTATTCTTTCTTACTATTATTTTTTTTCTTATATGGGTAAGTTACTATTTTCTATTAGAGAAGAATGTTGATATTTAGAAGAAGTTGCTATAATATTTTATATGGAATAATTTATTGAGATGATTTTATTATAATATTTTTTTTTAAAAAAATAAAATGGAAATTCCCGTCCCGTCCCGATCCCGTCGGGACCGGGATAAATTCGGGACGAGACGGGACACGGGATTCATTTTACGTCCCGTGTACTGTATCGGGACGGGACACGGGACAGGGTTGTCCCGGTCCCGACCCGTGAGCAAGCCTACTATTGACTGCTCTTATAAAATAAATAACAATATATTTTTATAATAATTCATGATTTAGGATTTTAAAATTCAACTAGTATTTTTTTTTTTAGATTTTCTCTAATAAAATTAATTTATTAAGGTTTATTTTTAAAAAATTAAAACCGTCATAAGATTTGGAAAGTTAAAGAAACAATGAAAATTTATATATCAAGTAGTCTGGTTTATTGTATGAAGTCATAAACACAGACGTTATACATTGATCATTCTCTATGATATATAGCTGAGTCTAGCTGCCACCATTTCTTGTGTGTATATATATATACACGCACATAATAAAAAGGTTGTTTATAACTTTTTGTTTGATAACTTGATTCTCTACACTTGTTTATTGACTGCACAAAAAAACAATAAAAGAAGGCACGAGAATGTATACAAAGAACAAGAAGAAGAAGAAGAAGTTAAGTATCCCTGGGGCCATCAAAAGACTGGGTCTTTCTCAAGTTCCAGTGAAGGCCCTCATGAATGCTTCTTAAGAAGTCATTAGTGGAATCAACCAAACAAGCCGTAGGAACAGGCCATGGTGCCATACTGCACACAAGTGCATCACCTGGTTCCAACTTCTTCCTGTCCTTCCCATCAAATGATGCCCATGCTGGGCTTCTTGTATTTGCTGGTATTTGCACCCTCACACTCACATGCTCTGGTAATATCAATGGCCTAAATGATAGCGAATGTGGGCATATTGGTGTGAACAAAATTCCCGGAACCTGCAAATTTCACCATGCAGTTTCATTTTAAACACTGTTTGCTCATATTTCAAAATAGGCAAGATAGCTAATGCCAATAGTCTTATAGTCTAGTGGCATGTAAGCTCCCCTATAAGTAAGAGGTCACTGGTTTGATCTTATTTGTAACTCAAACATTAGTGCATGCCCGACCCTCTAATTAAAAAAAAAACAAAAAAGCTGAATGGTGCCGACATGAAAACACTCACGCTTTCATGCATTCCAAGAGAAAGTAATATAAAACAACAATCTTTATCAATGGTAAGCTAGCTATTACTCAGCCGCATGATTCTGACATAAAACACATGCATGAATTCATACATTCGAGAGAGTGATATGTAATAATGTAACTGTGGGAGCCTTGTCCAAACTTTTGCACTTCCAATCTTTTTTTTTCTCTCTTTCCTAATGCATCATATGACTTATTTTTGTGGATGTAGAACATTTGAATTAAGAAGTTGGGCAACTTCGATGGATTTAGGGACCTTCAGTGAGGGACAAAGGACGATGCAATACCTGAGGATGGACCATTGATCCTCCAGCTGCCAGAGAATATGCAGTACTGCCAGATGTCGTAGATATGATCAATCCATCTCCTTGAACACATGTGACAAAAGAGTTGTCACAGTAACATTCCAAATTTGTAAGGAAAGATGATATTCCACGGTCAATAGTAACCTCATTTAGAACAAGCATCAGTTCTTCAGTTTCATGTTGTCCATTTTTAGCTGCATTTCTTACCACTTGACACAGCAAACGGTTCCTTAATGTGATGCCAACAGGGCCTTTCAAAATCGAATCAAGGTATTCTCTGTAATGTTCACTATCTGAAAGATGTTAAGTTCTGTTTTGAATCAGACATTGAATCAGATTCATAAGTAGTAATAATAATATACAAGACAAAGATAGAGGATACAGAAAGGAGTCAAAAAGCCAAGAGAGCCTAAAGAAAATGGGACAATGGGAGGAACTGGTCCTTTGAACATAGACGCTGCCTGCAGGTTCAATACATGATTAAACAGTGAAACACAGATCATAAATATGAAAGTAAAGAAAATTACGGTTATTTGTCAGTTAGGATTAATAGTTTAAAGTAAGGTTTTATCTAATAATGTATATGTTGATGCCATTGCGTAGATATTTGGTAAGATACTCCTCCATATAATGATGCTATTGCATAGAATCCTTCACGGTACAAGTAGCTCCAAGAAATATCAATGTTAATTAGAACCAAGCGACATTTGAAAACATGTTCTTCGGGCATAAGTGTGAGTAAAATAACTGAAAATCTGAAGGACTCCCTATGGTACGTCAGTTCTTGATACGAGATGAATGGTAACTGATAGAAAGTAGGTTCAATTATCCAAGCCGTAAGTAGAGGCTGATAGAACCAATATGGTTGTCTGAATAAATTCCAGTCAAGGACTCCACATCTCAAACAGTAGAAGAGAGTCAGAGTATGGCCATAAAAGGTGTGAGGCGATAATTAGAGACTACGGCACTTGAAATTCAATACCTACTAGTAACAGAGCTAAAGTATAGTAGTATATGGCTTAATGATTAGGCACAGTCATATGGAGGTATGCATAAGTAGAAGCGATCCCGCATTTGTGCCTATTTAGAACAGAGGGCTCGATGGTGAGGAACATTCATGTCTTATAAATGGGTTGCTGTCAAAAAAAAGGGAAAAGGAATAGTATGTTTGTAGAGCAAGTGATGGATTCACACTTGAAGAAAAGATTGTTAGTGTCAAGTAAAAATAAAAGTTGGAAGAAGTTCAACATTTACTAGAATTGAGAAAATGGAGGAGTATATAAGTTGTTAGACTTGTAGACCCAATGCCTAAAGACTTCGTGTCAAGAGCTAGTATTAACCTATTTATATATTTTTTTTCTCAAAGTTCAATGAAAAGCAGGCCAACAGATCTCATTGGTGTTTGAAACTCTCTCTGAACTTGGCAAAGGCATGAGGTGATAAGAAGAGATTTTAGCACTCCAAATTTTGTACTAGTTTCTCACTTTATTTACAATAATTGCAAAGAAATTTTCTGCTTCTATATTTTCAGCCTCTAACCATAGTTTGTGCAACTTCTCAAGTATCACATAGAAACAAAATGCCTATGAAATATTTGGGCCAGAAGGTTAATTGTCCATCCACTTGGAACAAAGAAAAGGAAACTTTCAGTATGGTTTTATGCTAAAAACTTCATATCAACCAACAAATAAATTTAAATTGAGTGAAGATACCCATAGCACAGTGCCATCTCCACCGAGTGTTATCACAATGTCAACTTTTGTGTGCAGCCACGAAATTTCCTCATCTGCAGGCATTAAAATAGTGCTCATTATCACATATTAACATATAAGATGGTGCAGCTATGTCCTAAGAGAACATCAAAGTGAAAGCCATGAAATTTTGTAAAGTGTATAATGTGATCCTTTTACAATATATGAAATATTGCATGGCTTACCATGTTCCCAACTTTCTAAAAAGTTAAAATATGATGACTCTTTCAGAAGTTCTCCTCTGACACTTGGTTCCACATAGATGTCAAGTTTTTTCTGCTCCCTCAACCATCTGGTAATAAGAAACAAAGATTATGCAAATAACATCAATTCAACAAGGTTGACACACACACACAAAAGGTAAAATTAAGAGGAAAAATTCAAAGTTTTATGACCTGTTATACATTCACACTTCTAAGAATGAGATTGGAAGACAAAGCATCAGCATAAAACTTTTTTTGTTGCGTCTAAGTTACTAAGTAGATTAAGAATAAAATTGAAAGTATAAGGAACAGTTTCCCTGAGTGGCTACATCTGATTCAGGTCAGAGGTCAGAAGGCAAGTGACCTACTCTGAGATCCCCTGTTTTGGTCAGAAAATTGAATGGCATGAAAGTCAATGCCTATATTATCACTTTTTTATGAAGGCAATCTCCAAATTTGCAATGAACAAATGATACTGTACCAAGCCGAAACATAAAAATTAAAAGAGTTTACTCTTCAAAAAAAATCATCAAAAGGGAGAACGCTCTAAGTTCTCTTAATAAGAAGAGGACTCCCGGCCTTCCTAACAGCAATTAATAAGAGCGAAAGAGACCAGAAGGATTTGCCAGAAAATATCCCATGAGAACTCTAATCCAAATTCTATTTGAAAATCACAATGCACAAATACTTTATTAACAGTTTCCCAACTCAAATTCGGGATTGTATTACAAGTAAAGGGAGCGAATGCTTTCAAATAAATGAAACTCCAAAGAAAAGAATATATGTATGCGTCTATTATGTATGTATGTAAAGATTCGCACCTAATCATTTCCACACAAAGAGTTCGAACTGAAGATGAGTTTGGTTTGGTCAACATGAGCACCTTCCTTGGGCATGATTCCCACTTCAATGAGATCTGAAATCAATGGATTCCCAATCAGACCACAGACAACAACCATGAAGGATTAATACTGATGAGGAACAACTTAAGGTGATATGTAGCAATTATAAATTTCTTTAACAAGTGATGAAGCTAAATTCTCCAGAACAACAGAAGGAATACCTGCTTACTGCTACGCTCAGCAGTTCTGATATTTCCTCTTTCGAAAGAGACAACATGTTTGTGCTGATCACTTTGCTCACCTTTGCAGCACCATGAAAGTTTAAATGAAGCCTATCCCAGGAAGAAAAACATTTATAGTAACCAAACAGCAAACCAATGATCATAATAATCCAGTTCACACCAAAAAGACCAAAAAGGTTAGACGAAATACCTTTCTAACAACTGGGGAATCAGGGTCAGGTATCCCATCCCAAAGTACTTCATGGGAACAAATCCCATATCTTGCACAACATCTTTTAGACTGCTCATCACATAATGCTGGTTGGTTGGTCGGTTTATCCATCCTTACATTGTCAAGATCACTTCCATTCTCTGAGCTTAACTGCTCTGTAATAGAAACAAGCAGAGCAGAGAAATATGAGCCAATATTTAAGACATTCATTAAATAGTTGCTCTTGAAATAGAAAGACAACAAACAGATTAACAGACAATGATCAAAACAAGCCACATAACACAACCATGTAGGTATTAGCAAATTAGAAACTGTCAACAATCCCTTGGACTTTGACAACTATGTCACTAAGTAAACCTGACCAAAGTTACCAGCCACTCCTTGAAATAGCACAATTTAATTTTTCAGGTAAACTATAAGCCTCCAAGATCATTCAATATTTAGTTTCTCCTTAAAATTGACATCATCGATGAAATTTTCCCCACCTTATTTAAATATTATTGTATTTTAGGAAAATGCAAGGATGTTTGTATTGATTAGTATTTACAAAATAATATATAAACACGGAAACTGCGTATCGAAGTTCTTTTATTGCTAAAACCTTTAGGGTACGTTTGGTACGCAGCATTGAAGACTTGGGACTGGCATAGGGATAGGGAATAGGCTAAATAAGTTGTTTGGTATGCAGCATTGAGAATGGGCTTGGGATTAAGCAATACCACATAGGTAGGATTGGGCAATCCCACCTCCCCCCATGGGATTGGGCAATACCACATAGGTGGGATTGGGCAATCCTAAGATTGAAGTTTATTAAGATAAAAGTATCCCTATAAATATAATTTTTGGACAAAGTTACCCTTGTCTTAGTTTGTTAATATAATATTTTTATAATTTATGGCTAATTATAAAATAAATAAAATTATTTCCTTCAAATATTGCTTCATACCAAACGTAATTTTAAAAGCTCATTCCCAGTCCCAATCCTAATCCCAATCCCAGTCCATCAAAATTCAGTGTTGCATATTTCAACTGAAGATTCCGTGCCCTCTCCAACTCATATTTCTCTCAAATTGATATTAATAATATAAGCAAAATATGAGCGTACTTTTCAAGGCTTCAGAAAACTCAATGAGATGGTCATCTGATCCATGAGCAGGAGACTGAAGAATTTCATGCACTGTCTTCTCAGAAAAGAGAGAAGTGGAACCGGCAATACCATTCTCAGACTGTGAACATGGTATATTGGCATTTTCCTATCACATGTAGGATTTCCAACGGACACAAGAGAAACGTGCTCAAAAGTTGAAACTAAGTAGGTAGCTACAACACATCATATGACTGAGCATGATCCTTAACAACGCCCCCAAAACCCAGTTGATCATATAGTATAAGATTAAACTCTAATCAAAGCTTAATAGATTAGAATGATCTTATGGGCTTAATTTACAACATTTGCGTATAAAACTGGATCCGAAATGTAATTATCCAGAATATTGTCATTGCAATCAAGAAAACAGTTTCGAGGTTCCTGCCGGGCGTTAAAAATAATTATTTTCTAAGAAACAGTACAATTTTGGACAAAAAGATGCTCTCTTCAACCAATTGAAGTCACCATCCCAAGATTTACCCGTGGAACCTTTAACGAAATTCGCAATCTAACCTCATAACGTAAAGCTCATTACTTTCAATAGTTCTTTTTATTCCATCATTTTCGCACATTCCTAGGTTACGAAAACAAATGACGGAAACATGAAGAAAGGGAGCCATCCAGACTCAATCCGAAGCATCAGAAAGAGGTCTCAATCAAGAAACTCATTGCACTAATACTGCGGATGCCCATAATGAAGGCAAAACAAAGTAACAATGTGCAGTAAAGAATCAAACAAAAGAAAATCGAGACGATAGAAGACAGAATCATAGTTACCGAGGGATTGAGCTTGCTTGGGGGCATAGGCGAGACTTGAGAAGAAGAAGAAGAAGAAGGGAGAGAGATAGACCGACTATTATTGAAATTAATCCGGTCCTCTTCACTGGTCATACACACGAGCTGCATTTAGAATCTCAAGTTCATGATTGAAGACATTCCTGGAGATTTTGGCTGGAAACTTCATTTTCATCGGCTCCTAGTTCATTCATACAAATACAGACGTGACCAAGAAATCGTTCGGTGGCCGACTTGTCGGGTACACGCTCGGTGGCGCGTAACAGATTCATTTAAACCAAACTTTTATTTTCCACCCATAAAAATTAAAACATGGATACACGAAATTAAAATTAATAGTAACGATGATGATTTGGTTCATATTTGGATCGTAAATTTTCTTTCAATATTTAGTACATTCTTTTATATATAAATAACTATAGTAACATTTAAAATTTAATAAAAGTTTAGAATTTAAAAAAATATATATTTAATTTTTTAAATTTGTATCAAATTTTATTTTAATCCTTAAGGGTGTGTTTGGCTCATCGGAGGGGAGGGATTTTAATAGAGGGAAAGTAAGAGGAGGAAAAAAGAGGGATTTTATTATTAACTTGTTTGGATTAATATTAAGGGAGAGGAGGGGAGGGATTTTCATATTACCTTGTTTAATTCAAAAAGGGAGGAGAAGGAAAATAGACAAATTTACTTTATATTATTTTATATAATATTTTAATAAAATATAATATAGGGGTAAGATTAGGATATTAAAAAAATTATGGGTATATTAATATTATAAAATAATAATATATCACTTCCCTTCTAAATTCTCCCAATTTTGAAGAGGAAGTAAAGTTGGAGGAGGAGGGAAAATTTTAAAAAAATTTCCCTCCCCTCCAATGAGCCAAATAAGGGGACTCCCCTCCTCCTACCTTCCCCCTAAATACCCCATACCAAACCAACCCTTAAATTTATACAATACAATTTTAGTCTCATAATATAACTTAATAAAAAAATATGTAACTCAATAAATTTAAATAATAATTATATAGTTAAACCTGACAAAGTATTATTAAAGTTTAATATGATAATATAATATTTTTTGTTTTAAAAAATATTTAAAATAGAATCAGTGATAGATTTTTAATGAGTTTTTTAATAAAAAAACGTCAGATAAAAAGATAAGGAAAATTAAATTATACGATTTTATTTTTTTAAAATTAAGTTCATTAAAATCTCATCATTGATTTTATTCTAACTCTATTTTACTTTACAGAATTTGAAATATAAATGTTGTATTAAAAGATTAAAATATAACCCTGTTTTGGCGTGACTTCATGTAACCATTAATTCATCGAGGCTTTTCTTATTCAGTGCCATGACACTGTTTTTCAATGCAACTAAGCCACTTTATAACATTGGGGTTCGTAGTATAACCTTTATCATCAACTTTAAGTGGGAAAAAAAACAGACAAAAAGAAATTAAAAACACAGAGACAGACATATATGAAGTTGTTGAGATGATTCATTCTCTAATGAATTGGGGAGGTAAGACCTTCCTGAGAAGACAAAGAATGAGGAGGTTGGTGGTGTCTCTTAGAAGGGAAAGACAAAGACGCAGGTTTTCTGAAAGAAGGACGCTTCTTGATGCGACGAAGAGTTTGTTTGGAGTAGATTTTACGAAGCAGAGGTGAAGAGAACTCTGTGAACTTGAGAAGAAGGAAGAGGAAAAGTCTGAAGGATATGAGGATGAGTGCCACTGCAGCTAAGTCCCACCATTTTGAATGATCAAGTTCAAGGCCAAGCATAGTTCTTAGAATGTATTCTCCTTTCACTTTTGGGTCACCAGGATTCATACCATCAAACTCAAGCCCTATCATGTCGTTCTTGTATGCCCCCTGCATTCCAAACAAACATCACAACCTATGGGTAAGCAAAGTTGCTAGTAATATACTTCACTCTTGCAATTGTTTATTCACAAACATGGATTCCTGAAAAAGTAGCTTCAGCTAAAAGGAAACAGAGAGATAGATACAAAAGTGAGGCTCTCATTAGATCAGAGTCAACAGCCTAAAGTTATAAAACGAGATCGAATCGATAACCTCCCGCTTGTAAGGAAACTCTCATGTCATTAGGTTACAAGGCCATTGATTTAGATCGTAGTTCCTTGCAGCCACAACATAGTACTGTAAGGAGATAGGTACATGGGGTAGGTAGGTCATGCACAGTTCACCTTCCCCATCTGTCTACCTCTCTCCTTACCGGCATGAAGTCCTCCTTCCTTTTTTTCATATTCTTTTATTTAGAATACACTATATAGTACACTTTTATGACCATCATCAAGAATATAGATTAATAACTCTTTCAAGAGTTACCTGTAATCCCCATGCTCCAAAATTGAGGTATAAGATTGGATAACGCCAGAAGACTTTCGGAAGATCAGGACGTAGACGGAAGTATCCAGAAGTCATCATCATAACACCCTGCATAAACACATACACAAGTGTGTGTGTGTTCATAAACAGAACTTGAATCTAAAATGATAACTAAAAGTAAATGTGGATGAAGAAGCATTCAAAGCTTATTATGAGTTCTTACAACATATCCTGCTCCGACAACGACTCCCATTAGGAAGTTAGGAACAAGTGAAGCTATGATCATCATTGCGGTCTCCACAACAGCAATGCAGCAACAAAGATCAATGCATCCGTAAAGCAGAGTAGAGAAGCCAGGGTGAAACTTAACCATATAGAAGGTTATAATGCCAGTAGCAAAAGACATGGCAAACACGAAAGGAAGGGAAGACAGAAAGTTTGAGAGAACATAGACTCCATTGCCATAATACCTATTGAGCCTCTCTTTCTTAAACACCTGCTTCATGAAAGCAAATTACTTCAAAAATATGAAAACTTTACAGACACCATAACTTAAAGAAAAAAAATTGGCGTGTGGGAAAGTGGTTAGTTTGTTAGGGATTTCTTCTTGGAAAAAATTAATTTACAAGTCCCTCTAGTTTTAAATAATTTTTAATAAGGTCTTTATAATTTTTTTTCTTTTAATCAGATCTTTATAGTTTCACCTTATTTTTAGTCATGTCCTTGTAGCTTAATTTTTCCTTTTTTTTATCGGCCACCTAAAACTATAGGGACCTGATAAAAAATAAAGTAAAATTATAAGAACATGTGATAAAAATGAAAAATTATACTATAGGGATCTAATAAAAAAACAACAGAGACCTGATAAAAAGAAAAAATTATAAGAATCCGATTAAAAATCAATTGAAACTATAGGAATTTGCAGATTATTTTTCCCATTCATCTTTTAGGATAAATTAGCAAAAAGCAATGCGTTTGTGGATGCATGGAATATTTTGGAAATTGTTGTCAAATAATATGTAGAAGTAGAATGTGCTTTGTGAATTGAATGAACCCTTTTCTTTTACCAAGTATCATGTAATCATATCAATGTTTTGATATCGCCTTCTATTTAATATTAAAAACAAAACAGCCCTTTCATTACATTGATCAAATTAAAAATTTACAATGCTAGACAGCTAAAAAATGTATTTGAGCCTTTTGATAACAATGTATCAAACAGTTCTTACCTTCATCTCTTCTATGAAAGATGGGAAGCCTCCAATGGACATGAATGTCATGAAACCAGATATGAATGCGCCACAAGATCCTCTGGCAAAAATTGCTCTATAACCTGTCCCAACATTGAAAAACACAGTTCCAACACACAAAGATAAGGCCACGTAGATTATTATCCTTATCCAGTAGTATCCAGCATCTCTACACATGTTCACAAAAGATCTCTGAGTCAATGTTGACAGCTGCTTCCACCATTTGGTTTGGTCCTTTCTTTTACTTTCACCCTCTTCTCGTCCCTGCAATACAATTCTTTGGCCTTCAATATCTATTCTTATAGAGCTTTTAGGAAAAGTCAAGCTCAACTCAATAAGACAAGATATCACTCTTGGATATATAGCATAAGTTCTTGAAAGGAATTAAATGACCCTGTGAAAAATTGGGGAAAATGCCCCATCTAAAAATTTAATTAGTGAGAATGACCTAAATCAGAGTATCAGTACTCTGTTTATACAAAATTTGTAGAGTACTATTACTTTGTGTGTAAAAAAAATTATCATGTCCCAATTAAATTTCTAATTGGAAACTTTCTCCAATTCTCCACTGGGAAATTTA